>CM059579.1:956949-1556949 GCA_030386875.1 Morinoia aosen
CCCTGGCCCTCCCCATCTCGAACCTTAGGGCTCAGGCCCTCCCCATCTCGAACCTAATGGCCCTTGCCCCCCCATCTCGAACCTAAGGGCCCTGGCCCTCGCCATCTCGAACTTAAGGGCCCTGGCCCTCCCCATCTCGAACCTAAGGGCCCTGGCCCTCCCCATCTCGAACCTAAGGGCCCTTGCCCAACCCATCTCGGACCTAAGGGCCCTGGCCCTTCCCATCTCGAACCTAAGAGCCCTGGCCCTCCCCATCTCGAACCTAAGGGCCCTGGCCCTCCCCATCTCGAACCTAAGGGCCCTGGCCCTCCCCATCTCGAACCTAAGGGCCCTGGCCCTCCCCATCTCGAAACCTAAGGGCCCTGGCCCTCCCCATCTCGAAACCTAAGGGCCCTGGCCCTCCCCATCTCGAACCTAAGGGCCCTGGCCCTCCCCATCTCGAACCTAAAGGCCCTGGCCCTTCCCCATCTCGAACCTAAGGGCCCTGGCCCTCCCCATCTCGAACATAAGGGCCCTGGCCCTCCCCATCTCGAACCTAAGGGCCCTGGCCCTCCCCATCTCGAACCTAAGGGCCCTGGCCCTCCCCATCTCGAACCTAAGGGCCCTGGCCCTCCCCATCTCAAACCTAAGGGCCCTGGCCTTCCCCATCTCGAACCTAAGGGCCCTGGCCCTCCCCATCTCGAACTTTAGGGACCTGGCCCCTCCCCATCTCGAACCTAAGGGCCCTGGCCCTCCCCATCTCGAACCTAAGGGCCCTGGCCCCTCCCCATTTCGAACCTAAGGGCACTGGCCCTCCCCATCTCGAACCTAAGGGCCCTGGCCCTCCCCCATCTCGAACCTAAGGGCCCTGGCCCTCCCCATCGCGAACCTAAGGGCCCTGGCCCTCCCCATCTCGAACCTAAGGGCCCTGGCCCTCCCCATCTCGAACCTAAGGGCCCTGGCCCTCCCCATCTCGAACCTAGGGGCCCTGGCCCTCCCCATCTCGAACCTAAGGGCCCTGGCCCTCCCCATCTCGAACCTAAGGGCCCTGGCCATCTCCATCTCGAACCTAAGGGCCCTTGCCCTCCCCATCTCGAACCTAAGGGCCCTGGCCCTCCTCATCTCGAACCTAAGGGCCCTGGCCCTCTTCATCTCGAACCTAAGGGCCCTGGCCCTCATCATCTCGAATCTAAAGGCCCTGGCCCTCTTCATCTCGAACCTAAGGGCCCTTGCTCTCTTCATCTCGAACCTAAGGGCCCTTGCCCTTTTCATCTCGAACCTAAGGGCCCTTGCCCTCTTCATCTCGAACCTAAGGGCCCTTGCCCTCTTCATCTCGAACCTAAGGGCCCTTGCCCTCTTCATCTCGAACCTAAGGGCCCTTGCCCTCTTCATCTCGAACCTAAGGGCCCTTGCCCTCTTCATCTCGAACCTAAGGGCCCTTGCCCTCTTCATCTCGAACCTAAGGGCCCTTGCCCTCTTCATCTCGAACCTAAGGGCCCTTGCCCTCTTCATCTCGAACCTAAGGGCCCTTGCCCTCTTCATCTCGAACCTAAGGGCCCTTGCCCTCTTCATCTCGAACCTAAGGGCCCTTGCCCTCTTCATCCCGAACCTAAGGGCCCTTGCCCTCTTCATCTCGAACCTAAGGGCCCTTGCCCTCTTCATCTCGAACCTATGGGCCCTTGCCCTCTTCATCTCGAACCTAAGGGCCCTTGCCCTCTTCATCTCGAACCTGAGGGCCCTTGCCCTCCCCATCTCGAACCTAATGGCCCTGGCCCTCCCCATCTCGAACCTAAGGGCCCTGGCCCTCCCAATCTCGAACCCAAGGGCCCTGGCCCTCCCCACCTCGAACCTAAGGGCCCTGGCCCTCCCCATTTCAAACCTAAGGGCCCTGGCCCTCCCCATCTCGAACCTAAGGGCCCTGGCCCTCCCCATCTCGAACCTGAGGGCCCTGGCCCTCCCCATCTCGAACCTAAGGGCCATGGCCCTCCCCATCTCGAACCTAAGGGCCCTGGCCCTCACCATCTCGAACTTAAGGGCCCTGGCCCTCCCCATCTCGAACCTAAGGGCCCTGGCCCTCCCCATCTCGAACCTAAGGGCCCTGGCCCTCCCCATCTCGAACCTAAGGGCCCTGGCCTTCCCCATCTTGAACCTAAGGGCCTTGGCCCTCCCCATCTCGAACCTAAGGGCCCTGGCCCACCCCATCTCGAACCTAAGGGCCCTGGCCCTCCCCATCTCGAACCTAAGGGCCCTGGCCCTCCCCATCTCGAACCTAAGGGCCCTGGCCCTCCCAATCTCGAACCTAACGGCCCTGGCCCTCCCCATCTCGAACCTAAGGGCCCTGGCCCTACCCATCTCGAACGTAAGGGCCCTGGCCCTCCCCATCTCGAACCTTAGGGCCGTGGCCCTCCCCATCTCGAACCTAAGGGCCATGGCCCTCCCCATCGCGAACCTAAGGGCCCTGGCCCTCCCAATCTCGAACCTAAGGGCCCTGGCCCTCCCCATCTCGAACATAAGTGCCCTGGCCCTCCCCATCTCGAACCTAAGGGCCCTGGCCCTCCCCATCTCGAACCTAAGGGCCCTGGCCCCTCCCCATCTCGAACCTAAGGGCCTTGGCCCTCCCCATCTCGAACCTAAGGGCCCTGGCCCTCCCCATCTCGAACCTAAGGGCCCTGGCACTCCCCATCTCGAACCTATGGGCCCTTGCCCTCCCCATCTCGAACCTAAGGACCCTGGCCCTCCCCATCTCGAACCTATGGGCGTTGGCCCTCCCCATCTCGAACCTAAGGGCCCTGGCCTCCCCATCTCGAACCTTAGAGCCCTGGTCCTCCCCATCTCGAACCTAAGGGCCTTGGTTCTCCCCATCTCGAACCTAAGGGCCCTGGCCTTCCCCATCTCGAACCTAAGGGCCCTGGCCCTTCCCATTTCGAACCTAAGGGCCCTGGCGCTCCCCATCTCGAACCTAAGGGCCCTGGCCCTCCCCATCTCGAACCTAAGGGCCCTGGGCCTCCCCATCTCAAACCTAAGGGCTCTGGCCCTCCCCATCTCGAACCTAAGGGCCCTGGCCCTCCCCATCTCGTACCTAAGGGCCCTGGCCCTCCCCATCTCGAACCTAAGGGCCCTGGCCCTCCCCATCTCGAACCTAAGGGCCCTGGCCCTCCCCACCTCGAACTTAAGGGCCCTGGCCCTCCCCATCTCGAACCTAAGGGCCCTGGCCCTCCCCATCTTGAACCTAAGGGCCCTGGCCCTCCCCATCTCGAACCTAAGGGCCCTGGCCCTCCCCATCTCGAACCTAAGGGCCCTGGCCCTCCCCATCTCGAACCTAAGGGCCCTGGCCCTCCCAATCTCGAACCTAAGGGCCCTGGCCCTCCCCATCTCGAACCTAAGGGCCCTGGCCCTCCCCATCTCGAACCTAAGGGCCCTGGCCCTCCCCATCTCGAACCTAAGGGCCCTGGCCCTCCCCATCTCGAACCTAAGGCCCTTGCCCTCCCCATCTCGAACCTAATGGCCCTGGCCCTCACCATCTCGAACCTAAGGGCCCTGGCCCTCCTCATCTCGAACCTAAGGGCTCTGGCCCTCCCCATCTCGAACCTAAGGGCTCTGGCCCTCCCCATCTCAAACCTAAGGGCCCTGGCCCTCCCCATCTTGAACCTAAGGGTCCTGGCCCTCCCCATCTCGAACCTAAGGGCCCCTGGCCCTCCCCATCTCGAACCTAAGGGCCCTGGCCCTCCCCATCTCGAACCTAAGGGCCCTGGCCCTCCCCATCTCGAACCTAAGGGCCCTGGCCCTCCCCATCTCGAACCTAAGGGCCCTGGCCCTCCCCATCTCGAACCTAAGGGCGCTGACCCTCCGCATATCGAACCTAAGGGCCCTGGCCCTCCCCATCTCGAACCTAAGGGCCCTGGCCCTCCCCATCTCGAACCTAAGGGCCCTGGCCATCTCCATCTCGAACCTAAGGGCCCTTGCCCTCCCCATCTCGAACCTAAGGGCCCTGGCCCTCCTCATCTCGAACCTAAGGGCCCTGGCCCTCTTCATCTCGAACCTAAGGGCCCTGGCCCTCATCATCTCGAATCTAAAGGCCCTGGCCCTCTTCATCTCGAACCTAAGGGCCCTTGCTCTCTTCATCTCGAACCTAAGGGCCCTTGCCCTTTTCATCTCGAACCTAAGGGCCCTTGCCCTCTTCATCTCGAACCTAAGGGCCCTTGCCCTCTTCATCTCGAACCTAAGGGCCCTTGCCCTCTTCATCTCGAACCTAAGGGCCCTTGCCCTCTTCATCTCGAACCTAAGGGCCCTTGCCCTCTTCATCTCGAACCTAAGGGCCCTTGCCCTCTTCATCTCGAACCTAAGGGCCCTTGCCCTCTTCATCTCGAACCTAAGGGCCCTTGCCCTCTTCATCTCGAACCTAAGGGCCCTTGCCCTCTTCATCTCGAACCTAAGGGCCCTTGCCCTCTTCATCTCGAACCTAAGGGCCCTTGCCCTCTTCATCCCGAACCTAAGGGCCCTTGCCCTCTTCATCTCGAACCTAAGGGCCCTTGCCCTCTTCATCTCGAACCTATGGGCCCTTGCCCTCTTCATCTCGAACCTAAGGGCCCTTGCCCTCTTCATCTCGAACCTGAGGGGCCCTTGCCCTCCCCCATCTCGAACCTAATGGCCCTGGCCCTCCCCATCTCGAACCTAAGGGCCCTGGCCCTCCCCATCTCGAACCCAAGGGCCCTGGCCCTCCCCACCTCGAACCTAAGGGCCCTGGCCCTCCCCATTTCAAACCTAAGGGCCCTGGCCCTCCCCATCTCGAACCTAAGGGCCCTGGCCCTCCCCATCTCGAACCTGAGGGCCCTGGCCCTCCCCATCTCGAACCTAAGGGCCATGGCCCTCCCCATCTCGAACCTAAGGGCCCTGGCCCTCACCATCTCGAACTTAAGGGCCCTGGCCCTCCCCATCTCGAACCTAAGGGCCCTGGCCCCTCCCCATCTCGAACCTAAGGGCCCTGGCCCTCCCCATCTCGAACCTAAGGGCCCTGGCCTTCCCCATCTTGAACCTAAGGGCCTTGGCCCTCCCCATCTCGAACCTAAGGGCCCTGGCCCACCCCATCTCGAACCTAAGGGCCCTGGCCCTCCCCATCTCGAACCTAAGGGCCCTGGCCCTCCCCATCTCGAACCTAAGGGCCCTGGCCCTCCCAATCTCGAACCTAACGGCCCTGGCCCTCCCCATCTCGAACCTAAGGGCCCTGGCCCTACCCATCTCGAACGTAAGGGCCCTGGCCCTCCCCATCTCGAACCTTAGGGCCGTGGCCCTCCCCATCTCGAACCTAAGGGCCATGGCCCTCCCCCATCGCGAACCTAAGGGCCCTGGCCCTCCCAATCTCGAACCTAAGGGCCCTGGCCCTCCCCATCTCGAACATAAGTGCCCTGGCCCTCCCCATCTCGAACCTAAGGGCCCTGGCCCTCCCCATCTCGAACCTAAGGGCCCTGGCCCTCCCCATCTCGAACCTAAGGGCCTTGGCCCTCCCCATCTCGAACCTAAGGCCCTGGCCCTCCCCATCTCGAACCTAAGGGCCCTGGCACTCCCCCATCTCGAACCTATGGGCCCTTGCCCTCCCCATCTCGAACCTAAGGACCCTGGCCCTCCCCATCTCGAACCTATGGGCGTTGGCCCTCCCCATCTCGAACCTAAGGGCCCTGGCCCTCCCCATCTCGAACCTTAGAGCCCTGGTCCTCCCCATCTCGAACCTAAGGGCCTTGGTTCTCCCCATCTCGAACCTAAGGGCCCTGGCCTTCCCCATCTCGAACCTAAGGGCCCTGGCCCTTCCCATTTCGAATCTAAGGGCCCTGGCGCTCCCCATCTCGAACCTAAGGGCCCTGGCCCTCCCCATCTCGAACCTAAGGGCCCTGGGCCTCCCCATCTCAAACCTAAGGGCTCTGGCCCTCCCCATCTCGAACCTAAGGGCCCTGGCCCCTCCCCATCTCGTACCTAAGGGCCCTGCCCTCCCCATCTCGAACCTAAGGGCCCTGGCCCTCCCCATCTCGAACCTAAGGGCCCTGGCCCTCCCCACCTCGAACTTAAGGGCCCTGGCCCTCCCCATCTCGAACCTAAGGGCCCTGGCCCTCCCCATCTTGAACCTAAGGGCCCTGGCCCTCCCCATCTCGAACCTAAGGGCCCTGGCCCTCCCCATCTCGAACCTAAGGGCCCTGGCCCTCCCCATCTCGAACCTAAGGGCCCTGGCCCTCCCAATCTCGAACCTAAGGGCCCTGGCCCTCCCATCTCGAACCTAAGGGCCCTGGCCCTCCCCATCTCGAACCTAAGGGCCCTGGCCCTCCCCATCTCGAACCTAAGGGCCCTGGCCCTCCCCATCTCGAACCTAAGGGCCCTTGCCCTCCCCATCTCGAACCTAATGGCCCTGGCCCTCACCATCTCGAACCTAAGGGCCCTGGCCCTCCTCATCTCGAACCTAAGGGCTCTGGCCCTCCCCATCTCGAACCTAAGGGCTCTGGCCCTCCCCATCTCAAACCTAAGGGCCCTGGCCCTCCCCATCTTGAACCTAAGGGTCCTGGCCCTCCCCATCTCGAACCTAAGGGCCCTGGCCCTCCCCATCTCGAACCTAAGGGCCCTGGCCCTCCCCATCTCGAACCTAAGGGCCCTGGCCCTCCCCATCTCGAACCTAAGGGCCCTGGCCCTCCCCATCTCGAACCTAAGGGCCCTGGCCCTCCCCATCTCGAACCTAAGGGCGCTGACCCTCCGCATATCGAACCTAAGGGCCCTGGCCCTCCCCATCTCGAACCTAAGGGCCCTGGCCCTCCCCATCTCGAACCTAAGGGCCTTGGCCCTCCCCATCTCGAACCTAAGGGCCCTGGCCCTCCCCATCTCGAACCTAAAGGCCCTGGCCCTCCCCATCTCGAACCTAAGGGCCGTGACCCTCCCCCATCTCGAACCTAAGGGCCCTGGCCCTCCGCATCTCGAACCTAAGGGCCCTGGCCCTCCCCATCTCGAACCTAAGGGCCCTGGCCCTCCCCATCTCGAACCTGAGGGCCTTGGCCCTCCCCATCTCGAACCTAAGGGCCCTGGCCCTCCCCAACTCAAACCTAACGGCCCTGGCCCTCTCCATCTCGAACCTAAGGGCCCTGGCCCTCCCTATCTCGAACCTAAGGGCCCTGGCCCTCCCCATCTCGAACCTAAGGGCCCTGGCCCTCCCCATCTCAAACCTAAGGGCCCTGGCCCTCCCCATCTCGAACCTAAGGGCCCTGGCCCTCCCCATCTCGAACCTAAGGGCCCTGGCCCTCCCCATCTCGAACCTAAGGGCCCTGGCCCTCCCCATCTCGAACCTAAGGGCCCTGGCCCTCCCTATCTCGAACCCAAGGGCCCTGGCCCCTTTCCATCTCGAACCTAAGGGCCCTGGCCCTCCCCATCTCGAACCTAAGGGCCCTGGCCCTCCCCATCTCGAACCTAAGGGCCCTGGCCCTCCGCAACTCGAACCTAAGGGCCCTGGCCCTCCCCATCTCGAACCTAAGGGCCCTGGCCCTCCCCATCTCGAACCTAAGGGCCCTGGCCCTCCCCATCTCGAACCTAAGGGCCCTGGCCCTCCCCATCTCGAACCTAAGGACCCTGGCTCTCCCCATCTCGAACCTAAAGGCCCTGGCCCTCCCCATCTTGAACCTAAGGGCCCTGGCCCTCCCCATCTCGAACCTAAGGGCCCTGGCCCTCGCCATCTCGAACCTAAGAGCTCTGGCCCTCCCCATCTCGAACCTAAGGGCCCTGGCCCTCACCATCTCGAACCTAAGAGCCCTGGCCCTCCCAATCTCGAACCTAAGGGCCTTGGCCCTCCCCATCTCGAACCTAAGGGCCCTGGCCCTCCCCATCTCGAACCTAAGGGCCCTGGCCTTCCCCCATCTCGAACCTAAGGGCCCTGGCCCTCCCCATCTCGAACCTAAGGGGTCTGGCCCTCCCCATCTCGAACCTAAGGGCCCTGGCCCTCTCCATCTCGAACCTAAAGGCCCTTGCCCTCCCCATCTCGAACCTAATGGCCCTGGCCCTCCCCATCTCGAACCTAAGGGCCCTGGCCCTCCCCATCTCGAACCTAAGGGCCCTGGCCCTCCCCATCTTGAACCTAAGGGCCCTGGCCCTCCCCATCTCAAACCTAAGGGCCCTGGCCCTCCCCATCTCGAACCTAAGGGCCCTGGCCCCTCCCCATCTCGAACCTAAGGGCCCTGGCCCTCCCCATCTAGAACCTAAGGGCCCTGGCCCTCCCCATCTCGAACCTAAGGGCCCTGGCCCTCCCCATCTCGAACCTAAGGGCCCTTGCCCTCCCCATCTCGAACCTAAGGGCCCTGGCCCTCCCCATCTCGAACCTAAGGGCCCTGGCCCTCCCCATCTCGAACCTAAGGGCCCTTGCCCTCCCCATCTCGAACCTAAGGGCCCTGGCCCTCCCCATCTCGAACCTAAGGGCCCTGGCCCTCCCCATCTCGAACCTAAGGGCCCTGGTCCTCCCCATCTCGAACCTAAGGGCCCTGGCCCACCCCCATCTCGAACCTAAGGGCCCTGGCCCTCCCCATCTCGAACCTAAGGGCCCTGGCCCTCCCCATCTCGAACCTAAGGGCCCTGGCCCTCGCAATCTCGAACCTAAGGGCCCTGGCCCTCCCCATCTCGAACCTAAGGGCCCTGGCCCTCCCCATCTCGAACCTAAGGGCTCTGGCCCTCCCCATCTCGAACCTAAGGGCCCTGGCCCTCTCCATCTCGGACCTAAGGGCCCTGGCCCTCCCCATCTCGAACCTAAGGGCCCTGGCCCTCCTCATCTCGAACCTAAGGGCCCTGGCCCTGTTTATCCCGAATCTAGTGGCCCTGGCCCTCTTCATCTCGAATCTAAGGGCCCTGGCCCTCCCCATCTCGAACCTAAGGGCCCTGGCCCTCCCCATCTTGATCCTAAGGGCCTTGGCCCTCCCCATCTCGAACCTAAGGGCCCTTGCCCTCCCCATCTCGAACCTAAGGGCCCTGGCTCTCCCCATCTCGAACCTAAGGGCCCTGGCCCTCCCCATCTCGAACCTAAGGGCCCTGGCCCTCCCCATCTCGAACCTAACGGCCCTGGCCCTCCCCATCTCGAACCTAAGGGCCCTGGCCCTCCCCATCTGGAACGTAAGGGCCCTGGCCCTCCCCATCTCGAACCTAAGGGCCCTGGCCCTCCCCATCTCGAACCTAAGGGCCCTGGCCCTCCCCATCGCGAACCTAAGGGCCCTGGCCCTCCCCATCTCGAACCTAAGGGCCCTGGCCCTCCCCATCTCCAACCTAAGGGCCCTGGCCCTCTCCATCTCGAACCTAAGGGCCCTGGCCCTCCCCATCTCGAACCTAAGGGCCCTGATTCTCCCCATCTCGAACCTAAGGGCCCTGGCCTTCCCTATCTCGAACCTAAGGGCCCTGGCCCTCCCCTTTTCGAACCTAAGGGCCCTGGCCCTCCCCATCTCGAACCTAAGGGCCCTGGCCCTCCCTATCTCGAACCTAAGGGCCCTGGGCCTCCTTATCTCGAACCTAAGGGTCCTGGCCCTCCCCATCTCGAACCTAAGGGCCCTGGCCCTCCCCATCTCGAACCTAAGGACCCTGGCCCTCCCCATCTCGAACCTAAGGGCCCTGGCCCTCCCCATCTCGAACCTAAGGGCCCTGGCCGTCCCCATCTCGAACCTAAGGGCCCTGGCCCTCCCCATCTCGAACCTAAGGGCCCTGGCCTTCCCCATCTCGAACCTAAGGGCCCTGGCCCTCCCCATCTCGACCCTAAGGGCCCTGGCCCTCCCCGTCTCGAACCTAAGGGCCCTGGCCCTCCATATCTCGAACCTAAGGGCCCTGGCCCTCCCCATCTCGAACCTAAAGGCCCTGGTCCTCCCCATCTCGAACCTAAGGGCCCTGGCCCTCCCCATTTCGAACCTAAGGGCCCTGGCCCTCCCCATCTCGAACCTAAGGGCCCTGGCCCTCCCCATCTCGAACCTAAGGGCCCTGGCCCTCCCCATTTCGAACCTAAGGGCCCTGGCCCTCCACATCTCGAACCTAAGGGCCCTGGCCCTCCCCATCTCGAACCTAAGGGCCCTGGCCCTCCCAATCTCGAACCTGAGGGCCTTGGCCCTCCCCATCTCGAACCTAAGGGCCCTGGCCCTCCCCATCTCGAACCTAAGGGCCCTGGCCCTCCCCATCTCGAACCTAACGGCCCTGGCCCTCTCCATCTCGAACCTAAGGGCCCTGGCCCTCCCCATCTCAACCTACGGGCCCTGGCCCTCTTCATCTCGAACCTAAGGGCCCTACCCTCCCCATCTCAAACCTAAGGGCCCTGGACCTCCCCATCTCGAACCTCAGGGCCCTGGCCCTCCCCATCTCGAACCTAAGGGCCCTGGCCCTGCCCATCTCGAACCTAAGGGCCCTGGCCCTCCCCATCTCGAACCTAAGGGCCCTGGCCCTCTCCATCTCGAACCTAAGGGCCCTGGCCCTCCCCATCTCGAACCTAGGGGCCCTGGCCCTCCCCATCTCGAACCTAAGGGCCCTGGCCCTCCCCATCTCGAACCTAAGGGCCCTGGCCCTCTCCATCTCGAACCTAAGGGCCCTTGCCCTCCCCATCTCGAACCTAAGGGCCCTGGCCCTCCTCATCTCGAACCTAAGGGCCCTGGCCCTCTTCATCTCGAACCTAAGGGCCCTGGCCCTCTTCATCTCGAATCTAAGGGCCCTGGCCCTCTTCATCTCGAACCTTAGGGCCCTTGCTCTCTTCATCTCGATTCTAAGGGCCCTTGCCCTCTTCATCTCGAACCTAAGGGCCCTTGCCCTCTTCATCTCGAACCTAAGGGCCCTTGCCCTCTTCATCTCGAACCTAAGGGCCCTTGCCCTCTTCATCTCGAACCTAAGGGCCCTTGCCCTCTTCATCTCGAACCTAAGGGCCCTTGCCCTCTTCATCTCGAACCTAAGGGCCCTTGCCCTCTTCATCCCGAACCTAAGGGCCCTTGCCCTCTTCATCTCGAACCTAAGGGCCCTTGCCCTCTTCATCTCGAACCTAAGGGCCCTTGCCCTCTTCATCTCGAACCTAAGGGCCCTTGCCCTCTTCATCTCGAACCTAAGGGCCCTTGCCCTCTTCATCTCGAACCTAAGGGCCCTTGCCCTCTCCATCTCGAACCTAAGGGCCCTTGCCCTCTTCATCTCGAACCTAAGGGCCCTTGCCCTCTTCATCTCGAACCTAAGGGCCCTTGTCCTCTTCATCTCGAACCTAAGGGCCCTTGCCCTCTTCATCTAGAACCTAAGGGCCCTTGCCCTCTTCATCTCGAACCTATGGGCCCTTGCCCTCTTCATCTCGAACATAAGGGCCCTTGCCCTCTTCATCTCGAACATAAGGGCCCTTGCCCTCTTCATCTCGAACGTAAGGGCCCTTGCCCTCTTCATCTCGAACCTAAGGGCCCTAAATGGGGCCATACAAAATGGTGCTTCCATCGTTCCCCTCTTTGGAACACCTCTGTTTTGGTTTGAGAGGCCAACTTATGATACTTATTTGATTCTCTCCACCGTGCTCCACCGTTCGCTCACTGAAAGTTTAGGTAAGGAGCACGTAGAGAGCTGCAGTGCTGGGAAATCCAGGTTCAAACCTTGAATTTTAATGCAAACATTTTCTTGTAAAATCAGCCAAAGAAATTTAAATAAACCTTTCATCTAACCTAACCTAACCTAACCTAACATTACCTAACCTAACTTAACCTAACCTAACCTAACCTAACAAAACCCCACCTAACCTAAGGGCCCTGGCCCTCTCCATCTCGAACCTAAGGGCTCTGGCCCTCCTTATCCCGAACCTAAGGGTCCTGGCCCTGCCCATCTTGAACCTAAAGGCCCTGGCCCTCCCCTTCTCGAACCTAAGGGCCTTGGCCCTCCCCATCTCGAACCTAAGGGCCCGGGCCCTCCCCATCTCGAACCTAAGGACCCTGGCTCCCCCTATCTCGAACCTAAAGGCCCTGGCCCTTCGTATCTCGAACCTGAGGGCCCTGGTCCTCCCCTCTCGAACCTAAGGGCCTTGGCCCCCTTCTTCTTGAACCTAAGGGCCCTTGCCCTTCCCATCTCGAACTTAAGGGCCCCGGCCCTCTTCATCTCGAATTTAAAGGCCCTGGCCCTCTTCATCTCGAACCTAAGGGCCCTTGCCCTCTTCATCTCGAATTTAAAGGCCCTGGTCCTCTTCATCTCGAACCTAAGGGCCCTTGCCCTCCTCATCTCGAACCTAAGGGCCCTAAATGGGGCCATACAAAATGGTGCTTCCATCGTTCCCCTCTTTGGAACACCTTTGTTTTGGTTTGAGAGGCCAACTTATGATACTAATTTGATTCTCTCCACCGTGCTCCACCGTTCGCTCACTGAAAGTTCAGGTAAGAAGCACGTAGAGATCTGCAGTGCTGGGAAATCCAGGTTCAAACCTTGAACTTTAATGCAAACATTTTCTTGTAAAATCAGCCAATGAAATATAAATAGACCTTTCATCACTCACACCAACACAAAGAGAATGAGCTGTATTTTTGCAGCTGCTGGTGGGTGTTATATATTTTGCTGTGTTGGTGGCACTGCTACTCAATACACGCCTTTAGAATGTCATATGAGCTTCTCTAGAGAACACTTGTGTTGTGACCTCTGTGATGAGGAACAGGTACGCTGGCGGGGCCCTTGAGGCGTTTCCATCAAAGCCAGAGCTGCAAACGTTGGACAAGTAGATCCCGCGTTCGCATCCCTGCTCATGCACGGTACATTGTACCAAATCGTACAATTTAAGGAAAATAAGTAATTCCCCCATTTTCACAGGCAACATAGTAGAAGCATTACTCTGAGCTAGTCATCACAAAGGTCAAGCGTAGAGATGAGAGATAGCGGCCTCAACTGAATTCAGTGACTCCCTATGGCATCCTACGGGGATCCTATTTGAAGTTTCATGAATTCTGATTTTTTATTTGGCTCACCTTTGTATCAGTATCAAAGTCTTCACCAGGATGAAAATATTATGTACTAGCATCACCTGAGTAATAGCATATAGAAGAGTACTAGTATTTAGAAAGTGTACTAGCATCAACAAAGAGGACTAATTGGAAGAACAAAGTACATCTAGCAATATCGTCGGTAAATATCAATAGCAAGAAGTTCCGAGTGCCAGACACCAGTGGCAGTTACGGAGTGCTTACTCCGAAATAAGCAAGCATTTCGAATACCTCTCAAACAGTTGACTATGTCCCTCCATGAATACATTCCCTGCCGCGTCAATGTTGCACCAAAAAAGAGGTGAAAGAAAGTTCTATGTTTAAAAAATCTTGTATTAGTGATAAATCAAAACATCATGACGGATAGAAGGACAAAGTAGAAAACTTTCTCTTTAAAATAGAGTGGTTTTCCAAACGCTTCTGTGAGCCCAGTTCCCGCAGAGAAAAAGACGCCGGTGTTCGACGTACGAGGGTCCGCCATTTTGGTGTCCGCCGTCCTCCACATTTGTTGAGAGCTGCTTATGTGTTTTGTAGGTATGTCGTGATGTTTTATGTAGGTATATGATGTGTAGGCGAGTTATGTAGGTATGTGGTGGTGTGTTATATAGGTATGTGATGTGTAGGCGTGTTATGTAGGTATATGGTGGTGTTTTATGTAGGTATGTGGTGGTGTGTTATGCAGGTATGTGGTGGTGTGTTATGTAGGGATGTGGGGGTGTGTGATGTAGGTATGTGGTGGTGTGTTATGTAGGTATGTGGTGGTGTGCTATGTAGGTATGTGGTGGTGTGCTATGTAGGTGTGTGGTGGTGTGCTATGTAGGTGTGTGGTGGTGTGTTATGCAGGTGTGTGATGGTGTGTTATGCAGGTGTGTGGTGGTGTGTTATGCAGGTGTGTAGTAGTGTGTGTATTTGATTCAGCATGAAATATTTTATGCTTTTTTGGAATGGCTTTGGTGCACTTACGAAAATTTTTGGTGTTGTTTTGGAGAATTGTAGAGTATTTAGTGTAGTTAGGAGTGTTTGATTCAGTATGGAGTGTTTGATTCAGTATAAAGTGTTTGATTCAGTGTGGAGCGTTTGATTCAGTATGGAGTGTTTGATTCAGTGTGGAGTGTTTGATTCAGTATGAAGTGTTTGATTCAGTATGGAGTGTTTGATTCAGTATGGAGTTTTTAGCCCAGTTAACAGTATGGTATTTCTGAAGGAAAGAACAGTAATCGATTTCCCAATTTTCGGTGCCTAAACATAATTACTTCAATCAAAATGAACAAGTTTTCTTCTATGCACTTTCTACGATCATATTACAAGTAATAGCGGTAGATTTAGTTTTGTCTTTGATGACGAATGCGGTCGAATTAACAGCTACTCATCGATTTTCGAATTTTGTTGCTTGAATAATATCAAAATAAGCAACTTTTCTTCTATACACTTTTTTCGTCAAATGAGTATTTAACGAGGTATAGCGGTAGGTTTGGCTTCGTTTTTGATGACGAGCGCGCCGGAAGCGAGACTCCACTGCAGTGTTGCCATAGCACGCGATCGATGAATTTTATTCCGCTTCAAACACTGGAGTTGCGGTAAGTCATGTACTGCTATAAATAATAAAATACTCATTTCAGACGGAAAATGTATAGAAGATAACTTGTTTATTTCGATCTAATTAACTATGTTTAGGCATCGAAATTTTACAAAATCGATTACTGTTCTTTCATTCAGATTTACCAACAGTATCTAGGTAAATATTGAATTTACTGTTGTCAACGATTTTGAAAATTGCGTTGCCCCATTTTGGTAATTGGAAACATTTTTTGATGTTGTACATGAACGACATTGTGCTCGCAAATGCTTAATTTTTGAGATATAGTTCAAATAAGGTTCACTTAAGAATAGCATAACCTCACCTATCGTTATGTCAATACCGTATTTCAGCTTATTTAGGTGTCCGTTTATTCAATTTCATATACAAAATTCTTATAACTTCAAAGTTAAATATGTCGAAAACTAAGCATTTGCGAGAACAATGTTATTCATGTAAAACGTCTTAAAATATCTTCAATTACCTAAACGGGGCAACGAAGTTCTGAAAATCGTTGAGAACAGTAAATTCAATAATGACCCTATTCCCAAGCTAACTTTTTTGCCGGAGAATGCGTTTTTCGAAGCCTAAGCAATTTAATTACTTGGGTGGCGAAAAACATGCATTCAGGTGGCGAAAACGTAAGACTGGGTTTAGTCCAGTTGGGAGTATTTAGTCCAGCTTAGAGTATGTGGAGCAGTTTGGAGTATGTGGAGCAGTTTGGAGTATTTGGAGCAGTTTGGAGTATTTGGAGCAGTTTGGAGTATTTGGAGCAGTTTGGAGTATTTGGAGCAGTTTGGAGTATTTGGAGCAGTTTGGAGTATTTGGCGCAGTTTGGAGTATGTGGAGCAGTTTAGAGTATGTGGAGCAGTTTGGAGATTTTAGGTATTTGGAGTATTTGGAGTATTTGGAGTATCAGGAGTATCAGGAGTATCAGGAGTATCTGGAGTATCTGGAGTATCTGGAGTATCTGGAGTATCTGGAGTATCTGGAGTATCTGGAGTATCTGGAGTATCTGGAGTGTCTGGAGTATCTGGAGTATCTGGAGTATCTGGAGTATCTGGAGTATCTGGAGTATCTGGAGTATCTGGAGTATCTGGAGTATCTGGAGTATCTGGAGTATCTGGAGTATCTGGAGTATCTGGAGTATCTGGAGTCTCTGGAGTCTCTGGAGTCTCTGGAGTCTCTGGAGTCTCTGGAGTGTCTGGAGTGTCTGGAGTGTCTGGAGCGTCTGGAGCGTCTGGAGCGTCTGGAGCGTCTGGAGCGTCTGGAGCGTCTGGAGCGTCTGGAGCGTCTGGAGCGTCTGGAGCGTCTGGAGCGTCTGGAGCGTCTGGAGCGTCTGGAGCGTCTGGAGCGTCTGGAGCGTCTGGAGCGTCTGGAGCGTCTGGAGCGTCTGGAGCGTCTGGAGCGTCTGGAGCGTCTGGAGCGTCTGGAGCGTCTGGAGCGTCTGGAGCGTCTGGAGCGTCTGGAGCGTCTGGAGCGTCTGGAGCGTCTGGAGCGTCTGGAGCGTCTGGAGCGTCTGGAGCGTCTGGAGCGTCTGGAGCGTCTGGAGCGTCTGGAGCGTCTGGAGCGTCTGGAGCGTCTGGAGCGTCTGGAGCGTCTGGAGCGTCTGGAGCGTCTGGAGCGTCTGGAGCGTCTGGAGCGTCTGGAGCGTCTGGAGCGTCTGGAGCGTCTGGAGCGTCTGGAGCGTCTGGAGCGTCTGGAGCGTCTGGAGCGTCTGGAGCGTCTGGAGCGTCTGGAGCGTCTGGAGCGTCTGGAGGGTCTGGAGGGTCTGGAGGGTCTGGAGCGTCTGGAGGGTCTGGAGCGTCTGGAGCGTCTGGAGGGTCTGGAGGGTCTGGAGGGTCTGGAGGGTCTGGAGCGTCTGGAGCGTCTGGAGCGTCTGGAGCGTCTGGAGCGTCTGGAGCGTCTGGAGCGTCTGGAGCGTCTGGAGCGTCTGGAGCGTCTGGAGCGTCTGGAGCGTCTGGAGCGTCTGGAGCGTCTGGAGCGTCTGGAGCGTCTGGAGCGTCTGGAGCGTCTGGAGCGTCTGGAGCGTCTGGAGCGTCTGGAGCGTCTGGAGCGTCTGGAGCGTCTGGAGCGTCTGGAGCGTCTGGAGCGCCTGGAGCGCCTGGAGCGTCTGGAGCGTATGGTGTATTTGGAGCAGTATGGAGTATTTGGAGCAGTTTGTGTGGCCATAAAAATACCTGAAATAGTGCTTTGTTCACTTGGTATGTGTGGTGTTCGAACTATTCCGTAGAGGAGCAAGTGAGTGTTGCAGGTGTGTTGTGGTGTAATTAGAGAAGTGTTGGGAACAAGTTCTGAGACATAGTTATTTTCAGAGTCCAGAGAACCGGAGCGCCGTGTGTATTCATCAGAGAATGAACACACTCGGCATCACACAAACACAATCGGCATCACACGAACACACACGGCATCACAAGAACACCTGACGCGACGCGCACAATGTAAGGCGGTGGACGTGGCAGCGTCAAGTCTGCATTTAGTGTATTGTGAAGGTTGACTGACTTCTCTAGTTGATGGTGCCTCGGGAGAACATCACAAGTAAGATTTATGAGTACTATTGGTGACTTGTGCCTCATGAGGATACAACTATTGTATCTGAGGGAGTTACCTCCCACGGGGGAATATACGAGGTCCCGAGCTGAAGGTTCGGTAAGCTTTTTTCTGTGGAAATAAAAGTTTTTTTGTTGCGTTATGTTCCTTCTTTTTCGGTTGACTGCTGTCCAGTTTTTCCGCACCCACTCTTTTCTTCTCCAAGTCTTAGCTTGTTTCATGAACATTATCAATCTTGCTGCATCATTGCACAGGATTTGAAGATACACTTTGTGCATGGATTCCCCGTTCTCTAACCTGTTTTCCGAATGGTGCCGCCATCTCTTTCTCTGTTCGCAACACTTTAGTTGTGGTCAGGACGGTTTAAACAAACAAATTCAATTCTTCTGTTCAGTTTTCAATATTATACTTATTAATAGATCATTAATTAATTTAAATTTACAAAAGGCAATCCCGGCCAGTGAAGCTAACGGATGCCCAACATTATAATGTGCAGCACAACACATTACGCCTCGCAACATCTGTGCAGGAGAGCGCAAGTGGCCAGGTTGACTAACAGATTCCCGAGATGCCCCGCCCCAGCACTGCAGCTCTCCGCAGCAGACACACGTAAGGATATCTTCTATGGGAGTCAAAAACATAGGTTTTAGACTTCATGAAATACGTTTTTACGTTTCTTTTCAAGTAGGTGTTTTGGTTTTAAAAAAATTGGTCTTTAGCTTGTAAAGGGATCGATACACATTTTTGGGTTTTTGGAATAAAAAATTTTAGATTTTATGATTGCGAATTTATGGGTTTTATAAAGTTAGATTTTCAAGTGTCGTAGGAATAGATTTTTAGGTTTTAAGAGTATAGTATGCAGCAGTACAGGGGTCCGTTTTTTAGGTTTTAAAAGTATAGGTTTTGTAGGTTTTAGACGCCTGGGTTTTGTAGGCTCCATGAAGATAAGTTTTTAGTTTTATAAAGATATAATTTTAGAATTATAAAATGGTTGGTTTCAGCTTTTTCAAAGGTTTAGCTCATGAATGTTTGAATTCTTTTTTGTTATTATGAGGATAGGTTGTTATTTTTTTTAAATGAAAAGTTTCCAATTATTTCTAGGGCTGAATTATGGTTAGATATGGTTGAGGGAAATTTGTAATATTCTTGTTGGTATAAATTGCTAGTGTTTTGTTGGAATAAATTTGGGTATATTTTGTCGTAATTGTAGTCGTAAATACGTTGAAGTCATTGATGATTTTCATCTGCAATTCACGTTAGGCAGAGTTAGTTTTTGTGACCGAAATAGGCTCTCGCAGTGCGCATTTTGAAATTTCGGGCTTTGGAGTAATATGTCTTGAAAATTTCCCGTTCTATTTGGCACAAGTGGTAGCAATTATTACTGCGAACTACATACCACAAAGTACAGGCTGAGATATGACCACTTGTGTGCCCGACTAAGTTAAGTAACTCCTAGGGCACCCTAAGGGAACTTCATTCCACTCGTACAACTCAATTCAATCCAGAACGCTTTATTTGAACTTTTACTTGACTAATGCAATAGTTACTGAGCGTGTGGGAGCAAATGAGATTTGTGTAACAAAAACATGTGCAAACTAGAAACGTGTGTTCTAAAATTTATTCAAGATGCTTTATGGCGATACACCATTTTGACCATTTAAAGGTGACTCTTTAGTGGGACGGTACTAGTATTGTTTGCATCAGAATTTACCATCACATGGGAAATCGTGAGGTCCCGAGCTGATGGCCGTGTTGAAGTCGAATAGATTTTTTGCCATTATGATGGATCATTTTTTTTTTTTCATTCGACTACTGCCTTTTTCAGCGCTTGCTACTTTCTTCTTGCACTTTTACCCATCAAGGAGATGCAATTTTTGTGTAAAAACGAATTGGAGCTAACATAGGGAAGATGCGAGGTTCCGAGCTGAAATTTAAGTAGGTTGTCCTTCTGTTGAAATTGATTAATTTTTGTTTATGTTGCGGACTATTTTTTTCGGTAGACTACTGTCATGCTTTCAGCACCTATTACTCTCTACATCCACTGCTGTCGTGTTTCAGTAACTTGCCTCCTAACTTGTTGTTTGTGTGCGCAAGTGACCTTGTTCCATACTGCGTCCAAACTAAGAGGTGCCTTCCTCTCTTTGTAACCTTCTGAGTAGGAGAACGCCTCCCACATGAGTTGAAGCTTCAGGATTTATATGAAGCACCATTGCAAATATTTATAACCCCTGGGGGGGATACAACTGTTTTATCTATGGGAGTTAGCACTCCCACGAGAAAATGTGTGAGGGCACGAGCTGAGAGTTAGGTAGGCCTTCTTTTGTCGAAAGAAAATGATTTTTGTTGTGTTGAGGACCACCTGTTTTTTGGTTCACTGCTGTCCTGTTTTATCGCACGAACTACTTTATTCTTCATCTTTTATCTTGCTTCATGAATTTCTTTCTCAACTTACCTTTTCTATGCAAATTGTGCATAGATTCCGCGTTCCCTCAACTCAACCGCACTTTCCCTCTTTCTCTCTTTAGAACGTCTTTTTTGCGGTTAGGGAGGCTTAAACTAATATCTAATCTAATCTGCTGTCCTAATTTTCAGCTCCTACTTCTTTATTCTTCATTTTTTATCTTGTTTCATAAACTTCTTCCTCAACTTTCTCTTTCTATGCACCTTGTGTATAGGAAGTAACTCCATTCTGAATGGGGCCTTCCTCCTTCCTTTTTTGGGACGTATTTGTTGCGGTTAGGGAGGCTTAAACTAATATCTAGTCTAATCATGAGACCTAGTATTAAATTGGAGACTGTAGTCGCTTTTTTGACCGTGTATTTGCATAAATTTGACTGTGTTTTACTGTGGACGAAAGGAACTTAACTCCGAGTTGATTTAAGATAACTCTCCGTTAGCTCGAAATATCCGTAACCAAACCTAATAGATGCTATTGCACTTTGTGCATCAAGAAATTCAAAGATACTTTTTCTCTTAGTCATTCAGCCAAGCTTTAAATTTTGTCTAGTATTCTGTCTCATTCTTTACGTTGACCTTTCCCGTAGAGAAGGCCGCAGTACAGTCCACTTCCTGTATACGGGTGTTATCGTTTTCATTTTATTTCTCGGTCTCATCGAGATGTTCACACACTTTCTTTTGCCAACGTAGAGAGCTGGGCCAATCAAGACGCTAATTTTACACCGTTGTCCTACTACTTGATTTTAAATTTTGAAATTTACATTTGACTTTCTCGGTTGACTGTCCATTAACCAGGAGGAAACCGCTACAATCTTGAATAATTTAAATAACCTCCAATTCAGATATTCAAAGTCTCGCCAGATGGTTTTTATAAAATTTATTTCTTCGTGCCCGGTGGTTAATTTTTGGTTGAGATGGTTTGTTCTCGCCTGATAGTTTGCTCTGGCCAGATGGCACAACCACTGTCCGGTGACCAATTGCACGCCTCACAAAACGCTAGCCAACTCGACGCAAGATCTGCACGCTCAAGCATCACTTGCCGTTCCTAACTTGGGATTGCATTTCAGAGAGAAGCTCTGCTCTGCCTGAGGCCGGGAGAGCTCAACGCGACATGTGGACTTGGTAAGAGGCGCTGGAAGACGGTCTCCGCTGTGGGGATTTTGCGCTCACCGTCCTCGACCAGGTAGGACTTGTGTGTGTGTGTGTATATATGTGTGTGTGTGTGTGAGTGACGTGAAGTTTGAGGATATTTCCCCACTTCACTTGGTTGCTGCGCGTCCCCCACTGGTTGGTTGCTGCGCGTCCCCCACTGGTTGGTTGCTGCGCGTCCCCCACTGGTTGGTTGCTGCGCGTCCCCCACTGGTTGGTTGCTGCGCGTCCCCCACTGGTTGGTTGCTGCGCGTCCCCCACTGGTTGGTTGCTGCGCGTCCCCCACTGGTTGGTTGCTGCGCGTCCTCCACTGGTTGGTTGCTGCGCGTCCCCCACTGGTTGGTTGCTGCACGTCCCCCGCTGGACAGTTGGCTGCACGTCCCCCGCTGGACAGTTGGCTGCACGTCCCCCGCTGGACAGTTGGCTGCACGTCCCCCGCTGGACAGTTGGCTGCACGTCCCCCGCTGGACAGTTGGCTGCACGTCCCCCGCTGGACAGTTGGCTGCACGTCCCCCGCTGGACAGTTGGCTGCACGTCCCCCGCTGGACAGTTGGCTGCACGTCCCCCGCTGGACAGTTGGCTGCACGTCCCCCGCTGGACAGTTGGCTGCACGTCCCCCGCTGGACAGTTGGCTGCACGTCCCCCGCGGGTCAGTTGGCTGCACGTCCCCCGCGGGTCAGTTGGCTGCACTTCTCCCGCTACTCTCGTAATTGAAGTAAACATGAGCAGGAAATGGTCAATAGGTTGGTGAGCAATTCTAGTTTAAAATTCCGTTAACGGGATCGTAAATGTCTGGAGAGGCAGGCTTTCCGAAATTGGGGATCTGAAGCAATTTTTCGAATGACAATTGTTCATAATCATTTGTGGGACAGATGTTCATAGTCATTTGTGGGACAGTTGTTCATAGTCATTTTTGGGACAGTTGTTCATAGTTATTTGTGGGACAGTTGTTCATAGTCATTTGTTGGACAGTTGTTCATAATCATTTGTGGGACAGTTGTTCATAGTCATTTGTGGGACAGTTGTTCATAGTCATTTTTGGGACAGTTGTTCATAGTTATTTGTGGGACAGTGGTTCATAGTCGTTTGTGGGACAGTTGTTCATGGTCATTTGTGGGACAGTGGTTCATAATCAGTTGTAGGACAGTTGTTCATCGTCATTTGTGAGACAGTGGTTCATATTCATTTGTGGGAAACTGGTTCATATTCATTTGTGGGACACTGGTTCATAGTATTTGTGGGACAGTTGTTCATAGTCATTTGTAGGACAGTGGTTCATAGTCATTTGTGGGACAGTGGTTCATAGTCATTTGTGAGAAAGTGGTTCATAGTCATTTGTGGGACAGTGGTTCATAGTAATTTATGAGACAGTGGTTCATAGTCATCTGTGGGACAGTGGTTCATAGTCATCTGTGGGACAGTGGTTCATAGTCATCTGTGGGACAGTGGTTCATAGTCATCTGTGGGACAGTGGTTCATAGTCATCTGTGGGACAGTGGTTCATAGTCATCTGTGGGACAGTGGTTCATAGTCATCTGTGGGACAGTGGTTCGTAGTCATTTGTGGGACAGTTGTTCATAGTCATTTGTGGGACAGTGGTTCATAATCAGTTGTAGGACAGTGGTTCATCGTCATTTGTGAGACAGTGGTTCATAGTCATTTGTGGGACACTGGTTCATATTCATTTGTGGGACACTGGTTTATAGTATTTGTGGGACAGTTGCTCATAGTCATTTGTGGGACAGTGGTTCATAATCAGTTGTAGGACAGTTGTTCATCGTCATTTGTGAGACAGTTGTTCATGGTCCCACGAGCAATGCAGGGCTTAGTGCGTTACCTAGAGCTGCATATCACAAAGGACAGGCTAACAAATAACTACATGTTGGCTTAACTGAGTTCAGTGACTGCTCGGGCATTTTATAGAGTCCTTATTTTACGTTCACTATTACATTTGATCGTGTACTATTAACTTACTCGTACCCATGACTGACCGAGTGGTTTTTCAGCTGAAAGTGGGATGAACTAATAATTATCTAACATATTACTTACTGATATTCACAAGAACTTCATATTCGAGAACTGATTTTAGGATGAGTGACGTTTCTGAGCGTAGGCTTATAATTTTCAACCATTTAATAGAGATAGCCCCTCAGTGGATATATACATTATATAATACAAGGGCTGTTTTTTTAGTTCCGATAGGCTATAATTAAAAGACAAATTGTGATAACAGAATGATTTTATTACTAAAAGATTCACAACGTCTTGTTTATTTTTCTATGAAGTCACCATGAAGGTTGAGGCAATTGTCATAACGTGAGACAAGTTTTCCTATACCCTCTTCAAAGAAGTTAGCCGCCAGTGGTGCCGGGTGGCACAGACTCCAATCTCGCAGGATTTCTACCCCGCCCAGCCCTCTCCCTCCACCTCCAAGCAGCTACAGCACCACCTCCAAGCAGCTGCAGAAATGTTAGGTTGAATTAATTTAGGTTAGGTTAAGTTCAGTTAAGTTAGGTTAAGAGGTTAGGTTAAGTTAGGTAAGGTTGGGTTAGGTTAGGCCAAGTTCAGTTAGTTTAAGGTTAACTATAAAAAGTTTAAAAATGCCTGTTTTTGCGTGCCGAGATGGAGGGTCGAATAGCCAAACACCAGCGGTCGTTGTAAAAATTTATTATAATGATTTAATACAGGTTAACTTTGGTATTCCGCTGTAGTATCTACTTACTAAGTACTTGTAGTCTTTATAATACAGTGATTAATAATAACTGTATAACGAACAGATAGGTTAATAAACCTCAGAATAATTACATAGTTAAATAATTGGCGCGAATGGCAACTTCATGTAGCAACACGGAGGTGGAGGGAGAGGGCTAGGCGGGGTAGAAATCCTGCGAGATTGGAGTCTGTGCGCTGCCGGGTGCACAGGGTCCAGTCTCGCAAATTTCTACACCGCCCAACCCTCTCCCTCCACCTCCGTAGCTGCAACAGGAAGGTTGTCATTCGCGCCAATTTCTTAATGATGTTGTGCTACTCAGGTTTACTAAACTATCTGTTCGTAATGAAATAACTATTAATCACTGAATTATGAAGGATACAGGTACTTAGATAGTGGATACTGCAACAGAATATAAAAGTTAACCTGCTTAAATCGTTATAATAAGTTATTACAACGAACGCTGGTGTTTGGAAAATTCGACAAGCCATCTCGGTACTCTAGGAAATTATAATAAGTCTATATATTTAATGTTTGACTTGCTATATAACATTCATTACCTTTCACACTATTTGAGATACATATATTTATACAAAATTTTTATGAAATATTTCACTAATTGTGATTTAAAAGTAACACCATAACTATGATGAAACACGTCCCAAACCTGTAACGATTTTGTTGTGCGTGGGTGCCAATTTAGCTCTCAGCTTAGTTTCCACGACGCTGTCTCTGGTGCGTGCATCATGGCTCTCAGTAATGAGCAAAATGTAACATGGCCAGGTGAATTTAAATGTGTTCAATCCGTTTACGGTGATGAGCAGATTCTCGAATGTGAGATTAAAACCAGACAAGAGTTCAAATCGTGGTTAAAAGTATTTTCAGATATTAATCCTGTAAGATGGACTTCCGCGAGAGGTTCTTATACGTATAAGAATGGCAGTGAAGTTTTAAATTATAAGTGCCACCGTGCCAATCTCGGACAGACAGGAGCGAGAATAACTAATACCAAGTAAGTGAACAGGCATACGCGTTATGGTTTCCGTGTATTAACATTAGTGAATGAAATTGTGATATTGTGATGTATAGAATAATTTGACCATAAATATCTTGCGTTCTATTTGCACTTGTGATATATGTATACCGTTACTCCTCAGCTGCCCTGTAACTCTAACCGCTGTGATCGCTGGCGCTGCTGACTCGGAGCGTGAATTTCCCTGTCGCATCACTGTCAAAGGCTACCATAACCACTCGACGTCGTCTGCGGCGTCGCTGGGTGAACTGAAGCGTAGCACAGCAACAACAGAAGAGTTCTATTCATATTTTGAGCAAGGTAATTATGGTAAAAGTTTAATTTAAAAGTCATGATTTCAATTTCTAGTATTCAAAAGACACTTTCAAAACAAATTTTTGAATACTACTACAGCTTAGTTCCGTGAATTTTCCATAATTACATACTCCCATATAGTGGCGCTGATAGAAAAAGCAGTACTTCATAGATAGTATAGTTCACCTACTGACCGTATTATTACCGTTCATAATCTTGCCTTTTGCATGGGTGTCAAAATATTCGTACAATTTATGTCTAACTATGTAACAATGAACGACACTGTACCTATTGTTTATATACTGATTGTTGTAATATTGACAATATAACTTTCACGAAGTTATTTTAGAAAACGCTGCTATACATATATTGCTGTGCAATTATTCTTTATGTACATCAGAAAGAGCGTTGATTTTAATCCCAATTTTTTCAGTCGTCCTAAACATGACTATTTTATGCAAAGGTCTTACTAACAATGTTATGTATACATATATATATATATATATAAAATATATACTAAGGTATCACAAGCGTATAGGTAGAAATTAATTCAAAGTAATGAAATCAAATCCAGCACTTCCTGCACTGGTTCCTTGTCAAATGAAAATATTTCCACCAAATTTTCATGAACAATGGGCAATATTCAATGATCGCCCCAAACGAACGTTTTTCAAAGTTCCTGTGGTATTCGATTCGACCTGAATTTCCGCCAAATAATAAAATTCTGATTTTTTCTTTCGTCGCATGAAGACCGACAACTAATGGCTGCAGAAGTTGTATATTTATTGAAACTATCATGAAATACCATTGAAAGGAAATAAATATAAACTCCATCAAATTTCCCTTCTCAATATGTTGATAATTTAATCATCATAAGGCAAGATATTTTGCGTTTCAGGACAACTAAATTTTTATCAGTATTGTAACTGATGCATCGACTTCTAATTTCCTGCAAAAAAAAAGTGTAGGTGCTGTAGTTTTTTCTGTAGAGGGGTCAGAGGTATTTGGGGTGAATGGTGCCTTGGTGTAGTGGGGTGAATGGTGCCTTGGTGTAGTGGGGTGAGTGGTGCCTTGCTGTAGAGGGGTAAGTGGGGCCTTGCTGTGGAAGGGTGAATTGTGCCTTGCTGTAGAGGGGTAAGTGGTGCCTTGCTGTGGAAGGGTGAGTGGTGCCTTGCGGGGTGAATGGAACCATAAGGCACCACTCACACCTCTACTCACCCCATAAGGCACCCTCCATAAGATAAGTGAACGCTAAATTTCCGCAATAAGTCTGGTGAAAAATCAAAGAGCAAACAAACTAACGAAAACTTGAAAATCGTGACAGAAGTCTGATTCGCAAGTATATACGATATGCGAGCTCAGTTTATCCTAGGGAAGCATTATTATTATTATTTATATTATTATGATTTTTATTATTATATAAGAAAATTTTAGCCTCCCTTTACCTTTACCACGACAAAGATGTTCAAAGGGACGAAGGAAGAAGGCACCATTTAGTATGGACTTGAGGGACCACGGAATCTATGCACATTGCACAAGGTGCATAGAAACATTAAGCTAAGAAATAAGTTCATGAAACAATCTAAATATTTGTTATTGTAAAATAGAGCTCACCTAATGTCCTTGAAACAACATTGACCGCTGCACGCTATATCAGTGACCGCTGCACAACCTGGCGCCCAGCAGAAAACTGAATGAAATGTGTGACCAGTAAAAGACGAGATAGGAAGCTGAAAATTTTCTTGTTTAAACTGGTCTCGAGAGGAAACAAGGGCAACAAGGGCTGGAGTGTGTTCGATTCATTTCGGTTTCTTGGGGCACCCTAATATATACATATATAAATAGGTGAGTGGGTGTGTGTGTTTATAAAAATTTAAAATGCGCTAAATGTCTCAACAGGTATGTAAGCAGCTTCTGCTCTGCGACACTACCAGCTGAAGCACGAGCTACAAGACGACATCACGCTCATAGCTGACAAACGCGTCAACCCAACCCTCAGTACTGTGAAGAACCTCCGTGCTCGTTGGATGGAAGCACATCACGGCGGTTATGATGACATTTCTGTTGTGGAGGCCGTTCGAAACGTTCAGAAACGTATGCCACAGCATGAAATTGCGTGCGAACAAAACGAGAAGGGGATTGTTGTTGTACTTGTTACCGAATTTATGTTACGAGTTCACAGAGAAATGAAATCATCGAGTGAAGTTATGTTTGTCGACACTACGAGTCATGTCGATCAAACAAATTGCTCGTTGACAATCCTTGTTTGCGCAGGTCCTGCTGGAGGTTTACCTTTAGGAGTCATTATTACTTCCACACAAATTAAAGAGGATTATATTAAAGGTAATAAACTTGTTGTTGTTGATGTTGTTGACAAACAAAGAGACTATAACGAAATAGAAACCATTAATTCTATACTTCCATGTTTCCCCTCAGGGGGATACAACTATTGTATCTATGGGAATTAGTGCTCCCAGGGGAACCATGTGTGGGCCCGAGCTAAAGGTTAGGTAGGCTTCCTTTTTGTTGTAATAAAATAGGTTTTTGTTTTGTTACGGACCATCTTTTTTCGGTTCACTGCTGTCCTGTTTTTCAGCACCTACTACTTTCTTCTTCAACTTTTTTCTTGTTTCATGAACTTCTTTCCTAGCTTACTGTTTCTGTGCACCTTGTGCATAGATTCCACGCTCCCTCAACTCCATACTAAATGGTGCCTTCCTCTTTCCTCTCTTGGAACATCTTTGTCGTGGTTAAGGGAGGCTAAAACTTTCTTAAATAATAATAATAACAATACTTACATGTTTATAACTATACGTTGGCATATTTCGATGATCGTTGTCTGAACCATGTTAATTCAGATAGAAAAATACGCATGAAATAGAAATTACAATACTTTTAATTTAAATAGTATTGCTAACATATATGATTTATTACCTTTTAGACATCTTTTGTATATAATGTCATATCTCCAAAAGGCTTTACAAGAAATGTAAAGCTTTTTATAACTGTTTCTTGTCAACGACATGTATTATTACACATGTGCTGATAAACAATAACTATTTTGATTACAGGTTTTCGACTGCTGCAAGAAGAACTAGGAGCGTCAGGATTTTTTGGAAGACGCCAACCTGAGTGCATTGTTACGGATGACAGTGAAGCAGAGAGAGGAGCATTAAGTGAAGTATGGCCAAATGCGAAGCTGTTTCTCTGCGTGTTCCACGTCCTTCAAGCTGCGTGGCGCTGGCTTTGGCTCACCAAGCACGATGTTAAATTGGATCAGTGAAAACCTTTGATACTCATTCTGAAGAAACTGGTTTACTCTCAGTCAAAAGAAGCTTGTGACAAAACTTGGAATGAGTTTCTGAGTTCAGACCTCTCACGCAGACATCCCAAATGCACAGAGTAAGAATGTTTTATATGAATAAACACCTATTACCATTATTTATATATGTCTATACTTCAATATGTTTTTAATTATTTTTTTACAATTAAATATTTTTTTAAAGGTATTTCCGAGCAGCAGTTGAAAGAAGAGAATACTGGAGCTTGCCATGGCGAGCAATGTGCCTGTTGCGTGGACACAACACCAACAACATCTGCGAAAGTATGATGATGGTGATCAAGGACATTGTACTACGAAGGTAAAATATTAACTGTACATTCAGAATAATTTCTTTAAATTTCATACGAATTATTATATATGTATTTATATACGTAATTCAGTACGCAGCATGTGTAAATGATGTCTATTATTGCAGGAACAAAGTCCGAAATGCATCTCACCTGTTGAGTGTCATGGCTGAGATTTACAACAGCTATCTCCGCCTTCGCTTGCTTGATGTTGTCGTAAAGAGGAACAGTTCGTCTAAAACTGCAAGTCAGATAAGTATGGATACCTTAACTCACGAGGGAGGCACTATGTTCAACGTTGTATCTGAAAGTGATCGGGATGTGTCGTACAGTGTCGACCTAGCTATCGGCTTGTGCACCTGTCCCTCTGGAAATACTGGTGCGATCTGCAAACATCAAATTGGTTGTTCTCAGTTTAGTGCAGTTCGTCTACCACAGAACCTTGGTTTCTCTGCTGAAGACAAGAAAGCTTTGGCAAGGGTTGTTTATGGTGATAAGGAGATCCCTGATCTTGAGTTCTTCCAAGGCTTAAAGCAACCACTCGATGCTCCTCAGAACAGCTCTATCAACCTACTGGACTCCACTTGTAATACTCCATCAGAGGAAGAAGCAACTACTTCGGAATTAGGGGTAGAAGCGACGACTACTAACAACCCATTTCTTGTAGAAAAAGTTGACAACACCGTAGAATACTTGAAATCCTTAATCTTAAAACATGATACCCAAGAAGTTGACTCTGCTTTAGAAGTTTTTTCTTCGAGAATGCGTAATGTCAAAAATGCTGCACAACTTGAAACATTTTTACGGACCGCTGGCACATCTTTATTTTTGCGAAACGGTTCTCTCAGAAGAAAAATTTTGTGCCAGCCAACATCAGTCTCCAGACGGCGAAATGGAGAATCGCGAGGAAGAGGTAGACTTCTAAAAGGCGGTGGAGCGAAACGCAAGCGAAACCTATCAACTAACATTCACCAAGTTCAGCCCAATGCTAAAACTCATTAAATATATTTGTTAAATAAAGCACGTTCAAGTATGTTTAATTTTTTTATTACCACCCACAATTATTCGAATAGAAAATTAAAATATAACTTCACATTTATTTGCAATATAAAATGATGAATAAATCTTATATTATATCCAATGTAACATACATCTAATATTTTAAGGACGTATTAACGCATTGCATTGTATTAAAATTTATAGAAGAGATCTTTTCCATCACTTTGTGAGGTATAAATGGAGAATTGATATAACGAATACAAGGCATAATACATTTTTTTCTGCATATGTTTATGTTTCTGTCTATCATGTCACAAGCATAAAGCATGCAGTCAAGATTGCTCTCCTGCTAGCATCAACACCTGAAACACCGTTTCTGTACATAAGTTTTATCGAGCGTTTTCTCAGTGTCAGTGGTGCGAGTGAATCCTTCAATACTTATATCTTATGTTAGTGGTTATTGGTTGCTTAGTACTCACTAAATTCCTAGAGTACCTGGGTGGAGCGAAAAATTTTGCGAATATCAATCAGTAAGATACTTCGTGAAAATTTTGTATAAATAAATGTATCTTATGCAGCGCGAAAGGTAATGAATGTAATATAGCAAGTCAAACATTATATATATATATATATATAGATTTATTAAAATTTCCTAGAGTACCGAGATGGCTTTTCGAATTTTCCAAACACCAGCGTTCGTTGTAATAACTTATTATAACGATTTAAGCAGGTTATCTTTCATATTCTGTTGCAGTATCCACTATCTAAGTACTTGTATCGTTTATAATTCAGTGATTAATAATTGTTTCATTAGGAACAGATAGTTTAATAAACCTGAGTAGTACAACATCTTTAAGAAATTGGCGCGAATGGCAACCTTCCTGTTGCAGCTACGGAGGGTTGAATGTAAGTATGGATACTTACATTCAACATTGTTGAAGCGGTCGTTGTCAAAAATTATTATAATGATTTATTGCAGGTTAACTTTGGTATTTCTCTGTAGTATCCACTTACTAAGTACTTTTAGTGGTTATAATGGAGTGATTAATAATAAGTGCATAACGAACAGATAGGGTAATAAACCTCAGAAGTACTACATAGTTCAATAATTGGCGCGAATGGCAACTTTATGTAGCTGCTTGTAGGTGGAGGGAGAGGGTTGGGCGGTGTAAAAATTCGCGAGACTGGACCCTGTGCGCCCGGGATGCACACACTCCAAACCCGCAGATTTGGACGCCGCCCACCCCTCTCCCTCCACCTCCAAGCAGCTACAGCACCACCTCCAATAAACCTCAGAAGTACTACATAGTTCAATAATTGGCGCGAATGGCAACTTTATGTAGCTGCTTGTAGGTGGAGGGAGAGGGTTGGGCGGTGTAAAAATTCGCGAGACTGGACCCTGTGCGCCCGGGATGCACACACTCCAAACCCGCAGATTTGGACGCCGCCCACCCCTCTCCCTCCACCTCCAAGCAGCTACAGCACCACCTCCGAGCAGCTACAGCAGCTTTGTTAGGTTAAATTTATTTAGGTTAGGTTAAGTTAAGTTAGGTTAAGAGGTTAGGTTAAGTTAGGTTAGGTTGGGTAAGGTTAGGCCAAGTTCAGTTAGTTTAAGGTTAACTTAAAAAAGTTTAAAAATGACTGTTTTTGCTTGCCGAGATGGAGGGTCGAATAGCCAAACATCAGCGGTCGTTGTCAAAACTTATTATAATGATGAAATACAGGTTAACTTTGGTATTCCGCTGTAGTATCCACTTACTAAATACATGTAGTGTTTATAATGCAGTGATTAATAATAAATGTATAACGAACAGATAGGTTAATAAACCTCAGAAGTACTACATAGTTAAATAATTGGCGCGAATGGTAATGTAATGTAGCAACACGGAGGTGGAAGGAGAGGGGTGGGCGGCGTCCAAATCTGCGGGTTTGGAGTGTGTGTGCACCCGGGATCACTGGCGGCTGACTTCTTTGAAGAGGGTATAGGAAAACTTGTCTCACGTTATGACAATTGTCTCAACCTTCATGGTGACTACATAGAAAAATAACGAAGACATTGTGAATGTTTTAGTAATGAAATCATCTTGTTATCACAATTTGTCTTTTTTATGGCCTATCGGAACTTGGAAAAAACAGCCCACGTATATTAATGTAATTATTTATACAATTTCAACTTTTCTATGGACTACAATTAACGATCTCAAAGGAAATATGCGAGGTCCCACTCATAAAATTGAGTAAGCCTTTCTAAGACGAAAGAGAATTACTTTTTGTTTTGTTCGGGACCATCTTTTTATGATTCGTTGCTGGTCTTTTTCTCAGCACCGACTGCTTTCTTCTTCAACTTTGATCGTTTTTCACGAACCTCTTTCCTAACTTGCTGTTTCTGTGTGCAGGTTGTGGAGACCGCAGACTTTGTGCATAGATTCTCCGTTCATTGGCTACACACAAAATACAGACTTTCTCCTCCTGCGAAAACCCTTGTGTTAGTTCGAGCTGCCTGAACAAACTTATCTAATTTAATTTTAGAAACTGAGGCCACATACAGTGTGTGGTGTGCAGTTGTGGGGGCCACATACAGTGTGTGGTGTACAGTTGTGTGAGGCCACATACAGTGTGTGAGGCCACATACAGTGTGTGGTGTGCAGTTGTGTGAGGCCACATACAGTGTGTGGTGTGCAGGTGTGTGAGGCCACATACAGAGTGTGGTGCGCAGTTGTGTGAGGCCACATACAGTGTGTGGTGTGCAGTTGTGTGAGGCCACATACAGTGTGTGGTGTGCAGTTGTGTGAGGCCACATACAGTGTGTGGTGTGCAGTTGTGTGAGGCCACATACAGTGTGTGGTGTGCAGTTGTGTGAGGCCACATACAGTGTGTGGTGTGCAGTTGTGTGAGGCCACATACAGTGTGTGGTGTGCAGTTGTGTGAGGCCACATACAGAGTGTGGTGCGCAGTTGTGTGAGGCCACATACAGTGTGTGGTGTGCAGTTGTGTGAGGCCACATACAGTGTGTGGTGTGCAGTTGTGTGAGGCCACATACAGTGTGTGGTGTGCAGTTGTGTGAGGCCTCATACAGTGTGTGGTGTGCAGTTGTGTGAGGCCACATACAGTGTGTGGTGTGCAGTTGTGTGAGGCCACATACAGTGTGTGGTGTGCAGTTGTGTGAGGCCACATACAGTGTGTGGTGTGCAGTTGTGTGAGGCCACATACAGTGTGTGGTGTGCAGTTGTGTGAGGCCACATACAGAGTGTGGTGCGCAGTTGTGTGAGGCCACATACAGTGTGTGGTGCGCAGTTGTGTGAGGCCACATACAGTGTGTGGTGTGCAGTTGTGTGAGGCCACATACAGTGTGTGGTGTGCAGTTGTGTGAGGCCACATACAGTGTGTGGTGTGCAGTTGTGTGAGGCCACATACAGTGTGTGGTGTGCAGTTGTGTGAGGCCACATACAGTGTGTGGTGTGCAGTTGTGTGAGGCCACATACAGTGTGTGGTGTGCAGTTGTGTGAGGCCACATACAGTGTGTGGTGTGCAGTTGTGTGAGGCCACATACAGAGTGTGGTGTGCAGTTGTGTGAGGCCACATATAGTGTGTGGTGTGCAGTTGTGTGAGGCCACATACAGAGTGTGGTGTGCAGTTGTGTGAGGCCACATACAGTGTGTGGTGTGCAGTTGTGTGAGGCCACATACAGTGTGTGGTGTGCAGTTGTGTGAGGCCACATACAGTGTGTGGTGTGCAGTTGTGTGAGGCCACATACAGTGTGTGGTGTGCAGTTGTGTGAGGCCACATAGTGTGTGGTGTGCAGTTGTGTGGGGCCACATACAGTGTGTGGTGTGCAGTTGTGTGGGGCCACATACAGTGTGCGGTGTGCAGTTGTGTGGGGCCACATAGTGTGCGGTGTGCAGTTGTGTGAGGCCACATACAGTGTGTGGTGTGCAGTTGTGTGAGGCCACATACAGTGTGTGGTGTGCAGTTGTGTGAGGCCACATAGTGTGTGGTGTGCAGTTGTGTGGGGCCACATACAGTGTGCGGTGTGCAGTTGTGTGGGGCCACATAGTGTGCGGTGTGCAGTTGTGTGAGGCCACATACAGTGTGTGGTGTGCAGTTGTGTGAGGCCACATACAGTGTGTGGTGTGCAGTTGTGTGAGGCCACATACAGTGTGTGGTGTGCAGTTGTGTGGGGCCACATACAGTGTGTGGTGTGCAGTACGCTGCTCCAAAATACGTTAGGTGCAGTGACGGGAATTGCTGTCGAGAGATAGACGATATTTACTATATTACGATATTTACCCTTTCGGTAATTTTTCTCCGTTTCACTCCATGTTTCTAAAAAATTTCACTCCATGTTTCAGTGACTTCAGTGACTCCGTGGCGTGAGGACGGGTGTGGCGCTCGCTCCGAAACAAAGTGCCTATTGTTAGAAGGAATGTACCTCTAACCTAAATGGGTACCCACTCGCGTCCTGAGTATTCAAATGTGATATAAATACCCCATATATAAAAATAATCAAACTAAGAGTATAATATTCCCTCAAAAGTGTGAGAGTATTCAACCCTCGTTTACACAACGACCGAATTCCCTCCATCTTCAAGATGACTAACAAACGACGCATTACCAACAACAGCAGCAACAACAGCATCGAGTTTGAACCGAAGTTTGGTCAATACCCTGATGTGTCTAGCCTTACGAAAGACGGTAAAGAAGTGGTTTCTGTCCTTATAAAATACTTCGATTCAGTGATGACAAAATTTAATAGTGATATTGTTCAAGTGCAAAATGAAATAAGCCACCTTAAAACGCTATTTGAAACAAAAGAAGCGGAACACAAAAAAATTCTCGAAGAACAGAATGAGAAAATAGATAGCTTAACCTCCCGCCTCGACCAGTTGGGAAAAAATGATCAGCGCCGAGACATTGAAGACAAAAAATGTACTCTCGTTATTTCTGGAAGGGAAATACCGCCATCTCACGCAGGCGAAATCTGTAAGGATACAGTCTGCCAGCTCCTGAAGGACAAGATCAACATTGACCTCTCCGGCACTGACATTACGTCAGCTACAAGAATGGGGAAAAAAACAATAACTGGGAACGTAGATCAAAGAAACATTGCATTTGAACTAAAACATTATAACAAAAAACGTGAAATTCTCAACGCCTGCCGAGAAAAGAAACCACAGTTCTTCTTCATAAATGAATACCTCATACCTTCACGAGCTAACGTCATGTACATTCTAAGGATGGCCAAAAGGAAATTCCCGGATAAAGTTGGAATCCCAAGAACACAGGATGGAAACATCTTCATATTCAACCCAGGAAACCCAGATTCAAGACGCCGCGAGATCAACACGCCAGATGACCTCGAGCAATACCTGATGCAACAACTAAACATGTCATCACAGCAGATCATGGGTGACTAGACTAGGTGATCCCCTAAATTAGTCAATTTCATTTTCATCCCCTAAATATGTCAATTTCGTATTAATTTAACCTCAATTAGGTATCATGTCAGTAAACCTCAACTTGATGCTAGTTCAACCTGAATCTATACAAATGTATAACAGATGTGCTTGTAAACATTTATGACAGCTGTGTGTGAACTTTTGAAACAACGCAATCAGCAATTTTTTACCTCCCAATGTTACTGTGAATTTTTTCTCTTCTTAACCACTTAAGTATTATTACGCGTAAACCATATTAGCAAATTATATCATTGTCGTTGTAATCTTCTAATCTGATAATCGCTTCTGCCCTCCACTGCCATCGTACAACCATATTAGCTGATTATATCATTGTCGTTGTAATCTTCTTATAATCTGATAATCGCTTCTGCCCTCCATTGCCATCGTACAACCATATTAGCTGATTATATCATTGTCGTTGTAATCTTCTTATAATCTGATAATCGCTTCTGCCCTCCACTGCCATCGTACAACCATATTAGCTGATTATATCATTGTCGTTGTAATCTTCTTATAATCTGATAATCGCTTCTGCCCTCCACTGCCATCGTACAACCATATTAGCTGATTATATCAATGTCGTTGTAATCTTCTTATAATCTGATAATCGCTTCTGCCCTCCACTGCCATCGTACAACCATATTAGCTGATTATATCATTGTCGTTGTAATCTTCTTATAATCTGATAATCGCTTCTGCCCTCCACTGCCATCGTACAACCATATTAGCTGATTATATCATTGTCGTTGTAATCTTCTTATAATCTGATTATATCATTGTCGTTGTAATCTTCTTATAATCTGATTATATCATTGTCATTATAATCTATCAGCAATTTTTCACTTACCAATATTACTGTGAATTCTTCCTTATTTACCACTACAGTTATTATTACGCGTAAACCATATTAGCTGATTGTATCATTGTCATCATAATCTTTAAAACTTATTCCCTCTTGTATGTGAACTTATGAAAACGCCCTCAGCAATCTGTTTGCACCAATGTAGTGATATCGAACTCCAATATTATAACAAATATATAATAGATGTGTGTGTAAACATCTATGACATCTGTGTGTCACATTTTGTAACATCGCAATTAGTAATTTTTCATCAACCAATGTTACTGTGAATTCTGCTTTTTTTAACACTGCAGTTATTATTACGCGTAAACCATATTAGCTGATTGTAGCATTGTCGTCATAATCTTTAGAAACTTATTCCCTCTTGTATGTGAACTTATGAAAACGCCCTCAGCAATCTGTTTGCACCAATGTAGTGATATCGAACTCCAATATTATAACAAATAAATAATAGATGTGTGTGTAAACATCTATGACATCTGTGTGTCACATTTTGTAACATCGCAATTAGTAATTTTTCACCAACCAATGTTACTGTGAATTCTTCTTTATTTACCACTACAGTTATTATTACGCGTAAACCATATTAGCTGATTGTATCATTGTCATCATAATCTTTAGAAACTTATTCCCTCTTGTATGTGAACTTATGAAAACGCCCTCAGCAATCTGTTTGCACCAATGTAGTGATATCGAACTCCAATATTATAACAAATAAATAATAGATGTGTGTGTAAACATCTATGACATCTGTGTGTCACATTTTGTAACATCGCAATTAGTAATTTTTTCACCAACCAATGTTACTGTGAATTCTTCTTTATTTACCACTACAGTTATTATTACGCGTAAACCATATTAGCTGATTGTATCATTGTCGTCATAATCTTTAGAAACTTATTACCTGTTGTATGTGAACTTGCGAAAACGCCCTTAGCAATCTGTTTGCACCAATGTTGTGATATTGAACTCCATTATCACTCGCTCATGGACTGAGTTTGTGTGTACTCACGAAATCGCGCTAGATTTTTCTTTTTTACTCTATTCTCTCTTACTTAATAAGCTACTTTTTAGACTGGAATATCCCTTTAAGCTTGACTCTGTATTTCGTTTTAAGCTCTATAGTACCTAATTCTTCCTTTTACTTATTTTAAATGACTGATCACCCTGTAATATTTGAGGAAATCGATCCAGATTTCAATCATTTGAACAGAATACGAGTATATCCAAACCTAAACGACTCTCAAGAGTGTAGGTATACTAATATATCAGAATTCAACGAAACTATACGAATAACTGACCGAGATTTCTCACTCCTGTGTTGGAACTGTAGGTCACTCTATCCAAAATTGGAAGAGATACAATGTACTATTACTGAACTTAAATATAACCTAGACGTGATTAGCTTCACCGAAAGCTGGCTAGATGACTCGACTAAAGACATGATTCGATTTGAAAATTATCATAGTTACCATTCGCTAAGAAAAAACCAGCGGGGCGGAGGCATCAGCACATATATATCTAACCACATAGACTCGAGAACCATAGCAAGTGCAACCATGAATCAGGATCATATAGAATCACTCTTCGTAGAACTTTTTAGAGATGGTAAACGCATTGTGCTTGGAACGGTGTATAGGCCTCCTACAGCCTGTCCTATATCCTTCCTGAATGAATTGAATCGTATTATTTCTCAGTTCAACAGGCCCTTATACAATGACATAATAATATGCGGTGACTTCAATTATGATCTACTGAAACATGAAAGCCATGAACCAATCTCTAATTTCCTAACTACCTTTCAGTCTCAATCCTTCCTTCCGATCATTACAAAGCCTACACGAATAACCTCAGAGTGTGCTACGCTGCTTGACAATATCCTTATGACAGACCCTAGTGATTTTCTTGCTGGAATAATTACTTCTGACTTATCAGATCACTTCCCAGTTTTTCTTATTAAGAAAAATGTCTATATTGCTTGCACCAAGGCATGGGCTGAAACTTACTCATATCGTAAAATAAACGAATCAAATCTTGAAGAAATGCGCACCGTTCTAGAAGAATCAATGCCTACATTGCACATCTCTCAACAAAACAATAATACTACGAGCATTGATGAAGCAGTAGTAAAGTTGACTGAAACTATAATGACCGCATACAATCAGTGTTGCCCAATTGTAACTCGTACAGTTACCCCGAAAAATAAACATAAGCCCTGGATTACTAGAGACATCGTGATAAATATAAAGAAACGTCAAGCGTACCTAGCCCTCCTTTGCGAAGGACGAATATCTAGAGAAACATATAACCGATTTAGAAACTATGTAACAAACCAGATAAGAACATCAAAAAAGAACTACTTTACGCTCAAGTTTACTCAATTCAAAACTGACGTTAAAAAGACTTGGCATCTCCTTAACTCCTGCTGTAAACCGAATAATGCCGATAAAAAGAAAATTGAATATGTTGTTCAAGATAATGTAAAATATCATGAGAAGAAAGAAATTGCTAATCTCTTTAACAACTTCTTCGTAAACGTAGGGAAAACAATAGCTGATGGTATTCCAAGTGAACCTACTGATCACCTGGAATTTATGGATCATATTCGAGAACCCAACTCCTTTTTCTTTACGCCTACAAACTCCTCCGATGTAATTACGTGCATAAACAACATGAAAAATAAATCGAGTGGGTTACAAACGTTTCCGACTAAAGTACTTAAAGTTATTGCTGACATTGTAGCCCCACTGATATCAAATATTATTAACCAGTCTCTCTTACTAGGCACTTTCCCGAACTCCCTCAAAGTTGCTAGAGTAACCCCTATCTTTAAAAGTGGTGAAAAAACCTGTGTAAACAATTATCGACCTATCTCCATTCTATCAATTATTAGCAAAGTATTCGAAAAGATTGTGTATAAAAAAGTGTACTCTTATTTTGAACAAAAATCATTTCTTTACGATAAACAATACGGTTTTCGCTCTAAAAAATCAACAACACAGGCTATATTAAATCATTTACAATTCCTCTATTCTAATATAGATGAAGGAAAGCCTGTCTTCTCTGTATTTCTTGACTTCCGAAAAGCATTTGATTGTGTGGACCATAAAATACTATTATCGAAACTACACTGTTATGGCATTCGAGGGATTGCCCATGATTGGTTTAGATCATACCTAACAAATCGGAAGCAATACGTTGTCATTGACGACGCAAAATCAGACCCACAGACAATTAGCCATGGAGTTCCACAAGGATCTGTTCTCGGGCCTCTCTTGTTTCTGATTTTTATCAATGATATTGTAAAATCTACATCATTCTTCAAATTCATACTTTTTGCCGATGACAGTACGCTTTCTGCGGTCCTTCCGAACCAAAATCCTGCTATGATTGTGGAGAGTATAAATACTGAACTTCACAAGGTTTCATCGTGGCTCAAAGCTAATAAAATAAGCCTAAATATCGATAAAACAAATTATATTACTTTCTCATACAAGAAAGATGTATCTCTCCCATGCATTAAAATTGGCGAAGGTGAAATCGAAGAAACCAACTCATGTAAGCTTCTGGGCATCATAATAGATAAACATCTGACCTTCAAAGAGCACATCACTCATATTAGTTCTAAATTATCAAAATCCATCGGAATCCTAAATAAAGTTAAAAATTTTCTGCCTGAAACAGCTTTACAAATGCTCTACCGAACGCTCATTTCTCCATACTTGCAATACGGAATAGAAGCATGGCACGGAACTAATAAAAGTAAAACCAACAAAATTTTTACTCCGCAGAAAAGGGCTGTCAGAGCGGTAAAGAACCTAGAATATAATGCTCACACAAATGATTCTTTCAAAAATTTACAAATACTTGAACTTTCGGATCTCTACAAAATCTCCATCTGTAATTTCGTTTACAAAACATTAAGAAATGATGGCGACAATAGCCTAAGACAATTATTGACTGCGCAAACTGGTCATCACGACCATTTAACCCGAAATAGAAGTAAATTCATGCTTCCTTATTATTCAAAGGCCAGGTCGCAACACAGTATTCTCTTCGTTGGAACCAAAACTTGGAACTCTATACCTGCAGAGATCCGTGAATGTAATTCGTACAAAGTATTCAAAAGACATCTTGAGTCTCACTTCCTATCAGAAGACTAGTCGTGTAAGATCACCGTGTCGAAATCTTGCCTCCTACATGTAACTAATGATAATGTCATAATGTAACTTGCCTTGTGTACCATAACCAATCTTCTCTCTGCTCTTGAATCGTTTTATCGAACATACTGTTAAATATAGCCGACTTGACCTATATTGTAAAATACAGCATAAAATATCGAGTTAATTATCTCAATGATCAGTCTAATGCGAAACTAGGTTAAGTGAACTAGGTTAAACTTTTGTACACCCTAGAATAACGTGATGGTAGGATGCCCTAGAAGTCGCTGAACTTATTCGGGCCCACAGGTAGCTATACTCAAATTTGACCATTGTACTAGACTTAGGTAAAATTCTACCTCTGTATCACGTGTGGTAAATAAATTGTTTAAATTGTTTAAATTGTTTAAATTGTTTAAAAGCGATGAAACTTTAGATAACTTCAATGTTCGGTTGTACAATAGGAAAAACCAATTATTTGACCGACAAACCCTATACAATGTAGTCAATGAATTATGTAAAATTCTTTTAGAAAAGGTTAATATCTGCGTGTTGAATTTTGGGTTTTCTAGGGCGATTCAATCTGAGATTAGTGCTACAACCTCTTTTTCCAATTCTGAAGTCGTTTTTAATTAGAAATCTGGTAATTCTTACATTTTATTTCACATTTACTCTCAATGTTTCTGGAAGAAATTCATATGAAATTTTCATGAAATTCTTTAAGGGAAAGCTTCAAATTTTCCACATTTAGTTTTTTTTAATCTTTAACAGTTGGAGATTAACTTAAAAACTGCAGTTTCCAGTTCTTTGGTCGTATACAGGAAGGAATCAGAGAATTTCTAACAGTTTTACTGTGTTGAAAGATGTTCATGAGAAGTTTATAAGAATTTCTGGTCAAAAATTAGTTTATCGTGATGTACGACCGAGTATCGGTGTTGTGGCTGCAGTGTGGCTGCTGTGTGGCTGCTGTGTGGCTGCTGTGTGGCTGCTGTGTGGCTGCTGTGTGGCTGCTGTGTGGCTGCTGTGTGGCTGCTGTGTGGCTGCTGTGTGGCTGCTGTGTGGCTGCTGTGTGGCTGCTGTGTGGCTGCTGCTGTGTGGCTGCTGTGTGGCTGCTGTGTGGCTGCTGTGTGGCTGCTGTGTGGCTGCTGTGTGGCTGCTGTGTGGCTGCAGTGTGGCTGCTGTGTGGCTGCTGTGTGGCTGCTGTGTGGCTGCTGTGTGGCTGCTGTGTGGCTGCTGTGTGGCTGCTGTGTGGCTGCTGTGTGGCTGCTGTGTGGCTGCTGTGTGGCTGCTGTGTGGCTGCTGTGTGGCTGCTGTGTGGCTGCTGTGTGGCTGCTGTGTGGCTGCTGTGTGGCTGCTGTGTGGCTGCTGCTGTGTGGCTGCTGCTGTGTGGCTGCTGTGTGGCTGCTGTGTGGCTGCTGTGTGGCTGCTGTGTGGCTGCAGTGTGGCTGCTGTGTGGTTGCAGTGTGGTTGCAGTGTGGCTGCTGTGTGGCTGCTGTGGGGCTGCTGTGTGGCTGCTGTGTGGCTGCTGTGTGGCTGCTGTGTGGCTGCTGTGTGGCTGCTGTGGGGCTGCTGTGTGGCTGCTGTGTGGCTGCTGTGTGGCTGCTGTGTGGCTGCTGTGTGGCTGCTGTGTGGCTGCTGCTGTGTGGCTGCTGCTGTGTGGCTGCTGCTGTGTGGCTGCTGCTGTGTGGCTGCTGCTGTGTGGCTGCTGCTGTGTGGCTGCTGTGTGGCTGCTGTGTGGCTGCTGTGTGGCTGCTGTGTGGCTGCTGTGTGGCTGCTGTGTGGCTGCTGCTGTGTGGCTGCTGTGTGGCTGCTGTGTGGCTGCTGTGTGGCTGCAGTGTGGCTGCAGTATGGCTGCTGTGTGGTTGCAGTGTGGTTGCAGTGTGGCTGCTGTGTGGCTGCTGTGTGGCTGCTGTGTGGCTGCTGTGTGGCTGCTGTGTGGCTGCTGTGTGGCTGCTGTGTGGCTGCTGTGGGGCTGCTGTGTGGCTGCTGTGTGGCTGCTGTGTGGCTGCTGCTGTGTGGCTGCTGCTGTGTGGCTGCTGCTGTGTGGCTGCTGCTGTGTGGCTGCTGCTGTGTGGCTGCTGCTGTGTGGCTGCTGCTGTGTGGCTGCTGCTGTGTGGCTGCTGCTGTGTGGCTGCTGCTGTGTGGCTGCTGCTGTGTGGCTGCTGCTGTGTGGCTGCTGCTGTGTGGCTGCTGCTGTGTGGCTGCTGCTGTGTGGCTGCTGCTGTGTGGCTGCTGCTGTGTGGCTGCTGCTGTGTGGCTGCTGCTACTGTGTGGCTGCTGCTGCTGTGTGGCTGCTGCTGCTGTGTGGCTGCTGCTGCTGTGTGGCTGCTGCTGCTGTGTGGCTGCTGCTGCTGTGTGGCTGCTGCTGCTGTGTGGCTGCTGCTGCTGTGTGGCTGCTGCTGCTGTGTGGCTGCTGCTGCTGTGTGGCTGCTGCTGCTGTGTGGCTGCTGCTGCTGCTGTGTGGCTGCTGCTGCTGCTGCTGTGTGGCGGCTGCTGCTGTGTGGCGGCTGCTGCTGTGTGGCGGCTGCTGCTGCTGCTGTGTGGCAGCTGCTGCTGCTGCTGCTGCTGTGTGGCGGCTGCTGCTGCTGCTGCTGTGTTGCGGCTGTGTGCAAACATCAATACGAATAAATTCTATTCATTCTTCCTGCCTCCTGGAGCCGCTAGCAGCGACCTCCTGCACATCCTTCACATCCTGCAATCCAACCAAGTCTCCACCGCCTGCAACCCAACCAAGTCTCTACCGCCTGCAACCCAACCAAGTCTCCACCACCTGCATCACAACCAAGTCTCCACCGCCTGCAACCCAACCAAGTCTCCACCGCCTGCAACCCAACCAAGTCTCCACCGCCTGCAACCCAACCAAGTCTCCACCACCTGCAACATAACCAAGTCTCCACCGCCTACATCACAACCAAGCCTCCACCGCCTGCAACACAACCAATCCTCCACCGCCTGCAACACAACCAATCCTCCACCGCCTGCAACACAACCAATCCTCCACCGCCTGCAACACAACCAATCCTCCACCACCTGCAACACAACTAATCCTCCACCACCTGCAACACAACCAAGTCTACACACAACAGCCGCTGCAGTACACACTCGAGATAAGAACGTGCAGTGACTATACTTCAGTCACCCACCCCTCAAAAGCTCATATAGTCATTTCAGTGTTCAGTAATCTTAAAATGTACCAATGTAATTTCAATTTGTAAAAAGTCTTGAGTCGTCATCTGGTTCACTAATGCGCATCACTTGTGGAGTATATGTAAGACCGCTACTTCTCTTCCCGCAGTTGTACTAAACGACCGATGTAGCAAGAATAGGCCTGGCAAATGATGACCCTAGAACCCTCACTGGTAAGGGGCCGATGCGACTACATTGCCGGCTTCTTACAAGTGGTGACCCAACACGAATAGCCAACTCTCACAAACGTAAATGTTTCCTACGACATTCCTCGCTGACTCGTTTATAGTTAGAGCTAGTACACACGGCCCGACAAAAATGTCCGTCAAACAATTCCGTAGAATTACCAAACGCCGTCCAAGGGTCAATTTAGCTCTAGCTTCTCGTTGGCGAGCAGCATTGCTTCGTCTTGCCATTTCGCATTGTTCATCCGATCGTCTTCGGCGTTTTTCTTGCTGTCTGTCGAAGTCTAGCTACTTCTCTCTTGCGGTTGGACACATTTCTATCCATGGTGGTTTCTTTCGCTGGAATTTTATTCTGAAATGTCTTATCTTTTCGAAGTTTTCAAGAAAATCACAATTTCGAAAACAATAACTTAATATCCAAAATCTTGTGCCTAAATACTAAGTGTTAGCCAGGTTACTGGTCAAACGAATTTAAAACCTTTTTTTCGTATCATCAATTAAAAATATCAAAGCAGCATGATGAATTTCAACAGAGAAAGCTCCAAAGAAAATTTCTATTTGTAAAAATAAGATGATTGCGTATTCTGGATGCCATAATCCAAGTGAAAGGGAATTGAATCGCTACAGAAAAATAATGCAGTAAAATAATTTCTTGTTTTTATTAAGCTTTATCCTTGTTGCTATCAAAGCTATCGGTTGTTGAAGAGTGCCACACGGATGGACGGACGCAGCTCCTTTTATAATAGTGATAGTGATTAGAAGGACATTTGAAAAATATACATACCAATGCCCCATGTCATTGCTGAGAGCAGGATGTTCAATTGTGTCCTGTGTTATTACTGAGAGCAGGGTGTTGAATTGTGCCTTATGTTATTACTGAAAGCAGGGCGTTGAGGTGTGCCCTATGTTATTACTGAAAGCAGGGCGTTGAGGTGTGCCCTATGTTATTACTGAAAGCAGGAAATTGAAGAATTTTGCCCTATGTTATTGCTAGATGTTGGATTTTGCCTTATGTTATTACTGAAAGCTTTTTTTATGAATACGTTTGTGGCATTTTCTTCATTATTGCGTACTTATTACTTGGATTCACATATTTAATGCTTAATAAAACTTACAAACTCCCTCAGGTGGATGCAATTATTGTATCTATGAAGATTAGCGCTCCCAAGGGGATAATGTGTGGTCCTGAGGGAAAAATTAGGTAAGCCTTCTTTTTGTTGAAATATAAAGTTTTATATTTTGTTAAGGACCATTTTTTCGGTAGACTGCTGTCCTGTTTTTCAGCAGCTCTAACTTTCTTCAACCATTACCTTGTTTCATAACCTTCCTTCTTACCTTACTGTTCCTATGCACACGGGACCCTGTGCGGAGACATGCTATGTGCATAGGTTCCGCGTTCCCCCAACTCCAAAATAAATGGATAACTATTCATGAATTCGTCCTGTCTTTGAACATCTTGGTTGTAATAAGGGAGGCTACAACTAACTTATAATCAATCAATCGACCTACAAATTCCACGATTGCCTTTCCATGCTACGCTCGACAACTGACGCTGCTTGTACCTCTGTGTGTTCACCTGCTAACGGGCTTTGTGTTAAAGACCTTTCAGAAACGATTTATGTATCATTTTATATTAAATGAATTTTTTTTATTTTCTCTCATAAAGACTAAATAAAAGCTCGTTAGGGCGCACAATGTCGCGCTGAACAATTTGTACAAATAATATATGGCACGCTTTTTATAGCGTTAGAGCGGCTACATTCATTGCATCCTTGGGGCAAATGAATCAAGATGGAAGTTGAAAAAAAAAACTGATAAATGCTAAGTACAGGAGAGCAATGAACTCGAAAAAGAAGGTTGGTAGGAAAACCAAGACCTGCATATTATATTTCAACGGAAGTAAGGCCTCCCACGCCTCAAGCTCGGGACCTCGCGTGTTCCCTGGGAGCACTAATTCACATTAATTTAGGCTACTTCTACAATTTTTCCACGTTGATCTTGTAAAATACAAAATCAGTAAAAATCAAATATGTCCGAGTTGAAAAAAAAGAATGGAAAATCACTAAACTGGACGTTGTGATTTAGAAGACATTCTCTCGGGTACGATTTCTTCATTCGAAATGCCGCACAGCTCTACAGGAGACTGGGACTTGATTTTTAAGTGCAACTAGTGCAATGCTTGTAACCCAGAAAAAAGGGAAACGGTTTATTTCCATTACAGTTTATTCATAAAATATATAACATTGGGTTTTGAATGATTTTAACATTGAATATTGATTGAAATAAATTTATAGACTGCTGTTGCCCGGTTTGCTGTGGTGGAGGTATTGGAAATTGCCCTCCTGTGAACTTCATTGTTTGTTGCGGTGAGGCAGGACAGGTGGCGCTTCAGTTGTGAGGCCTGGCACGCGATGTGGTGTGCACTATTGGGGAGCTGGGGACTTTTACAGTTATTGCTCTTAATAATATTGCAAAGTCTTTTTTGTGTAGATTGCAAACATAACTTTGGTAGAACTTCCAAAGCGGCAACTAAATAGTCTCTGACCAAAGTTGTCAACTGATTTTATATTCTTATTAGAATTAAGATCCCGAGTTTTCACTAACCCTTGGGAACCTACATACCCATGGCAATCGTCGAGCCAAATGACTGAGAGAAAAACACGAAAAAATGCTTCCCTTCGTTGCGTTTATCTGATTTTGACAATGCACGTAGAAAGAAAGAAAAAAAAATTATGTTCAAAAATGATACCAATAGCTCATCATTGGTTTGAAAATATTTTGGAGCAAGGATCCTGCATTGTTACACATGAGTATCGTAATACAATTTAAACAATTTAAACAATTTATTTACCACAGGAGATACAGAGGTAGAATGTTTCTTAAGTCTAATACAATGGTCAAAGTTGATTATAGCTACCTGTGGGCCCGAATAAGTTCAGCGACTTCTAGGGCATCCTACCATTACATTATTCTAGGGCGTACAATAATGTTTAACCTAATTCACTTAGCCTAGTTTCGCATTAGACTGATCAACAGGATAATGAACTCGATATTGATGTTTAATTTCACAATATAGGTCATATGGACTATATTTAACAGTATATTCGATAACGATTTAGGAGCAGACTGAAAATCGGCGATATTACTCATGGCAAATTGCATTATTAGGACCCGACATGTATGAGGCAGGATTTGACTTGGTGGTCTTACACGACTAGTATTCTGATAAGAAGTGGGACTCAAGATTTCTTTTAAATACCTTGTAAGAATTACTTTCACGGATCTCCGCAGGTATTGAGTTCCAGGTTTTAGTTCCAACGAATAGTATACTATGTTGCGAGCGGGCCTTTGAAGCATGTAAGGAAGCATGAATTTACTTCTATTTCATGTTAAATGGTCGTGATGACCAGTTTGCGCAGTTAATAACTGTTGTAGGCTATTGTCGCCATCATTAGCTAATGTTTTGTAGATGAAATTGCAGATGGAGATTTTGTAGAGATCCGAGAGTTCAAGTATTTGTAAATTTTTGAATGAATCATTTGTGTGAGCATTATATTCTAGGTTCTTCACCGCTCTGATGGCTCTTTTTTACAGAGTAAAAATTATATTGCTTTTATTTTTATCAGTTCCATGCCATGTTTCTATTCTGTATTGCAAGTATGGTGAAATGAGCGTTCGATAAAACATTAGTAAGGCTTTTTCAGGCAGGAAACTTTTAACTTTATTCAGGATTCCGATGGATTTTGATAATTTAGAACTAATATGAGTGATGTGATCTTTGAAGGTCAGATGTTTATCTATTATGATGCCCAGAAATTTACATGAGTTGGTTTCATTGATTTCACATTCGCCAATTTTAATGCATGGTAGAGATATATTTTTCTTGTATGAGAATGTAATATAATTTATTTTATCGATATTAAGGCTTATTTTGTTAGCTTTAAGCCACAGTGAAGCCTTATGGAGTTCATTATTTATACTCTCCGCAATCGTAGTGGGATTTTCGTTCGGAAGGACCGCAGAAACGTACTGTCATCGGCAAAAAGTATGAATTTAAAAAATGATGTAGATTTAATAATATCATTGATAAAAATCAGAAACATGAGAGGCCCAAGAACAGATCCTTGTGGAACTCCGTGGCTAATCTTCTGTGGGTCCGATTTTGCGTCGTCAATGACAACGTATTGCTTCCGATTTGTTAGGTATGATCTGAACCAATCATGGGCAACCCCACGAATGCCATAACAATGTAGTTTCAAGAGTAATATGTAATGGTCCACACAATCGAATGCTTTTCGAAATTCAAGAAATACAGTGAAGACAGTCTTTCCGTTATCTATATTAGAATAAAGGAATTGTAAATGATTTAATATTGCCTGTGTTGTTGATTTTTTACAGCGAAAGCCGTATTGTTTATCATAGAGAAATGATTTTTGTTCCAAATAAGAGTACACTTTTTTATACACAATTTTCTCGAATACCTTGCTAATAATTGGTAACATGGAGATAGGTCGATAAGTGTTTACACAGGTTTTTTCACCATTTTTAAAGATAGGGGTTACTCTAGCAACTTTGAGGGAGTTCGGGAAAGTGCCTAGTAAGAGAGACTGGTTAGTAATATTGGATATCAGCGGGGCCACAATAACAGCAATTATTTTAAGTATTTTAATTGTAAACGTTTGTAACCCACTCGATTTATTTTTCACGTTGTTTATGCACGCAATTACATCGGAGGAGTTTGTAGGCGTAAAAAAAAAGGAGTTGTGTTCTCAAATATGATCCATAAATTCCAGGTGATCAGTAGGTTCACTTGGAATACCATTGGCTATAGTTTTCCATACGTTTACAAAGAAGTTGTTGAAGAGATTAGCAATTTCATTCTTCTCATGGTATTTTACATTATCTTGAGTGATATATTCGGCATTATTCGGTTTATAACAAGAGTTAAGGAGGCGCCAAGTCTTTTTAACGTCAGCTTTGAATTGAGTAAACTTGAGGGTAAAGTAGCTCTTTTTTGATGTTCTTATCTGGTTTGTCACATAGTTTCTGAATCGGTTATATGTTTTTCTCTAGATATTCGCCCTTCGCAAAGGAGGCGTTTCTTTATATTTATCGCGATGCCTCTAGTAATCCAGGGCTTTTGTTTATTTTTCCGGGTAACTGTACGAGTTACAATTGGGCAACACTGATTGTATGCGGTCATTATAGTTTCAGTTAACTTTACTACTGCTTCATCAATGCTCCTTGCATTATTGTTTTGTTGGGTGATGTGCAATGTTGGCATTAAATCTTCTAGAACGGTGCGCATTTCTTCTAAATTTGATTCGTTTATTTTAAGATATGAGTAAGTTTCAGCCCGTGCTTTGGTGTTGCAAGCAATATAGACATTTTTCTTAATAAGAAAAACTGGAAAATGGTCTGTATTAGTATTGGTGTACTGCTAGTACACAACAATACCCATGTCACTAGTTGAAACGAATGAGGGCAATGTATTCCTATTGTTGCTCAATCTAGCTTTGATAATACATGTAACTACATATATAAAAAAGTACAAGAAGTACAATTGGAAGACTAGTGCTAAACTTGTAGCTAGTGCCGGTGACAGTTCCCCCTGTCAGAGCAGGCAGCAGAACAGGAGCTAGTACACAACACATCCTCTCGTGTGACGGTGTCCAGTGAACGTCTTCAGTTGACGCTTTGGTGGCGGCCGCTGTGACGGGGCACGGGTACGCCGGCTGTGCCCGATGGGGTTAAGGCGTTAGGTATGGTACAGAAATAGGAGTATGGGATTATAACAAAGAGAGATATACTAGCTCTGCTGAAAACGTAGCCGAATTAAAAATGGTGTAGTTTATAAAATATTTGTACTGGAAGGCTGAAGAATGTTTCGTTGAGAAGAGCAGAGTTTAACGTTTTATTTTATAATGAATATTTTGTTTTTGTTTAGCGTATCTCCTAAATAAATGGGGCACTCGTCATGAAAAATGATGTTATGCGTGAATATTTGATCAGAACTCATGGTTTTATTCCGGGGCAAAATAACAACCTCCGATCTTTATCGTGCGGTGAGATTTCTTGATGACATTGCATTTGATGTCGTTGTAAATTAAGTTCTTTTTTGAGAACAAAATGAACAGTAATTTTCTTTACCTGTGTCCCCGCAGAAAATTTTCTACTGACTTCGTTTAATCATCGTTAATTAAAATCCTTACCATATTAATTCTTGGTCTTTCCTTATGGGGGGACAAATAAGCAAAATTATGACAATAAAATAAATCTTTAAATCCACCTCTTTTCAATTAAACTCTTTACTGCCTTTCAGCTCTTATATTTTACAAACTACAGCATTAGCTCTTTTAACACGTTCCCAGCGTATTGGGCCGCGTTAGCGCTTTTAACACGTTCCCGGCGTATTGGGCCGCGTTAGCGCTTTTAACACGTTCCCAGCATATTGGGCCATATGTGTACCATTCTGTAAATTGCTCATTCACGCACCAGTGTAAATGAATGACATTCCATCTGTTTTGCATTGAAAAACGTAAACCCGAGTGTGTCTAAATTGAGCAACGGATGCCCCAACATCACAATGTGCAGCACAACACATCACGCCCCACAACATCTGTGCAGGAGAGCGCAAGTGGCCAGGTTGACTAACAGGTTCTCGAGATTCCCAGCCCCGCCACCCCCGGCCCCGCCTCAGCACCGCAGCTCCCCGCAGCAGACACACGTAAGGACATCTTCTATGCCAGATGTGCTGAAGATGATTGCGGTATGAGCTGTATTGTTGGATTGGATCAGGAGTGTAGTTTGAGTATCATTGAAGCTATGAAAGTTTTTCATGTACGTGCCTGGAGTAAAAGACAGTGATTGGTATGAGCCAGTCATGTAAAGTGGGCTGTAATGACCCACCATGCCTGGGGATGGTGTCATGACGTACTGGTTATCCCAGTGATGCCGCCTAATGGCAGTTTGTGACAAGGATTGGTGGATCCTGAGTAGTTTAGTGGACAAGTCTGGTACACAGACGCGGGACTCTTTTGTGTGAATATTGTGAGTATTGAGGAGGGAATTGTAGGCCGTTACAAAGGCCCCTACGCTGTCGGCCCTCAATTTCAAGTTCAAGTTCAAGGGAGTCAAAAACATAGTTTGTTAAGCTTTATGTTGATAAAATTTTATTTCCAATGTCCCTTAGGGCTTGAGGTTTTTAGATGAATACGGGTTTAGGTTTCAAAAGAGTTTTGGTATTAAAAGATTGTACAGGAATAAGTTTTTTCGGTTTAAGCACATGGGTTTCTTAATTTTAGAGGAAAAAGCATAAAATGTGTTTTAATGCATTTTTTTCAAGGGAAAACTACTGTTTCCAAGCAAGTTCACCGCTAGGGTAAGATGTTGGGGCAAAAAAGTTCCCCGGTATTCCCCAACATTCCCTAGACCTGATTCAACTCTACAATGGTCATTTAGCTGTGATAATCATTAATCAGGTAATCATAATTAACTCTACAATAACCATTAAGCTGCAATACAGCAGTCATTTACAATAGTTTGTGTCTCATCATTTCTGAGGTGGCTTTCTTAAATTTTCGTAATTTTTATTTACCTTTCTTACAATATAATTCGTTCATTCAAAAACTTAAGTGATTCAGTATTATTGGAGATCAGTTATTCCTAACATTCAAATGTTTATTTCTTGCCCAGACAACTTATTTAAAAAGACCCGAATTTCTTGACTAAATTCTGCAACTGAATCGCAATAAACAATTTACATTATTTCCACGAGCAGCACAAGAGTAGAGGCGTTACTCAGAACTACACATCACAAAGGACAGGTTGAGATATAACTACATGTGGGCCTGAATATAAGTTCAGTAACTCTTAGGGCATCCTACGGCGACTTTTAACACGTTCCCAGCATATTGGGCCATATGTGTACCATTCTGTAAATTGCTCATTCACGCACCAGTATGGGTGTGGTGTGGTGAGCAGGTGTGTAATATGGGTGTGTTGTGGTAAGCAGGTGTGTTATATGGGTGTGTTGTGGTGAGCAGGTGTGTTGTGGTAAGCAGGTGTGTTATATGGGTGTGTTGTGGTGAGCAGGTGTGTTGTGGTGAGCAGGTGTGTTATATGGGTGTGGTGGGGTGAGCAGGTGTGTTATATGGGTGTGGCGGGTTGAGCATGTGTGTAATGTGGGTGTAGAGGTGTGTAATGTAGGTGTGTTGAGGTGTGTAAGTGTGTTGGGATGTGCAGGTGTAATGCAGGTGTGTGGGGGTGTATAGGTGTGTATTGCAGGTGTGTAGGGGTGTATAGTTGTGTATTGCAGGTGTGTGGGGGTGTGTAGGCATGTATTGCAGATGTGTGTGGATCACATCACACAAGCGGGTGTGCAGGACATGCCAGACCCAGCACCACCTCCATGCTGTGAGTACAACCCGCCTTATTGCGTTTTTGTTAGTTTGCGTGGACGCGATGGTCAATATTGAATTTAATGTTGTCAACGACTTTTGTAATTTCATCACGAAATTTGGGTAATTGGAAACATTTTAAGACGTTTTAATTGAATGACATTTTTCTCGCAAATACTTAGTTTTCGAGATATAGCATAAATGTGAGAGTTAGAATATCATTGCCGGCAGTTTCGAAATGTCGCTTGGAGTGGAAGGTGCATGCAAAGTGTGTTGTGCGACAATATTTGAGTGCATCAAACGGTGTGTGGGTCTAGGTATAAATAGTTGATAATGACGATAGTGCTGATTTAAAAGTGTTCATTTCTCATCTGTTATTCACTTAAATGAAGAAAGTGATATGGCTCTTCTGGTGTATGGCGGATACGGAACATGCACAGTCATTTTTGGCGGTAACTATCGGTGTCGGTATGATTTTAGGTTTACTTAGGTTAGTTTATTTGGTAAATCTGAAGGATATGACAGTTGTCGATTTTCCACTTTTCGGTGCCTGAACCTAATTAATTGAATCGAAATAAACAAGTTTTCTTCTATGCACTTTTCGTCTCAAATGAGTATTTTACGATTTATAGCGGTAAGTTTAGTTTCGTCATTGATGACGAATGCGCTCGAATAAACAGCTACTCATCGATTTTCGAATTTTTGTTGCTTGAAACATGGTAATAACATCGAAATAAACAACTTTTCTTCTATACACTTTTTTCGTCAAATGAGTATTTAACGAGGTATAGCGGTAGGTTTGGTTTCGTCTTTCAAGACAGAGCGCTGGAAGCGAGACGCCATTGCAGTATTGCCATACAACTCGATCAAGGAATTTCTTTCCGCTTCAAAGACTGAAGTTGCGGTAAGTCATTTACCGCTATAACTAATAAAATACTCACTTGAGACGAAAAGTGCATAGAAGAAAACTTGTTTATTTTGGTGTCATTAACCATGTTTAGCCATTACAATTTGCAAAATCGACAACTGTCATCTCCTTCAGATTTACCGTTTATTTAACTAATCTACCTTTATTAAGCTAACCTCAGCTATCGTTAAACCAATATCGTATTTCAACTTATGTAGGTTTTTAGACTTTTGAAAGTATAGGGCTTTAGATTTATAAAAGGATGAGGCTTTAGATGAAAAAAGTTGTAGGGTTTTAAATGCTTAAAAGTAGCCTATAGGGTTTTCGAAGTTTAAAAGTATAGGGTTTTCGATATTCAGACGTATAGGGTTTGATTTTGATTTTTAAAAGTACAAGGTTGGTTTTAGATTTTTAAAAGTAGAGGGTTGTTTTAGGTTTTTAAGAGTAGGGTGTTGGTTTTTGATCTTAAAAAGAAGAGGGTTGGTTTTAGATCTTAAAAAGAAGAGGGTTGGTTTTAGATCTTTAAAAGTAGAGGGTTGGTTTTAGATCTTCAAAAGTAGAGGGTTGATTTTAGATCTTTAAAAGTAGAGGGTTGGTTTTAGATCTTTATAAGTAGAGGGTTGGTTTTAGATCTTTATAAGTAGAGGGTTGGTTTTGGATCTTTAAAAGTGTGGGGTTGGTTTTGGGTTTATAAAAGTGTCGGGTTGGTTTGGGTTTATAAAAGTGTGCGGTTGGTTTTGGGTTTGTGAAAGTGGGGTTTGTTTTGGGTTTGTGAAAGTGGGGTTGGTTTTGGGTTTGTGAAAGGGTGGGGTTGGTTTTGGGTTTGTGAAAGGGTGGGGTTGGTTTTGGGTTTGTTAAAGGGTGGGGTTGGTTTTGGGTTTGTGAAAGGGTGGGGTTGGTTTTGGGTTTGTGAAAGGGTGGGGTTGGTTTTGGGTTTGTGAAAGGGTGGGGTTGGTTTTGGGTTTGTGAAAGGGTGGGATTTGTTTTGGGTTTGTGAAAGGGTGGGGTTTGTTTTGGGTTTGTGAAAGTGTGGGGTTTGTTTTGGGTTTGTGAAAGTGTGGGGTTTGTTTTGGGTTTGTGAAAGTGTGGGGTTTGTTTTGGGTTTGTGAAAGTGTGGGGTTTGTTTTGGGTTTGTGTAAGGGTGGGGTTTGTTTTGGGTTTGTGAAAGTGTGTGGTTGGTTTTGGGTTTGTGAAAGTGTGTGGTTGGTTTTGGGTTTGTGAAAGTGTGGGGTGTGTTTTGGGTTTGTGAAAGTGTGGGATTTGTTTTGGGTTTGTGAAAGTGTGGGATTTGTTTTGGGTTTGTGAAAGTGTGGGATTTGTTTTGGGTTTGTGAAAGTGTGGGGTTTGTTTTGGGTTTGTGTAAGGGTGTGGTTGGTTTTGGGTTTGTGAAAGTGTGGGGTTGGTTTTGGGTTTGTGAAAGTGTGGGGTTGGTTTTGGGTTTGTGAAAGTGTGGGGTTTGTTTTGGGTTTGTGTAAGGGTGGGGTTTGTTTTGGGTTTGTGAAAGTGTGTGGTTGGTTTTGGGTTTGTGAAAGTGTGTGGTTGGTTTTGGGTTTGTGAAAGGGTGCGGTTGGTTTTGTTCTTTTTGTAAGGATGAGTTAGTTCTCTTTCGTTGGGGTAGCTCTTCAGTTTTGTTGTTTGGGTGAATTTGTAGTTTTTCAAAGGGATAAATTTTTAGTGTTGTTTGGGGAAACGATTAATTTTTTGAGTGGACAAATTCTCTCAGGGGGATAAAATTATTTCATCTATGGGAATTAGCGCTCCCAGGGCTAAAATGTGAGGGTTCAAGCTCAGAGTTAGGTAGGCCTTCCTTTTGTTGAAATATTTTTTTGTTGTTTAGGTCCATCTTTTTTCGGTTCACTGTTGTCTTGTTTTCCAGCACCTACTGCTTTCTTATTCAATTTATGTCTTCTTTCATGAACTTTTCTCAACTTTTCTCAACTTTTTTTCTCAACTTATTGTTTCTATTTCCTTTCTGCTTAGATTCCGCGTTCCCCTAATTTCATACTAAATGGTGCCTTCCTTCTTCCTCTCTCAGATCGCATTTGTTGCGGAGAGGGAGAATTAAACTAAATAATAATTTAATCTGAATGGACATATTTGGTTAGATTATTTTCTTGATTGTTGTCGTTAAAAAGGTACTTAAGGAAGTCGTGATGATTTTCATCTACAATTCACGCTAGGCAGAGTTAGTTTCTGTGATCGAAATAGGCTCTCGCAGTGCGCGTTCTGAAATTTTGGCATTTGGAGTAAAATCTTATGAACATTTTTAAATTGATTTATTGCAAGTGGTAGCTATTATTACTGCGAACTGCGTACCACAAAGTACGGGCTGAGGTATGACCACTTGTGTGCCCGACTGAGTTCAATAACCCCTAGGGCATCCTAAGGAAACTTCGTTCCACTCGTACAACTCAATTCAGTCTAGAACACTTCATTTGAGCTTTTACGTAACTGATGCAATGGTTACTGAGCGTGTGGGAACAAATGAGGTTGATGTAACAAAAACAAAATATACGAACAAGAACTATATGTTCAAGAATTGATTGAAGATGCTTCTAAACGATAGGCCAATCATTTTGACCATTTACTGAAGCTGAATGTTTTTTTTTTTGGGGGGGGGGGGGGATGCTACTCGTATTGTTTGCATCAGAATTGACAATCACAGGGGAAGATGTAAGGTCCCGAGCCGATGGCCGTGTTGAGGGTAAATAGATTTTTTGGTTTCATAACAGACCAGCTTATTAAAATTATCATTCGACTACTGCCTCTTTATCAGCACTCGTTACTTTCTTCTCGAGCTTTTATCCCTGAGGGGGATGCAGTTATTGTTTGTATGAGAATGGGAGCTCCCAGGGGAAGATGAGTGGTCCCGAGCTGAAATTTAGGTAGGTTTTCCGTACGTTGAATTTATTTAAACAATTTATTTACCACAGGAGATACAGAGGTAGAATGTTTCTTAAGTCTAGTACAATGGACAAGTTTGAATATAGCTACCTGTGGGCCCGAATAAGTTCAGCGACTTCTGGGGCATCCTACCATCAACATTATTCTAAGGTGTACATTAATGTTTAACCTAAATCACTTAACCTAGTTTCACATTAGACTGATCAGTGAGATAATTCAATCGATATCAGATATTTCATTTTACAATATAGGTTATGTGGACTATATTTAACAGTACATTCGATAAAAGATTTAACAGCAGACTGAAGGCGAATTACATATTACCCATGGCAAATTTCATTATTGGAAACAGTCATGTTGGAGACAAGATTTGACTTGGTGATCTTACATGACTAATATTCCGATAGGAAGCGAGTCTCGAGATTTCTTTTGAATAACTTGTAAGAATTACTATCACGGATCTCCGCAGGTATTGAGTTCCAAGTTTTAGTTCCAACGAAGAGGATACTGTGTTGCGACCTGGCCTTTGAATAATAAGGAAGCATTAATTTACTTCTATTTCGGGTTAAATGGTCGTGATGACCAGTTTGCGCACTTAATAATAGTTTCAGGCTATTGTCGCCATCATTTCTTAATGTTTTGTAAATGAAATTACAAATGGAGATTTTATAGAGATCTGGAAGTTTAAGTATTTGTAAATTTTTGAATGAATCATTTGTGTGAGCATTATATTCTAGATTCTTTACCGCTCTGATTGCTCTTTTTTGCAGAGTAAAAATTATATTGGTTTTATTTTTATCAGTTCCGTGCCATGCTTCTATTCCGTACTGCAAGTATGGTGAAATGAGCGTTCGGTAGAGCATTCGTAAAGCTGTTTCAGGCAGGTAATTTTTAACTTTATTCAGGATTCCGATGGATTTCGATAATTTAGAACTAATATTAGCGATGTGCTCTTTAAAGGTCAGATGTTTATCTATTATGATGCCCAGAAACTTGCATGAGTTGGTTTCTTCGATTTCACCTTCGCCAATTTTTATGTGTGGGAGAGATATGTTTTTCTTGTATGAGAATGTAATATACTTTGTTTTTTCGATGTTGAGGCTTATTTTATTAGCTTTAAGCCATAATGAAACCTTATGGAGTTCATTATTTATGCTCTCCGCAATCATAGCGGGATTTTGGCTCGGAAGGACCGTAGAAAGCGTGCTGTCATCGGCAAAAAGTATGAGTTTGAAAAATGTTGTTGATTTGATAATATCATTTATAAATATCAGAAATAGAAGAGGCCCTAGGACAGACCCTTGTGGAACTCCATGGCTAATTGTCTGTGGGTCCGATTTTGCGTCGTCAACGACAACGTATTGTTTCCGATTTGTTAGGTATGATTTGAACCAATCATGGGCAATTCCTCGAATGCCATAACAGTGTAGTTTCGAGAGTAATATCTTATGGTCCACACAGTCGAATGCTTTTCGAAAGTCAAGAAAAACGGAGAAAACAAGCTTTCCTTCATCTATATTAGAGTAAAGGTACTGTAAATGATTTAATACAGCTTGTGTCGTTGATTTCTTAGAACGAAAACCGAATTGACCGTCATAGAGAAAAGATTTTTGTTCAAAATACGAATACACTTTTTTTATACACAATTATTTCAAATATTTTGCTCATAATTGGTAAAACAGAGATAGGTCTATAATTATTAACGCAGTTTTTATCACCATTTTTAAAAATAGGGGTGACTCTGGCAGTTTTGAGAGAGTTGGGGAAGATACCTTGAGAAAGCGAATGGTTGATAATATCAGATATGCACGGTGCTATTATATCAGCAATAGCCTTAAGAACTTTAGCTGGAAATGTATTTAATCCATTTGATTTATTTTTCAAGTTGTTTATGCATGTAATTACATCGGAGGGGTTAGTCTTCTGTCTTATCAGGTCTTCTGAGTAATTTTTGTTTTGTTACAGAACATTTTTTTTTTTCAGTCGACAGCTGTCCTGCCTTCAGCACCTATTACTTTCTACTTCCACTCCTGTCTTGTTTCAATTACTTGCTTCCTGACTCGCTGTTTGTGTGCGCAGGAAATCTTGTGCCATACCAAGTCCAAACTAAGTGGTGCCTTCCTCTCTTTGTAACGCCTCTGAGTAGGAGTAACACCTCCCACTTGAGTTCAGGCATCCGGTTGTATATGTAGAACCATTGTTAGTATATTGTGTCCCCTCAGAGGTACACAATTATTGTATCTATGGAATTAGCACTCCCAGGGAGAATGTGTGAGGACCCGAGCTGAGAGTTAGGTAGGCCTTCTTTTTGTTGAAACGAAATCATTTTTATGTCAAGGACCATTTTTTCGATTCACTGCTGTCTTGTTTTTCTGCACTTTCTTCTTCAACTTCTACCTTGTTCGTGAACTTCTTTCTCAACTTACTGTTTCTATGCCCTTTCTGCATAGATTCCGCGTTTCCTTAACTCCATTCTAAATGGTGCCTTCCTCTTTCCTCTCCTTGGATCCCTTGGTTTTAAACTAACTAATAATCTAACAATTATTTTCTGTCGCAATTAATACACGATGTAAATCGTTACTCAGGACTACCACAAACTGAGAACAGAACATGTGTCGGACAATAGACACCGAACCTATTCCAAGTATTGAAGGTTTGCCGCTTGCAGCCGTGGGATGAACTGGAGGCGCCGGGCACCGTCGAGAGGCTCGCCTACGAGATGTGGCCTCCTTTTGCTGCAGTCCTGCCCACTCTGGACCACGTTGGAAGGCAAGTGCACGTGTGCCGTATGCGTGGGTTATTCCTTGTAGATTTGTTTGTTGATTTCTCCGTTATTGGGAGCGCCTCATCGGTTGCGACGAAGGAAAGTATTTTGGATTCTCGCACGTTTCAAGTAGCTATAACCAGAGGTAATATATCAATTGTCATAATACCACAACACAATGTTCTGCATCTGACCGAATATTTATATTTACCTACCATGATTGGTTGGCGTTATTACTTGAGCCCGGATTTCCAGCATTTATTCTATTAATGCCACAACGACTATAAGTGGATATAAAATGTGCATGTATCGTAAAACTGCTTTTTTGACCAGGCACAATGGCAAATGTCGTCATTTTGCAATAAATTACTAAATAACCTGCACGAAGTAGTAGTCGTCGATGAAGAGGATAATTTATAACACGAGAAATTTTTGAAGGTGTTAAAAATGGGCTGAAGTTACGTCGATCCTTCGCCATTTGTGTCCGGTGCGATTCCTCTTCCGTTATCTTGAGATAAACATTATCCGTTTTTATAGCTGCACATTAAAGAAAACTGTTGAATTGTAACCAAAATTTACCAAGTTTTACTTGCGATTTTGCTACATATAAGAACAATTTTTCTTGAAATCCAAAACCGAAATATTTCGCTATAATATCTGCAATATCAATATTTTCGTGCTATTTTGACCATTTTATTAGGACTAGAAATCTGGGCTCAAGTTATTACCATAGAATTGTTATTTTTGCAAACGCCCTGTGGAACAGGGTTAGTTATTTTCTGATTATTTGAACTGCATAACGTGTGTGCTGAGCGTATCTGTGATACAAACTTCACTACGATATTGCCTGTACGGAGACGACCCAGGGATTTTCGGCCCCAATTGGCTTTTTTCACAAAAGGATCTTTCGGGGATGGGTTATTGTGTCCTAAAATTTAATATGTTCCCTTACACCCCCAAGGAAAGGGAAACAAAAATCATGGATTTTTGTCGCCATGTGAAAAGAAAATAAAAAAATGAAAAATCTGGCTTTTTAGCTCGTTAGCAATGTTTTAAGAATTTCAAAACTGTCTTTGGTTTTGTTGAAGAATGAAAACTCATTGACTTGTATTCATTTGAAATATCAGATGTAAATGACGTGAAAACAAATGTTGCCCATTCTCTGGAAAACTAAGGCCAAAATCGAAAAAATGGAACAAAACGTTTTTTTTTTTTGTTATATTGCATACACTGGCTTATTTCAGAAGAATCAAACCACGAATAAAATATTTACCATAGATCAAGAAATGAAAAATAATTTATTTTTAAATAATTTATGCATGCAATTTACAATTCACAGAGTAAATATGAAACTATGCATGCATATTATTTGTAGATGAAAATAAAACATGAAAACAGTATTCAAGTTTAAAAAATTTTCATTATATTACACTCAACCAAAAAAAATCATGTTCTGGCCTCTTACGGGAAAATCGCTTGCAACATTCAAAAGAATAGAAGTCAATGAGTTTTCATACTAGTAAAAAAACAAAATCAGTTTTAAAATCCCAGGAACGTTTCGGAACATTTCCGAACTTACATATAATGGCTTATTTCAGAAGAAGCAGTCCATAAATAAAAAAATTACCAATCATAAGGGTAATTGCTTATAGTTTACTTTTGTTTAATTGTTCAATTCCATTGGAAGGAAAGCTGACAAAAAAGATTGTTTTGGATACCCTCACACGTCTGCAGTCGCTATAACCAGAGGTATAAATAGATCGTTTTGGATACCCTCACACGTCTGCAGTCGCTATAACCAGATGTATAAATAGATCGTTTTGGATACCCTCACACGTCAGTCGCTATAACCAGAGGTATAAATAGATCGTTTTGGATACCCTCACACGTCTGCAGTCGCTATAACCAGAGGTATAAATAGATCGTTTTGGATACCCTCACACGTCTGCAGTCGCTATAACCAGAAGTATAAATAGATCGTTTTGGATACCCTCACACGTCTGCAGTCGCTATAACCAGGCACAGCCCGCTAGGGGCGAACACAGACATTCCTCTGTACACTACTATCATAATAATGATAGACACGCACACACGTTCAAACACACACGCACACACTTATGTACACACGCACACTTTTCAAATCACCACAAATCACAAGCAACGCAATGAGATACACCATCGTGTAAAATGCCAAAATAATATATGTATCAAAATGCAATGCTATTTACTTCAATTTCTATGTTTAACTTTCAAACACCACAAACATTTCATTCACCAATTCCAACACCATTGATGAAGAAACTTCATTCAATTCACTTGACGTGAAACCTAATTCTATTGACGAAAATTAACAAATCACCACAATTCAGAAGCAACCCACTTTGAGACACCATCGTCTCAAAATACAAACCAATATATATATATATATATATATATATATATATACACACGTCTTTCACCCTAAACTCTACATCGAACTTGGAAACACCTCAAGAATTTAATTTACCAAAAGCAATATCATTCGCATATATACTAACAGTAATATCAACCTAACCTTGTCACTAACAAACTGATGCGAAATAATTTCTCAAAACCATTCACATGAATAACAAAGCCTAACCAAAACGATGGCACCCTCCTTCATAGTATAACACAGACCATACGTATGTGTTACAACTCATCAAATCTTTAAATTAGCTTTCGTGTCACACTGTCACACCCTATCTAAAGAAATATAATGTTCTCTAACCCAACCTAACTGAACGCAAAGTCACCTAACCTCAACTAACGAAACATGGTCTAAACTCACCTAAAAAAATCTAATTTATCGTAACCTACTCTAACCTAACTCAAGTTAACCTAACTTGCTCTAAATATGACGTGAATTAACTTACTTGACACATTTCCAACTCACCTACATACGACTAAACTTTACTAATTCAGGGTTCCCTGTCCTGTTCTAAACTTACAATTTCGGTAGCACCTATTTTATCTGATTTATTTCTTACGCGATTGCCCTTATTCCTCACGAATTCCTAACCTCTATGTGCGCTAAAATATCCTTCCATCCAACTGTAACTTATAACAAATTGATATTCTATTGGTCACAAAATGAAAATGCGTTCCATAACTATTTCACCGGCAGAGACATTCTGGCTCCTATATTTTCTCGTTTAATTATGTGGATTAGGGTTTGATTTGGTTTCTTCAAAATTTTACCTCACGGAATATTGTCACGAAACATTTATTACATTTCGGTTTATGAATGGGTGCGCATCACTAACCTTTTCCTTGGTTTCGAAGTTGACTAGTTTAATTCGTTCTAATCGACAATTCATCAAATATCCAACCTACATACTCAACAGAAATTAAATGTCACGAAGAAATGACGTCACAACGATGCATATTTCGAAATAATAGATAAAATATTTATTTTGCGGTAAGCTACTTTTCAAAATTCAAGCATAAATCTTTACGTTCGAAACAGCGTAATAAAACAGTTATCATTAACAATTCATTCTAGGTCTAATCAGCAAAGTCTCTTATAACTGTGCATCACAACTCCTTCAACGAATATATATACAACGCGCTATCGCGCGCTAAGTTGAACGCCGAAGAAATAAACTCTCCATTTTGGGAACGCTTGGCGAGATCTCAAGCTCTCGCCAAGCGAAAGCGTTATTGTGTTGAAGTCAGTTAATACAACAAAAAGAACGCATTCGCAGCAAATCTCATGGAAACTTTCAACAATATTTGAGCATTTGTCACTCATCTATAATTTTGAGTGCACTTACAACTTACATACAACTACGAACTTTCTAAAAGCATCATTGACACCAAATCAAACTCTTCATATCAGAAATCAAACTTAGGAATTCCCCATTCATTACGACAACATCATATCCGAACATATTTCTGACATTTCTCAAACAAATTTATCTGTGAACACCTGCGGCTATAGCTTTGAATCACTGATGTGTTTCCTAATAGACATCATTTTCGCCACAACAATTATTAGTTCACGAATGTGAACAATTTCAACCTCTTTCTAATCATATATTTCTATTGTGGATCGATACAGAAACATTCAATTAGGCTGAGTGGAATTTATAAATTATTATTGCAAATACATTAGTTATACCATTTCAAATTCAATAAATAACATCATTCAAACACACAAAACCTGCACAAGATTTCGTTGTCTTCGGGGACACATATTCACCAAATATTAATCATCAGTTAGAACCTCGTAATCTTGTCTATACTCACTCAAATGATGACTTCCTGAAACTCACGCATGCAATGTGAGCGATTTTGAGGCCTTCAAACAACGACTTTTAATTAGTATTATTGGAGATCGAATTTTTCGTGAACACTTGACAGGTTCTTTTTCGTGAAGATCCAGCAATGTTACATCCCAACCATAAAAAATTATGATACAAATATTCACTCAAACTATACCCTTCCTAGAAAATGCCTCGTTCAATCAAAGCATATGTCGACATGAACCATTTTCGTGTTGTTTGAACCAATATATCGAGAGATTCGTTCTTCAATGAGCTTTATTAATTTTGAAAATGAAAAGTCAAATTCTTGGACTATGAGCTCTTTCAATTTCAAATTTCTAACGTCAAAAAACAAGTTTCAAACACAACACAAATAGGCACAAAGACCTGTGCCGAACGAAAAATATTTAGAACCTATATCTCTATAGAGATGACTAATTTCAAGTGTATCACCTTTGAATTATAGTTCAGTTACGAAGTTTAACCTATATTCGCCTTGTTTTCCGGTGACACAATTTGCGATGAAAAATATTATAAGATTGCTATAAAAGTGCTCTCAACAACGCTAGCACAGTAGTTGCCGAATTTTTGGCGTCGAAAACTACTCGCTTTGCGTATTTGAACTCATACTACGAAGTAACGTCGATGATGCTGACACTTTAAAGTAAAACACTAGATTGAACATTGAATTTGTAATGTGATGAAGTGACGACAACATATAATAGGTCATCAAAAAGAAATGAAGCTTAACTGAAATCAGCACCTCGAACGAATATCAGCATCTTTTCTCGTCAAAAACGCATCAACAGCAATAGTTACGCCTCTACGCAACATCTGATTTGCGATTTATGTCACTTTATATTACTTCAACTTGATAATTATAGTACAATTATTATAAGAAGCTGCAAATTTACGTCTCAACTACTAAACCTCATTACTATATTGCCATTCAAAGCGGCCATACCGCTTCAAATTACTCTTACATTCATGGACACTCAAGAAGCAGGGTAAATAAAACGCGTAACCATAATTTTTTCTCTTCTGCCAAACATGTTAGAATTGAAATAATACTACCATAAGCTGAATCACAAAGTCTAAACACATTTATTCTCTATAAAGTTCCAAGTTAAACCAGTTTCAACACTTGAAAACGATGATTGACTAGTCATGACTGCAAGTTATGCGAATCTATAAGCGAAAGAACCGAGTTCGAGTATTGAGTTCCACGTCAAAATAAATTTATAATAACTATAACAACACTGTAGACCTATAACAAATTATCAACAGCGTCTCCAATTCGAAAAAAATTGGTAAAACTTTGAACTTTAACAAACAATCGAAAGATATCGGATCAAACTCCACAAAAAATAAAACATAACCGTCATGATGTTCAAGATCCTTATACAGCCCTCACAACTCGAGCAAGCTGGGGTGCCTCAACGCAGTCACCCATGGTTTTCATTGCGGAGACTTCAATGCCTTCATTGGAATAATCCGTGTCAAAAATCTGCGGAGATTGAAAGACCTTTTCACTGGCACATTTTGCGTCCAGGGGAAATTCATTTCGATGTTTTTTCCATTTTTCTCAAAAACTTGAAAAGCTACGACTTTGAGACACGTATCATTATAGAAAGATAACCTTGAGACGCATCAGTACAGAGTATTTAAAAGCCCTCAAGAGTAAAGCAGGGGGCGTGAGAGGGGTAAGAAAAGTCGAAATTACGTGAAAAACATGTTTTTTTCATATATACATGGAACGGTTGATGCGATCGTTCCACAAAAGCTTTTTTGTGTGTAGCGTGAAAAAACGAGCAAAAAGTGTTCAACAACTTTGCCTGTAAAACGAAGCGTTCTCCAATGTTTTTGGTTTAAGTGAATTTTCAGACAAAAAGGACTATTTTTAAATCACTCATTTTGAGAAAACTATCGCACTTGTGGCTTCATAAATTTGATAGATTTTAGAAAAAACTCCAATCTACATTCTATCAAATTTTGGAGGGCGAAAGCCCATCGAAAACGCCGCAACTGGCAGCCAAAGTGACACTTGAAAAACGGCCGTTTTTTTACCCAAAAGTTTTTCATTCATTGAACATTTTTCCGAATACTTTTCGACGTAACGATCACACCGTCATAAAGCCCGAATTTTTCTCTATCACTTCCCACCAAGTCAGCTCCTCCGACGGCGCGATCAAAAAAATCTTCATGTTTGAAATGACCCTATTTTCGGTGGGTTTTCGATTTCTCGGGGGTCTCCTATGGGGTCTTGGGGCCTGGAAAGGGGTCCGTAGGTCTTAGAATTTTCCCTTGTACACGCTCACCAAATTTGAAAGCGCTGGCACCTCGGGAAGTCGGTTTTGGCTCGAGTTAGGGAGTGATTTGCTATATCTCCGATGCTCCACCTTTATGGCGACAAGCAATTCCGATCTTGGTGCCACTTAAAATTTTTTCACGGGTACTATTTTTAGTCTCTTCTCGCAACACTACTACAAAGTTCGCCCCCGCCGCAAGTAACCAGAGGTATAAATAGATCGTTTTCTTATGCGAGAAACAATGTCCTCCATCTCACCTAATATACATTTACTTTGCAGGATTAGTTAGCTAGCCAGTACTATAGGATTGGTCCATACATTCTGCCAGAGCGTCTTACTGGAGATGTGTACAAAATCTTTCTTGAAGAAGTCCTTCCTGGTTTATTGGAAAATGTGACATTAGGTATTCGTAGACGACTTTGGCTTCAACACGATGGAGCTCCGGCACATTATGCTCTAAATGTGCGACGGTTTCCCCTCAGGGGGATACAACTATTGTATCTATGGGAATTGGCGCTCCCAGGGGGACTATGTGAGGGCCCGAGCTAAAGGTTAGGTAGGCTTCCTTTTTGTTGTAATAAAATAGGTTTTTGTTTTGTTACGGACCATCTTTTTTCGGTTCACTGCTGTCCTGTTTTTCAGCACCTACTACTTTCTTCTTCAACTTTTTTCTTGTTTCATGAACTTCTTTCCTAGCTTACTGTTTCTGTGCACCTTGTGCATAGATTCTGCGTTCCCTCAACTCCATACTAAACTCCATACTCTTTCCTCTCTTGGAACATCTTTGTCGTGGTTAAGGGAGGCTAAAACTTTCTTATATAATAATAATAATGTGCGACGGTTTCTTGACCAACAATTTCCAAATCGATGGATTGGTCGTGGTGGTGCTGTGTCCTGGCCACCGAGATCGCCTGATTTGACTCTGTTAGATTTTTTCTTATGGGGGCACTTGAAATCTCTGATTTATGCGACACCTGTGGAGTCGGAAGATGACCTTGTCGATCGAATTGCAGTTGCTGCTGGAGATATCGCTGAAAACCGAGTAATGTTTGGCAGCGTACGCAACTCGATTCGACGAAGGCGTCGTACGTGTTTCGATGTTAATGGTCGAAATTTTGAACACCTACTTTGATGTGTTACTTTTTATTATTTATTAAAGTACCTCAGGTTATTTAGCGTTTTTCATTACCCTCGTGTGTTATTATTGAACATTAGTGCATGTGGTTAACTAGGATCGCCATGAGTTCTTGAAGCGCAGCATTGAAAGCTGCCAAGCCCAATAATTAAAAAACTAAGAGTTTTTTCGATATTTTTTCACAGATGAAAAAGTGTTTAAATTTGTATTTTCTACTAACAGCGGAAGTTTGTGCCAAGAGTTCCTACAACACCCTGTATAAGAGGATTAATTACTCGCTCATTAGGTAGGTAAATACATGAGGGTTAATTACTCCCTCATTAGGTAGGTAAATATATAAGAGGATTAATTAATCCCTCATTAGGTTGGTAAATATATAAAAGGAATAATCTAATTTATTAAGCCTTGCTAATCTAATTTATTAGGCCTTGCTAATCTAATTTATTTGGCCTTGCTAATCTAATTTATTAGGCCTTGCTAATCTAATTTATTAGGCCATGCTTATGTAATTTATTTGGCCTTGCTTATCTAATTAATTTGGCCTTGCTTAACTAATTTATTAGGCCTTGCTTATCTAATTTATTGAGCATTGCTAATTCAATTTATAAGGCCTAGCTGATGCAATTTATTAGGCCTAGCTGATGCAATTTATTAGGCCTAGCTAATGCAATTTATTAGGCCTTGATAATTTGGTAGGCCTTGATAATTTGGTAGGCTTTGATTATTTGGTAGGCCTGGATAATTTGGTAGGCCTTGATAATTTGGTAGGCCTTGATTATTTGGTAGGCCTTGATAATTTGGTAGGCTTTGATTATTTGGTAGGCCTGGATAATTTGGTAGGCCTTGATTATTTGGTAGGCCTTGATAATTTGGTAGGCCTTGATTATTTGGTAGGCCTTGATTATTTGGTAGGCCTTGATTATTTGGTAGGCCTTGATTATTTGGTAGGCCTTGATAATTTAATAGGCTTTGATTATTTGGTAGGCCTGGATAATTTGGTAGGCCTTGATAATTTGGTAGGCCTTGATTATTTGGTAGGCCTTGATTATTTGGTAGGCCTTGATAATTTGGTAGGCCTTGATAATTTGGTAGGCTTTGATTTTTTGGTAGGCCTGGATAATTTGGTAGGCCTGGATAATTTGGTAGGCCTTGATAATTTGGTAGGCCTTGATTATTTGGTAGGCCTTGATTATTTGGTAGGCCTTGATTATTTGGTAGGCCTTGATTATTTGGTAGGCCTTGATAATTTGGTAGGCCTTGATAATTTGGTAGGCTTTGATTATTTGGTAGGCTTTGATTATTTGGTAGGCTTTGATTATTTGGTAGGCCTGGATAATTTGGTAGGCCTTGATTATTTGGTAGGCCTGGATAATTTGGTAAGCCTTGATTATTTGGTAGGCCTTGATAATTTGGTAGGCCTGGATAATTTGGTAGGCCTTGATTATTTGGTAGGCCTTGATTATTTGGTAGGCCTTGATAATTTGGTAGGCCTTGATTATTTGGTAGGCCTGGATAATTTGGTAGGCCTTGATAATTTGGTAGGCTTTGATTATTTGGTAGGCCTGGATAATTTGGTAGGCCTTGATTATTTGGTAGGCCTTGATTATTTGGTAGGCCTTGATAATTTGGTAGGCTTTGATTATTTGGTAGGCCTGGATAATTTGGTAGGCCTTGATTATTTGGTAGGCCTTGATAATTTGGTAGGCCCTTGATAATTTGGTAGGCCTTGATAATTTGGTAGGCCTTGATTATTTGGTAGGCCTGGATAATTTGGTAGGCTTTGATTATTTGGTAGGCCTGGATAATTTGGTAGGCCTGGATAATTTGGTAGGCCTTGATAATTTGGTAGGCCTTGATTATTTGGTAGGCCTGGATAATTTGGTAAGCCTTTTCTAATTGCATAGGGAAATTGTGGAAAATTTGGGGCGCTATCCTTGTTCCATGATTCAACTCTGTTGGAAATAAACGTTTTTTTTTGAAGACTAGCGTTACGCAGCCAGGTTTTTGGGTGTTGGTAGCATAGGTTATCTAGGTTATTCAGGTCATCAAGGTTATTCAGGTCATTTAGGTTATTCAGGTCATCTTTGTTATTCAGGTCATCTAGGTCATTCAGGTCATCAAGGTTATTCAGGCCATCTAGGCTATTCAGGTCATCTAGGTTATTCAGGCCATCTAGGTTATTCATGTCATCTAGGTTATTCAGGCCATCTAGGTTATTCAGGCCATCTAGGTTATTCAGGTCATCTAGGTTATTCAGGTCATCTAGGTTATTCAGGTCATCTAGGTTATTCAGGTCATCTAGGTTATTCAGGTCATCTAGGTTATTCAGGCCATCTAGGTTATTCAGGCCATTAGGCCTTGCTAATTCAATTTGTTAGGCCTTGCTAATTCAATTTGTTAGGCCTTGCTAATTCAATTTGTTAGGCCTTGCTAATTCAATTTGTTAGGCCTTGCTAATTCAATTTGTTAGGCCTTGCTAATTCAATTTGTTAGGCCTTGCTAATTCAATTTGTTAGGCCTTGCTAATTCAATTTGTTAGGCCTTGCTAATTCAATTTGTTAGGCCTTGCTAATTCAATTTGTTAGGCCTTGCTAATTCAATTTGTTAGGCCTTGCTAATTCAATTTGTTAGGCCTTGCTAATTCAATTTGTTAGGCCTTGCTAATTCAATTTGTTAGGCCTTGCTAATTCAATTTGTTAGGCCTTGCTAATTCAATTTGTTAGGCCTTGCTAATTCAATTTGTTAGGCCTTGCTAATTAAATTTGTTAGGCCTTGCTAATTAAATTTTTTAGGCCTTTGCTAATTTATTAGGCCTTGCTAATTCAATTTGTTAGGCCTTTGCTAATTTGTTAGGCCCTGCTAATTATTTCAATTTGCTAGGCCTTGCTAATTCAATTTGTTAGGCCTTGCTAATTCAATTTGTTAGGCCTTGTTAGTTCAATTCATTAGTCCTTGCTAATTTGGTAGGCCTTTTCTAATTGCATTGGCGAAATTTTGGAAAATCTGGAGCGGTGGCCTAGTTTCATGTTTCAGCTCTAGTGGCAATAAACTGTTTTTTTCTTTCTTTTGACGACTGGCGTTATTTATCGGGGTTATTCAGGTTATTTAGGTTATCTAGGTTATTTAAGGTTATATGAGGTTATTTAGATTATATAATCTAAATAATTGAGGTAATTTATTTAACAATCGGAATAACCTATATAGGTTATTTAAATCATTTAAGGTTATCTAGTTTTTGTAATGTTATTTAATTTTTTGTGGTATATTGGTTTTTTAGGGTTATTTAAGTTTATTATGGTTATCTAGGGTTATTCAAGTTTTAATATTATATGTTATTTAGGGTATTTTAGGTTATTTAGGTCATTTAGGTTGGTTAGATTATTTAGTTTAATTAAGGTCTTGTAGATTACTTATGGTTATTTGTTATTTAAGGTTACTTAAGGTTATTAATGGTATTTAGGTTATTAATGTTATTTAGGTTATTAATGTTATTAGGGTTATTAAGGTTATTAAGGTTATTTAGGTTATTTAGGGTATTTTGGTTATTTAGGATATTTAGGTTATTTGAGTTATTAAGGTTATTTAGGCTGATGAAGGCTGTTGAGGGTTGTTGAGGGTTGTTGAAGGTTGTTGGAGGTTGTTGGAGGTTGTTGGAGGTTGTTAAAGGTTGTTAAAGGTTGTTGGAGTTTGTTGAGGGTTGTTGAAGGTTGTTGAAGGTTGTTGGAGTTTGTTGAGGGTTGTTGAAGGTTGTTGAAGGTTGTTGAAGGTTGTTGAAGGTTGTTGTAGGTTGTTGAAGGTTGTTGAAGGTTGTTGAAGGTTGTTGAAGGTTGTTGAAGGTTGTTGAAGGTTGTTGAAGGTTGTTGAAGGTTGTTGAAGGTTGTTGAAGGTTGTTGAAGGTTGTTGAAGGTTGTTAAAGGTTGTTAAAGGTTGTTAAAGGTTGTTAAAGGTTGTTAAAGGTTGTTAAAGGTTGTTAAAGGTTGTTAAAGGTTGTTAAAGGTTGTTAAAGGTTGTTGAAGGTTGTTGAAGATTGTTGAAGGTTGTTGAAGGTTGTTGAAGGTTGTTGAAGGTTGTTAAAGGAGGCTGTTGGAGGCTGTTGGAGGCTGTTGGAGGCTGTTGGAGGCTGTTGGAGGCTGTTGGAGGCTGTTGGAGGCTGTTGGAGGTTGTTGGAGGTTGTTGGAGGTTGTTGGAGGTTGTTGGAGGTTGTTGGAGGTTGTTGGAGGTTGTTGGAGGTTGTTGGAGGTTGTTGGAGGTTGTTGGAGGTTGTTGGAGGTTGTTGGAGGGTGTTGGAGGTTGTTGGAGGTTGTTGGAGGTTGTTGGAGGTTGTTGGAGGTTGTTGGAGGTTGTTGGAGGTTGTTGGAGGCTGTTGGAGGTTGTTGGAGGTTGTTGGATGTTGTTGGAGGTTGTTGGAGGTTGTTGGAGGTTGTTGGAGGTTGTTGGAGGTTGTTGGAGGTTGTTGGAGGTTGTTGGAGGTTGTTGGAGGTTGTTGGAGGTTGTTGGAGGTTGTTGGAGGTTGTTCGAGGTTGTTCGAGGTTGTTCGAGGTTGTTGAGGGGTGTTGAGGGGTGTTGAGGGGTGTTGAGGGTTGTTGAGGGTTGTTGAGGGTTGTTGAGGGTTGTTGAGGGTTGTTGAGGGTTGTTGAGGGTGGTTGAGGGTGGTTGAGGGTGGTTGAGGGTGGTTGAGGGTGGTTGAGGGTGGTTGAGGGTGGTTGAGGGTTGTTGAGGGTTATTCTGGTTGTTGAGGGTTATTCTGGTTGTTGAGGGTTATTCTGGTTGTTGAGGGTTATTCTGGTTGTTGAGGGTTATTCTGGTTGTTGAGGGTTGTTGAGGGTTATTCTGGTTGTTGAGGGTTGTTGAGGGTTATTCTGGTTGTTGAGGGTTGTTGAAGGTTATTCTGGTTGTTGAGGGTTATTTAAGTGATTTAATATTATTTAAGGTTAGAGTTTATTACGCTTCACAATTCGAATTTTGTTTGGATTTTAGGGTAGCTTCTATAAAAATTTTTTCATTTTTTCCACGATTTAGTTTTTGGTTTTCTCAAGGATTAGTTTTTATATGTTTGAAGGGCTGAATTTTAGATTTGTGAAGGGTTGCATTTGAGATTTTTAAAGGGATGACTTTTCAATTTTTCAACAGATTGTTTTGCGGTTTTCAAGCGATTGCTATTTCAAGGGATTGCTATTTCAAGGGATTGCCATTTCAAGGGATTGTTATTTCAAGGGATTGCTATTTCAAGGGTTTGCCATTTCAAGGGAATGTTATTTCAAGGGATTGCTATTTCAAGGGTTGGGTTTTGGGTATTATTCCAAGTGCTCGTTTTCAAGTGGTGTAGGGCTCGCCTTGGTGAGGTCCCCCAGAAGTGTTGTACATCTGTGCAGGAAATCGGTGTGGGTCCAAATCTCGAGGTGGCGGTTGGTGGTGTAGTTACCGTCATCGAAATGGATTGAGGGGCGTATTTTGAACTTGGCTTCATGCGGTAATTCATTCGAAAAAATCATTTTTGGTCGCAATTAATACACTAGGGAAAGAAATAGACTAAGTGGTTAACACTTTGACTGCGACAACCTAATATTAAATTCTAAACCAAACTAAAATTTAAAGTAAATTGTAGTAAGCTATTTGGAAAATACCAAACATGAAGTGGATCGTGCCTTCATTTAGCTTCAATTAAGTATTTATGAAATTTGAGTTTGCGATTACTGGTCGGTCTTCAGCATAATGAAAATTACCTCCGTGTACCACCGGTGGCCCACGTCGCTGTCAAAGTGTTAATTTCGAACATTGGCTTAAGAGCTTTTTCATTTGTAAAGTGTCAGTGATTTTCTTTGTCGCAATTAGTAGACGAAAAAAAAATAGTTTAGTTCCAATAAAAATAGTATATCATTGGTTTTCGAAATATCTTGAAGCCCCCTCAGGGAATACAATTATTTTACCTATGGGAATTAGCGCTCCCTGGGGGATTATGTGAGGTCCTGAGCCAAAGGTCAGATAGGTCTTCTTTTTGTTGAAATAGAATAGGTTTTTGTTTTGTTTCGGACCATCTTTTTTCGGTTGACTGATGTCCTGTTTTTCAGCACCTATTACTTTTTCTTCAACTTTTGTCTTGTTTCATGACCTTCTTCTTAGCTTTCTGTTTCTATGTACCTTGTGCATAGATTCCACGTTTCCTTAACTCCATACTAAATGGTGCCTTCATCTTTCCGCTCTTTGAACATCTGTGTCGTAATAAAGGGAGGCTAGAACTTTCTTATCAACCAAAAATCTTAGAGTAAATAGGTAGTATTTACTTGAATAAGTAACGAGGGAAACCATTACTCAGAACTTGCCACAAATGGAGAACAGAACAATAACAATGTGTTGGCATAGAGCACGAGACGTAGTTTTAAATTTTTGAAAGCGGTTGGAGGCGGTGGTTTTCGGGTTCTTCCTTCACTACCCCTTTCTTCCTTCTCCAGGCGCCGTTTCAAGTAAAAGAATAATAAGATTACTGACAATTAATGTCTGACCCCCAAATTATGTTTCGGGGATCCTGACGTTGATTATAACATAATTATCATAATATTTTCTTGGATCCTACAACCCTCCACACCCCGAAATTTGGGGCTGGCTGCGCCATAGAAAAATGGCCTTTTTTGCTGCCGCTGCTACACAACCCTGCCCACACTGGAACTTTTTGCTGCCGCTGCTACACAATCCTGCCCACACTGGAACTTTTTGCTGCCGCTGTTACACAATCCTGCCCACACTGGAACTTTTTGCTGCCGCTGCTACACAATCCTGCCCACACTGGAACTTTTTGTTGCCGCTGCTACACAATCCTGCCCACACTGGAACTTTTTGCTGCCGCTGCTACACAACCCTGCCCACACTGGAACTTTTTGCTGCCGCTGCTACACAATCCTGCCCACACTGGAACTTTTTGCTGCCGCTGCTACACAATCCTGCCCACACTGGAACTTTTTGCTGCCGCTGCTACACAATCCTGCCCACACTGGAACTTTTTGTTGCCGCTGCTACACAATCCTGCCCACACTGGAACTTTTTGCTGCCGCTGCTACACAACCCTGCCCACACTGGAACTTTTTGCTGCCGCTGCTACACAATCCTGCTAACAATGGAACTGATTGCTGCCGCTGCTACACAATCCTGCCCACACTGGAACTTTTTGCTGCCGCTGCTACACAATCCTGCCCACACTGGAACTTTTTGCTGCCGCTGCTACACAATCCTGCCCACACTGGAACTTTTTGCTGCCGCTGCTACACAATCCTGCCTACACTGGAACTTTTTGCTGCCGCTGCTACACAATCCTGCCCACACTGGAACTTTTTGCTGCCGCTGCTACACAATCCTGCCTACACTGGAACTTTTTGCTGCCGCTGCTACACAATCCTGCCCACACTGGAACTTTTTGCTGCCGCTGCTACACAATCCTGCCCACACTGTAACTTTTTGCTGCCGCTGCTACACAATCCTGCCTACACTGGAACTTTTTGCTGCCGCTGCTACACAATCCTGCCCACACTGGAACTTTTTGCTGCCGCTGCTACACAATCCTGCCCACACTGGAACTTTTTGCTGCCGCTGCTACACAATCCTGCCCACACTGGAACTTTTTGCTGCCGCTGCTACACAATCCTGCCCACACTGGAACTTTTTAATGTTGGGAGGAAACTTCATGTGTGATGACCGTACCCGTGAGCATTTTTTCTTATAGTTTCATTTGTTTAATTTTTCAACTCCATTGGAAGGAAAGCAGGCAAAAGGCAAAAAAGATTGTTTTGGATCAAGTCGCTATGACCAGAGGAATAAATCAATCGTTTTGTTATGCCAAAAACATCGTCTTGCATCTGACCAAATATACGTTTACTTTGCATGATTAGTTAGCTGGTCAGTACTATAGGATTTTTTTTTCTGAATGAAACGCCCTGTAAAATAGGATTAATTACTCCCTCATTAAGTGGGTAAATATATAAGTGGATTAATTACTCTCTCATTGAGTAGGTAAATATGAGGATTAATTACCCTCCCATTAAGAAGGTAAATATATACATATACCGGGCTTCTCCTCCCCATGGGAGGGTAGCCGACAGCAGGCCACAATCCTCACTCTTAGTCACTAGAGGGCGAGAGAGGCAGCACTGGCCGCACCTGAACTGCCAGGATCAGCAGCAGCCCAGCACAACCACCTTCCACAGTCAGGCCCGACAGCCATAGCTGGTTTACCCCAACCGCTTCATTGAGTGCAGCCCCTCCCCCCGCACAGGACAGTTCAACCCCATCACACGCGAGCAGGCTTCCAGTACCGCGTCAAAAATAAAATTACCTCCTTATACACTGCCCCCACTCACTTCTGTCCGCAGCCATCCCTCTCGCCACGTCCACCGTCAGACCCCTCTCATACAAAGCACGTTTCACCTTATCCATCCAACTCATCCGTGGTCTACCTCGCGCTCTAAGACCACTCACTTCCATCATATAAATCTTTTTCACCAGCCGCTCAACATTTATTCTTTCAACATGCCCAAACCATCCAAACACTCTTTCGTCCACTCGCCTGCTTAACTTTTTGATAACACCCGTCTGCCCCTTAACCAACTCATTCCTGATCCTATCTCTTCTAGTTACTCCATACATGATCCTCAAACACTTCATCTCAAACACATCCAACTTCCTCCTCTCAGCTGCTCTCAACCCCCAGGACTCTGCTCCATACAACAAAACTGGCACAGTCAAGCTTTCATACAGTCATAGCATTCATACTCAAACTCCTGCGTTCAAACCCCCTCAGGGGGATACAACTATTGTATCTATGGGAATTAGCGCTCCCAGGGGAAAAATGTGAGGGCCCGAGCTGAGAGTTAGGTAGGCCTTCTTTTTGTTGAAATAAAAGTTTTTTTTTGTTATGTTAAGGACCACCTTTTTTCGGTTCACTGCTGTCCTGTTTTTCAGCACCTCTCACTTTCTTCTTCAACTTTTATCTTATTTCATGAACTTCTTTCTCATCTTACTGTTTCTATGCCCCTTCAGCATAGATTCCTCATTTTCTTATCTCCATACTGAATGGTGCCTTCCTCCTTCCTCTCTTCGATACGCTCTATTTTTGTAGCGGTTAGGGAGGCTTAAACTAACTTATAATCTATAATCCTGCATTCAAACACTTTCCTCGTTGCACCCAATGTCTTGCAGCCTTCACTCACTCGATGCCTCACCTCTACAAAACCCTGCCCACACTGGAACTTTTTGCTGCCGCTGCTACACAATCCTGCTAACACTGGAACTGATTGCTGCCGCTGCTACACAATCCTGCCCACACTGGAACTTTTTGCTGCCGCTGCTACACAATCCTGCCCACCCGAGATACCTAAAATGCTCTACCTCCTCTAACACTTCACCATTCATCCACACATCCAAAGTTCCAAACACTCCACCTCTTGAAGATCTCATCACCTTACATTTATTTACATTTACCCTCAATTTACGCCTTTCGCACACTCTACCAAACTCTGCAACCAGTCCCCTCAGTTTTTTCTCTGAATCAGCCACAAGCGCTGTATCATCTGCAAACAACAGCTGACACACTTCCCAATACATACCATTTTGTCCCACCAAATGCGCTCCTTTTCCCAACACTCTGGCATTCACTTCTCTCACCACACCATCCATAAACAAATTAAACAACCACGGCGACATCACACAACCCTGTCTTACACCTGTCACAACTGGGAACCACTCACTCACCTCATTCCCTACTCTCACACATGCTTTGCTACCAACGTAGAAACTCTTGATCGCATTCAACAGTCTCCCACCCACTCCATACAAACTTACCACTTGCCATAGAGCCTCGCGATCCACTTTGTCATACGCCTTCTCTAGATCCATAAATGCCAAATATACATCTTTACCTTCTGCTAAGTATTTCTCATTTACCTGCCTTACAGAATACATTTGATCCACACAACCTCTACCACTTATAAAACCACATTGTTCGTCAGCAAGCACACGATCCGTCATCACTCTCACTCTTCCAATTGAAACTCTTCCATAGAGCTTCCTAACGACACTCAGTAGACTTATACCTCTAGAATTACTGCACTCATACCGGTCACCTTTCCCCTTGTACAACGGAACTACACACGCGCCACTCCAATTCATCGGCACTTTACTCGCCTCAAAACGCACATTAAATAAACGTACCAACCATTCTACAACCACATTTCCTCCTTTAGACATTCAACCGTGCAGCCATCCATACCTGGAGCTTTCCCATTTTTCATCACATCCAACGCACCTTTCACTTCTACACTTCTTATTCGAATTCTATTCACTTCACCTAACACAGACATTGTAACATCACTTCCAACAGCTACCACTCACGCAACTCTTATCATCCTTCACATTCAGCAGTTCCTCAAAATACTCCGCCCATCTCTTCCTCACATCACCACCCTCCACTAGCAACCTACCATTTGCATCCTTCACTATTGCCTCACTCTCCCCCTGCCCTTTCCTAATTCTCTTCACTTCCTTCCACCCCTCAAGGGGATACAACTATTGTATCTATGGGAATTAACGCTCCCAGGGAGGCAATGGGAGGGCCCGAGCTAAAGGTTAGATTGGCTTTCATTTTGTTAAAATAGAATAGGTTTTGTTTTGTTACGGACCATCCTTTTTCGGTTCACTGTTGTCCTGTTTTTTCAGCACCTACTACTTTCTTCTTCAACTTTGATCTTGTTTCATGAACTTCTTTCTCATCTTACTGTTTCTGTGCCTTTCTGCATAGATTCCATGTTTCCTTAACTCCATACTAAATGGCGCCTTCTTCCTTCCTCTCTTTGGATCGCCTTCGGGGCGGAAAGGGAGGCTTAAACTAACAAATAATCTAATTTATCCTATTTTATAATTTATAAACTTTCAATCTTGCTGTTTTCATGAGGACGGTGTGGGAAAACACACATTGTGCATAGATTCTCTTGAATTTCATACTTAATTTGAACCCGGGGTTGAACTGTCCTGTGCGGGGGGAGGGGCTGCACTCAATGAAGCGGTCGGGGTAAACCAGCTATGGCTGTCGGGCCTGACTGTGGAAGGTGATTGTGCCGGGCTGCTGCTGATCCTAGCAGTTCAGGTGCGGCCAGTGCTGCCTCTCTCGCCTCCTAGTGACTAAGAGTGAGGATTGTGGCCTGCTGTCGGCTACCCTCCCATGGGGAGGAGAAGCCCGGTACATGTATATATTTACCTTCTTAATGCGAGGGTAATTAATCCACTTATATATTTACCCACTTAATGAGGAAGTAATTAATCCTATTTTACAGGGCGTTTCATTCAGAAAAAAAAATCCTATAGTACTGACCAGCTAACTAATCATGCAAAGTAAACGTATATTTGGTCAGATGCAAGACGATGTTTTTGGCATAACGAAAGGATTGATTTATTCCTCTGGTTATAGCGACTTCTACGCATGTAGAGAACACCTTTGTCGGGGTTAGAGAGGCATGAACTGTCTTGTCTGATTCTTCATCTGCAGTTCTTAGTTTTTTATTTCATCAGCTTTAGCTTTGATTTAATTTGTATTGAAAAATACGCCCCAAATTTCGTTCGGAATTAAGGTATGAAACTGACTTGTTCATTCAACTGCATTCACAATTATCAGTGTTTTCTGTCATTTTTGATAATTTGATAGCGTTTTAGACGATATGACGTTCCAGAACGCTAATGTGAAATGTATTCTTTAATGTTAAAAATTTGAATTTTTTTCTTGGGACATTTTTTGCTTGGAATATTCTGATTTGAAAAATTAGCGTAGTTTGTTTAGAACCTGCAGGTATGTATTTTTCTCAAATACAGAAAACATACATTAATTTGCACTAGAACTTTTTCTGCGAACTCTTTGGTACGATTATGTAATTGCGTAGTTTCGTACGTAGTAAATACCTGTAACGTCAAATATGACGATAGCTTCAAGGACTAATCATTTCATTTCGCCAGTCCTTTCATCAGCCTTTTTCAGAATTTTCATAAGGGTTCAATTTATTTTTGTAACAATGCGAATTTTTGCACTTACTCCCTCTTCAAATTTTTCCTACCTCTGGAACCTCGTGTGCATCTCCGTCCGTCACGTTGATCCACATTTGTATGTTATACGTTTGTATGTTATACGTTTGTATGTTATACGTTTTCTTCCTAACATTCCGCTGCAGTGTTTGCCGGTTTACGTCATCGTCTCTGGCCTGTGAGAAACACCTTTGCTTGCAGTCTTGTTTTATTATTTCTTATTTAGTTCGCATAAATCCCAACCTTTCGGCACTAGTGGAAAACATGGTGGATTCAGTCCTTATCAACAAGGTTTGAGGAGTTGGCGGTCCACTTAGTTATTATTCACAGAAAACCTAAACCTGCTTATGTCAGTTACGTGTTTTGATAACAGGGTTGAGTAGGCTGAGCTATTTTTTCGTTCTTGCTCCTTCTTCTGCAGAACTAATTCCAAGTAGATAGGTTTTTACCTCAACGAAGCTGCACGAGGAGAAGGCGTTGATTTCTTGAGTCCTTCTTGGTGATGAGGGCTGCTGTGACGCGAGTCTGCGTCCCAGAACCTCACATTCTCGTCTCATAGAAAGATACAATAAGCTCATACAAATATCTAATTATGTTGTGCAAAAATCTTTCTAGAATGAAATCGCGCCGTCTTAAGAAAATACGGCCGTCATAAAATTTATAAAGAAAATCATAGAAAATCCGATTTATTATAAATAGCGGTCTAGTACAGTTACACCTGTTATTTAAATAGTAACTTAGTCCAGCATATTGCGTCTGAAATGAGCACTTGAATGCATTTACGACGTTACTGATTTCACTCTTTTTCTTTCAGAATATCGTGAAACGAGGAACTTCAAGATGGTGTGCTGTTCAGGCGCGTAAGTTACTTGTACGCAAAATAATCAACTTGATACTTTGAAATATAGATTTTCGTACGCCTCGAATATTGTGCGCATTTATATTGTTGTGCATAGAAATTGACGAGTCCTTCTATAGATGAATTAGATGAATTCTTTTTACTCAAGTTCATCTCTGAATTCGAGTTGCGCCTGCGTCTAGTTTGAATCGTGCAGAGAGCTTGAGTACTTCTCTGCCTGTGAAGCTGTAGTAAAATTAGTGCATCATATAAGGCGCACGATGCAAGCATTCGTAATGTTTAATTACGATTAGGGGACGTCTAGGCTCCATAACTTGGGTGCGTTTCAAATTGTAACCCTCAATTCGTAACCGTTTTGTTTTTCGCGGTTCTAACAAGTACAAAAATAAATTCATTCAATACACATACACGATGCAGATCGAAACAGGGTACTGTGGTACCTAATTTAGCGTAAGATGTTGTTAATGTTAGTTAATATTAGTAAATGTGAATTTGTCAAATTTTCTAATTTTTTGTTCCGAATAACTTCGTATTCGTATCATGTCTTGGTTGTAGAATATGAGTAATGAATTACATTGTTGCAGTACTTCACATGATAAAAGTTTGCTTAAACTCAAATAGCACTTTCACTAAATTAGACCAACATTCTCTTAAATTTATCACGTTAGCTAAATTTTCCGACGAGGCTTAGCATATTAGACCGAAGTGGATGCTTCATTCTAAGTAGTTCTGGTTCCCCTTAGGAGGATAGAACTTTTATCCTTGGCAATTACTACTTTCAAAGGGAGAAAATGTGAGGTCCCTAGCTGAGAGTTAGGTAGGTCTTCTTTTTCTTGAAATAAGTTTTTGATTTTGTTAATTACCATCTTTTCTCGGTTCTCTAGCTGCTATCCTTTTTTCAACACCTTTTTCTTTTCAACTTTAATCTTGCTTCATAGCCTTCCCTCTTAACTTGCTGTTCCTATGCGCAAGTGATCCTGTGTGGTAATGTACTTTGTGCCTAGATTCCGAGTTCTTTTAAAGGAATCCTAAGTGGTGCCTTCATCCTTCCTCTCTTTGCTGTTATTCGGGAGACTTGAACTAACATTTAAATCTAATCGAGAAGATGAAACTGAACCAGTCTATTTTTATTCCAAACGACAAATTCTTGCATGGGCCCTGAAACCTTATTTTTGTGTCTACATGAACTTTTACGAAAATTATTCTAGGAAAATTTCTAGTTCGTTCTTTCTACCTCAAAATTTAACATCCATCTGGATGGAATATTTGAGTTTCGTTGAAGAAGTGAGAAAAGTTGATAAAAGTTTACTCGTTATAGAACGTATTTGTAGTCTATCTTATTTTGGCCAGTTATTGAGTTATTTTAGAATCGAGCTGGGTTCATTCATGAGCGAAAATATTGAGGCTGATCAACATGAGGCTGATGCTGCAGTCCCGAGTAAAGATTTTCAGATTTTTTCATGTCCAAAGGCAAGTTTATAATTAACTAATCAAATTTGTAGCCGCGTAATCAGATTTCGACTAGCGCTTTTGGCGGAAAATTTTAATAAAAAGAGGTCGCCATGTGATGCACAAGTTTTGCAGGGTTAGAACAAAAATTATCTTCGGTCTCTTTTGAACAGGAACAAAATGTACAAGCACATATATCAATTGAATACAAATATATAATATGTTTCACTAATTGAAATGTTTCCTTCGTTATTTTCCTGACTGATTCGTCATATTAATGCAGTTGTATTTTCAGGTTCTCTCGAGGGTCGATGCATCTTATGCGAGAGTTAAAATCTACAGAGCAGCAAGTAAAAGAAGACTGGTCACATTGGAGTGAGAAGTTCTTCCAGACAAGAGATGGATGCAGAATTGGACCTTCACCAGCGTGCGGCATCGGTCCTTTACAGGGTTCTCAGAATAAGACGTACAAAATTGCACACCAAGTGAAAAATGCGTACATTATTTGGTTACAATGAATATAACATACAGGGTGTTTCAGAACAAGAGATATAAAATTGCACAAGTAAAAATGGCCAAATGAACACTTTTTCTTCTATGAAATTTGCCGCGAAAAATTCGAGTTTTTGAGATATAAGCATTCGTTAAATTTCATCCATTAAACAATAAACTGCTGATAGCTCAAAAACCCAATTTTTTCTCTCAGAAAATTTCATAGAAGAAAAAGTGTTCATTTGGCCATTTTCTACTTGTGCAATTTTATATCTCTTGTTCTGAAACACCCTGTATGTTATATTCATTGTAACCAAATAATGTACGCGTTAGAAGACAATGCAGAGAAGCATTTTCCAGAAGATCTTAAGCAACCCACAGCTAATTAGACAACTCAAATAGTAGTCTCTTCTGCAGGGAATGGAAGCTAAACAGCTTATTTCGTACCGAAAGCCAGGGGTTGAACACGATTCCAATTTTTCAAGGCAGGCTAGGAACTAAAGGGTGAGTTAGTTTAGAACGCCGGATATCGAAGGTGAGCTGGAGCGAGTCTAAGTAAGTCTCGTGAACACAATCATTACTTGCCTCAGTCAAGCGTGCCGTTATTCACACATGCACGGGTTACGATTCTCTTTTACTTCACTTCGCGTATTTTTCCGTTGCTCCTAAGTAGTGATGTTCAGAAGTATCGGTATCGGTATCGGCAGTTATCGGTCATTTTTACTGGTATCGGTATCGGAAAAATCCGGCCGATACTTACCGGTACTTTCCAATAATACTTATTTTATCACAAAAAATGAAGGTCATAAATCGTGAAAGCAAAGGTATAATCAAATAAAGATCCTCTTCATACCTAGTAAATTAGTTTCAAACTGTTGAATTAAAGCGTTTAATTGGGCCCGCTAACTGAATTTACTACTTTCAATTCCCGAGGAGTCACGTACGGTCAGTAAGTGAAAGCTATGTAGCATGAATAGTTGAACACAGTAGCGCGACATAAATTATTTTACTTTTACAACTAAAACTTATAAAGTTTGACACAGTTTCCATTTCTTAAAGTATGTGACAGGCTAACGAAATTAAACTAATTTAAATTAAGTTGAAGGTGCATTTTAAAGTTTTTATAAATTTAATATAGAAGTAGCTAAAAATTTCATTTTAATTTAGCGGTGAATCGTCAAATATTACGAAGCTAGTAATTTTATTTTAATTTAGCATGTAAATCGCCGTGCATTACGAATCTTGCATTTTTCTTTCTGTTTTAAGGTATTTGAAAAATTCACGACAATCTTACAGTTGGTTGCGTGTTGGCGGATCTTTTCTGTTTCGGGGCCTATCGAATTGTAATGTTTTCTTTTCGCCAAGGTATGTATTTTGGTGTGAAAAACACGAAAATAATAACCACTTTGTGGAGAAATTATTCATTAACTGGTCCTAGCCAAACCTAATCTAACCAAACCAAGGGTATTATTTTAAACACCTCACTGTCAATCAAAGTGAAAACTTCGTGGACCGTGCAACAGGTGCACACACTATAATCATTGAGAGTGTATGACATAGTCTAAAAATGAAAAAAAAAACGTCAGGGAGACACTCACCGACAAATGATAGGCTCGTATCTGTGTAAGTTTGCGTTGCAAAAACGTACCGATAAACCGCAGTATTTTTGTAAAATATTGATGGATATAAGCAAATTTCAGGCTCAATAAATAATTTCTCCACAAAATATTCATCATTTTCGTGTTTTCACACCAAAATTCAGGCGAAAAAAACATAAAATTCGATCGGCTCCCAAACCGAAAAGTGCCGTGTCTGCCAGCACACTGTGTGTTAGTACATACGTATACTACTTGCGTTCACGCTGCTGTTTCTGAGACTAAATGCTACATTTTATTACTAATTTACGATTGCAAATGGAGAAAAAATATTTTTAAATAATTTAATTGGATAATAACCTCAGTTGGCAAATTAAGATTGCTAAACAGTGAATACTTATTTGTTCATACATGCCGATAACGGTATCATGCGACAATAAAGCGAAAAGATGACACAATCGCAAACTTCGTGCGGGAAACGAATCAAACGATATAGTTAACATAGCAAGAGCAGTTTTATTACTCCTAACCGAAAACTTTATTGTCAATATTGTTATATTATTAGATATATTAGTGAATAATATAACACCCGTGTAGGGCTTATAATTGTTTTATTTTTATATAATTGTAAAAGTATCGGTCAAAGTGTCGGGATTTCCAAGTATCGGTATCGGTATTTCCAAGTATCGGAGTGTCGGTATCGGTATTTTCAAGTGTCGGCGAATCGGTATCGGCCAAAAAATGGGTATCGGTATCGGCCAAAAAAAATGGTATCGGTACATCACTACTCCTAAGGCTTATAATATTCTAAGTGCGAGATTGTCGTTGCTGTGACCTCTTCGTTATAGGGTTTTCAAGATAGTTATCGAAAGTTAATATTTTATCACTTATTTTCGTCTTGAAAAACTGTTGTCTGTCTCACGTCGGGCTAGTCTAAGTACTAGTGAATCATTCACCGTCCACAAGTATCATATATAACCATCTTACCCGTGACGCATTTAGTTCCTTACTTCAAAATTACGTCTTCTACGCGACGTCCTTCGTCTTTTTTGTTACGGTCTTCATCGTCTCAAAAGAAGTCCTACGAAAACCGACACTATGTGGGACTTCATGTAGAAATTGTTATACGGTGTGTCTAGCATACGTGCTGAAGCAATACGTGCACGTCTGGTATGAGCTGTGCATTTAATTTTTTTATGCCAATAAAAGTGAACTACTTCGATTTTGTTACCTTTGCATAATTTTCAACATAAAGTACCAGGACTTGCTTCTTCATTTACAGTTGAAATCCTTGTTATATATATAACCAATGATGTAATCACCGATACTGAGTCATTGATAGCGCAGTGCCACGGCCTGTAGTATTGTCACCATCAGCAGTGAGAAGTTTCATTGCGTCATGCATAAAAAGTTCAACGAAAATGACACTGCCCGCGATGTGTCTTAGAAAAGTCGACATAATTAAATTGATTTCGACCATGAAACGATAAACGTCACTGTCCAGAAGCGTCACCAATTTTCAACGATTTCAATCGTACTGACATCTATATTAACAATGACTTCATGAATGAATTTTGGATGGACAAATAGTGTTCAAATAACTACCAGCGCTGTGACCTCATTTACTGACGTCACTTGTTTCTGCAAACCCCAGTGGTCGAATTGGAATGAAGTTATTACCTGCAGTGTGACGTCAGACAGAGATTTTTAGGATTTTATTCTAATTCGGCCGATGAAGTTTGTCTGACGTCACTACCTGCAGTGTGACGTCAGACAAAGATTTTTAGGATTTTATTCTAATTCGGCCGATGAAGTTTGTCTGACGTCACTACCTGCAGTGTGATGTCAGACAAAGATTTTCAGGATTTTATTCAAATTCGACCGATGAAGTTTGTCTGACGTCACCACCTGCAGTGTGACGTCAGACAAAGATTTTCAGGATTTTTTTCCAATTCGGCCGATGAAGTTTGTCTGACGTCACCACCTGCAGTGTGACGTCAGACAAAGATTTTCAGGATTTTATTCCAATTCGGCCGATGAAGTTTGTCTGACGTCACCACCTGCAGTGTGACGTCAGACAAAGATTTTCAGGATTTTATTCCAATTCGGCCGATGAAGTTTGTCTGACGTCACTACCTGCAGTTTGACGTCAGACAAAGATTTTAGAATTTTACTTCAATTCGGCCGATGAAGTTTGTCTGACGTCACCACCTGCAGTGTGACGTCAGGCAAAGATTTTCAGGATTTTATTCAAATTCGGCCGATGAAGTTTGTCTGACGTCACTACCTGCACTGTGACGTGATGTACTGACGTCATTCGCTTATTTTGATTCGACCATCAAAGTTTAAATGTCACTACGTAGAACGTGATGTTGTGTAGAGATCTAATTTTATTTCGTATCTGATCAATTTTATTTCAATTCGACTGACGAAGCTTGTAAATCGCAGTGTGGCTGTCAGTGTGGATGTCAGTGTGGATGTCAGTGTGGATGTCAGTGTGGATGTCAGTGATTATTTTGTTTCGACCAATGTTTCGTTGACGTCACTGACTGCACTGTGACGTCATCCATTTACTTTCGTGCAACTAATTAGGTTTGAATTCGACCAGTAGGGTTTGAACGACGTCACGCATTGACATGACCGCAGAATTCGACGTACGACGTCAACGCTCAAATTCAACTTTGAGGAAATTGAAGGCGCATGAAAACGACGTAAGTCATGCAGAGTTCAAAATAATGCGGGTAGTTAAATCACATGCGCGTGCTCTAAAATTTTATATTTTCAAGGGGAAAGTAAACGAGTCGACTTTGGTATGAATGTTGCATTAAATATCAAATTCTCATTCATGGAGTACAGTTGCTCGCTCTGTAATAAACAAGCCAGACTTGTCTGTAACAATGCGCGACACAAAAAAATAGACATAACTATTAAAGCAAAATGAAAATTTACGCTACAAATTTGACTTGTGTGAACGCCCTGGGTAATGGATATCCTGAGTTGCAAACGTCCTCAATTAGGAATTAACTTAAATTCGCCCCACAGAAGTTTATTCATTACATCGGTGATGAATTACAGAAAACGTTATAAAATTTTTAGAAACGGACCTTACCAATGTTTCTTAAACGAAAACGCTAAGAAAGTAATTGGAAATTGTTGCATTATAAACTGACTTCACAAAAGCAAGTTAAAAATTTCACGACGGTATTTGAAATGTAAATTTTAAGAATTTAATTTTACATTATGTACCAGCAAACAATTTTTAACGATTTTCTAGTATAAAATGCTAGCGCAATTTTTAAGTTTTCCTCTAACTAAACTCGACAGAAAAATCTCAACGATTCTCAGACGGGTATGAAACATCAGTTGCTGGAAAGTCTTCAAAGGTCTTTCCAGCCATGAAAATTTATTGGAGTATAGATTAGATATGTCATATTAGACCAGATAATGATTCTCATCCACTCGAATCATACAGCGAACTCCCACGTTTCTGCTCTCAAACCATTCGGCAATAACAAAATTAGAATCGCATTACCTCAGATTAGATTTATGTAAATTTGCGCCTCCCTTCCAACGAAGGAGTTTTAAAAAGAAGTGTGAACGCATCATATACTATTGAGTAAAGAGAACGCGCCATCTATGCACAAGGTGTGTTCCCACACAAGATCCAGTAAGTTTGGAGAGAAGATTATGAAACAAGATAATAGTTGAAAAAGTTCTAGGTGCTGAAAAATAGAACCGATGCAAACCGAAAAACTATCCGTAATTGAAAGTTCCTGTTCAACGAAAAAAAGGCCTACATCCCTGCACATGGGAACATCAAGTTTGGTAATAAGTTCATGAAACAAGATAATTGAGAGTAATAGATGCTGAAGAACAGGACGACGATAAAAGATGGTCAGTAACAAAACTAAGTTCCCGTTATATTCCAGCAGAAAGGGAGGCCTACGTAACACTCAGCCTGGATTAGATTAGATATTAGTTTAAGCCTCCTTAACCGCAACAAAGACGTTCTAAAGAGAATAGGCATCATATAGTATTGACTGAAGGGAACGTGGAATCTATGCAAAGGAGCATAGAATCAGTAAGCTGAAAAAGTAGTTCATGAAAAAAGATAAAAATTAAACAAGAAAGTAGTAGGTACTAAAAAACAGGACAGTCAGTAGTGAACCAAAAAAAAGATAGTCCCTAACAAAGCAAACAATTTCAACAAAAAAGCCTACCTAGCTCTCAGCTTGGAACCTCACATATTCCCCCTGAGAGAGCTCATTCTCATAGATACAGTAGCCTCAACAATTTCTATCGACGAGGGGAAGGTTCAGAAAAGTCCACGGATGATGCAAAACTTGTCTTAAGCAGCCATTTATTTGTACATAAATTTTCCTGAAATAGAAAGGTCTAGTTAGCACAAAAGTAATACAAAAAATATACAGTTTTTAGAGATTGCATATCTAAAAGTGATTCAGAGGGCAAACCAGAAAATAAGGACGCAAAAATTGGGGCAGAACTGCATCACTGGCACAAGAAAATCTGATTCAGAGAACACGGGTAATACTTCAGCGGCTCATTCAACACTCAAATCATTGGCGAGACTTAGTACAATTTTCATACGAGCATCCCAATGGCACAATCAGATATAACCAGTCAACCTAATGAGGCCCTCATTACCCTTTCGGTACTGACGGCTACTCCAGTGCCAAGTTGGCTAGTGCTTCCAGTTTAGGGCATCTAACCTAGTTTTAAACTAATTTAACTAGTGAGGGAATATTTTGGAGTAATAACAAAATTAGGGAAATTACAAACATTCATTAAACTAGTTTTTAAACAATTCCAGAAACCTGCACGCGTAAATTACCATAGGTTACCATAGGCCCCTGTAATTACCATAGGACCCTGTAGCACGCGTAAGTTCATGCTACAGGACCCGAGCAACATATTCAATACCCTTTCCATTTAACTTGAGCAAGTTTTTTCTGAACTTTGTTGATTTTTGGTAAATTCGGGCAAAAACGTATAAATAATTTCTTCGTAAATACGAAAACTTTATTATCAACATCAAAAATTTCTGTCGCCAAGCATCGAGCTTCAAAGATTCAAAAAATTTTAAAATTAAAATAATGAAGAAGGCACTTACTTAAGCTAAAAGCACCACACTAGGACAATTTCACTGACAATTCAGGGTAATGACAACTTTTTCCCCAGGAAGTTTTTACCCAAACAATTTGAATTATCGTACCGAAAGGGTTAATACCCCTGAGGGGCTCTCAGCTTGGATCCACCCATCTCCTCCAGAGAGCGCAATTCCCTTGCATACAAGAGTTGCATCTCCCTGAAAAGGGTACCCCATAACTAATTCCTAATTGACTTGTATTGTATCTACTTCACTTATTGACTCAAAAATTGTTTTCGGCTTAGCTATTCTAGAAAATTTTGGAGCCACTGGGTGAATTCAATCGGCCGAATTCAACTATTTCAAGAGCATTTTTAATTGAAAGTTTCGGCCAGACAGCTATAGTAGACGAATTTACAAATAGCAGACAAGATACATAAACAGCAACAACTGTGCCTCAGTAGGAGTATAGTTGTCGATATTTATAGACGACAGAAGATACAAATGGAACAGAAGGTTTCATTGAGCACAATACGATGCTGAGGGCAAAATACCAGAAAAAAAATAAAAAGGACATAGAAACCTCGGAAGCTCGGATAAACGATAGATTATCACAGTGAGTACTGCTTATATTCAAGAAGTAAGGATGTCCAGAAAGACTGCCATCTCCCAGGGACAGCACTGAAGCCGCGACAACTGGTGTCCTTGTTTTGGGACTAACTCATGAATCTTACCCATTATTCTACGACAGCTGAAGTCTCTGAAGTGAGATTATATCAAAACCAATTCCCGTAAAAACGTTCGAAACGTTTTTCACGTATAAGGCCATATGTGTACCAGTAGGTATATTGCTCATTCAATACCGGTATAAATGAATGCCATTTCATGTTTCGCGACCTTTTTAATAAATAGCTATTATCATATGAGGTGAAATGTTATCGTGCAATTGTATATTTATATTTCTTAGGAAGGATTAAATGTGAAGTCGAGCAGTGAAGTCGATTTCCCTACGCTGCTCCTTACAACCAAACCAACTGATGGCACCCGCGGAAACGCGGTAAACGTCTTGAGGAAAAGCAGAAATAATGCAAAATTAAAAAAAGAACAGAAATACTTGTTACAAAATGACATCAAAAATTTTGCCATCAAATTTCTTCATTACGGTTATCAATATTTTCATCGTTAAACATGAGGTTTTACCATTGAGGACGCTGCACTAGCGTTTCACCAGTGCCTCTATAATTTAAAGATTAACCAAATGCACATTTCAGGATCTCGTTGAACACAGTTAGATACACGGATGAATTAAAGCGTTAACATCGCGATGAGAGGAAAAGGTAAAACGGGAAGTGTTTAAATAACATAATAATATTTCCAAGATAACGAAGATACGCATATAGGAATTTGGTTGCACGAGAGAAGTTTTCCATGAGAGAGATGGAAGTAAAGTACTGCGCCTCAATGCATTACTATGAATCTAACCCCACAACCGATTCCTCCCACATGCTAATGATTTTGCGGTGGGCAGCAAGATGCCGCGGTAATGAATGATATTACAAATTTAAAAGCGAAGAAAATGACAATAAAATACTTACTCAAATTGAGAAAAAACAAAATCGAAAACGTTTCGGAGTCCATCTCCATCTTCAGTTCTGTAAAATACGAAGAATTAAAAAAAGTGCAAATAGTACAAACATTACGAAGAATACAATCAATACAAAAAAGTAAAACGAACACAATTGTAACAACAAAAATATAAATAAATGCCAAACTATGCCTAAAAACTAGCAAAAAAGTAACGAAAAACATAACGAAAAAATACACACAATGAATTTACTATTTGAAGGGGATAGGAACTAAGCATATTATTTAGGGAAGGTTTTCCTTTAAAAATAAGAAGGGATTCTAAAATTCGTAGGTCAAACTCATTGGGAGCGCTATCAATGACTTTAACCCTTTAACGTCCGAATTTTTGTACTCGTATTACCGCTAACACAACCACCGTCACTAAACTGGCGCTGGCATCAGGCAGTCACCGTTATCATGATGGGAAAGGAACTGCCACTCGGCAGAGAACCTCAAAGAACACATTAGGGAAATAATTGAATAAGAAATACAATATATTGAGGGTATTTTTGAAAGAGGACCCTGGTGTCCTCTGGGGCGTTAAAGGGTTAAAATCTTCCTCACGAACTACTATATTGCACAGTTCGGCATGGTTGCGTACGGCTGAATGAGGAGGATGTGCAAGTAAGTTCCCAGTACGGTGGCTCCTACCACTGTGTTCTGCTATTCTTGTGTAAATACTGCGTGACGTCATGCCGACGTACGCCGATGTGCACTGCACACAACTATATTTATATATGACACAAGAACGCATTAGACCTGGGATGGATTTCTTGTGCCGAAAAAAAAAACGATTTTTGCCATATTAATCAAAATTACACGCAGGTTGATAGTAGGAAAATACCTATCAAAAAGAGACTTTAATTCACGGGCCAGTTTCTCAGATGGGGAACCAAAATAGGGTAGGGTGCAGTAATGAAAACTATCGGAACTGACATCAATGTTCGACTGAGAATATTTTCCAGATAAAAACTTCTTAATTTGGGAGCTTACGATTCCTGTAGGAAAACCATTATTATAGAAGAAATCTCGTAAAAAATCAAATTCTGCATGTATATCATTGAACGATGAACATATATTATAAGCCCTATTTAACAGAGTCTTTATTCCGTACACCTTGACAATTTTATAACAGAAACTAAAAAACTAATACCCAAACCAGTAAATGTTGGCTTACGATAAACAGATGTTACGAAACTTGCACCATTCTTTGAGATCAGACAATCAAGAAACGATAATTTATTACAGATTTCCATTTCCATTGTAAATTTAATGGATGGGTGTTTCCCATTCAGATAATTCAGGAAAGATTCGGCATGTGAAGAGCTCTTAATAAGTAAAAATGTATCATCGACATACCGGCTGTAAAAAACAGGCTTGAAAACTGCAGGACAATCGACTAACCATTTTCTCTCGTGGAAATACAAAAATACATTCGCAAAAGTAGGTCCTATAATGCGTTACCCATTGCGATTCCCTCTATTTGTTTGAAAAACTTCTCTGCAAACAAGAAAAAAGAATTCAGCACCAAAAGCTCAAGCAACGTCCCGAAAAATTTTCGATTAAGGCCTATCATTCTATCTTCAGATGTACGAAACAAAGAATTTAAACAAATTTCTATAGTTTCACGAAGAGGAATATATGTGAATAGGTTCTCAACGTCAAAAGATACTATTGATAAATTTTGGGCATTTTCGATAGTATTTAATTTCTTGCTAAATTCGAAAGAGTTCTCAACAGTGAATTCGTTAGTTGTCAAATGATTTAAAACAGGCACCAGAAATTTATCTAGTTTATAATTAGGGGTATTGACAGCTGAAAAAATGGGTCGGAATTGAAACACTGTAGCAAAGTCTGGCTTGTGAATTTTGGGTAAGCCATAAAGGACACCTGGACTCGATCCCGAAACATGAAGTTTAGAATAGGTTTCAGCTGATATTAAAGAATTGTCTCTTAGTTTACGTAGGAAATTGTTAATACGATCTTCTAGCTTTTGGATGTATTTATTAATAGGGTCAAAACCCTTCAGTAAATTTTGAAGAATCAGATGGTATTTCTCTTATGATATTGTTTTTTATCTACTATTACCACCGCCCTACCCTTGTCTGGTTTACAAACGTTCAGTTCATCATTGTTAGCAAGGGACTTCAGAAGCGAAAAATCAACTTTCCTAAAAATGGCCGAAAAATCTTTGCAGGCTTTGAAACCGTTAAAATGCTTGTGAGCCAGTGACTTCAACCTACCCAGGAACTCTGCATAATTAGAGGAATTATTCTTTTCGAAATAAACGCAAGCTTCTCAAAAGATAAAAAATATTTATAAGAGTCGATTTTAAACACAGGAATGCAGAACTCTAATCTGTAAGCTAAAAGTAATTTCATACGAGGTGCTAGGCTAAAAGAACTATAATTGAATTTTGTTTTTCTCAATTTGAGTAAATATGACTAGTTTTATTAGCATTTTCTTCGCTTTTAAATTTCTATTAGCATTGCGATTCGAGCAAAGTGATAAATTTTTTAAACATATTGGGCATGAATGATATTTTGAAGGTACGGATGTGGAAGCACCTCACGTTCGACAGTCTATCACACACTCCACTCTGTCTTTTGGCTACCAAATTTCAACGAAAATAATAGAGCACACACGTACCAGTGTTTTTTTTAAGAACTGATAAAAACTCTGAAAATAAAATAACCCGCTACAAAAAATCTTCAGAGAACTATCAAAAAGTTTCTGAAAATGAAATTACTTACTTACTCCAAAAAATCGATGTATAAGGCTTCGCAAAATTAAAATATGAAGGGGGACCAGCGCGGGACCTTACATTTTCCTCCTGGGAGAGCTAATTCCCATAGATACAATAGTTGTATCCCCCTGAGGGGCATCGTAAAAGTCAGCGAAAGATATTGTACAAATATTAAACCCCCTGACGCAGCATCTGCATCAAATTGCTCACTAAAAATATAAAATACTAGGTAATCCATTTTTCAAGGCAAAATTAACTACAAATTTCTATTGTATGTATTGCATGTAATGTTCGTAGTCGTATCGACAATAGCTAAGCCCGTTCTGTTTTCCCAGTGAGGAATACTTGAATGCCTTTAAGCAATTCTGTTAGCTCACATTGTTACCAACATGTCCAGGGATTCCTGCTCACGGAGAACTTCAGTATGCGTGTAAGTACGAAAGGATAATTTGCTAATACCTTCCATGGAAAAAAAAAAATAATTAGGACTGAACTTGCTGTATCTTTACACAAAGAGTGCTGCATTGCACACCATAAGAGTTCCTCGGGAGAAAATACAAAACAAGGATGAAAGATTAGATTATTAGTTAGTTAAAGCCTCCCTATCCTCAACAAATGAGATCCAAAGAAAGGAAGAAAGACGGTACCATTTAGTATGGAGATAAGGAAACGCGGAATCTATGCAGAAAGGGCTTAGAAACAGTAAGTTGAGAAAGAAGTTCATGAAACAAGATCAAAGTTGAAGAAGAAAGTAGTAGGCGCTGAAAAAAACAGGACAGCAGTGAACCGGAAAAAGATGGTGCGTAACAAAACTAAAACCTATGTTATTTTAACAAAAAGAAAGCCTACCTAACCTTTAGCTCGGGCGCTAGTTCCCATAGATACAATAGCTGTATCCCCCTTAGGGGAGACAAGGATGAAATTCAACACTGCCTGCCTTTGGTGTACAAAGGATTTTTAAAAACTACTGCTAAAAAACGCTAAACCAAGTTCGCTTTCAAGTCGGGCAGCTGCCCTGTTCGAAATAATCGTTCAAGAAAATAAAAACGTACCTTCTTGATCGATGATCGCCAGCCTAGCGTTGATCTCGCTCATCCTCTCCATGTAGGGTTTGGTTTGACTTGCGCGCCGGTTGTCCGAGCAGCCAACAGCCCCAATGCTCTGCAAAACTTGAGACAATCAGACGAGGAAGTCTTCGTAAGAGAAACATAAAAATCCGAGCCATCGACTAGAAAAAATTCGTAATAAACCGTGGCTTCCGTAAACGAATAAAAGATAGGAAAACAACGAAAAGGGATAAAATGAATAAAATGAAGATCTGATTAGATATTAGTTTAAGCCTTCCTAACTGCAAAAAAGACGTTCCAGAGAGAGGAAGAAAGAAGGCCCTATTTAGTAAAGAGATAAGGGAACGCAGACTCTATGCACAGGTTGCATGGAAACAGTAAGTTGAGAAAGAAATTCATGAAACAAGAAAAAATTTGAAGAAGAAAGTAGTAGGTGCTGAAGAACAGGACAGCAGTGAACCGAAAATAGATAATCCTCAACATAAAAAGATAACATTTTATTTCATCAAAAAGATGGCCTACCTAACTCAGCTAAAGAGATGAATAAAATGAAAATAAGCACGGTAAAATATACCCGAAGAAGGGAAATATGAACAAAAAGGGTATTTATGAGACCAAAACAGTAAAATTATCTATTGTTACAAAATAAAAAAACATAAGAATATCTCACACAAATGAGAACGTCGCAGCAAAGGTAAAAACAAGAGGAAAATCACAAAAAAGCGACTAACAATAAGGAGCATCCCCATGATGAGGAGAATTACCTGAACGAATCCCAAATGAAGCGAATCATCAAATGAAACGAATGATGATTCGCTTCATTTTGATGATTCGCTTCATTTAGATGATTCGCTTCATCTTGATGATTCGCTTCATTTAGATGATTCGCTTCATCTTGATGATTCGCTTCATCTTGATGATTCGCTTCATCTTGATGATTCGCTTCATTTTGATGATTTGCTTTCATTTTAAATATAGAAAAAGAAATATCGAAAATTCGAATCGAAATATATAGAAAGAGAAATACAGAAAACTAGAATCGAAACATTTAAAAAAAGAAATACCGAAAACTAGAATCGAAATATAAAGAAAAAGAAATACCGAAAACTAGAATCGAAATATATAGAAAAAATATAGAAAACTAGAATTGAAATATAGAAAAAGAAATACCGAAAACTAGAATCGAAATATATAGAAAAAGAAATACCGAAAACTAGAATCGAAATATATAGAAAAAATAAATACAGAAAACTAGAATCGAAAGAAATACCGACAACTAAAATCGAAATATAAAGAAAAAGAAATACCGAAACCTAGAATCGAAATATAGAGAAAAAGAAATACCGAAAACTAGAATCGAAATATAGAAAAGAAATACCGAAAACTAGAATCGAAATATAGAAAAAGAAATACCGACAACTAGAATCGAAATATAGAAAAAGAAATACCGACAACTAGAATCGAAATATAGAAAAAGAAAAACCGAAAACTAGAATCGAAATATAGAAAAAGAAAAACCGAAAACTAGAATCGAAATATAGAAAAGAAAAACCGAAAACTAGAATCGAAATATCGAAAAGAAATACCGAAAACTAGAATCGAAATATAGAAAAGAAAAACCGAAAACTAGAATCGAAATATCGAAAATAAATACAGAAAACTAGAATCGAAAGAAATACCGAAAACTAGAATCGATATATAAAGAAGAAGAATTACCGAAAACTAGAATCGAAAAATAGAAAAAGAAATACCGACAACTAGAATCGAAATATATAGAATAAGAAATATAGAAAACTAAAATCAAAGATATACCGAAAACTATAATCGAAATATATAGAAAAAGGGTAAATGTTGAGGACTTGACCATAATTGATTTTCGAATTTTCAATGCCGTAATAATGTGAATGACATGGAAATAAACAAGTTTTCTTCAATGCACTTTCCGGTGGAAACGAGTATTTTAAAAGTTATAGCGGTAAATGAGGTAACGTAACTCCAGTGTTTCAGGCGGGGAAAAATATACCGCGCGGTCCGACGTGAAAGTAAACAGGCGTTGCCGCGCGCCAACCAAGCCGACTTCGCTAGAAAAAATAAAGAAGAGAAGCAAACCCCCTATTACAAACGTTAAGAGGTTGGGTCGTGAGGGCTGGCAACAGTTCTTTTAATGAAAATTATTAAAAAAGGTTTTAACCGACCCACTACGTCGAACGTTCGACGTATCTGAGAGCATTCGAATGAATTCGTTCGGATCGACAAATGTACGTCGAACGTTCGACGTATCTGAGAGCATTCGAATGAATTCGTTCGGATCGACAAATGTACGTCGAACGTTCGACGTATCTGAGAGCATTCAAATGAATTCGTTCGGATCGACAAATGTACGTCGAACGTTCGACGTATCTGAGAGCATTCAAATGAATTCGTTCGGATCGACAAATGTACGTCGAACGTTCGACGTATCTGAGAGCATTCGAATGAATTCGTTCGGATCGACAAATGAACTCGTCATCTCAGTTTTTATACTAATGCATACTAGAATTTCACTTTATTGATAATTTTCACTAAAAGAACTGTGGCTACCCCTCACGACCCAACCTCTTTACGTTTATAATAAAGTGTTTACCGCTGCTTATAAAGTGTTTACCGCTGCTTCGACGTCACTGGCAGCCCTGAGATGACGGTATATCGTCGGTTCGACGTATCTGGGAACTTTCGAGTTAAGTCTTTCGCATCGACAATATAACTCGTCATCTCATTAATTATGTTTATGTATAGTAGAATTTCAATTCATTTCCAATTTTCACTAAAAGAACTGTGGCTACTCCACTCGACCCAACCTCTTTACGTTTGTAATAGAGTGATGCTTCCCTTATTCATTTATTCCCGCCTAAAACACTGGAGTTCCGTTAACTCATTTACCGCTATAACTTTTAAAATACTCGTTTCCACCGGAAAGTGCATTGAAGAAAACTTGTTTCTTTTGATCTGATTAGCATTATTTGGGCATCGAAAATTCGAAAATCAATTATGGTCAAGTCCTCAACATTTACCAGAAAAAGAAATACCGGAAACTAGAATTGAAATATAGAAAACTATTATCGAATTATAGAAAAAGAAATACAGAAAAATGGAATCGAATTATAGAAAAATAAATAACGAAAACTGTAATCGAAATATAGAAAAAGAAATACCGAAAACTAGAATCGAAATATATAGAAAAAGAAATACCGAAAACTAGAATCGAAATATATAGAATAAGAAATATAGAAAACTAAAATCAAAGATATACCGAAAACTATGATCGATATATATATAGAAAAAGAAATACCGAAAACTAGAATCGAAATGTAGAAAAAGAAAAACCGAAAACTGGAATCGAAATATCGAAAAGAAATACCGAAAACTAGAATAGAAATACCGAAAACTAGAATCGAAATATATAGAGAAAACAACCGAAAACTAGAATCGAAATATCTAAAAAAAAATGCCGAAAACTCGAATTGATATGTAGAAAAGAAATACCGAAAACTAGAATCAAAATATAGAAAAGAAATACCGAAAACTAGAATCAAAATATAGAAAAGAAATACCGAAAACCAGAATCGAAATATAGAAAAGAAATACCGAAAACCAGAATCGAAATATAGAAAAAGAAATACAGAAAACTAGAATCGAAATAAAGAAAAGAAATACCGAAAACATGAATCGAAATCAAAAGAAATACCGAAAACAAGAATCGAAATCTATAGAAAAAGGAATTCCGATAGAAAAAGAAATACCGAAAACAAGAATCGAAATCTATAGAAAAAGGAATTCCGAAAACCGGAATCGAAGTATGTAGAAAATAAATACCGAAAACTAGAATCGAAACATATAAAAAAAACGAAAACTAGAATCGAAAAATCTAAAAAAAATACCGAATACTAGAATCGAAATATAGAAAAGAAATACCGCAAACCAGAATCGAAATATAGAAAAAGAAATACAGAAAACTAGAATCGAAATATAGAAAAGAAAAACCCGAAAACAAAAATTGAAATCTATAGAAAAGGAAGTACCGAAAACCAGATTCGAAATATATAGAAAAAGAAATACCGAAAACTAGAATTGGAACATATGAAAAAAGATAAACCGAAAACTAGAATCGAAATATAGAAAAAGAAATACAGAAAACTAGAATCGAAATATAGAAAAGAAAAACCCGAAAACAAAAATTGAAATCTATAGAAAAGGAAGTACCGAAAACCAGATTCGAAATATATAGAAAAAGAAATACCGAAAACTAGAATTGGAACATATGAAAAAAGATAAACCGAAAACTAGAATCGAAATATATAGAAAATGAAATACCGAAAACTAGAATTGATATATAGAAAAAGAAATACCGAAAACTAGAAGCGAAATATATAGAAAATGAAATACCGAAAACTAGAATCGAAATATATAGAAAAAGAAACACCGAAAACTAGAATCGAAATATATAGAAAAAGAACAACCGAAAACTAGAATCGAAATATATAGAAAAAGAAATACCGAAAACTAGAATTAAAACATGAAAAAAGATAAACCGAAAACTAGAATCGAAATATATAGAAAAAGAAATACCGAAAACTAGAATCGAAATATATAGAAAAAGAACAACCGAAAACTAGAACTGAAATATATATAAAAAGAAATACCGAAAACTAGAATTGAAATATATAGAAAAAGAAATACCGAAACTAGAATCGAAATATAGAAAAAGAAATACAGAAAACTAGAATCGAAATATATATAAAAAGAAATACCAAATCCTATGATCGGAATGTATAGCAAAAAAGAAAAGATCGAAAACTAGAATCGATATATAGATAAAGAAATACAGAAAACAATAATGGAAATATCGAAAACTAGGATCGAAATATATAAAAAGAAATACAGAAAACTAGTGTGGTGAAATAGAATAAATTAGGCATATATATTTGGCAAAATCACATCAAATTTTATTTATGGACTAAATTCCGTGAAGCTATAACATTTTAAAGAAGGGTAAACATTCTGCGGGGCTACAAACATTGGAAAGTGTTGTGTGTCGTATCGGCGAGGGTCGACTCTTTGTGCAGCGCTCTCAAGTGCTTGAAACGGGATGTCATAAATCAAAATCACTCGGCGGTCTGCGCTTCGTCCAAACTTCTACGGTTCAGGCGTCCACAAAACACAAACACACCATCTTGAACACAAAACACATCCAGGCAACACAACACAAGTCACACACACAACACACGGGTAGGCGTGAGCGAGCCCACTTCAAACAAGCGAGGGTTAACTTCGAGGAGGTAGGGCTGGCTCATGGGGTGACCGCGACTGCTCTACCAATGAGAATCAAGAAGTAGAGTAGGCAAGGAGGTGTGTCAGATAACGCACCAATTAAAAGCGGAATCGTCAGGGACAAGGAAAAACTTCACCAATCAAAGAGGAGGACGGACTTGGAGACGGCGAGGGACGGAGATGAATCGGGAATGTTCGAGAAGGAAACAAGCGGAAGACTTATAAGGAGCTGGGAAGAGAAATTAAGGGAGGATTTCACTTGGTTACACGACGAGAGACGGTCTTTTTTTGGTGCACGTTTCGGGGATCCGGCCGCCGCCGAGATCCCCGGTGGATCTGCTACTCGAGAAGAAACATCGCGAAAGTGCCCCGATACAGTGCTCCTTCGAGCCTCCAAAAAGTTAGCAACGGACCCAGCAGACACTAAAGTACCACCGGCATCAAATTCCGCTTAATACGCAACAACGTCGCGGATAACCGGCACGTATAAAAGTGTGGTAAATCGTCTCCTGAGAGAACATAAATATGTCCGTTCTACGTCGACTTCAAGTCAGCAAGAACACTCCAGCCTGCATTTTGAACTTGCACAGCTGTCAATCTTCAACAACGTCAAAAATCGAAAATTACAAAGGGGTTGAGCTGTCCGGGCAATAACGCCGTGAACGCAACAAACGAGCGCTCTGGGCACCGCGTCTTCGATGTGTTGGCAAGCCGGCCTACGCCTGCGATTAGAGCGGCCGCGAGCGAAGAAATTTTGCGAGCGCCCTTCAAGAGTTCCATCTGCAACGCTTCCCAGAGGAATTGAAAATTTGTGGCATCGAGTATTTTGAAAACACCTGCAACGCACCCCAGAGGAATTGAAAATTTGTGACATCGAGTATTTTGAAACCACCTGCAACGCATCCCAGAGGAATTGAAAATTTGTGACATCGAGTATTTTGAAAACACCTGGAACGCATCCCAGAGGAATTGAAAATTTGTGGCATCGAGTATTTTGAAACAGTGCTGTAGAGTGTATTAGTGGAAGTCAAAGTGGCACGCTGTACAGCGCAGTAAAGGCCGGTACGTTTGTCATCAATGTTCTGTGATAGGTGTTGCGCAGGGATTTCTATTACTTTGTGCATTCTTTTGTGAATTGTTGTCAGCCCTTGAGTATTGACGATAGATATTCTAGGGGAAGTTTTGTTTTTTGAATGCTATGTCATGTTGAATTTCGCATCGGGGATGGTCATGAGCATCTTGCATTAGTGCACTTGTGCGCTTTTTTTCCTTCGTTCAAACATTTCCGTGTGCTTTAATCATTGCATTCAAGTATTTGTGTGCTCGTATTTGACCACGTGTTCGGAAAAATAAAACCAAATTTAATCTTCACTCTTTCATTGTCCATGCTTTTATGTAGTATTCATGCGAGCGCAAAGCTGTACATCATATTTATTTAGGTCAGAGGTTGAAAGTCCTCTAATGCGTACGTGATTAGCACACCCTTTCACGTATCGCGACACTAGAATCGAAATATATAGAAAAAGAAATACCGAAAATTAGAATTGAAATATATAAAAAAAAATACCGAAAACTAGAATTGAAATATATACATACATACATACATACATATACCGGGCTTATCCTCCCCATGGGAGGGTAGCCGACAGCAGGCCACAATCACCACACTTAGTCACTAGGAGGCGAGAGAGGCAGCACTGGCCGCACCTGAACTGCCAGGATCAGCAGCAGCCCAGCACAACCACCTTCCACAGTCAGGCCCGACAGCAACAGCTGGTTTACCCCGACCGCTTCATTGAGTGCAGCCCCTCCCCCGCACATGACAGGTCAACCCCATCACACGCGGGCAGCTTCCAGTAACGCGTGAAAAATAAAATTACCTCCTTATACACTGCCCCCACTCACTTCTGTCCGCAGTCATCCCTCTCGCCACGTCCACAGTCAGACCCCTCTCATACAAAGCACGTCGCACCCCATCCATCCAACTCATATGTGGTCTACCTCGCGCTCGAAGACCACTCACCTCCGACATATATATCTTTTTCACCAGCCGCTCAACATTCATTCTTTCTACATGCCCAAACCATCCAAGCACTCTTTCATCCACTCGCCTGCTCAACTTTTTGATAACACCCGTCTGCCCCCTAACCAACTCAATCCTGATCCTATCTCTTCTAGTTACTCCATACATGCTCCTCAAACACTTCATCTCAAACACATCCAACTTCCTCCTCTCAGCTGCTCTCAACCCCCAGGACTCTGCTCCATACAACAAAACTGGCACAATCAAACTTTCATACAGTCCCCTCTTAGCATTCATACTCAAACTCCTGCATTCAAAAACTTTCCTCATTGCACCCAATGTCTTACAACCTTCACTCACTCGATGCTTCACTTCTACTTCCATACTATCCTTAACAGTCACATCCGACCCGAGGTACCTAAAATGCTCTACCTCCTCTAAAACTTCCCCATTCAACCTCACATCCAAAGTTCCAAACACTCCACCTCTTGAACATCTCATCACCTTACTTTTATTCACATTTACCCTCAATTTCCGCCTTTCGCACACTCTACCAAACTCTGTAACCAGTCTCCTCAGTTTTTCCTCTGAATCAGCCACAAGCGCTGTATCATCTGCAAACAACAGCTGACACACTTCCCAATACATACCATTTCGTCCCACCAACTGCGCACCTTTTCCGAATTGAAATATATAGAAAAAGAAATACCGAAAATTAGAATTTAAATATATAAAAAAAATACCGAAAACTAGAATCGAATTATAGAAAAAGAAATACCGAAACTAGAATCTAAATACAGAAAAAGAAATACCGAAACTAGAATCGAAATATAGAAAAAGAAATACCGAAACTAGAATCTAAATATAGAAAAAGAAATACAGAAAACAAGAATCGAATTATAGAAAATGAAATACCGAAAACTTGAATCGAAATATATAGAAAAAGAAATACCGAAAACTGGAATTGAAAAATAGAAAAAAAAATACCGAAAACTAGAATCGAAATATATAGAAAAAGAAATACCGACATCTAGAATCGAAATATATTGAAAAAGAAACACAGAAAACTAGAATCGAAATTTAAAGAAAAAGAAATACCGGAAAATGGAATTGAAAAATAGAAAAAGAAATACCGAAAACTATAATCGAAAGAAATACCGAAAACAGAATCGATATAGAAAGAAAAAGAATTACCGACAACTAGAATCGAAATATGGAAAACGAAATACCGAAAACTAGAATCGAAATATAGAAAAAGAATTACCGTAAACTAGAATCGAAAAATAGAAAACTAGAATCAAAATATAGAAAACTACAATCGAATTATAGAAAAAGAAATAACGAAAACTTTAATCGAAATATAGAAAACGAAATACCGAAAACTAGAATCTAAATACAGAAAACCAGAATCGAATTATAGAAAAAGAAATACAGAAAACTAGAGTCGAAATATATAGAAAAAAAAATACGAGACTATAATCGGAATATATAGCAAAAAATAGTACCGAAAACTAGAGTCGAAATATAAAAAAAAAATACAGAAAAAGATAATAGAAATATAGAAAACTAGAATCGAAATATAGGAAAAGAAATACAGATAACTAGAATCGAAATATAGAAAAATAAATACAGATAACTATAATCGAAAAAATAGAAAAAGAAATATCGGAAACTAGAATTGAAATATAGAAAAAGAAATACCGAAAACTTGAATCGAAATATAGAAAAAGAAATACCGGAAACTAGAATCGAAATATGGAAAAGAAATACCGAAAACTAGAATCGAAATATAGAAAAGAAATACAGAAAACTAGAATCGAAATATAGAAAAGAAATACCGAAAACTAGAATCAAAATATAGAAAAGAAATACCGAAACTAGAATCTAAATTTAGAAAAAGGAATACCGTAACTAGGATCGAAGTATAAAGAAAAAGAAATACCGAAAACTAGAATCGAAATATATAGAAAAAGAAATACTAAAAATTTAAATTCAAATATAGAAAAAGAAATACCGAAAACTGGAATCGAATTATATAGTAAAAGATAAACCGAAAACAAGAATCGAAATATAAAGAAAAAGAAATACCGAAAACTAGAATCGAAACATAGAAAGAGATAAACCAAAAAATAAAATCGAATTATAGAAAAAGAAATACCGGAGACTTGAATCGAAATATATAGGAAAAACAACCGAAAACTCGAATTGAAATGAAGAAAAAGAAATACCGAAAACTAGAATCGAAATATAGAAAAGAAATACCGAAAACCAGAATTGAAATATATAGAAAAAGAAATACCGGAAACTAGAATTGAAACATATAAAAAAATGAAATACCGAAAACCAGAATCGAATTATAGAAAAAGAAATACCGAAACTAGAATCTAAATATAGAAAAAGAAATACCGAAAACTAGAATCGAAATATAGAAAAAGAAATACCGAAAACTAGAATCGAAATATAGAAAAAGAAATACCGAAAACTGGAATCGAAATATCGAAAAAAAATACCGAGAACTAGAATAGAAATATAGAAAACTAGAATCGAATAATAGAAAAAGAAATACAGAAAACTGGAATCGAAATACCGAAAACTAGAATCGAAATATATAGAAAAAGGAATACCGAAAACCGGAATCGAAGTATATAGAAAATAAATACCGAAAACTAGAATCGAAACATATAAAAAAACGAAAACTAGAATCGAAATATTAAAAAAAATACCGAATACTCGAATTGAAATGTAGAAAAAGAAATACCGAAAACTAGAATCGAAATATAGAAAAGAAATACCGAAAACCAGAATCGAAATATAGAAAGAGAAATACAGAAAACTAGAATCAAAATATAGAAAAGAAATACCGAAAACCAGATTCGAAATATAAAGAAAAAGAAATACCGAACACTAGAATCGAAATATATAGAAAAAGAAACACCGAAAACTAGAATCGAAATATATAGAAAAAGAAATACCGAAAACTAGAATTGAAATATAGAAAAAGAAATACCGAAAACTAGAATCGAAATATATAGAAAAAGAAATACCGAAAACTAGAATCGAAATATATAGAAAAAGAAATACCGAAACTAGAATCGAAATATAGAAAAAGAAATACCAAATCCTATAATCGGAATATATAGCAAAAAAAAAGATCGAAAACTAGAATCGATATATAGATGAAGAAATACAGAAAACAATAATGGAAATATCGAAAACTAGAAGATTAGATTATTAGATTATAAGTTAGTTTAAGCCTCCCTAACCGCTGCAGAAATAGAGCGTATCGAAGAGAGGAAGGAGGAAGGCACCATTTAGTATGGAGATAAGAAAATGAGGAATCTATGCAGAAAGGTCATAGAAACAGTAAGATGGGAAAGAAGTTCATGAAATAAGATAGAAGTTGAAGAAGAAAGTCAGAGGTGCTGAAAAACAGGACAGTAGTGAACCGAAAAAAGGTGGTCCTTAACATAAGAAAAAACATTTTATTTCAACAAAAAGAAGGCCTACCTAACTCTCAGCTCGGGCCCTCACATTTTTCCCCTGGGAGCGATCGAAAACTAGAATCGAAATATATAAAAAGAAATACAGAAAACTAGAATCGAAATATATAGAAAAAGAAATACCGAAAGCTAGAATTGAAATATATAAAAAAAGAAATAAAAGAAAACTAGAATTGAAATATCTAGGAAAAGAAATACCGAAAACTAGAATCGAATTATAGAAAAAGAAATACACAAAACTAGAATCGAAATATAGAAAAAGAAATACACAAAACTAGAATCGAATTATAGAAAAAGAAATACCGAAACTAGAATCTAAGTATAGAAAAAGAAATACCGAAACTAGAATCGAAATATAGAAAAAGAAATACAGAAAACAAGAATCGAAAGACATAGAAAAAGAAAAACCGAAAACTGGAATCGAATTATAGAAAAAGAAATACCGAAAACTAGAATCTAAATATAGAAAAAGAAATACCGAAAACTAGAATCGAATTATAGAAAAAGAAATACCGAAACTAGAATCTAAATATAGAAAAAGAAATACCGAAAACTAGAATCGAATTATAGAAAAAGAAATACCGAAACTAGAATCTAAATATAGAAAATGAAATACCGAAAACTAGAATCGAAAGACATAGAAAAAGAAAAACCGAAAACTGGAATTGAAAAATAGAAAAATTAATACCGAAAACTAGAATCGAAATATATAGAAAAAGAAATACCGACAACTATTATCGAAATATAGAAAACTAGAATCGAAATATCGAAAAATATACATAGAAAAGCAATACATAGAACACTAGAATCGAAATATAGAAAAAGAAATACCGAAAACTAGAATCGAAATATAAAGAAAAAGAAATACCGAAAACTTGAATCGAAATATATAGAAAAAGAAATACCGAAAACTGGAATTGAAAAATATAAAAAGAAATACCGGAAACTAGAATTGAAATATAGAAAAAAAAATACCGTAAACTAAAATAAAAATATAGAAAACTAGAATCGAATTATAGAAAAAGAAATACTGAAAACTAGAATCGAAATATATAGAAAAAGAAATACCGAAAACTAGAATTGAAATAAAAAGAAAAAGAAATACCGAAACTGGAATCAAAATATAGAAAAAGAAATACCGAAACTAGAATCGAAATATAGAAAAAGAAATACCGAAAACAAGAATCGAAATATATAGAAAAAGAAATACTAAAAACTGAAATTCAAATATAGAAAAAGAAATACCGAAAACTAGAATCGAAATATATAGAAAAAGAAATACCGAAAACTAGAATTGAAATATAGAAAAAGAAATACCGAAAACAAGAATCGAAATATACAGAAAAAGAAATACTAAAAACTGAAATTCAAATATAGAAAAAGAAATACCGAAAACTAGAATCGAAATATATAGAAAAAGAAATACCGAAAACTAGAATTGAAATATAGAAAAAGAAATACCGAAAACAAGAATCGAAATATACAGAAAAAGAAATACTAAAAACTAAAATTCAAATATAGAAAAAGAAATACCGAAAACTGGAATCGAAATATCGAAAAGAAATACCGAGAACTAGAATAGAAATATAGAAAACTAGAATCGAATAATAGAAAAAGAAATACAGAAAACTGGAATCGAAAAACAGAAAACTAGAATCGAAATATATAAAAAAAACCGAAACCTAGAATCGAAATATCTAAAACAAAATACCGAATACTCGAATTGAAATGTAGAAAAAGAAATACTGAAAACTAGAATCGAAATATAGAAAAGAAATACCGAAAACCAGAATCGAAATATAGAAAAAGAAATACCGAAAACTAGAATTGAAATATAGAAAAAGAAATACCGAAAACAAGAATCGAAATATACAGAAAAAGAAATACCAAAAACTAGAATCGAATTATAGAAAAAGAAATACCAAAAACTAGAGTCGAAATACATATAAAAAGATATACCAAAGACCATAATCGGAATATACGAGTATAGCAAAAATAAAATATCGAAAACTAGAGTCGAAATATAGATAAAAAAAATACAGAAAACCATAATAGAAATACAGAAAACTAGAATCGAAATATATAGAAAAAGGAATACCGAAAACCGGAATCGAAGTATGTAGAAAATAAATGCCGAAAACTAGAATCGAAATATATAAAAAAAACGAAAACTAGAATTGAAATATAGAAAAAGAAATACCGAAAACTAGAATCGAAATATAGAAAAGAAATACCGAAAACTAGAATCGAAATATAGAAAAGAAATACCGAAAACTAGAATCGAAATATAGAAAAGAAATACCGAAAACTAGAATCGAAATATATAGAAAAAGAGAAACCGAAAACTAGAATCGAAATATATAGAAAATGAAATACCGAATACTAGAATTGAAATATAGAAAAAGAAATACCGAAAACTAGAATCGAAATATCGAAAAATATACATAGAAAAAGCAATACATAGAACACTAGAATCGAAATACAGAAAAAGAAATACCGAAAACTAGAATCGAAATATATAGAAAATGAAATACCGAAAACTAGAATTGAAATATAGAAAAAGAAATACCGAAAACTAGAATCGAAATATATAGAAAATGAAATACCGAAAACTAGAATTGAAATATAGAAAAAGAAATACCGAAAACTAGAATCGAAATATATAGAAAATGAAATACCGAAAACTAGAATCGAAATATGTAGAAAAAGAAATAGCGAAAACTAGAATCGAAATATATAGAAAAAGAACAACCGAAAACTAGAACTGAAATATATATAAATGAAATACCGAAAACTAGAATCGAAATATATAGAAAATGAAATACCGAAAACTAGAATTGAAATATAGAAAAAGAAATACCGAAAACTAGAATCGAAATATATAGAAAATGAAATACCGAAAACTAGAATCGATATATATAGAAAAAGAAATACCGAAACTAGACTCGAAAGATAGAAAAAGAAATACAGAAAACTAGAATCGAAATATATATAAAAAGAAATACCAAAACCTATAATCGGAATATATAGCAAAAAAAAAAGATCGAAAACTAGAATCGATATATAGATGAAGAAATACAGAAAAAAATAATGGAAATATCGAAAACTAGAACCGAAATATATAAAAAGAAATACCGAAAGCTAGAATTGAAATATGTAGAAAAAGAAATACCGAAAACTAGAATCGAAATATAAAGAAAAAGAAATACCGAAAACTAGAATCGAAATATAAAGAAAAAGAAATACCGAAAACTAGAATCGAAATATAAAGAAAAAGAAATACCGAAAACTAGAATCGAAATATATAGAAAAAGAAATACTAAAAACTAAAATTCAAATATAGAAAAAGAAAAACCGAAAACTAGAATCGAAATATAGAAAAAGAAATACCGAAAACTAGAATCGAAATATATAGAAAAAGAAATACTAAAAACTAAAATTCAAATATAGAAAAAGAAAAACCGAAAACTAGAATCGAAATATAGAAAAAGAAATACCGAAAACTAGAATCGAATTATAGAAAAAGAAATACCGAAAACTAGAATCGAAATAAAGAAAAAGAAAAACCGAAAACTGGAATCGAAATATCGAAAAGAAATACCGAAAACTAGAATAGAAATATAGAAAACTAGAATCGAATAATAGAAAAAGAAATACAGAAAACTTGAATCGAAACATATAAAAAGAAATACAGAACACTAAAATCGAAATATATAGATAAAGGAATACCGAAAACCGGAATCGAAGTATATAGGAAATAAATACCGAAAACTAGAATCGAAATATATTTAAAATAAACGAAAACTAGAATCGAAATATCTAAAAAAAAATACCGAAAACTCGAATTGAAATGTAGAAAAAGAAATACAGAAAACTAGAATCGAAATATAGAAAATAAAAACCGAAAACAAAAACCGAAATCTATAGAAAAAGAAATACCGAAAACCAGATTCGAAATATATAGAAATAGAAATACCGAAAACTAGAATCGAAATATATAGAAAATGAAATACCGAAAACTAGAATTGAAATATAGAAAAAGAAATACCGAAAACAATAATGGAAATATCGAAAACTAGTATCGAAATATATAAAAAGAAATACAGAAAACTAGTATCGAAATATATAAAAAGAAATACAGAAAACCTGAATCGAAATATATAGAAAAAGAAATACCGAAAACTAGAATTGAAATATATAGAAAAAGAAATACCGAAACTAGAATCGAAATATAGCAAAAGAAATACAGAAAACTAGAATCGAATTATAAAAAAAGAAATACCGAAACTAGAATCTAAATATAGAAAAAGAAATACCGAAACTAGAATCGAAATATATAAAAAGAAATACAGAAAACTAGTATCGAAATATATAAAAAGAAATACAGAAAACCTGAATCGAAATATATAGAAAAAGAAATACCGAAAACTAGAATTGAAATATATAGAAAAAGAAATACCGAAACTAGAATCGAAATATAGCAAAAGAAATACCGAAACTAGAATCTAAATATAGAAAAAGAAATACCGAAACTAGAATCTAAATATAGAAAAAGAAATACCGAAACTAGAATCGAAATATAGCAAAAGAAATACTGAAACTAGAATCTAAATATAGAAAAAGAAATACCGAAACTAGAATCTAAATATAGAAAACGAAATACCGAAAACTAGAACCGAAATATAAAAAACTAGAACCGAATTTTAGAAAAAGAAATACTGAAAACTGGAATCGAATCAAAGAAAAAAAAATACAGAAAACTAGAATCGAAATATATAGAAAAAGAAATACCGAAAACTAGAATCGGAATATATAGAAAAAGAAATACAGAAAACTAGAATCGAAGGAAATACCGACAACTAGAATCGAAATATAGAAAAAGAAATACAGAAAACAAGAATCGAATTATAGAAAATGAAAAACCGAAAACTTGAGTCGAAATATATAGAAAATGAAATACCGAAAACTGGAATTGAAAAATAGAAATTAGATTAGATTATAAGTTAGTTTAAGCCTCCCTAACCGCTACAAAAATAGAGCGTATCGAAGAGAGGAAAGAGGAAGGCACCATTTAGTATGGAGATAAGAAAATGAGGAATCTATGCTGAAGGGGCATAGAAACAGTAAGATGAGAAAGAAGTTCATGAAATAAGATAAAAGTTGAAGAAGAAAGTGAGAGGTGCTGAAAAACAGGACAGCAGTGAACCGAAAAAAGGTGGTCCTTAACATAAAAAAAACTTTTGTTTCAACAAAAAGAAGGCCTACCTAACTCTCAGCTCGGGCCCTCACATTTTTCCCCTGGGAGCGCTAATTCCCATAGATACAATAGTTGTATCCCCCTGAGGGGATTGAAAAATAGAAAAAGTAATACCGAAAACTAGAATCGAAACATATATAAAAAGAAATACCGAAAACTGGAATTGAAAAATAGAAAAAGTAATACCGAAAACTAGAATCGAAATATCGAAAAATATACATAGAAAAAGCAATACATAGAACACTAGAATCGAAATATAGAAAAAGAAATACCGAAAACTAGAATCGAAATATAGAAAAAGAAATACCGAAAACTTGAATCGAAATATAGAAAAAGAAATTCAGAACACTAGAATTAAAATATAGAAAAAGAAATACAGAAAACTAGAATCGAAATACAGAAAACTAGAATGGAGAATCGACAATATATTTACTTGTAAAATGAAAGCAGAAAACTAGAATGGAAAAATCGACAATATATACAGGGTGTTTTTTTTACTTTGAACAAACTTCGAACTTAGATACAAAAACTCAAAATAAATCGATTTTCGTGAATGACAAAATGTCCAAAACTCTTTGGTTTTCGAGTTATAGTTACTTGAAGAATATTAGAACTTCAAGTAGGATTGCACGCGCGCACCATTTTTAGCGCTACCTTTGATAGTTAAAAAGGTTTTTGGGCCCCACTAATGTAGTATTTTTGTAATTTCACAATGAAATTTGCGTGTACACGATTTACAAATAAGAATAAATTGTCCTAAATGAGTAATTATCAATTATTATCATGTAAGCTAACCATTAATCAGTAAGCATTGCAGGACACAGGTAAAAAACATAATCAATACAAACTTTAATGTAAGAACTTTAACGCAAGAACAAACTTGAATACAGTTTTATTACAACAGTTACTCGAAATGGCCTCCATGAACTTCAACACATTTACGACATCTAACAGCCAGTGAGTGCCTTACAGATTGAAACACGCCAGGCATTTCCGTAATACGGCCAGCTGAGTCCACAATGCGTCCAACCAGATCCTGTTCCGATTCAACAGGAGTGGCATACACAAGGTCCTTCATGGTTCCCCACAAGAAGAAATCCAGTGGCGTCAAATAAGGCGACCTAGCTGGCCATGCTACAGGAGCACCTCTACCAATCCATCGGTTTTGAAATTGGTTATTCAGGAACAGACGTGTTTCACGAAATTAATGTGCTGGCGCTCCGTCATGCTGGAACCACATTCGCCTGCGTGTCTCCAAGGGCACGTCCTCCAGTAGTCCAGGCAAAACTTCGCGTAGGAAGATGGTGTACGCAGGTACCGTGAGAGGAGAAGGTAATAGGTACGGACCAATTAAATTATTGCCAATAATGCCTGCCCTCACGTTGACGCTAAATCTGTGCTGGTGACTATTAGGCTGAATAACATGAGGGTTATTTCCAGCCCAGTAATGATTATTGTGACGGTTGAAAACCCCATCACGACAGAAATAAGCTTCATATGTGAAGAGAATAACTTTTGAGAGCCCGCGATTCATTCTTTCCTGTTGCATTAACCACTGGCAAAACAGCATAAGAGGTTCAAAATCACCTGGCATGAGCCCTTGCACTCTTTGGAAATGGTACGGATGTAATTGCTGACGATGTAGTGCCCTCCACACAGTAGTATGGTTTCGCAAGCCAAGACGTTGAGCAGCTGCACGAGTGCTGGTTCGTGGATGTTGCTCAAAGTATTCCACAATTCTATCCTCCTGTGGATGATGGCCGCGCCCAGCATTCCCTCTGTTAACGTTGAAGCTGCCGGTGTCACGCAATCTCGTATGCAGAGTAGCAAAATACCGGAAATCAGGCACTTCGCGCCTAGGAAACCTTTCTCTGTACATCCTCAGAGCGAGCCTACCATTTCCGCCTGCAGCTCCATAAATCGAATGCATGTCTGCCTTCTCAGCATTGGTAAATCTTTCCATGGTCACAGTGCAACGGCGTGTCAACAAATGGCGAACTGATACTGCAACACGTGCGTTCCAGTAATGTAGATTGTTAATAATAAATTTTATTTCAATATTTCAGTTTGACATTGCATCTTGAAATCTTGTCGTTGATTACATGGAATGGATAACCCATAATGAAATGAGAAAAAATGCTTTAATTGTATTCGACAATCTCGAAAACTAACAACTTTAAATAACAATTGGTGTGCGACCCAGTTATAACATGCACTTCTAAACATGCTTTGCGACGCCATAACTCGAAAACTAAAGAGTTTTGGACATTTTGTCATTCATGAAAATCGATTTATTTTGAGTTTTTGTACCTAAGTTCGAAGTTTGTTCAAAGTAAAAAAAACACCCTGTATATAGAAAAATATATTATGGCGGTGAGGGGCTAGCAGGAAGTGCGGCAGCTGATTTTTTAAGCTGAAAGAGGGACACTGGGCTGATATTCAGTTCGACAGTCCGGCACTCGCTGGTCAATTAGGGTGAGGGCCGGGGTCTTTTCTTCAATAGTAAGCTTCTTCCGAACCATTGTGATGTCGGTGGTATGGCGCCAAAATAAGTGAACAGTTAGTTAAGTAGAGGCCTATGGAGCAGCGCAGCATACGTGTACTCTGCTCCAGCTCTGAGGGATCCATGATTGACTGTGCAGCGGGGATTTGTGTGTGGGGCAGCGGTGGAGCGACACACGTCATACCACCCTCCTCTCTCCTCCCATATGGTGAGGAATGCAAGAACAAAGTTATCGGCCAATTATGCTTATCGCCTATATTTTTGCGGCCACTGTACTTCCTGTGGGAGGCAACTCCCTCAGCTACCATGGTTGTATCCCCTGAGGCACTAGTCACCTCAGCTCGGGACCTCACATACTTCCTGTGGGAGGTAACACCCTCAGATACCATGGTTGTATCCCCTATGGCACTAGTCGCCAATAGTACTCATAAGTCCTACGTGTAATGTTCTCCACAGTTACTGTCAACTAGAAAATCAACTCCCTGAAAAGGGTGCTCAACTCCCTGAAAAGGGTGCTCAACTCCCTGAAAAGGGTGCTCAACTCCCTGAAAAGGGTGCTCAACTCCCTGAAAAGGGTGCTCAACTCCCTGAAAAGGGTGCTCAACTCCCTGAAAAGGGTGCTCAACTCCCTGAAAAGGGTGCTCAACTCCCTGAAAAGGGTGCTCAACTCCCTGAAAAGGGTGCTCAACTCCCTGAAAAGGGTGCTCAACTCCCTGAAAAGGGTGCTCAACTCCCTGAAAAGGGTGCTCAACTCCCTGAAAAGGGTGCTCAACTCCCTGAAAAGGGTGCTCAACTCCCTGAAAAGGGTGCTCAACTCCCTGAAAAGGGTGCTCAACTCCCTGAAAAGGGTGCTCAACTCCCTGAAAAGGGTGCTCAACTCCCTGAAAAGGGTGCTCAACTCCCTGAAAAGGGTGCTCAACTCCCTGAAAAGGGTGCTCAACTCCCTGAAAAGGGTGCTCAACTCCCTGAAAAGGGTGCTCAACTCCCTGAAAAGGGTGCTCAACTCCCTGAAAAGGGTGCTCAACTCCCTGAAAAGGGTGCTCAACTCCCTGAAAAGGGTGCTCAACTCCCTGAAAAGGGTGCTCAACTCCCTGAAAAGGGTGCTCAACTCCCTGAAAAGGGTGCTCAACTCCCTGAAAAGGGTGCTCAACTCCCTGAAAAGGGTGCTCAACTCCCTGAAAAGGGTGCTCAACTCCCTGAAAAGGGTGCTCAACTCCCTGAAAAGGGTGCTCAACTCCCTGAAAAGGGTGCTCAACTCCCTGAAAAGGGTGCTCAACTCCCTGAAAAGGGTGCTCAACTCCCTGAAAAGGGTGCTCAACTCCCTGAAAAGGGTGCTCAACTCCCTGAAAAGGGTGCTCAACTCCCTGAAAAGGGTGCTCAACTCCCTGAAAAGGGTGCTCAACTCCCTGAAAAGGGTGCTCAACTCCCTGAAAAGGGTGCTCAACTCCCTGAAAAGGGTGCTCAACTCCCTGAAAAGGGTGCTCAACTCCCTGAAAAGGGTGCTCAACTCCCTGAAAAGGGTGCTCAACTCCCTGAAAAGGGTGCTCAACTCCCTGAAAAGGGTGCTCAACTCCCTGAAAAGGGTGCTCAACTCCCTGAAAAGGGTGCTCAACTCCCTGAAAAGGGTGCTCAACTCCCTGAAAAGGGTGCTCAACTCCCTGAAAAGGGTGCTCAACTCCCTGAAAAGGGTGCTCAACTCCCTGAAAAGGGTGCTCAACTCCCTGAAAAGGGTGCTCAACTCCCTGAAAAGGGTTCTCAACTCCCTGAAAAGGGTTCTCAACTTCCTGAAAAGGGTTCTCAACTCCCTGAAAAGGGTTCTCAACTCCCTGAAAAGGGTTCTCAACTCCCTGAAAAGGGTTCTCAACTCCCTGAAAAGGGTTCTCAACTCCCTGAAAAGGGTTCTCAACTCCCTGAAAAGGGTTCTCAACTCCTTGAAAATAGTTCCCAAAACTGAAAATGGTTCTCGATACCCTGGAAAGGGTTCTCAACACTGGAAATGACACTCAATATTACAATACTTGTCCCTAACATATCTATACTATCAACCAAAAGATACCAGCAAAACTGGCTTCTCTATATTTTGAACAAGACACCTAACAAGGGACCAAAACATGGTCCACAGATGACCTCTGTCACTAGACAGAATGCACTAAATGCCCCACACTGCGCCAAATATGGTCAGTATTGAATTTAGCTCGTCAACGATTTTTAAAATTTTGCTTCCATATTTAAGCAATTGGAGACATTTAAGAGGTTTTGCATAAATTACATTTTGCGTGTAAATGCACACTTTTCGAGATATTTAACTATGAAGTTATTGGAAGCACACCCACAATACACACGTGCACACCCCAACACACCCATGTTACACACCCTAACACACGTGCACACCCCAACACACCTACATTACACACACTAACACACGTGCACACGTGCACACCCCAACACAACTACAATGCACATTATTATTATATAGTGTACACGGCCCGCCATAAATGAGGGGATTCAATACCTTTCTTGGACAAACTTTCCAGACGTGAATGATTAACAAATATATCTATCCCAACACTACCCGTGAAAAAAAATATTATTGTACTTGCGCACTGGTGGTGAAACTCGCATCACAGATACTGTCATTATGGCTATCTTTATGACAATGACAGAAAAATAAAAGGAGCGGACTCAAAATAAATAAACCAAGGGTATTTTTAGGTAGTAGAAGGACCCGTGGAAATTCCTCGGACCCGTGAAAACTCCTAGGTGGACCCGTATAAAATTCCGTCAATATAACCTAACCTATGCTAACCTATCCTAATCTAACCAAACCTATCCTAAGCGAACACATCCTGGTAAAATTCAAACATATCAATGCATGTAAAAGCCATCTTTTAATTTTATACTGAGGAATTCGGTAACCATAATACCTCAAACTCAGACATCCTGTGTTTCTTAAGAAGCGGATACCAAACATATATAAATAAACACACAACGGGTATTATTAGGTTAGATAAGAAAGTTTTAGCCTTCCTTTACCACGACTAAGATTTTCCAAGAGAGGAAGAATAAAGTCACCATTTATTATGGAGTTGAGGGACCGCGGAATCTATGCGCAAGGTGCATACAACAGTAAGAAGTTCATGAAGCAAGAAGAAATTGATGAAGAACGTCGTAGGTGTTGAAAAACAGGACAGCAGTGAACCGAAAAAAGGTGGTCCTTAACATAACAAAAAAATAATTTACATCAAAAATAAGAAGGCCCACCTAACTCTCAGCTCAGGACCTCACATTTGCCCCCCGGGAGTGTTAATTCCCATAGATACAGTAGCTGTATTACCCTGAGGGGAACAGAAACAGAAAACGAAGACACGCTTACAGGAAGTCGCCTGTACGCCGGCCTCCCCCACGAGACAGCTTAATTAACGTAAAGAATGTGTCACAATATACCGAGTTACCAAGAGAAAATCGGCAACTCTCGGAAATTAAAAACGTGTGATCGCCAAATTAATTAATCAGAAGTTAATTTCAAGAACTTCATATCCTAAATGTAACGGCAGAAGAATTGAAGATGCGAATTTATTACGAATCTTTGAACTCGATGCACCAAGCGCAAAAGCATCTGTTGGGCTAGGTTACAGATTTACCGAGCTAACGGAGAGTTATTTTTATTTACTCGGAGCAAAGTTTCTTTCATGCACTTTAGCACAGAGTCAAATTTATGCGAATGCGCAACCAGAAAAAAGAGACTGAATCTTAAACTAAATCAACCTTACAGCACTAAGGTGGTCACATTAGTAGTCTTGCGAAACGCCTAGCGGTGTTCACATTTGACAGTACCGAGACTGTCACTGAGTGCATGCTTGCCTGAGTTGGAACTACAGCCAGGCGATGTAGAGCGAGTGGACACCGTCGCAGCTTCACCAAGACCGTCGGTACAGAATTGGATGCGCCAGGCAGAGGGCGTGGAGAGCGGCAGGCGGCACCGCCGTCAGAGCAGAGCGGGTCGGGGCTGCGCTCTGCCCACACAACTGCAGGGACAGACATCGCAGAAAGCAGGCACAGAATTGGAGGAACAGTCACCACACACTGCACCAGTCGCAGCCCGCGCCTTAAACTACTCGAGATCCAAACGCCGTCCTACAGCAGCAGGTCCGGCAAAGAGCAGCTGAACTCGTATAAGGTCGGAGCTTGACTAGAACAAACGCATGCCGCTAGTGTAGTGCACCAAACGTCGCTCTATACGGGTGTCTACCTAACGTAGCGCCTAAATGATGAACATGTAAGTCTTCACCTAAGTAACCGTTTCTAAAACCTCCATAATTCAGACTTGAGTTCGTATGTAAATGTTTCGTTCTTCCTATACCCGCTTTAGATCATTTTAGCACAAATTAGATTTGGTGTTAGTTTAAACCTCTCAAAACGCAGCAAAGGCGTCCTAAAAAAAGGAAAGAGGAAGGCACCATTTACCATGGAGTTGAGGGACCGCGGAATCTATGCAGAAGGTGCATAAAAGCAGTAAGTTGTAATGAAGTTCATGAAACAAGATAAAAGTTTAAGAAGAAAGTAGTAGGTGCTAAAAAACGAAATAGCAGTGAACCGATAAAGATGGTCCGTAATAAAGCAAAAACCTAGTCTAGTTCAACAAAACGAAGGCCTACCTAACCTTTAGCTCGGGATCTCACATATTACCCTCGCGAGCGCTAATCCCCATAGATAAATTAGTAGTAACCCATGAGGGAAATCATTTCAGCTCAGAATTTTAATTTTTCCCTATTTTCGTCAGATTATTTAAATTTGGTGGCCTCTCACAACCAGCTCGCGCTTTAGTTTGGTGGCCTCTCACTACCAGCTCGCGCTTCTGTTTGGTGGCCTCTCACTACCAGCTCACGCTTCTGTTTGGTGGCCTCTCACTACCAGCTCGCGCTTCTGTTTGGTGGCCTCTCACTACCAGCTCGCGCTTCTGTTTGGTGTCCTCTCACTACCAGCTCACGCTTCTGTTTGGTGGCCTCTCACTACCAACTCGCGCTTCTGTTTGGTGGCCTCTCACTACCAGCTCACGCTTTTGTTTGGTGGCCTCTCACTACCAGCTCACGCTTCTGTTTGGTGGCCTCTCACTACCAGCTCGCGCTTCTGTTTGGTGGCCTCTCACTACCAGCTCACGCTTTTGTTTGGTGGCCTCTCCCTACCAGCTCACGCTCCTGTTTGGTGGCCTCTCCCTACCAGCTCACGCTCCTGTTTGGTGGCCTCTCCCTACCAACTCGCGCTTTTGTTTGGTGGCCTCTCACTACCAGCTCGCGCTTCTGTTTGGTGGCCTCTCACTACCAGCTCACGCTTCTGTTTGGTGGCCTCTCACTACCAGCTCACGCTTTTGTTTGGTGGCCTCTCACTACCAGCTCACGCTTTTGTTTGGTGGCCTCTCACTACCAGCTCGCGCTTCTGTTTGGTGTCCTCTCACTACCAGCTCACGCTTTTGTTTAGATTACCATCGGTGGGGAAGCACACCAGCAAATATCTACCCAGATATTTGCAATACTTGTTCCTAGATTTTTAGGTGCCCTCGAGCCAATTAAGCACGGCCAGTTAACCCACGGGCCAATTAACCTTAAACCTTAACGTGCCAACGGGCCAATTAACCTTAAACCTTAACGTGCCAACGGGCCAATTAACCTTAAACCTTAACGTGCCCACGGGCCAATTAACCTTAAACCTTAACAAGCCCACGGGCCAATTAACCTTAAACCTTAACGAGCCCACGGGCTAATTAACCTTAAACCTTAACGTGCCCACGGGCCAATTAACCTTAAACCTTACTTGTTTAGATTACCATCGGTGGGGAAGCACATCAGCAAATATCTACCCAGATATCAACATATTTTTAAAACTCATTTCTACATCAAAATGATTTAAGAAACCAATGATGAAAATATTCTAAAATGTAGTGAAACAATATCAGTAAGCGCTAAAGATTTCTCAATTTTATGCTGGGACTGTCGAATATTCTTTCCAAAATACAGATAACATGAATGTTTCCACTCTTGAATTAAACTAACTTTAACGAAAAGTTTTACGACAAAACAGTATTTTATAATTATAAAACTCTATCGGCTGCCTCTAATTACGAGAAAAATAAACGCGACGGGAACCTAAGTGAGTATATATCTGAACATAAACATTCAAGACTTATTATAATGTTGCTGTAAATCACATTCGTATCACATTGAAAATCTGTAATCGTATCTTTCCAGACTTTCATCCGTCGAATTACCAACAGCTGGTAACCGCGTTGGTGCGCTCCTGTTCTTCTTGAATGTATTCAGTAATGTTATTGAGATATTAAATGTCCCATTTCCAGGATGTAATTTGGGTTGATATATGAGGACTGAGAAAAATCATCTTACTTCTGAAATGCAATGCTCTAAATCATTTTTTCCTGCAATCACAAAGCTTACGCGTATCTCGCCAGACTCAGCCACTCCTTTAACTTTGTATTCTTGACAGACCCAACTAGTGTCCTTCCAATACTGCTAAATTTTAGATAATTCATTTAATTTCGAAAATTTCTATTTTAAAAACATTTTTACCACCTGTGCTGCTCAGCAGGCTAAAACTCAGCAATTAACTAAATTTGGAGTAAATGCGTAATGTGCAACCAGATATTCCCTTGAATATCATGGATGAACATGCCATTGGTGTCGCCAACCTTGACTGCACAACGTTAAATCTAACTAATGCAGCAAATATTGCATTCATTCAATTCCGTACGATCATCGCACACACACTACATTTAATTCAACATTTATTTTAAGACTCCATGCAGAACAAAAGCGATCCCATGAGAGCGATTAGATGGTGCCTCTAGAATGAACATCCGGAAACGGGCAACATTTGCATGAGGAGTGTTCACACCCAAGATACCAGCTCATTGATTGACTGCAAGTTTGCTTCAGTCTTCCTCACCACAACAAAGATGATCAAAGAGAGGAAGGGTGAAAGCATCAGTAAGGATGGAGTCAGAGGAACGCGGAATCTATGCACTAGGTGTGTTCCCGCACAGGGTCCCTCCGCATAAAAACAATAAGTTGGAAATGAAGGTTAGGAAACAAGATAAAAGTGGAAGAAAATAGTCAGATGTGCCAAAAAGCAAGATAGCAGTGAACTGAAAAAAAGGTGGTCCTTGAAAAAATACATTTCAAATCGACATAAGAAAGACATATCTAATTCTGAGCACGAGACCTCGCATTTCCTCCCTAGGAGACCTCCCGGAGGAGATGCCCTGCGGATGGAAACAGCAACTTTAGACGGGAAAGGAAAAGAGACGGAGAAGAGGTAGAGATTATTATTATATAAGAAAGTTTTAGCCTCCCTTAACCACGACAAAGATGTTCTAAGAGAGGAAAGAGGAAGGCACCATTTAGTATGGAGTTGAGGAAACGCGGAATCTATGCACAAGGTGCATAGAAACAGTAAGCTAGGAAAGTGTGAGAAAATTTAGACCGCGCTATGAAGACCTCTCGTTGTCAAAGTTTCTCACTTCGACCGCGGTCTTCTTAATTAAACAAAGTAGTCAGGCAGTGAGAGAGATCTCGGTAGCAAGTGCCGTTGTGCTCCTCTATTACTTTGTTCCTTTTCTTTTCTTTCACTTACTTCTTTGTTTGAGCGATGCCGTTATTATTTCATTTTGTTTATTTACATAATGCATATTCGTGCTCCTGACCAGTCCAGTGATTAGTTCTAGTAAAGCCCGTTGGTGGGCTTTCAAGGTTTTGCCTTGATGGCGTATTAACCTTAAACTTTAACGTGCCCACGGGCCAATTAACCTTAAACCTTAACGAGCCCACGGGCCAATTAACCTTAAACCGTAACGTGCCAACGGGCCAATTAACCTTAAACCTTAACGTGCCCACGGGCCAATTAACCTTAAGCCTTAACGTGCCCACGGGCCAATTAACCTTAAACCTTAACGAGCCCACGGGCCAATTAACCTTAGAACGCGCCTAAAGGCCAGTTAACTGCTTGAGTAGATTAGGGTAATTCGTAACCTTAATCGCATGCCTACGCTGGACTGGCACCTCATACTGATTTCCTCTTAAAATTTCAAAAAGCCGTAGGGCTCTTCTTCGGCATAAAATAAAGTGAGTACGTGACGAAATTTGTCTCATCTACGAAATAATACTTGATGAATAGTGATATCGTCGCCGATTTCTACGGACTAAATTTCTTTACTCTTCCTAAAGGATGAATCAACCATCAATTTAAGCTTCTGCTGCCTCTGCTGCCTCAGCGTATGCTGCGGGTTTTTGAATGTCTTCACCTCGTTGGAAAGAGCAAGGCCTAAATAAAGTCTAATCCTTCGTTTCGTTTCTCGGTAAGAGCTAACTTTTGCGACACAGAGTATAGTCTGTTGTCATACGATCCATATTACATGAACCTATTTCTTTATTAGATCTTTAATCTATTGATAAATCTCTTTCACAGTTGTGTTGGTGCGTTTGCGCTCGCAAGTTGTTTGTTCTCGTTCCTGTTGACTTCGAGAACTGCGACGCGCCGTATAGCCGAAAAATACATCTTAATAAACTGATACAGATTCTGTAAGTCATCATTATCTTGTTCCAACAAAAGAATTTCATGCACAAGAAAAAAGTTAAAGAAGAAAGTAGTAGGTGCTGAAAAACAGGACAGCATTGAACCGAAAAAAAGATGGTCCGTAACAAAACAAAAACCTATTTTATTACAACAAAAAGGAAGCCTACCTAACCTTTAGCTCGGGCCCTCACATGGTTCCCCTGGGAGCGCTAATTCCCATAGACACAATAGTTGTATCCCCCTGAAGGGAGAAGAGATAGAGAAGAAAGCATGGAAAGTGAAATAAGCAGAGTGGGTAGGAATGCTACCAGTGGGGCAGGCCTGCAGCTGAGGTGAGCTAACATCTCCCTCCTGGGGCGCCAGCCTCCGCAGCGCAGGGTGAACTAATCTGACTAGCCTCAGCCTGCTGCCTATCCTGTGCCCTGGGAGGTCATCACGGCCACCATCTCTCCTAAAAACCGACGACAGCCTTGCATTGTTCAAGAAATTATGAACGTAAGATATCAAGCAATCTTCATATTGTTTTACGGAGGAAGAATGTTAATATTTGAATATAGGAAATTCATGAATTATATCCCAAACAAATATGATACTCGAGGAAAAATTACTTTACACTAAAATGTTCATAAATCAAAAATGAACATTTTGAATGAACTTGATAAAAATATGTAATAATAATTTGAATGAACAGTTATACTTCGTATAATTATGTCGCAATTAAAACTAGTAGACTGAAGCAAATTTAAATTACACCCAGTATTATGGTCAATTATATTAGTTTTAAATCTATGCTAATTTACCCGCCCTGCGCTGGACAGCTCTGGTCGCCCGCCCTACGGCGAGATGTTCAGATGATAAGCATTCATTGTGAAGGTATCCACATAAGCATTCATTGTGAAGATATCCACACACATACATCGGGGAAAGAGAAACGATGTGGAGATACATCCTGTAAATATAAATGCTCCAGCCTCTGATAGCTCAGTTACGAGCGTAACTGAAATAGAATAAATGACAGAAAAACTAAATGTCTAAATGAAAAAGTAAATGCAAGAATGACTGAATGCAAGAAAAAACGAATGGGGAAAACTAAATAAAACTATTAATAAAAAAGAATGAAAAACTAAATGAATGAAATGTAGGAAATGTAGGACAAAATGCGTGTTCTTTCCCGCATTCGTGTCCCCTATTGTATAATTCTGCTGGCAGCAACACTTGCTGTGTCGTGTCCCCTATTGTATAATTCTGCTGGCAGCAACACTTGCTTCCCGCATTCGTGTCCCCTATTGTATAATTCTGCTGCCAGCAACACTTGCTTCCCGCATTCGTGTCCCCTATTGTATAATTCTGCTGCCAGCAACACTTGCTTCCCGCATTCGTGTCCCCTATTGTATAATTCTGCTGCCAGCAACACTTGCTTCCCGCATTCGTGTCCCCTATTGTATAATTCTGCTGCCAGCAACACTTGCTGTGTGAAGCGAACCGTGGAGTCCGTGTCCCCTATAACCGTGTCCCCTATTGTATAATTGTGCTGCCAGCAACACTTGCTGTGTGAAGCGAACCGTGGAGTCCGTGTCCCCTATAACCGTGTCCCCTATTGTATAATTCTGCTGCCAGCAACACTTGCTGTGTGAAGCGAACCGTGGAGTCCGTGTCCCCTATAACCGTGTCCCCTATTGTATAATTCTGCTGCCAGCAACACTTGCTGTGTGAAGCGAACCGTGGAGTCCGTGTCCCCTATAACCGTGTCCCCTATTGTATAATTCTGCTGGCAGCAACACTTGCTTCCCGCATTCGTGTCCCCTATTGTATAATTCTGCTGGCAGCAACACTTGCTTCCCGCATTCGTGTCCCCTATTGTATAATTCTGCTGGCAGCAACACTTGCTTCCCGCATTCGTGTCCCCTATTGTATAATTCTGCTGGCAGCAACACTTGCTTCCCGCATTCGTGTCCCCTATTGTATAATTCTGCTGCCAGCAACACTTGCTTCCCGCATTCGTGTCCCCTATTGTATAATTCTGCTGCCAGCAACACTTGCTTCCCGCATTCGTGTCCCCTATTGTATAATTCTGCTGCCAGCAACACTTGCTGTGTGAAGCGAACCGTGGAGTCCGTGTCCCCTATAACCGTGTCCCCTATTGTATAATTCTGCTGCCAGCAACACTTGCTGTGTGAAGCGAACCGTGGAGTCCGTGTCCCCTATAACCGTGTCCCCTATTGTATAATTCTGCTGCCAGCAACACTTGCTTCCCGCATTCGTGTCCCCTATTGTATAATTCTGCTGGCAGCAACACTTGCTTCCCGCATTCGTGTCCCCTATTGTATAATTCTGCTGGCAGCAACACTTGCTTCCCGCATTCGTGTCCCCTATTGTATAATTCTGCTGGCAGCAACACTTGCTTCCCGCATTCGTGTCCCCTATTGTATAATTCTGCTGCCAGCAACACTTGCTTCCCGCATTCGTGTCCCCTATTGTATAATTCTGCTGGCAGCAACACTTGCTTCCCGCATTCGTGTCCCCTATTGTATAATTCTGCTGCCAGCAACACTTGCTTCCCGCATTCGTGTCCCCTATTGTATAATTCTGCTGCCAGCAACACTTGCTTCCCGCATTCGTGTCCCCTATTGTATAATTCTGCTGGCAGCAACACTTGCTTCCCGCATTCGTGTCCCCTATTGTATAATTCTGCTGCCAGCAACACTTGCTGTGTGAAGCGAACCGTGGAGTCCGTGTCCCCTATAACCGTGTCCCCTATTGTATAATTGTGCTGGCAGCAACACTTGCTGTGTGAAGCGAACCGTGGAGTCCGTGTCCCCTATAACCGTGTCCCCTATTGTATAATTCTGCTGCCAGCAACACTTGCTGTGTGAAGCGAACCGTGGAGTCCGTGTCCCCTATAACCGTGTCCCCTATTGTATAATTGTGCTGCCAGCAACACTTGCTGTGTGAAGCGAACCGTGGAGTCGCGGCGCAGGTGAAATGTACGCTAAATTTGTCCTCTATTCTCTCCTCTGCATTGTGCCTTAATAGGTTGAATATAAATTAGTTTTAGCCTACCATTACCCCAACAAAGATGTTCAAAGAGAGGAAAGATGTAGGCACCACTTGGTATGGAGTTAAAGAAAATTGGAATCTATGCACCAAAGCAGGTCCCGCAAAGGATCCCGTGTGCATAGAAACAGTAAAATAAGAAGGAAGGTTATGAAAAAAGATATAAGTTGCATAGAAACAGTAAAATAAGAAGGAAGGTTATGAAAAAAGATATAAGTTGCATAGAAACAGTAAAATAAGAAGGAAGGTTATGAAAAAAGATATAAGTTGCATAGAAACAGTAAAATAAGAAGGAAGGTTATGAAAAAAGATATTAAGTTGCATAGAAACAGTAAAATAAGAAGGAAGGTTATGAAAAAAGATATAAGTTGCATAGAAACAGTAAAATAAGAAGGAAGGTTATGAAAAAAGATATTAAGTTGCATAGAAACAGTAAAATAAGAAGGAAGGTTATGAAAAAAGATATAAGTTGAAAAAGAAACTTAGAGGTGCTGAAAAACAGAACAGCTGTGAACCGAAAAAAGATGGTCCTTAACAAAACAAAAAACATTATATTTCAACTATTAGAAGGCCTACTTAACTCTCAGTTCAGAACTTCACATTTTCCACCTAGAAGCGCTAGTTCCCATAGTAGATACAATAGTTGTCTCATCCTGAGGGGGAATTGTGCCTTAATTAACACTTTGACCTCCGCAGGTAAAACAGAAGTTCAATAGTCAATTCAAATTTAAAGTCCATTGTAGTAAGCAATGTTGAAAATACCAAACATTAACTGGATCGTGCCTTCATTTAGTTTTTAGTATTTATGAAAGTTGAGTTTGTGAGAACTGGCTGGTCAGCATCACAACAATTCCCTCAGCCACCAAACATGGCGGCTCGCGTCGCAGGCAAAGTGTTGGTCTTTGTTTTACCTAGGGTCAACATTTTCGGTCAAATAAGCGGCACTTGTTGCCACTTACCTGCAATTCAAAATGAAATCGCTTCTCACTGACCACATAATTTCACACAAAATCCGTTGCTGCAGTGGAACTTTACTCTTAATGTTTTCACTTTTCCGGCAGAGGTGAAACTTGACTAACACCGGTGGCTTCACGTGAGGAAACAGCTTCTGCTCAACAATCTTTTTATGGTGATTTGGGGTCAATAAATTGACATGTCACTGTAACGCAAGTCTGGAAATAGTTAAGAAATGGTGAGGAGCTTACGGTAACTACCCTGCTAGATAAAACGAGATGATTTAGGTTTTAATGAACGTTGGCTGCGCAACGCAGCACCTCTACAGACGCTCGTATTTCAAGCATTCTCTCCATACTGCTCAAACACCACATTCATAAAATTCTCTCTCTCTCGCTCATACTTACTACATCCCAGCACAAATGTTCAATTGTTTCCTCCACCCCTATAAAACTGCTGACACAATCTATTATTTTTCTCAAACTCTATGCCAGTGCCTTGAGTGCGTCTATTCACGCTCAATGCCTTACACCTCACAGCAAAAAAAGAATTGGCTTCCAAAACTACCATCACAGAACAACTCATACTTAGGCTCTTTCTTCCACATTTACCGGAATAGTGTAGGCTTTTGCATCACGCTAAGCATCTACTTATTCAATTCAAACTTTTGTTCGCCTCTCAATCTCTTTCTCTCCACCTCTTGCAGTCCCACTCTGGTCCTTCACCTCCAACATTCATCAAAAGTCAGTCATCCACAGGTCCCCCAATTCTAACACGAGTTTTGGTAAATCTGAAGGATATGTCAGTTATCGATTTTTCAAATTTTGAGGCCTAAGCATAGTTAATTAGATCGAAATAAACAAGTTTTCTTCTATGCACTTTCCGTCTCAAATGAGTATTTTATTAGTTATAGCGGTAAATGACTTACCACAACTCCAGTGTTTGAAGCGGCAAGTAATTCAAGAAACACGTCGGACAGCATCACTGCAATGCGCACTCGCTTCCAGCGCGATCGTCATCAAAGACGAAACCAAACCAACCGCTATACCTCGTTAAATACTCATTTGACGAATAAAGCGTATAGAAGAAAAGTTGTTTATTTCGATGTTATTACCATAATTCAAGCAACAAAAATTCGAAAATCGATGAGTAGCTGTTTATTCGAGCGCATTCATCATCAAAGACGAAACTAATCTTACCGCTATAAATCGTAAAATACTCATTTGAGATGGAAAGTGCATAGGGTAGTTATAAAGATAGCGGACGTTTCCAACGTCTTCATCTGAACACACTTTAACCGCCAAATCACGAAGTCCAGCGTAAACCTGGTGCCATAAAACTAACAACAAATGATGCCAGAAGACATTTATGAAGTTTCGGTGACTTCGGGTGGAAATTTATTCAGTAAGCCTGATTTTAATATAGCCCGCAAAATGAGTGATTTTAGTGCTTTGGCGGAAAGTTGAAGGATAAAAGAAACTTAACGGACAGTTCAATGCTGTCCGGCTAACAGTCTCCGGACACTTGACAGTGTCTGTTTAAAGGCCTTGGACAGTTCGAAAACGTATGAATTTAAATGAGCATTGTATCCTTTTATTAATTTAATTCATATTAGTTTCATATATATTTAATTTGATAGCCAATACGCATTTTTACTAAATTTTATTAGCGTATATTTCTTTCAGTTCGGTACTTGAAGTGGTTCGGTTTGGTGATTTCAGTTGTAGATAATTGACGAAGAAAATATATAGTTTACACCAAATTTGCACCTGAAATAATGGTGACAGAGGCCGTTGAGATCTTATTGGATACAAATATTTATATAAAAAGGATGTTTTTATGCTGAACATGGGTAAAATATACAATTCCATGATGGTTGACATTTTATTCAATCCTCAATTGGTTCCAGTAAAAGAATGAATCAGACGATATCTATCCGTTCGGAGTGAATCCAACGTCAAAATCATCTTCGTTTATGCCTGTGAAGTTGTATTTAGGTTGGCGCTGTCCTGGAAATATTACGTAAGGCTTAGCGTAACTCCCTGAAGCTGAAACACATGCTAGCACTGTAATTTGTTCCTTCGACTCTGGAGCAAGCCTGTATGCGCATTTTGCGCCTTTCTCCGTAATTATGGGAGTCTTGCTGCTGGTTCCTTGGAGCGGAAATCGGCTTTCATTTAGGTTAAAAACTCGATGAGCATTTTCTCGAACCAAAAACTCCTTCGCATTGAGCTGATGCTCCAACTCCAAGAAATTCTCAAAATTTTTGAACCATTGTTTGATGGTTTCTTTAGTGACAGCAGCCCTTTGGGTACCGAGATTTTTAGGGAGTCTAGTTGAAACCTCAGGGTGTCTCCTCAAAAAGTCATAAATCCATGTTGAACTTGGCAAGTTATCTTGGAATTTTCATTCTGCTGGAATTTCGTACCCATAAGCCTCTGCCTGGTCAAGAAGATCTTTGACGACCAATGGAATTTCTTTCCTAGGCACTCCATAACCAATTTTGGCCATAGTCACGACCCAGTTTACGAGCCGGGTTTCTTGATCTGCTGCCAAGAAAGATGTTGGCCTTGTAATAGACATGACAAAAGTAAAAATATTAGTGTCAATGTGCCCCTATTCTGCGAATACTTTTCATGTGCAGTATACTGCAGGCATTTGTAGGCAACAAATATTTAAAGCAGGATTGATACATATTGTGTCGTAAAAACGCATTACAGAGCGTATAAAATGTGATATATATACAACTATTGAACCAATTTTGCGTTGCCTGGGTATCAATCATCAATATAATAACTAAACTGTATGGCTTCTAAACATACCAGGTCGCTCTATTGAGAGTGCAGTTTTTTCTCCGATCTTGTCACTTAATGTGGACTTCGGAATTCCATACTTTTCTGAAGCCTTGCGGTACGACATTCCATTCTTAATGGCTGCCACTGCAGTAAGTAACTGCTCTTCATTATACACCGGCTTCTTCCGTTTAGGGGCCCTCTAATAAAGATATAAATGGGTAAATTCATAATATGTCCGATATACTTCAGACCTGATTATTACCGGACACCTGGCGTCCGGACACCTAAAATGATGATAAAATTTTTAAGGTTACCGGACACATCAAAATTGTGTTCTGTGTACAATACATGGCGCTATAAACGTTTTAATATAACAAACATGACACTCGAGCTTCAATATGGCGGCAAGATCGTTTGAATGAGCAACACCTTCACACTTAAATTTCATCTTTCCCGCGGTCTATCCTTAATTTTTTTGGCAGAAATTGCAGCAATGTGTAGTCGGTACGTAATTAGATGCAATTTTCATACGTTCGAAACTTATTTTATCATGATTAACCACTTTTAAACGAGAAATGAAGTTTCACTTATACGAACCTGTCACTGTCAATGCACAGAATCTACGAAGTGCGCCAATAGAAAAAAATAAAGCGTAAGTGTCCGGTATGCTTCAGTGTCCGCGATCCTTATAATTACCCTAGAAGAAAACTTGTTTATTTTGATTCAATTAATTAGGTTCAGGCACCAAAAAGTGAAAAATCGATAACTGACATATCCTTCAGATTTACCCGAGTTTTCTTTTGTATACTTGGTTTCCTTGTCTGCCCCTAACATATTTTATCCCATTGGCATACAACCAGATTCCATTCCAAAGCACATACGCTCTGCACTCCGCAACCTCACTTCATGAGCCTCTGGACTGTAATGGACGCTGCCGCCGGTCCGCACTCTCCGCTCCGCCAGACGCTGTAGTTTTAACAAACAAACGTCCGGCCACGAAAGAAAAGCGTTTATTGAAAAATATAAGATACATCATAAACTGCCCCACAACTGACTGGATTTTAAATAAATTAGTGAATAAATGAATGAAAGAATTGAAGAATGCAAACTAAATGAAAGAATGAATAAAAAATTAATGAAAGAAAAATGAATAAACGATGAAGTAGCTGGATCTTCACAAAAAGAGTGCGACCTTGTTTGATATACAAACCATAAAGGAGGACAATAGCAGTGTCAAGGGTTAATAATAAAATTGAAAGGAATGAGTTATATATATTCTACTGGATATTTTTTCAAGGGAAGATGACTGAAGCTTATAAATACTTCAGAAACTGCTGGAGAATGCCATAGAGGATGTTCCCTTTTTTTGAGAAAAAAGAAAAGATATGAAAAACTAGACTGAACAAACGAAAATACCTTCCTAAATGATTTTCAAGTAATGAGAAAAGGTTGGACAAAAGTAATTAATGGGAAACATGGCACGACACGCACGTCTAAAACAGCTACACAAACACACTAAAAAATACCGATACGGTACAAACGTTATTTGTTAAAGTATTTGTTTTTGTATTTGTTAAAGTTTAAAACAAATGCCGATACTGGGTGTAAATTTTCTCATTTAGAAACAAGATGAGTTCAAAGAGAGTCTCATCGTAGAAAACTTGAGATTGTATTTAATAGAAAAATGAGCGTGAGAGTTCCGCCAGAAATACGAGAATTTAAGGGCCGGATTCACTGAACACTACACCGAACGAACGCCTGATGCAGTCTCTTGGCTTGGCGGTGGTACGAGAGACTACCCACGTTGATTTGCGTAATTTCACGTAACTTGCTCGAAGTTTTTAGTTATCCCTCAAAAGCGATTGAGCTCATGATACGTTGATCAGCTGACAGTGGAAATATGTTAATTTTTAAAACACGTTAGAATGAGAGATAAATAATAAAAAGAATATCATCGCAAGATTTAATTTTGTCCATTTCTACGAATTTTTCTTGCTCAAGGTTCAATAAATTAATGGAATAAATTATTTCATTTTCATAGACAGTTACGTACCTGTTTTTCTCCAAAGAAATTGTTTATCCTCAGCTTCTGAACAAGTGGCATGATCTAGCAACTTTTGTTTTCTTGAGGCGTCAGTTTTTGCTTCAGAAAAATTTATTCAAAGCAGAAATTCAAATATGACGTACTAAAAATATAGCTTTTCATCATAAATATTTAAAGAGTTTGTTTAGTAGTCAATATAATCTCTTGAGCATTAGTTCGGTAAATGATTTCTCTTAATGTGCTCGCCGTTGCACAGTGGTTAAGGGATCGTCCTTCCATGAAGCTGTCGAGGGTTCGAATCCTGGCGTTGTGAGGCGATTTCCCCGTTGGGTATATGGGAAAATTCAAGCACAATACCCCGCTCAACCCAGGTGCCGGAAATGATTACCGGCTTTACGGGGGAAACCGTCATGGTGTCCTATACATAGTATTAGTTATAAGGCATTTGAAAAACCAATACACAAGATGATATGTATCAGGCTTGATTGGAAATAAAGCATCCCTAGATGCCGATGTTTGTTTTTGTTTTATCAAATGTTGCTCTTATGGTTGCTCTTAACAAATGGTTGCCCTTAACAAATGGTTGCTCTTAACAAATGGTTGCCCTTAACAAATGGTTGCTCTTAACAAATGGTTGCTCTTAAGGTCAGCTGCTCTAAGTGCAGCGAAGGGATTTTTTTCATGGTAGTACAAACGTTTTATAAGCATTCCGAGTGAATTACCGCGCTGCTTATTGCTGGAGCCTGAAAAGGTACAGTCGCCGTCGAAAAGTTAGCATAGTTGAGGAATTGAACGCTTCCCGTTGACCAAAACCTCATATAATGGAATTGCGCTATTGTCATTTCTTGATGCAATTTACAGTTGTCATAAAATTTGTTACGAAGTTTTGATTTGTTATGGCATTCTTCAGGTTGTAATGAGGGACCAATTAACCCTTTACCTCCTAACGGGGACTCCAGTTCCCACATGGCTAGTGCTTTCAGTTCCCACATGACTAGTGCTTTCAGTTCCCACATGACTAGTGCTTTCAGTTCCCACATGGCTAGTGCTTTCAGTTCCCACATGACTAGTGCTTTCAGTTCCCACATGGCTAGTGCTTTCAGTTCCCACATGGCTAGTGCTTTCAGTTCCCACATGACTAGTGCTTTCAGTTCCACATGGCTAGTGCTTTCATTTCCCACATGGCTAGTGCTTTCAGTTCCCACATGGCTAGTGCTTTCAGTTCCCACATGGCTAGTGCTTTCAGTTCCCACATGACTAGTGCTTTCAGTTCCCACATGACTAGTGCTTTCAGTTCCCACATGGCTAGTGCTTTCAGTTCCCACATGACTAGTGCTTTCAGTTCCACATGGCTAGTGCTTTCAGTTCCCACATGGCTAGTGCTTTCATTTCCCACATGGCTAGTGCTTTCAGTTCCCACATGGCTAGTGCTTTCAGTTCCCACATGGCTAGTGCTTTCAGTTCCCACATGACTAGTGCTTTCAGTTCCCACATGGCTAGTGCTTTCAGTTCCTACATGGCTAGTGCTTTCAGTTCCCACATGACTAGTGCTTTCAGTTCCCACATGGCTAGTGCTTTCATTTCCCACATGGCTAGTGCTTTCAGTTCCCACATGGCTAGTGCTTTCAGTTCCCACATGGCTAGTGCTTTCAGTTCCCACATGGCTAGTGCTTTCAGTTCCCATGTTGCGATACAGAGAAGGGGGGTGGGTTTAGGACCCCCTTCCCAGACGCTGAGGGACTCTCAAGCCCCGCAAATGTTAAAGTATTGTCCTTCATGCTTGCGTACACCTGCATACCAGACATGGAGAATAAAAGGATTGAAGATTAAGATGAATTTATTTAGGGACACACGTGGATAAAGTATACAAGGCATTGAAACGAAATGGTTTTAAATTGCACAATTGCGTTAAAGAAAGGCACACACATATCTACCGTCATAAGACTTTAAACACGATATGATATAAATGTAATGCTTACCGAGAATTCAAGTTACCAATACTCCATCGCTGACAACAATTTACGCATCCACAAAATTGCAGGTTCCACAAGCCACACAAAGCATCATATTTGCGAGAATAGCATATCACGATTTAACCTGAACTTGTAACATGGTGTCGAATTATATGAAGCGCCGCACCATTCACAACGTGAATTCGATCCTCGGCTAAATAAACACGGAAACCGATTGCCTATAATTTAGATGATTTTGCGCGTTACTTTGAAAAGCACTTTTCTGGGTGCTGTTCTACATTTTGAAATTAATCTTCTATCACCACCTTGAAGAGCTCTCACAACCATAAAACACTCGCCATTTCTGATAATAAGTGATTACCTGATAGATATTCACTGCCGATGTGCTATCGTTCACTCGCTGATCTCCTTCGTCGTTGCTGAGTATAGCTGCTGTCCTGTGCTGATGTCTCGTTAACGTGCTGCAGCGGTACCTGCTGCCGCTCCCTCTTCGTGCCGCCGGCATTACAACTCGTACTCGCCGCTGCCCTGGTGCCGAGAATTTCGTAAGAGTTTCGTTGGTGCGCCAATTCACTGTAGTTTTGTGCGTTGATCTTCACATTGTAGGTGAACGAACTTGACTGTTGATACTCGCAATGTTGGCGATTGCGTGGCTCCAAATCTTGATGCTGCAGTTGCCTGTGAGCTCGGTCCCCGATGCAAAGGTATTTGAATCACCGCTGCGAGGCCGGTTTACTTCGATCAGGTTTCTTTTGTGAGACGGTGTTCACCGGTTGCCGACGTCCAACGTTGCTTCTTGCACTTCGAATTATTAACTTTCAAATTGCAGTTTGGTAGAAGGCAAGTCGGCTATGCCGACCTGCTGTGTAGTGCACCCTCAGACCTCGTACGCAGTGCTCTCTCGTGCGTTCAAAAATCCCTCTCTAGGCTTCATCTACCCTCCTCATAAGCGTTTCGCATCCTTCCTTCGAGATTGATCCAGATCATTCCATTGTACAGAGGCAGCATCTGCATCCTGATTGGCGGAATCCTTGTTTGTTCTGACGTCTGGGCCTCCCATTGGTGTGTGCTCAGACACACCTTCTCGCGTGATCGCTAGGCAAGCGTTCATTGGTTTAGCACAATTGGTTCTCTGCTAACGTCTCCCCTTTCCCCTTCGAAGCAGCCCCGCTTGCCGCCTGCGGCACCGGCCTAACCGTCAAATTCCACTCCTTGAAGTATTTTCCCAAAGAACATTTTACGAGCATGTTTCCCCAAAAAAATATTTTACGAGAGTATTTCTCAAAATTTCCCAAAAACATTTTATGAGAGCAGTATTTCCTCACACCCACATGGCTAGTGCTTTCAGTTCCCACATGGCTAGTGCTTTCAGTTCCCACATGGCTAGTGCTTTCAGTTCCCACATGGCTAGTGCTTTCAGTTCCCACATGACTAGTGCTTTCAGTTCCCACATGACTAGTGCTTTCAGTTCCCACATGGCTAGTGCTTTCAGTTCCCACATGACCAGTGCTTTCAGTTCCCACATGGCTAGTGCTTTCAGTTCCCACATGGCTAGTGCTTTCAGTTCCCACATGGCTAGTGCTTTCAGTTCCCACATGGCTAGTGCTTTCAGTTCCCACATGGCTGGTGCTTTCAGTTCCCACATGACTAGTGCTTTCAGTTCCCACATGGCTAGTGCTTTCAGTTCCCACATGGCTAGTGCTTTCAGTTCCCACATGGCTAGTGCTTTCAGTTCCCACATGACTAGTGCTTTCAGTTCCCACATGACTAGTGCTTTCAGTTCCCACATGGCTAGTGCTTTCAGTTCCCGCATGGCTAGTGCTTTCAGTTCCCACATGGCTAGTGCTTTCAGTTCCTACATGACTAGTGCTTTCAGTTCCCACATGACAAGTGCTTTTAGTTCCCACATGACTAGTGCTTTCAGTTCCCACATGACTAGTGCTTTCAGTTCCCACATGACAAGTGCTTTTAGTTCCCACATGACTAGTGCTTTCAGTTCCCACATGACAAGTGCTTTTAGTTCCCACATGACTAGTGCTTTCAGTTCCCACATGGCTAGTGCTTTCAGTTCCCACATGACTAGTGCTTACAGTTCCCACATAGCTAGTGCTTTCAGTTCCCACATGGCTAGTGCTTTCAGTTCCCACATGACTAGTGCTTTCAGTTCCCACATGGCTAGTGCTTTCATTTCCCACATGGCTAGTGCTTTCAGTTCCCACATGACTAGTGCTTTCAGTTCCCACATAGCTAGTGCTTTCAGTTCCCACATGGCTAGTGCTTTCAGTTCCCACATGGCTAGTGCTTTCAGTTCCCACATGGCTAGTGCTTTCAGTTCCCACATGGCTAGTGCTTTCAGTTCCCACATGGCTAGTGCTTTCAGTTCCCACATGACTAGTGCTTTCAGTTTCGGTAAATTGACAAAATTTTAAGGTGATGTGCTAGTAGGGAACTAGTACTAGTAGGGAAATAATTTGAAGTAAATGAAAAAATTAGGGAAATTAATAGTATTCCTGCAGCTATGTTTTTTAGACATTCCAGAAGTTTGAAAAGTGCAATTTGCTGTTGATATCCCTTCAGCTATTGATATCCCCTATATTGTCTATACAATACATTTAATACCTTTTTTATTTAACTTAACCCATTACGGACGAATTATTGACTTCTGTATTAAAAAAATAACTAGTTGAGTTTTTGAACCATGAACACTTCACTATGATCATGTAACACTAAAATTTGGAAAAAAATGAAGTTCTATAAAAAATATACTGTAAGGACGAATTCGTCCCTCAAGGAATCCCATGCATGCAGTATGCAATTGACGAAAGCGTCCGATGGTGCATGACACAAAAATATAATCGAAATAGAGTCAAAAATATTTAATTATGCTAATGCTCTGAACTTCAGTGAAGTGATCCATACGGTCCTGACGGACATAGCTATCGGGCGTTTGTGTCGAATGACGTTTCGCCCGTTTTGCCTTCGAAGGACTTGGTTTGCCTCTTCGGATACTATTTTGACATTTTTTCCAGCTCGCATCAGAGTATTTGCAATTGTAAGCTTGAGAGCTGTGAGGAGAAGGAACTATTTTTTTTTTCAGTGATAAATATTTTGCAGACCTCCGATATAGGATCCAATTATTCACCACAGACAAATCAATCAAATGGAAAATCAAGCGATGGTACGTTTACTTTGACCTCAGGTCCATCCTGTAGAGAGCTAGCAGAGCATCGGCAAGATCAACCTTCTATGCCTGGATTGTACTGCGTAATGATGTTTGGTTTTACTACCTCAACAAGCTGCTTCTGTTTTCTGTCGAAGCTTGAGACAGCTTCTGTTGGTTGAGTCATGACCATAGTTGAAACAACACGGGCAATCTTATTATCGTACCGCTTGACGTAAGTTACTACATGATCGAGTTTTGTCGTCTTGTTTTCAATACTGGATCCTTTTTCCTCTTTTCATGAGATTCTTGTCAAGTGTTATGTCGCATGCCTTGATGCCTCGAAGGACGAATTGCCCCACAGCTCCAGACTACCCGGCTTGCCAAGTATTGCATCAGCGGAATAGAGAACCAGTTGTCATGGTCCACAGACAGTTCTTGTATTGGAATATTTCTGAACTCTTCCTGAAGGAGAACAACGATAGGGCGTATCTTGAAGAGTTTGTCTTTGTTTTAACCTTCGTATTGTCCTCTAAATGCAGAGAACTTTTGATTTCCTCATATTGGTCTCGGGTCATAACATCTGATATTTGATCTTTGAATCGGCCAATGATTGTGCTCTAATGCAACCTTGTGTAAGGCAATTTTGAAATTAAATAATTAAAGAGACAATCCCAGCCATTTCTGCAGTTCAGAACGAATCGATTTCAAAGGTTTGTTTATATTTTTCTGCGTGGCGTACAAATTACTATGCTCTACCGTAAGGGCCATAATATCTTCACTGATGAATATTTTCAAATAGTCTAGACTCTAGAGGGTGCAAGATGGTCCCATCATAGTAAATTCCATCTTCAAATGTTGGGATCTTTGTAGAATCAGCGCTAGTGCTAGAAACTCAAATTGGAAAATTCGTTCTGTTGCTCGTTTTTGAATTGATTTTTTTTTCTGTGGGATAGAAACCTCTTCTGGTTCATTTACTTCCAGTACAATAGTTTGCGTGCCTTCAAAATTTGATAATTCATTATGTTCATCAGGAATTTCAACCTGTTCTTCAAAATACAAAGTCAGGGTCTGCTACTGAACCGTCCAACCCAATAAATATACAGTTATTTATGCTTTCATCACTGCCTCATGCAATACTCTCGGCATCGATAACAAGGTGGAGTCTGTTAGCATTAGTTGGTCCATTACCATTGAAAAATCTTGCTGGGAACTCTGAAATGATAGAAGCTGGAAAATTATTATCATAACTCGGTATATGCAGGGAATTTTGACAAATTCTGGCTAAATATTTCTTCAGAACATATCTTCACTCCTAGTAGGACGATTTCGTCTATAGTAAAGCAAGTGCACAGCAATCCGTATAGGACGAATACGTCTCGTCATGTATTAGGTATATTTTTATGTTCGTTTACATTGTAAAAAAATAAATCTTTCTCTAAATTGAAGAATGTATGTTAATCTCATCATGAAATTTTTCAATACCCTGTACCTCTCCTGTATGATCTGCCATGAACCTTCAAATTCGACCGATTTGGAGTAGGCAAGCGTAATACCTCCCCACGCTATGTCTAATAGACTGCACTGAGCCGAGTCAGCCGAGTGAGCCGACGATGAAACTTTGGCGGGTTCTGATACTTCTCATTTGAAGACTAACTACAGACGCGTACGTCTTAATCGGCTTTAGAGCATATACTAGGAATTTTTTAATATACGAGCCATAATAGAAGTGCAGACGAATTCGTCTGCTACGTCCGTAAAGGGGTAAGCAAGTTTTTCATAATAACCACATAAAATTAAGTAAAAACTAAATTGATACTTTTTTCTCAGATTTTTCGACCATTATTTGGCGTCGAAGCATACATTTTTAAAGCATAATTTTTTTAATTAAAAAAGGAAGTAAGCATCTGCTTGTACAGAAAAACAAGCTAGGGCAATTTTGATGGTACTTCAGGGAAATGACTGCAGTTACCATGGAAAACTTTTCCCTTTACTGGTTGAATGTTGGGAGGCAAGAGGTTAACGCATAAATCGTTCACGTGTCAAATTTTGGGCAAAAAAGAACTCGATTTACTTCCGTAGTATCAGTGACATGTGAATGGCCAAATAAACGAAATAATTATACGTGTCATAATTATAAATGGTGGAATTAAATAATGATTATAACTAGTATAATAAGTCTAGTCATATTTTTAACAAGCATAATAATAAAAAGCAAATATTATTAGTTTGAAATCATGCGTTCTTTTTGCGCCACCCTGTAAGCTGGCACAACTCAACCATAACGACGATGCGTAGGATAGCCAAAATGTTCAGGATTGCGATTGCACAAAATGTTTACTACATAACGCCTTACATGAGCTATACCTTAGTACGGCTTACTCCCGGTAAGTGGAAAACAACATCTCACAATGTCTGATCGGAAAAACTCGGCCGCAAATTTTTTATTGTACTATACTTGAGTGCACAGTCTGTGAGTCAGATGGATGCAATAATTATATTCTATTGGCCGTTTAACTAAGGCTTCTAGGGCTAAATTCCTTCACTTTGATACTGCGTTTAAACTTCATCACTGAATAAGATAAAAGTTATTTCCAATAAAGATGATACAACAGGCGCATCATTGGCTTTCAAATATAGTAAGGGATCTTTAGTTGATACACACTGGACTGAGTGTACTGTGTAGTGTGGGGCAGTGTGTGTACTGTGTAGTGTGGGACAGTGTGTGTACTGTGTAGTGTGGGACAGTGTGTGTACTGTGTAGTGTGGGGCAGTGTGTGTACTGTGTAGTGCGGGCAGAGTGTGTAGTGTGGGGCAGTGTGCGTACTGTGTAGTGTGGTGCAGTGTGTGTACTGTGTAGTGTGGGGCAGTGTGTGTACTGTGCAGTGTGGGGCAGTGTGTGTACTGTGCAGTGTGGGGCAGTGTGTGTACTGTGTAGTGTGGGGCAGTGTGTGTACTGTGTAGTGTGGGGCAGTGTGTGTACTGTGTAGTGTGGGGCAGTGTGTGTACTGTGTAGTGTGGGGCAGTGTGTGTACTGTGTAGTGTGGGGCAGTGTGTGTACTGTGTAGTGTGGGGCAGTGTGTGTACTGTGTAGTGTGGGGCAGTGTGTGTACTGTGCAGTGTGGGGCAGTGTGTGTACTGTGTAGTGTGGGGCAGTGTGTGTACTGTGTAGTGTGGGGCAGTGTGTGCCTCAGTACAGCACGGCCTGGAGCAGTACTTGTATTGCCTCAGTACAGCACTGCGTGCAGCAGTACTCGTACTGCCTCAGTACAGCGCTGCCTGCAGCAGTACTCGTACTGCCTCTGTACAGCGCTGCCTGCAGCAGTACTCGTACTGCCTCTGTACAGCGCTGCCTGCAGCAGTACTCGTATTGCCTCAGTACAGCGCTGCCTGCAGCAGTACTCGTACTGCCTCTGTACAGCGCTGCCTGCAGCAGTACTCGTATTGCCTCAGTACAGCGCTGCCTGCAGCAGTACTCGTACTGCCTCTGTACAGCGCTGCCTGCAGCAGTACTCGTACTGCCTCAGTACAGCGCTGCCTGCAGCAGTACTCGTACTGCCTCTGTACAGCGCTGCCTGCAGCAGTACTCGTATTGCCTCAGTACAGCGCTGCCTGCAGCAGTACTCGTATTGCCTCAGTACAGCGCTGCCTGCAGCAGTACTTGTATTGCCTCAGTACAGCGCTGCCCGCAGCAGTACTCGTATTGCCTCTACAGGTACAGCGCTTCCCGGGGCAGAACGATTGGGAGATATTTTCTTCATGTATACCTTACAACAGCAAAAATCGTCAAAAAAGAACGTTAAAATTGCTAACGTTTCAAAATGTAAAAATTTCCCTCTGGTTATTAAAGAAAAAAAGCGCGATTCATCCAACCAGGAAAGATTTAATCGATGCAAAGGTAGCCTGCACTCGCATGGTCACGCCAAGGATTACCAAGCAAGTCCCTTTGAGCTACAAGGCCTGTCATGTAACTTTAGTTTGAGTACCAATAGTGAAGAAGCCAGAAAATAAATGTGAAATTAAAAACTGTAAAGAATTTTCAGAAATGTGCCTTGAATTTTCAGAAACAGTAATTGATTTGCATGTGAGCCACGATGAAGTTCTCAACATTTATATTTGAGGCGGTCATTCTTACACTAGCGCATGGCAAATCATTTTTTATTGGTGTTTCTTACACCAGAATAGAACGGAATAAGGAAAAGAATACAAATTTAAACTAGTCTTTATTTAAAGAAATAAATAACTTTGTAGAAATAAAAGAATTCAAACGTTATCAGCCTCGAACTCGAGAAATTAAATTACAAATTAGTTCAAACCTCACTAACCACAACAAATGTATTCCCAAGTGCAGAAGGAGGAAGGCACCATTTAGTATGAAATTAAGGGAACACTGAATCTGTGCACCAGGTGTGTGCCCACACTTAGCGCATGGATGTAAGATTGAAAGAAGTTCATGAAACACGACAAAACTTGAAAAAGAAAGTAATATGCGCTGAAAAAACTCACAGCAGGGAACCAAAAAAAGATGGTTCCTTGGAAAATAGGATTCCTAGTTTATAATAGAAAAAAGAAATACCTAACCTTTAGCTCGGCATCTCATCTTGAAAGTTCCTCCTCAAAGCGGTAATTCCTTAGAGGCAACGGCTGCATCCTCCTGAGAGGTTACACTATTAGTTGTCCCCTCCATCTCTGCGCTGCGCAGCGCGTCGCAAATGGTGGACACGGACAGCATGAGGCAGGCACTCAGTTCTGACACAAGCATGGACAGCACGGAGCAGGCACACAACACAGACACAAATCACAACATGAGGCAGGCACACAACACAGACACAAAGCACAACATGAGGCAGGCACACAACACAGACACAAAGCACAACATGAGGCAGGCACACAACACAGACACAAAGCACAACATGAGGCAGGCACACAACACAGACACAAAGCACATGAGGCAGGCACACAACACAGACACAAAGCACAACATGAGGCAGGCACACAACACAGACACAAAGCACAACATGAGGCAGGCACACAACACAGACACAAAGCACATGAGGCAGGCACACAACACACACACAAAGCACAACATGAGGCAGGCACACAACACATACACACAAAGCACAACATGAGGCAGGCACACAACACACACACAAAGCACAACATGAGGCAGGCACACAACACAGACACAAAGCACAACATGAGGCAGGCACACAACACAGACACAAAGCACAACATGAGGCAGGCACACAACACACACACAGCACAACATGAGGCAGGCACACAACACACACACACAGCACAACATGAGGCAGGCACACAACACACACACACAGCACAACATGAGGCAGGCACACAACACACACACACAGCACAACATGAGGCAGGCACACAACACACACAAAGCACATGAGGCAGGCACACAACACACACAAAGCACATGAGGCAGGCACACAACACACACACAAAGCACAACATGAGGCAGGCACACAACACACACACAGCACAACATGAGGCAGGCACACAACACACACACAGCACAACATGAGGCAGGCACACAACACACACACACAGCACAACATGAGGCAGGCACACAACACACACACAAAGCACAACATGAGGCAGGCACACAACACACACACAGCACAACATGAGGCAGGCACACAACACACACACAGCACAACATGAGGCAGGCACACAACACACACACAGCACAACATGAGGCAGGCACACAACACACACACAGCACAACATGAGGCAGGCACACAACACACACAGCACAACATGAGGCAGGCACACAACACACACACAAAGCACAACATGAGGCAGGTACACAACACACACACACACAGAACAACATGAGGCAGGCACACAACACACACACAAAGCACAACATGAGGCAGGTACACAACACACACACAAAGCACAACATGAGGCAGGCACACAACACACACACAAAGCACAACATGAGGCAGGTACACAACACACACACAAAGCACAACATGAGGCAGGTACACAACACACACACACAGTACAACATGAGGCAGGCACACAACACACACACAGCACAACATGAGGCAGGTACACAACACACACACAAAGCACAACATGAGGCAGGCACACAACACACACACAGCACAACATGAGGCAGGCACACAACACACACACAGCACAACATGAGGCAGGCACACAACACACACACAAAGCACAACATGAGGCAGGTACACAACACACACAGCACAACATGAGGCAGGCACACAACACACACACAGCACAACATGAGGCAGGCACACAACACACACACAGCACAACATGAGGCAGGCACACAACACACACACAACATGAGGCAGGCACACAACACACACAAAGCACAACATGAGGCAGGCACACAACACACACACACACAGCACAACATGAGGCAGGTACACAAAACACACACAAAGCACAACATGAGGCAGGCACACAACACACACAGCACAACATGAGGCAGGTACACAACACACACACAAAGCACATGAGGCAGGCACACAACACACACACACACACACACACACACACACACACACACACACACAACACACACACACACACAACACACACACACACACACACACACACACAACACACACACAAAGCACATGAGGCAGGTACACAACACACACACAAAGCACAACATGAGGCAGGCACACAACACACACACACACAACACACACACACACACACAACACACACAAAGCACAACATGAGGCAGGCACACAACACACACACAAAGCACAACATGAGGCAGGCACACAACACACACACAAAGCACAACATGAGGCAGGCACACAACACACACAAAGCACAACATGAGGCAGGTACACAACACACACAACACACACACAACACACACACACACACAACACACACACAAAGCACAACATGAGGCAGGTACACAACACACACACAAAGCACAACATGAGGCAGGTACACAACACACACACAAAGCACAACATGAGGCAGGCACACAACACACACACAAAGCACAACATGAGGCAGGCACACAACACACACACACACACACACACACACAACACACACACACACAACACACACACAAAGCACATGAGGCAGGCGCAGAAAAAACGCAATTTCGCAGTACCACAAAATGTCGGCGCGAGAACATTAATGATTGCAAAAACTAAACTATTCAGGATTATTGCTAGGAAATTCTGCTATAAAATGTACTCAAAAAAGATTTTCGATGAATATACACAACAAGTACAATGTTCAAATTTAATAAGTATAGCATTCGGTTTAGTGTAATAAGAAACAAGAGGCAGTAATATCAGACAAAAACCTAACTTATTTCACAAGTTCGAAATTATAACAACACATGGAAGTGTGACGCTCCAGTAGCTAAAGTAGACGCAGCTTATACTTTACAGACAGTTGCATGTAAATGTACTGAGTAAAAAAGAGGCAAAACGAAGCATATCTTCCGAGCGCGTGGGGCCGCCAAGTCTGCAGGCTGCGTCACTTGGGGTGGAGGTGCTGCAGCGGCGGCTGCTGCGAGTTGAGCAGGTGCTTTGGGGCGTCAGCAAACATGTACTTCAGCTTGAAGGCCTCGGCCACCACCAGACTTATTTCACTGTCCGTCCAGTTGCTCGTGGGCAAGTTTTGCAGTAGCAACATCAAGCCCTGGACAAACAACGCTTGCATCAGATGAGCAAGTTTGAGCATACGCAACTGCAACAAAGACATTTACAAGAGAGAAAGGAGGAACGCACCATCAACTACGGAATTAAGTTTACAGCTGAATTTACACATACACAGTGTCCCCACACAAGTACAGCAAGAATAAGTTTATGGAACAAGACAGGAGTTGAAGAAGAAAGGAAGTAATGAGCAGAGGAAAATATTACAGCAGCAAAGCAAGAAAAAAGGTCCGTAAGCCAACAAAAACGTTTTCTATTCAAACAAGACGCCACCTAAACTTCAGCTCAGGTCTCACACCTGCGTCCTGTGAGCGCTAGTTCTCAGATACATTGGTTGTGTTTGCTGTAGCTGCAGAAAAGGAAAATGAAACCAACACCATGAGGGAGTGGCCTAGAGTCTGTAATGTTTGCGAGGAATCTCGGCGCCATGGGAAATAACACGTCCTCAGACTTGCGTGATACACATCGATGAAACGCATCGCCAAAATACTGAGTGCAGTCGTTGAATTAATATGTTGGAGGATAAAGCTTAAAAGTCCTTAGAATGGAATACATGCGACACAGGACGCTGAAATGTTAAGAGGGAGTACTGAAACTGCAAGAACACCACTACTCGGATTAGGTAGCCAATGATCTGCCTCACCTTCTCAAACTAAACAAAGAAATGGCGCGCACTTTGTCGTCATTGGCCACTTATCAAGTTACGACCTGTTCAGCACTTCGGGAATGCACCCTTTGATCTTAGAATCTGTACGAAAATTTGGTAGACACTAGAACAGAATCTATCACTCATGTTAACAAGGCAGATTACATATCACGGTACCAACTACCGCTGTAGTTACAAGGACGCACAGACCCCATCTACCAGCACTAACCTGGCAGTCTACTGCTGCAGTACAAGTGCACACAGACCCCATCTACCAGCACTAACATGGCAGTCTACCGCTGTAGTTACAAGGACGCACAGACCCCATCTACCAGCACGAACCTGGAAGTCTTGCTGCTGCAACAGCCTGCTGGAGAAGTGGCACAGGAAAGCAGCCGTCACATACAGTAGAAAATGAGAGAAGCCTTCTTGCTCAGCATGAAGTGTGTCCCACAATCTGGAAAGTAAACATGCAGAATTCAATAAAGACTTCACAAGTCGATATAAAAAGGCGGGTATAGAAAGTTAGCTGGGAGATCACTTGTTCAATGCTTTATAGTGCAATGCTGAGAGGCAATCTGGCGACTCCTCATGACAACAAAATGCTCCTAACATTTCAGCAGAATCGATCAGAGGGTAGGCCATCATACCAACACACCGGAAAAATTTTTCAAAAGTAATTTGCCGACAAAGACACGGTCTTACTCTCGAATTTCAAAAAGTGACAGCAAAGGATTTGAGAAGAATTACTCTCCAATGACTAAAAAAAATAAATGCTGCGAGTTTTCCCTGTAACTGAAAAGCATCAGAAAATAAATTCTAATTCAAGTCGTGTCACAATCAACAATAAGACTGCTGCGGTGCAGGAAGGGAGCCATGGTTGGGTACGTTTGGGGGATGAGTGGCAGTCGGCTGAAAAACCAACAGGGTAGACGCAGAGGTAAGAGAATGCGAGCTCGTATCATTGCATTGATACGCTTGTTCAACCTCTCCCAACTGGCTGAATGGTGAAAAGTTACTTCTGTTCCCAATTGCAACCTCATAACAACGCTCTCGCCATCGCCGAAATCACAGAGTGACATTTCTCAAAATATGCGTGTACCGCAAAACTGCAGAATGCCTCAGTCCATCACACAATACACTTCCCAGTCCAATCAAGATTTTGACACATTATTTGCAACGGCCCGAATGTAGGTATTTAAGTAACTTTTGAATTTTGATACGGAGGAATACGCATCACTCGCAATGTGTATGTTCAGGTTACATCAACACGCTATAATGCAACACACCACACCTGCTCACCATCACACAACACACACCAGCTCACCATCACACAACACACACCAGCTCACCATCACACAACACACACCAGCTCACCATCACACAACACACACCAGCTCACCATCACACAACACACACCAGCTCACCATCACACAACACACACCTGCTCACCATCACACAACACACACCAGCTCACCATCACACAACACACACCAGCTCACCATCACACAACACACACCAGCTCACCATCACACAACACACACCAGCTCACCATCACACAACACACACCAGCTCACCATCACACAACACACACCAGCTCACCATCACACAACACACACCAGCTCACCATCACACAACACACACCAGCTCACCATCACACAACACACACCAGCTCACCATCACACAACACACACCAGCTCACCATCACACAACACACACCAGCTCACCATCACACAACACACACCAGCTCACCATCACACAACACACACCAGCTCACCATCACACAACACACACCAGCTCACCATCACACAACAGCTCACCATCACACAACACACACCTGCTCACCATCACACAACACACACCTGCTCACCATCACACAACACACACCAGCTCACCATCAAAATCTTGCACTTTTTCAACCTTGCATCCCATGCGCAAGAATTAATTAAGGCCTCCACGCACACACCTTTCCCGTTCACATAAACATTACACGGACTCCTTGAATTCGATGACCGGTTCACAAGTGCACGTTCACCCGGCCTCGTCATCAATATTGAGGCTACTCAAGCTAGAAGAAGTAGGAACTCAAAACTGTACAATACCTGACAGTGCAGCCGAGCGGCAGCTCCCTCATCAAGACGTTGTTGAACCACCTGAAGGAGAACTGAAGGTAGTCGATACCATGGCATTCCAAATGACGGTGGAGACCTTCTGTTGGTGGATAACTTCATTGACGAGGCCGCGTGTAACCAACTGGGTCATCTGCTTCACATATAATATCAAACTCGTGCACCCAGGCAGTCAACTCCACTATTTCATAACAAAATCTAAAGTGCCCTTTTCAGAACTGCTTTGAATGCACTCATTGAGTGTGTGTCCTTTCTCTTTTTGATCATTCGTTTTTACCTTCATTTTACCAACAAATTTAAATGCCTATGAGTAGGTTATAATTCAAAAACGAATTTCGAGTCATTTTATGAAACTCAGACGTGTTTTTTTTCAATTACCATCATAGCTGTAAAACTAGCATTTAAGCTCTTATAAGTTGACTTTGAAGTTTTACTGTTAGATGTACCATTGAAGACGTTGCATTAGATGTACCATTAAAGATAGTGACTATTCCAACAAAGTGCGTATTGAACTGGATGATGAGTCTATTGTATATGATGAGTCTATTGTATATGATGAGTCTATTGTATATGATGAGTCTATTGTATTCGAGGAATATTGCAAGGAAATCGAACTGCTCGTCCGTACTGCAGACCTAAAAAATATTCAGACCATTCAAACATGTTTTGATAGCTCCAATAAAAGTCCTTTTAGTAAAGATTTTCAATGTCAAACGAAGCTGTTTTGAGAATCGACTTTTACCAATATCCATCTCTGGAAAAGTTCTCAAACTTTCAGAGTAAAACTCATAGCATTCCTCCTGAATGTACAGATAAAACTCGGTGTCTTGCAAGCGAATATTTTGATGGTTTCAATCCTGTGAACATTTTCATTCTTGTACTGATAGGGCTCATTTGAAATTATTAAAATATTTCGATCAGAATAAAGATATTATTTTGAAGTCAGACATGGGTAGGAGTGTGGTTGCAGTAGACAGATAAGTTCCTAGAATGAGTGAAATTATTCCAATTGTTTCAAGAACTTAATACATAAACTTACTATTAAAATCGAGTATAAAATAAAAAGCTCCCTTTGTAAATTAAAATATTCAAATTTTTTGAGTGACACCATCGACAATAATCTGAACGTATCGAGGTCCGGTCCTGCGTCACGTGGTGGTTGTCAGCAACTCATACACCTGACTTAATATTAATTTCCCATCCAGACACCTATTTGTTGATCATATGCTCCGAACTTTCCAATGACCAGATTTTTAGTAACTTTCAAATTTGAGAAGCAATAAAATGACGGTGACACGTACACTCATGCTAAAGACGTCACTTAGCTGGTGAATGCAGACACAATTGTTGCATGGCTTTGTTTGCAGTTGAAAATCCTGTTGCCAAAATCTCCCTTAATGAAACCGTTGCTATGTGTGCCTAAGCAACCTATTTGCTGTCGCAACTTCTAATTTCATGGGCCTTACGGGCAAGTTTTTTATAATTTTCAAGTTCTAAATTTATTTTTGTATTCTTACAGGTAAATTCTAGAGAGAAAGAGATCTTGGCATGGGTTTACCTCTTTGCCCAACCTTAGCGAACATTTGGCGAGTTTTTCTGAAACCTAATGGCTTACCGACTGTCCTTGCATTCGAACCTACTGTTCTTGTCGCAGGTATATTGATGACACATTCTTATTATTTCATGTCTTATGCAAATTTGTTCCTTCAATAAATCGTCAGTCAGCATCTTAATATGAAAAAAAAATTACGAGTAAATTAGAAGCTGATAATACCTTTTTACATTAGTTTCAGACTACTTAGCCAAAACAAAGGCGACCTCAAGTCAGCAAAGAGAAGGAACCATCTAGTACAGACAATAATCATCAGGGAATCTATGCACAACGAGTGTTTCCGTACAAGATACCCTGCACATAGAAGAAGCAAGTTAAGAAGGAAGAGCAAGAAAAAACATAGCAGAGACGGCACCACAACTGCAAAAAGTAAGGGGGCACACAAGTCCCGAAGTGCCACAACAGCGAGGTGACCCAACACTACATAGAGTGACGCCGCCAATCACAGGATAGGCAAACATAAATAAACTGAAGCCTAGCCTGAGTTTCCAGACAGAAAAAACTACCTTTCCCGATGGTTTGATCATTCGGAATAATGTACAAAATTTCAGTTGTCTTCAAGAACTCTTTCTGGCTCGTGCACTAGTTTTTTCTCTTTCTGTTTCAAATAAAACTGCATTTGAACGTCCCTTTTACGTACATATAGATTTGTTTTAATTATACTATACGATATATTAATGCTTCTGAAATGTCTTAATGCTTCTTACAACCACGGCAAGAGCGGTCGCAGCCCACAGGCATGTGCAAAGCAGCGGAATAAGCAAGAGCGCAGCTCACCATCTATCCTAGAGACGAGCTCCCTGAGCTGCGAGACGCGGGTCTGGATGCCGGGCTGGGCGAAGGTGTAGTTGTCCTGGATGCCGTCCAGCAGGCGGCTCAGGCACCAGAAGCTGTCCGCCTCCACGCCCTCGCGCAGCTCCTCCGGCACCTCGCTCACGTCGTATATGTCCACAGCTTTGCCTGCACAGCCATGCAACAGCAAACCCTCTCAGTCTCACACGGTCGCATCACGCCAACTACTAAATATCATTTATTGGGGGCAGTTGTCTGCTGAGACATTTTGAGACTGGACTCCTTTGTGCACATGAAACCTCAGCATTTACATTCCGGGGTGACATTGTTCACACACGATATCAGTCTCCCCGCACGAGAAAGAAAATACCTATTCCACTGTAAAATAAAACGCTGAACAGCGTCCTGTGAAGAGTACTAGAATTTTTAGATGAGTAGCAAGGCATTTCACCGAGCGCTGAACTTGTGTCAATTGAACCTTGTGGTTCAACTAGCACTGAAGCGGGTAAATTTGGAAGTCTCGGTTGGCAAAGCCCGCTACGCTCTGATACGCTCTCACAACTAATAGCAAGTATACCGACATAGCAGATTACCACAACTTTAACAGCACACAGATATAATGGATTAACACGACGCGCAACATTGCAGCCTAGAACCAACCCTTAGTTTATCATCGTGCGCACAGTTACCTACCTCACGTCCTGAGCACAAATAAGCTCTAACTTCTAAGCTATGGTCAGTAATATAATTCCCTACCCCCAAGCGATGCAGGGCAGGAGCATGTAGAGCGTCACATTGTGTCGTGTTTGAGTGGGACACTCAGGCGGGAAATGCTCATCTCATCAATCCTATTATATCATATCATCAATCAATCATAATTACTCATCAATCAATCATATCTTCATCCCACCCATACTTTTTAAATCCGCTCATTGGACATCACTCGTAACTTGAGAATGGCTGGTGGACTCGTAACAATAATGCCAGGTGCATTTACATTACGGCATCTTCAGTACAAGGGTCACATTCCCTGGAGCAAGTTTGATGAATGAAGCAAGAAAACACACGCGCCTGGTTTTCCTTACCCGTCGGGATAACATCGCTGAGGAAGACCACAAAGAAGGGAATGACGAGGTCGTTGATGCCCTGCACGTATCCAGACGCCGGGTGCCGTATCGCCCAAATGAACAAAATGCGCTCGAACATTTCCTGCACGAGCTCCTGCTGCAGCAAGCTGATGAGCGGCGCCATGCGCGGGATGTCGATGTGGATCTGTGGGTGACCGCATCATATTACTTCCAATAAAGCAATGCCTAATGTTCCTAATGTAAACACTCAGCTTTTAAAACGATAGCACGAGTTCTTCCAAGAGGTGTCAAGCGTGTATCTTGCCTCAAATAGCAAAATAAGACAGAGGAAAGAATCTCACAATATCAAGATAGGCACAACCCCGAGGTTAAGGCTCTAACCTGGCAATTGAGTTAGTGAGTAGCTGCTGCCTTCCCATTCCTAGAAATGCGTTAATAATATCCTGTTCCTTGAAAGGCAACTCGCGATGAGCAGCACTAAAAGTTTACACAATAACACATTACCTTATTTATAAGCTCAAGACTACACAGACTTCAACAAAGGAAATTAGAGAGAGTAAAGAGAAGGGGCCAGTTGGTATAGACTTGTGAAAACAAGAGACCTATTTACGAGGCGCGTCTCACACAGCACACTCTGCGCATAGCAACAGCAAGTAAGGGAGAAAGAGGGAGAAGGAAGAGCAAAGAAGGCATAAAAAATGAAAGAAAAGAGGGCATGGAAGATGGATGTGCTGAAAGCTCACCTACCGCTGCGGTAAGCTGCCAGCATCTCCCCTGAGGACGCCGGTCCCCACAGCACCGGCTAGACAAACGTGACTAACCTAAACCTCTTTATTGCTTATCCGATGGTCTTTCAGAGTACACAATCAAACACAATTTATCGACCATACAAATTGTATTAACATGACAATTCACTGCCTTTGAACCGTCAAATCATGGGCCCACAGAACCTTTCTCATTTGTCTGCAACAGACCCAGCACCACCTTAAGATTAAGAACCTGCAGCAATATTTCAACTCTTAAATTGCTAGTTTTCATAAAGCACACAACACTTGTCAGTGACAGACCCAGCACCACCTAAAAAAATTCTCAAGCACAAGGGACTGAGCTGCCATAACGCAACAAAAACATTTTTTTCCAGCGCCTTGATTTCAAAAGCACAAATTTCACAGTCCTGTAATAGGTTCTGTTTACTGGGTGTACAAAGTGTGGCACTTTTAGCTCAATTAACGGCATTATTCCCTTTTCCTAGCATTCACACTTTTAGATTTGATTACAGACAAACCGTCAGATTACATTACAGGCTAACCGTCAGATTACATTACAGGCTAACCGTCAGATTACATTACAGGCTAACCGTCAGATTACATTACAGGCTAACCGTCAGATTACATTACAGGCTAACCGTCAGATTACATTACAGGCTAACCGCCAGATTACATTACAGGCTAACCGCCAGATTACATTACAGGCTAACCGCCAGATTACATTACAGGCTAACCGCCAGATTACATTACAGGCTAACCGTCAGATTACATTACAGGCTAACCGCCAGATTACATTACAGGCTAACCGTCAGATTACATTACAGGCTAACCGTCAGATTACATTACAGGCTAACCGTCAGATTACATTACAGGCTAACCGCCAGATTACATTACAGGCTAACCGCCAGATTACATTACAGGCTAACCGTCAGATTACATTACAGGCTAACCGCCAGATTACATTACAGGCTAACCGCCAGATTACATTACAGGCTAACCGCCAGATTACATTACAGGCTAACCGTCAGATTACATTACAGGCTAACCGCCAGATTACATTACAGGCTAACCGTCAGATTACATTACAGGCTAACCGTCAGATTACATTACAGGCTAACCGTCAGATTACATTACAGGCTAACCGCCAGATTACATTACAGGCTAACCGCCAGATTACATTACAGGCTAACCGTCAGATTACATTACAGGCTAACCGTCAGATTACACTACAGGCTAACCGTCAGATTACATTACAGGTTAACCGTCAGATTACATTACAGGCTAACCGCCAGATTACATTACAGGCTAACCGCCAGATTACATTACAGGCTAACCGCCAGATTACATTACAGGCTAACCGTCAGATTACATTACAGGCAAACCGTCAGATTACATTACAGGCTAACCGTCAGATTACATTACAGGCTAACCGCCAGATTACATTACAGGCTAACCGTCAGATTACATTACAGGCCAACCGCCAGATTACATTACAGGCTAACCGCCAGATTACATTACAGGCCAACCGCCAGATTACATTACAGGCTAACCGCCAGATTACATTACAGGCTAACCGTCAGATTACATTACAGGCTAACCGTCAGATTACATTACAGGCTAACCGCCAGATTACATTACAGGCTAACCGCCAGATTACATTACAGGCTAACCGTCAGATTACATTACAGGCTAACCGTCAGATTACATTACAGGCTAACCGTCAGATTACATTACAGGCTAACCGTCAGATTACATTACAGGCTAACCGCCAGATTACATTACAGGCTAACCGTCAGATTACACTACAGGCTAACCGCCAGATTACACTACAGGCTAACCGTCAGATTACATTACAGGCTAACCGCCAGATTACATTACAGGCTAACCGACAGATTACATTACAGGTTAATCGTCAGATTACATTACAGGTTAATCGTCAGATTACATTACAGGCTAACCGTCAGATTACATTGCAGGCTAACCGCCAGATTACATTACAGGCTAACCGCCAGATTACATTACAGGCTAACCGCCAGATTACATTACAGGCTAACCGTCAGATTACATTACAGGCTAACCGCCAGATTACATTACAGGCTAACCGTCAGATTACATTACAGGCTAACCGCCAGATTACATTGCAGGCTAACCGCCAGATTACATTACAGGCTAACCGCCAGATTACATTACAGGCTAACCGCCAGATTACATTACAGGCTAACCGCCAGATTACATTACAGGCTAACTGTCAGATTACATTACAGGCTAACCGCCAGATTACATTACAGGCTAACCGCCAGATTACATCACAGGCTAACCGCCAGATTACATTACAGGCTAACTGTCAGATTACATTACAGGCTAACCGCCAGATTACATTACAGGCTAACCGCCAGATTACATCACAGGCTAACCGCCAGATTACATTACAGGCTAACCGTCAGATTACATTACAGGCTAACCGCCAGATTACATTACAGGCTAACCGTCAATTACATTACAGGTTAACCGTCCGATTAGAATTATCCGTCATCTCCTCCAACCTCAACACAAACTCGGCCAACAAACAAATCCAAATTTAAAATTGTCTAGCCGTTGCGCTGGAGCTACCATCAAAACCCATTAACTTGCTCTTTTTCTAACAATTGTGTAAAACCTAATATTCAGATTGGATTAGATTATTAGTTAGTTTAAGCCTCCCTATCCGCAACAAATGCGATCCAAAAAGAGGAAGGCACCATTTAGTATGGAGTTAAGGGAACGCGGAATCTATGCAGAAAGGGCATAGAAACGGTGAGTTGAGAAAGAACATTATGAAACAAGATCAAATTCGAAGAAGAAAGTAGTAGGTGCTGAAAAACAGGACAGCAGTGAACCAAAAAAAGGTGGTCCTTAGCATAACAAAAACATTTTATTTCAACACAAAGAAGGCCTACCTGACCCTCACATTTTCCCCCTGAGAGCGCTAACTCCCATAGATGCAATAGTTGTGTCCCCCTGAGGGGAAAACCTAATTTTCATAACCAAATAAACTACTCTCTGAGCAACTAATATATTTTCTTTCCTATCATTCATGACAACTCTTAAAGAGATACTCGAGAAATATTATGACTAATTTTCAAGCGTACAAAGCGTGGAAATAACAGTTGGCAACGGCAGGTGAAATGGTGACATTCAGCTTGTCATTGGTAGCAGGGAGCTCCAACAAGCTCGCCAGCAATTGCAACATATTTTTTATGAAGATCTTCAATATAACAAATAACACTTCACGGTAAGTAATGAAACCAACGTTCAAGCCATCAATAGTATCACAAATTCAGGAGAAATATAATACCATAACAAAATTAGAGTTGAAGCCCTGCCAATTGATGGAGAAGATTTAAGAGAGGAGAAGTGGAGGTACGACCAACACGAACCTGTCTGAAGGTGTCGCAGTGCTGGTCCTCGTGCCGCGTGTGGTAGTATTGCTTCACGAAGTTCCAATACTCCTTGCGCTTGCGCTCCAGCGTCTCCTGCCTCCGCTCGAAGTTGGCAGGGAGGTAGCCCTGTCAAATGTAGGGAGGTGGGGGTCATGTGTGGGCAGGTGGCTCAGTCTAGTGTGGGATTAGAGAGGTCACCTTGTCAAATGTAGGGATAGAGAGGTCACCTTGTCAAATGTAGGCAGATAGTCCTGTTATGTCTCCACTTCCGTGACAAAGCAGTAACCCAACATTCCACTTGAGCATCTAGCACCATATTGGAAGAAAAACTTTTCCACATCCTCTGTCATAGCATTTCTTACCATATTTGTAAAAGCTCCGCTAAATTGGACTGGAAAAGAGCGTGCTATCGAAGCCCACATCAAGGGTATCTCAAATGTAGTGTGCAACTGCAGTACGCAATCATTTACTAATTTGGTAACTCTGGTAGCACGTTACAGAGTGTAACTTAGCCTTTTTTGTTGCCCGTTATACAGTTCAACTTGGCAGCTCTTGTTGCATGTCATATAGCGCAATTTGTTGCGCGCTTTGGAATCCAAGTGAAACTTGGCAGCTCTTACTCTTGTGATACACAGAGCTCCCTATTGAAATGAAACCATCCAAGAGCAAAAACAAGCCAGGGAGAATAGCTAACAGTTCTTTAGTAGTTAACAATGTAAACTTCTTTGGTTTTTGCCCATAACTTGTTATTAAAGCTGCTAACAAAGCAAAATTTACATACTTTTTTGAAAGAGAAAGTTTTCCAGTTCAATGGTGTTATGATGATACGGATATGTAGCATGCTTTGTAATCAAAATTTACACAACATAGCCCAAAAATGCCTAAATAGCGCAAGGACCAACGAGATAAGGTAGTGGAAAGTAATTTCTCTCACAATAGATGGTTAGCTGCACTAAAGAGGGACTTCGTAAGAACATTTAAGGCCTTTTAAAAATAACATTGTTTCAATGCTTTCAAAATTCAGAGAGATCGGTACAAAATGCCCGTGTAATTCAAGCTTTTCTTTAGGTGTTGCAGAAAATTTAAAAACTTTGATTAAACCATATTCCAGTGAACTAGGAATTCCACGAAGAACATAACAACGCATCCTAACAAAAGATTTAAAACTGTTTCCAAATAAAATTCCAGTAACACAATTGCCAAAGTTTGCAGCCCACCAACGAAGACAAGACTTCACACATGCTATGCCTTACGAATGATGCGACTTGAACTTCACACCTAATCATATCTGATGAGTTTAAATAGTAATGGAGAACATTTAAAGGATATAATATTCAAATAACACAGCTTACAGATTTTCTCTTTCAATTTCATACGCAACTAATTTTTATAGCTGTATTAGTTGTGTAATAAATGTTGAAATGGTTAAGCGACGCGCCCCACCGTGTTTATTCCATACAAATGATGGAACAAAATGAGAGCACTCCTGGGGTTCTGTTATCCTGACGGCTACCACTTTCCGCCCTCAAGTAATCAAAGAGGCAAAGAAATGGTGTTTTAGCCGTAGAAGAGCAAGAACCTATTATGGAAACAGCCGGCATGAAGCAATCCAATAGCTGTATTTATGGCGACCAAACCAAAATTGCCCCGAAAGTAAACATGAAGGCAATGGGCTGACGTAATACACAGACATTGGGACCGCGGTAGAAGAAACAAGGTAAGGTCAAGCCAGTATTTTTTCCATTGACCACACGGTCAATGGAAAAACCTGATGTCATGGCAATGAAAAAGTCGTCATGAAAAAGCAAACCTGACGTCATGGCAATGAACCAATACCAGCGCTCATGTTGCTTTTGGAAACACTGGCGGCCCCAAATCTGACACCCTACAGGCCTAACGATAATGTCTCAATGGTGACGGCACAAAGTTTGTTTGAAATGAAGCCGTTCTATCGGCTAGCCAGGCAGGAGAAGGCGCATTTCCCCCATATGAGTGCGCCCGCGCCCTCTACCGTGCTTGGGCGGCTGACGTTGCATCTATTTTCACCTATCAGAGCAAGTGGGGCCCCGCGCCCTCTACCGTGCTTGGCGACTGACGTTGAGGGTGCGCCAGGTGTCGGCGCGCAGCTTGGGCGGAATGCCGGACCAGGACAGCTTACGCAGCTCGGCCACGTCGGCGCTGCGGCTGCCGTACAGCGTCTCCTCGAACCGCTCCAGCCGCCCGCTCTCGCGCTCCCGCTCTGCAAGTTACCTCTGCTCTCACTCTGTACTTTGTAGCAACCTTAACAGGTGCGACGTGATCACCGGTGGTCACTGAGACATTTTCATGATGCTGCTGACTGACCAGCAGTCACGAACTCAATTTATATAATTATTTAATGGAAGCTAAATGAAGGCATGATCTATTTTATGTTTGTTATTTTCAAAATTAATTACTAAAGTTAACAAGTTAACTCTAATTTTACGTGAATTTTGAACTTTAGTTTAACCCGCCGCGCTGAACATGTTCATCCTAAAACATTTCCCTTCACACTGTACAACTCGTGTCTGAAATTTTCCTGGGAAACAATTGAAGCGAATATGAAATTGATGTATTTCTTGGACTATTATTCCTTGAAATTATAATTAAAAGCACCAAAGGAAAAGCTTCCAAATAAACTTTTCCCTCACTGCTACCCCCCGACCATGTGGAAACACCAGACCATATGGAAATCTGAAGTATCAATCCCTTCAAGTCAAGAATACCTAGTTCCATACAATACAATCTGAAGAGAGCAAAAATGGGTAAACATTAGGCATGAACTGTAGAGAACGGTAAATCGATGCAAAAGGCTTGCTTCCACACAGGATACAATCATTGAATCGAGTTAAGAATGAAGTTATACGAAAGAGTGTTAAGAGATGGCAAAACAGCATGAAAAATGTAGGTGGGACCGTAGGACCACAAAATCAACGCCTAGAAGGCGTACCTACAACTGAGGTTACCCGACAATAATCTTTCCTTGATGAACCAGTTCCCACAGAAGACGATAGACAAAACTAACCTACCCTCAAAGCCTATTCTTAGATTTCTTCCAGGATTTGAAATATAAAAAAAGTGGAAGGACTGCTTCAGTTTTTTGCTTCCACATTTGTATATTACAATTATTTTTCCTGTGAAAGCTTTTTATTGGTTTCGTTTCTTGAAATCTGAGTTGCAATGCTTCTTGAGTCCCACTGCCACTTGTCTGTTTAAAATATCCATCTCTTCAAAGTGGATCACTTCATTTTTGAACATTGGTTTTCCTACTCGCCATTTGACCAAAACTAGCTTTGTGCAATACTTGCTGAACATTGGTGCCTTGTTCTCTAACAGCGGCAGCACGCAGCATTGTTTTAGTAGCACTCACCAGGACCACCACAACACGGTGTGTCAGTGTGAACACAAATCAAGATCACCACAACCACAACACAGTGTGTGTGAGTGCACTTACCAGGACCACCACAACTACAACACCCTGTGTGTGCACTCACCAGGATCATGTGTAAGCCTCTCTCGAAGGTTATTATGCTGGTGGTGATTGCTCGGCAATAAGAGATGAGCGGGACTCGAAACAGGGCTGGTCAAAACTGAAACAAAATGCTTCCATTTACTTACAATTTACTTACATTTACTTACAATTTTTTCTTTCAAAGGTGCACGGATACAACATAGTAGTAGTAGTAGTAGTAGTAGTAACATAGGTTTACTAGCACTTTAGTAGCTCCGACTATGGATACAACATAGCCAAAACTATAAGTGCTATGTTCAACATTAAATATAAATAAAACCACAAAGAACAAACCAAAGTGAGCTAATTTTAAGCAAACATTGATAAGGTTTGTTCAAGATGCAATTTGAGAAAAAATTGACATTCACTATTTGCCTAAAGGATAACGCCAGATGCTGAGCATGTAGCAAGGGCAAGAAGACTAAATTTAACTCTACACTCACATACCTACCTATATTGTATTGAGAATCTAGATAAAATTTTGTAACAAGTGCTTGAGGATGATTCGTGACATTCTAGTCACTTCATGTCCAAATTAGATGAAGCAGCCAATGTACAATATTTTGAAACATTTGAGCATTTAAGAATTCTACAGAGTTACTGTGTATTAGTATTAGTTATAAATTATGAGATTTCAATTTAACTTTTGATTATGCTGGCAACCACGCCACCATGGAAATCTGTAAATTTTGGGAAAATGTTCAAGTTTCACAAATTTGTTGCACAAGCCTTCTAACCTAAATCTAAGCTCCAAAAGAGTACACATCTCAACCATCTGACTACAGCCAACAGCAGCAAACTTGCCTTTTGGGTTCATTTCTCTAGTACCTAATTATGTGCCCACCAGAACAACCATCAATATGCAACATTTTATATTTAAATACCACAATCCTAATCAGGGATAATCGTGTTTTCAACTTTCGTCCATTCTTACACCAAAATCCTAAATGATGTTTTCAAGTTTCATTTATTATTTCCAGAGCTCGGTTAGTATAACTGAAGTAACTCTGTAAAGTACAGCATTGATGGGGTCTTGAGGTCATTAGGCATGATAGAGGAACGTTCTAGTGTATGTGTAGGTGAATGGAAATGACCAACATGCATTCATTATTTCCGTTTATCCCTTGCATGAATGTTTTTTATGCACACATGTCAAAATGAGAATATGAGTTACTTACAAAATATGAAAGAATAAACTGAACGTATATGTAGGTATATTATTGCTCAAGCATGTAGACTAGTGCATGATATGTAGGTAGAGTACAATCAAAAGCCAGAACCCTAATAATCATAGCTTGTCACCACATGTCAATCATTACTATCAATAGTTTACTCCTAATTACATTCATTCAAACTACTGTTTCATCATCCCTATCTTGCCTACCTAGTTTTACTGAGTCATTCCTTTCTTTTCAGTTCCTGGTGGTTATGCTTTCCTTAGTCCTTCATTATCCTACTCATCCATTTTTGTTGGAATGCAGAGAAACTGACGTCTGTTCACTGGATTATTTTCACATGAAGACTAGAATGAACGATATCGTTCATTCTAGTCTCAAATAGTTCAAGAATTAAATTTCCATTTTACCAATGGGACTGATCAGTTTTTCTGCATATTTTCAGCCTGATGATGATGTTTTTACATTGAAACGTTGCAATTTATAGATTTCATAGGTAGTATATTTTAACGATTGACAGTCTTCCAATAAAAAAATGTTGAGCGAATTTTTTTGTGATTTATCACGGGACGAACTTAAACTAAATAACACCGTGAAATAATCGGAAGTAAAATCATAAAAATATCACACAGAAACGACTACAATATATAGAAGTCACATGAGCGGATTTACAGCAAAAATTATCCCAAATATATTATTTTTTTAAGGCTGTTCAAAGGGGTTCCAGTTTCCAATTGTGGAAGAGTGCAAGATATTTTATACAAAACTATATACATATTGCCCCTATATTAGATCAAAATGTATGACCAATTCAACAAGACACCCTGGACATTTCATAAAAAGATTAAAACAAAACTTTGTAATTCATCATTATCAAACCTTTTTCACTAGTAGATGAAGGATCTCTTAAAAAGAGAGAATTAGAATTTTTACTCCGCTCAGGCCCTCCTTGATGAGAATTGATACTGCCATGAAGATGCCCTCTGCCCTTGCCAAGGGTTGGTTGTCGGGTGTTGCCGTGCTGCGAGCGCAGCGCGTCGCCGCCACAACTGGATGCACTCACATCAGAGGCTGGCCCAGACACATTATCCTCAGCTCCAGACTTGGCTGCAAACTTAGATGTCTTCCCATCTAGAATATGGCAAAAATAATCTACAATTATCAATATTATTGTTAAAACACTAATAACCAGTAAAATTTCAACTGACATTAGCTTTTCATCTTTCCCCTGAAAGCTAACCTAGAGGAACAAGGGTTTGCTAAAGTACCAGTTTATCCTCAAACTTACACCAGTCCATATTTAGTGTATTTGCAAAACTGAAAAAATCTAAACCAAGGTAAAGCTTCACCTACAATGAAACTAAAAGAAAGTTCTTGAAATGAGTGAAATATTGATATGAAGCTGTTTTAATTTGAAAACCTCACTATGAAAATTTTTTTACATTTACACATGCAAAACATTTTAGATCACACATGTCTAAAAGGAATAAAAAATAAATAATTCAAACTTGCACCTTGTGCTAGAGAATGAAGTCCTCAACCAAAAGAAATAACTGACCAGCAAAGCTGGTAAACTCGTCATCTTCACACGCCCAGGCATCATTGACACTCTCCCAGTAGCTGCGGAAGCTGTCAGAGGTGTGGCCGACGCCGCGGGAGTTTGTGTTGCAATTGCTTCCCTCTTTTTCTGGACTGTTTGGTCTAGAAACATGTGGAAAAAGCAGTTTATTCATTTCAGGAATCCTTACATTATACACATAGTTGCTTGATATCATGTATGTTCTAGAAGCAGAAGTCACTGATAACTTTGATGACTTGATTGATTAGCATGCAAGATGTGGAAAATAAAATCAGACAAAAAGTCATTTGAGGCCATGAGTGCATCAAGATGCAAAACACAGCATCCTCAATACAGCAGTCAAGTGAATACATGAGAGATCTACTGTAAATACTACACATTAGCAACTTCCACTTCCATCCTTTCCTCAGAGTGACAAGCATTATAAGTAAAATGGATAGTGATTTGCTTCAGGACCAAAATGGCTAATTTATCCCTATATTTAAAGATTATTGACAAGCCCGTAAATTAGAAACAGTTTTCAATAAAAACAATAATAATCGGTTATGTATTACAACAACAAAATTTCACACTATTACTTACAGCATCATGGTTAAACAATTAAAATAAATAAAAAATTTGAAATTGTGCATAAGAGATGTGGCAACACAGCACACGGCCAGTGTTGCTACCAGTGACACGAGGGGGTTGGCACGGTGAGCACCAACCACTGCAATACACATCTTGCCTGTTGAACATTTTATTCTTCATACAAACAGTAGTTACCAGGACCTTTACTAGTTCCTTTCCACCCAATTTATGCATTCTTCCCTATCACACAACATTTCTTCTACAAATATTTCCACCTTTTGTTAAATTCTTCATTTTTTCTGGATCCATCCAATTGATCCATAGGAAAATTCTCATAATTAATTATCTATTGTGATTGCTTGATTGATTATAAGTTAGTTTCAGTCCCCCTCACCACAACAAAGAAAGTCACCCTTACCACACAGAACCCTGAACACATAAAAACAATAAATTGAGAAGGAAAGTTAGGAAGCTAAAATTTAAGTTGAGGAAAAAAGATGGAGGTGCTAAAAACAGGACAGCAGTGAACAAAAAAAATTGTCTTGACAGAAAAAAAAATTATTTTGTTAAAGACAGATACATAAAATATCGACCAATCCGAATATCAAATGAATGAACTAGCAGCATAAAAACAAGTTTTTACATATGCACATTATCATAATTTTTCTTTAGTGAAACTCAGTTGATAATTCAAACTGTATTTTTGAACTCAGTTAATGCAACAGAACAAAATTAATGAGGCAGAAGAACTTGGATAATTCACTGCCAGAATAGGTAGAAGCAGCCACAAGCTGATAGATCATGTCCTAGAATAAGACAGGCACACATCTTTCTTTTACACTCAAATAAAATTCTAGAGAATTTTGCAATCATTATACTGGTACTGAGCACCTATGCTTGAATTTATTTCAGATGAGTAGAAGATGTTCATGAAAGCCATACTTCAAGAGCTCAAGACAATTCTGAATTTGTCATAATTTTTACACAACCAACACACATTTTTTTAGCAGTAAATATGAGTAAGTCTGCCACAGCTCAAAAGGTGGCCAAAATACAAAAGCCAAAGTAAAGGAAAACCCATTTAATGACTTCAACTATGTGACTATTATCAGCACTGTGTATTGGTTATGGCCTCTAATTTTAGCAGCAATTTTTATAAGCTCGTGTGTACATTGATGTACAAGCAAGCTTTGCAGTTCCTAAGAGTAGCAGTGGGAGCCAGTCTCAAAACAGAAGAGGAATAAAAGAGAGTACCTTAGGGAGTGATGGAGCAGGTCAGTTGTACTAAATACTTTTCTGACAACAGCCTCCTGCAGTAAAAGCATGAATTAGAGCAACCTGTAGCAAGGGACACCACTTGGGTGCACACAGCTAAAGGCAAGCACAAACTTCAGGCGCAGGAACTTGCTCCCTCCGCCTCTCCAGAGAAACTCATGAGCAATTACTTAATAAAATCATTCCTTCACCGGAGCTGAGATGGAATGAAATGAAAGAGATATTCAAGCTCCACTGGCATCTCTCTCAAGGATTACATGCACAACATCTTTTATAAAAACTTTATTAATTGTTCATACCATATACTTCCACTAGATAAATTAATGAATTGATTTTCCTCAATGTAAATATTTAAAGTTTTGGTGAACTAGAACACTAAACTGACTCAAAAGCTATGAAATTTCCAGTGCCCAGTCACACTCTGAAAGCTTCCTCTAGCAAAACTTTTATTAAAAATACCCAATCAAGCAAAATCAAACAGTAATAATTATGTTACTGGTAATAATTACGTTAAAGGTAATAATTGTTACTGGTAATAATTGAGTTACTGGTAATAATTGTTACTGGTAATAACAGTTACTGGTAATAATAATGATTTCACCCAGATTCTACAAGAAAATATATTTTTTTCTTGAGTATTGAGCAATTAAATTTAAAAATTTATGTGAAAATACTGTATTTTCAAGTATTTATTTAAAGGAAGCTAGGAGAACAACGAGTATGGTGCTCACTTGGACTTGCTGGGCTGCACTATTGGAGGATGCATTGCTCCATAGACAGCTCTAGAAGAAAAATAAAATAAAGTAAATTATTCCTCAAATATTTAAAAATTTGCCACTGCCTAAATGCTACAATGGGTCAGCTATTAATGGGTTTCTATTCCAGGCTACATCTCAGGGTGTGTGACAGACACACACCAATAGTTCTGTTTGCCCGACTTGCCCAGCTACTGTTGGAGCAGTCCTCAGAGTGATGGGATGTCCTCACAAAAATTGGGGTTTTAGTTAAAACCTTGCAAAGAGTATTTGCCCTTTACAGGATGCCTCTCTTCATTAGAAAACCTGGATGTAATTCATAAGAGCTAATCTCATTGAGGTTCATTCCCAAAGCTCAGGATGTAGTCCCAAACACCCAATTTTCTAAGAGATCATTTCAACCTTGAGAGTTGATGAATTATTCAACAAACTTTTATGCATAATTTTGACTTCAAAACCACTGGAAGTGGTCTGGAAGTTGGCAAATTTGCATGTCATACACAGGAAATCCTAAAATGAATACCAGAACAATGAACATATGAAATTCCCAGACCCATGTTTGCAGGTTTTTCAGAAGTTGTATAATTTTTTTTCTATTTTATAGTCGCCACAGAACCATACGCAGACTAAATCACTACAGTTGTATCTCGGTACTCGACCATAATCCGTTCTGAGGTGGTGGTCGAGCACCGACTTGGCTAGTCGAGTACCAAAAATTTGTTCGAGGTCCGATGCATTTTCAACTCGAATTTCTTGGTCGAGCACCGATTTGGTCGAGTATAGAGGCGGTCGAGTACCGAGGTACGACTGTATTTAGTTTGAGGCTTTCAAATTCCAAAAAAGGTGCGCCTAACAGAGGATGGGGGAACATTGCACTTAGCTTAGAATTAAGAGACTTGGAATCTTCCCCCCACTCAGTGCATAGAAACATAACGGTTGAAGGAAGTTTATGAAACAAGGTAGAAATTGAAGAAGAAAGCAATAGGTCCTGAAAAAATGGACAGCAATAAACCAAATAAAAGATGATCTCTTACAAAACAAAAACTATTTTATTCCAACAAAAAGAAGGCTTACCCAACCTTCCTCACAGGCCCCATATCCTCCTCCTAGGAGTAGTAATTGCCATTGGTACAACTGCTGTATCCCCCTGAGGGGTGTTGAAAGAAAATTTTTACACAAACTTGCCTAATGCAAACCCTCCAGGAGTTGGGTTACTCCAGTCCATAACATTAACATTGATCAATTAACTTCAATTTTACAAACATTTCATTTACATCAATGCAAATAAAAATAATCTTACATGACCTTAACCATCCTAACCAATCTTAATTCTAACCTGACAACCTTATCCTATCAGTTGTTTCAACTTTAAAAAGCAAAAACAAATCCAACAAAAACCCAAAGTATTTATCATAGATATTTCAGTTCATGGATGTTTGTTCATCTATTCCATGTGACTGAATGGGGGCAGTTGACTTGAATCTCAAACTTATGGCATGGTGGAAATCCCAAATGACCGATAAAGAGAATAACTATTATATTACACAGCTTACTTATCTTACATTTAGGATGTACATCATAACATGATTTCTGAGAGGAGGATTACCACCTTGATTTAGGAATTCTGCATCAAGGAGAACAACCTAAACCATAATTATTTACATGCTAAACATGCAGCATATGGACATGACAAATATTTTGTCAGAGATTTATAACAGGTTCACTCTCAAGAACTATTTCTATAAACAAACAGTTAAAAAAAAACAAATAAGATTCTACAAGAAGATTCTACAAGAATCTTCTTTTACAAATAAGATTCTAGAAGGTACACAAGATCAGGTTCTTTCAGCATCTCATCAGCAACACCATCATCTTAACAATACAAATTGAAGGAAGAAATAAAAAGGAAGCATATATATAGCACTGGTGTTGATTTTTTACCTAAAACATGAAAACTTGAAACAAAAATTATGACAATTGAGCTAAAAAGGAAATGAAAAGTCGTGTCATTCAGTCATAAAAATGGCAGAGCAATTAAATTCTCAATATTGGTTCAACAGTTTATCACAAAAAAATTAAAGAAGATAGAGCTTCCAGGTCATCAAAATTGGTTTCAATTGTTCACAATAAAATTTAAAATAATCAAGTTCCAGGTTGCCAATGACGGTCCCAATAATTCATTCCGAACATGGATCCACTTCAATCTGGCAGTTCAAAATAGTGAACTTTTAAAAAACACAGCATGTGGAAAATTCACTAGCTCCTAATAAAGAATTGGAACATAAAATTCAACTCAAAGAACGCTAAGAAAACTACACTTGCACGTTCAGCATTGTGCATTTAGGCCTTTGATTGCATGCACTACTGAAGCCTGGCCATGAGAAAGTAATGATGAAGTACAAATTCAGTTCTAGCCTTAGGTAAGCATAACATTCACAGAGTTGCATTTTGATGCACTGATTTTCATCACAAAAGCTTTCCAGGCACAAGAGCAACAATAAATTGCCAACCAAACATTAAAAAATATAAAAAGGACAAGTTTATTGCAGCCCTGAACTTACCTTCCAGGCACCAACTTGTTTGACTTCTTCCAAAAGTTTTTCCCATTACCAGAGTCAACAGATTGCATGATAGTGGAAAGTGGATCGGAGGCCAGGTCTCCAGCAACAACTGTGCCTTTATATCACTAGACGCACTAGAGTCTACTCAGTTAACAACAATTTGATGTTTTTGAAACAAACAGATAAACTACCAAAATAATCAACAACCCATTAAGACCTGTAATTAATATCAAATGTATATATAATTCACACAAATATACTTTTGCAAGCGTAGCACTTTGTTTTTTTTTCATACAAAAAAGATCCTCATAACACATTTTCAAAAATCACAACACAAATAAATCAAATATTTATTTTTTGAATGAGAATAAACAGTAACATTCCTGAGAATGTTAAGCAAATTCCCAAATGAATAAATTACATTATAAAATTTAGAATGAGAATAAACAGTAACATTCCTGAGAATGATAAGCAAATTCCCAAATGAATAAATTACATTATAAAATTTAGAATGAGAATAAACAGTAACATTCTTGAGAATGATAAGCAAATTCCCAAATGAATAAATTACATTATAAAATTTAGAATGAGAATAAACAGTAACATTCCTGAGAATGATAAGCAAATTCCCAAATGAATAAATTACATTATAAAATTTAGAATGAGAATAAACAGTAACATTCCTGAGAATGATAAGCAAATTCCCAAATGAATAAATTACATTATAAAATTTAGAATGAGAATAAACAGTAACATTCCTGAGAATGTTAAGCAAATTCCCAAATGAATAAATTACATTATAAAATTTAGAATGAGAATAAACAGTAACATTCCTGAGAATGATAAGCAAATTCCCAAATGAATAAATTACATTAAATAAATGAATAAATTACATTAAAAATTAACATCGTCAATCCTCACGTGGCCTTCAGGAGCATTCAACACAAGGCAGGAGTTGTGTCTCTCTGCCACACCTTGGAAACATTTCAAGATGACGTAATAACAGGTATTTACATCAGCTGTTCTTCAAAGTGCAGCTTTCATGCTTTTCAAAAAATCATTTCATTTATATTTTCTTAATTATAATTTTGTTAATATTTTCATTTTTCAGCTTTACCAGTAAATTCAAGCTTTTCATAAGATACCTATAGCACACCCAAAACAATTCCAAATAAAGCCCCAGTTGTTCTGGAAGTTCGTAAGTTATCCCCCTCTCAAGGTCTATGTGAGTAATTTTATTATAGGGGTAGTAATGGCTGCACAAAGTGCAAACTTTCTTTGCAAGATAGTCACTGCCAAAGGAGATAAAAAATTGAAGCCCAGCAAATTAACCCAGAACAGACTGCAAGGCCATGAACTGCCACTTAAATATAAATTTCCTTGAGAAACAACATTTGTCTGTTGCATGCCAATGAAAAAAGCCCCCACCATTATTTTCCCAACCAAGTCAAGGAAACTTATATGTTCTTGCAGCAGACCTAAGGCACCATATGAGAGAAGACATCTCTTTTGTGCACCCACAGTACAGACACAGACTCTCAGTCAATTATTGTGCTAAAATCACTGTGTGCAAACTTGTACTTATACTTATAAAATTTATCTCAGCAATTCACACCTTGAATTAAACATCACTTAATAATGTCTAAGACTTATTGTTATTCATGGAAGTTGCAATTCTTATAAGATGATATGTAACCCAAACATCAACAATTCCTCTCGGTCAAGGGTTAAAAAGGATTGCCTTTTCATCATATGGTCAAAGAATCCAGACTCCACATCAAGAACCCAGTAAATATATCAATTGGGAAAAGGAAGAATTCATCACAATTTTTCCCTCAACCAAAATTAAGGAACACAATATAGGTAAAAGCTTAACATAAACCCATAGCCTTGTGGAAAATCAATGAGCATAATGGTATATAAAAAAGTTGAGAGAAACAAGAGATTGGTCCAAAATAAAGATTACAGATTAGATTATTAGTTTGTTTAAGCCTCCCTATCCGCAACAAAGGCTATCCAAAGAGAGGAAGGAAGAAGGCACCATTTAGTATGGAGTTAAAGGAAACGCAGAATCTATGCAGAAAGGGCACAGAAACAGAAAGCAATGAAAGAAGATCATGAAACAAGAAAAAGTTGAAGAAAGTAGTAGGTGCTGAAAAACAGGACAGCAGTGAACGGAAAACAGGTGGTCCATAACAAAACAAAAACCTATGTTATTTTAACAAAAAGGAAGCCTACCTAACCTTTAGCTCAGGCCCTCACATGGTTCCCCTGGGAGCGCTAATTCCCATAGACACAATAGTTGTATCCCCCCGAGGGGAAATAAAGATTATAATTTATACAAGAAATTCTACTTAGTTCTCCATAGCTGGTCAAGTATAAACATGGGATTGGTATTTTGTTTCTTTTTGATGAACAGATCAAGCATAATTTTCCTCAATGATGAAGTTCAGAATCACAAATTGTAGACATGGCTCAAATATATCTCGTGTGAGCAAGGAACGTTTGCTTGCAAGAGTCTCAATAGATTGTGGGTGCTCTTGTCTAGAGATGTGACTCAAAAAAAAACATGCCTTTTTTTATAAAAAAAAACATGTTTTTTTACAAAAAAAAACCGTGGCCAAAAAAAATGTGGATATTTTGGTTTTTTTAAATATTTTGTCTGGAAATAACTCAGCAAGAAAAAGAACCACATTACATTATTTGTTTTCATGTCAAATTACAAAATAAAACAGCATACTTCTTAATTGGTGGTTTTCCATGGTTTTATGAAATTTTTCATTTTCTGCGGTTTCATGCTTTGAAATTTCATTTATTTTACAATACATGTGAATGACCTTCAACTCCCAAAATGGTGTGTTATAATGAAATATCTTTACTTATGGTCATTGATAGAGATGTGACCAAAAAACCATGCTGGTTTTTTTTTTAAATACATGTTATTTATACAAAAGTTATGAATAAAAAACATGGATATTAATATATTTATGTGACCTTAAAAATCCAATGCTGTTTTTTTCAAAACATTATTTTTTGACAGAAAAATCTTGACTAAAAAAATATGGCTATTATATTTTATGGGACCAAAAAAATCGTTTTTTTCAAAAAACATTTAAAAAAAATTATGACTAAAAAAACACGGATGTAAATATCAGGAAAGTTATTTTTCTTTCATCGAATTGTCTTTAGAAACTTATAAACAAAGAATGCTGTTAATATTGAAATCATGTTTATTAGAACTGTACTAGGTCTTAGAATAAAATATCTACAAAGAATCTATTCACTCCATAAAACTTTTTGGAGACCAGCTCCATCCTCAGTCATTCAGTAAAATTTGGTGAAATGGACAATGAATTTTCACTGTTCCTTTGAAAAACATTTGACTGAATGACTTACTGAGGATGGAGCTAGTCTCTGAAAGGTTTTATAGAGTGAATAGATTCTGTGTGGATATTTTATTCTAAGACCTGGTACGGTTCTTATGAATATTAATATATCTTTGAGACCAAAAAAGCCATGCTGTTTTTTGAGTGTTTTTGTTACAAAAAAGTCACAACTAAAAAACAGGGATATTAATATACTTTATTTCACCATAAACAACCATGCTGTTTTTTTGAAAAACATCTTTTTTACAGAAAAATCATGTTTAAAAAATGTGGATATTAATATATTTTATGTGCCAAAAAAAACATGCTGTTTTTTTTTAAATCATGTTTCTTTACCAAAAAAATCATGACTAAAAACATGGATATTAATGACTTTTTGTGAAAAAAACATGGATATTAATGACTTTTTGTGAAAAAAACATGGATATTAATGACTTTTTGTGAAAAAAAACATGGTTTTTAAAATGTCATGTTTTTTTTGGTCAGATAAAATTTAATAACACTCATGTTTTTTGTAAAAAATCTTTATTTCAAAAAGCATGGTTTTTTGGTCACATAAAATAAATTAATATCCATGTTTTTTTACAGATAAGATTAGTCATTAGTTTTAGCCTCCCTACCCAGCAACAAATGCAATCCAAAGAGAGGAAGGAAGATTATGAAACAAGATCAAAGTTGAAGAAGACAGTAGTAGGTGCTGAAAAAGAGGACAGCAGTGAACCGAAAAAAGATGGTCCTCAACATAACAAAAACATTTTATTTCAACAAAAAGGAGGCCTACCTAACTCTCAGCTTGGGCCCTCACATTGTCCCCCTGGGAGCACTAGTTTCCATAGATACAATAATTGTATCCCCCTGAGGGGGTGTTTTTTTTTACACAGAAGTCGTGACCAAAAATGAATAATAATAACTTTTTAATTAAAAACATGTTTTAAAATAAACAATGATTTTTTTGGTAACATAAAATATGTTAATATCCATGATTTTAAGACACAATTTTTATGAAAAAATACATAAAATAAAACAGCATGGTTTTTTGGTTGCATAAAATATATTCATATCCAGGTTTTCTTATACATCATTGTTTGTAAAAAAAAACATTTTTTAAAAAACAGCATGGGGTTTTTTAGGTCTCATAAATATATTCATGTTTTTTAGTCATGATTTTTTAGTACAAAAATTTTTTTGGTCTCATAAATATATTCATGTTTTTTCAGTCATGATTTTTTAGTAAAAACATGTTTTATTTTAAAACTGCATGGGGCTTTTTAGGTCACATGAAATATATTGTCTTTTAGTCATGATTCATTGTAAAAAAAAAAGCATGGTTATATTTGGTCCCAGAAAATATATTAATATTCATTTTTATTAGTCAGAATTTTTTGTAAAAAAACATGTATTTAAAAAAACAGCATATTTTTTGGTCACCTAAAATATATTAATATCTATGGTTTTTGATCATTTTGTGTAATAAAAACATAAAAAAGAAACCATACAGTAAAAGTGGTGGCAGACAACCCACAATTACCTAGAGTCTAAGAGGTACAGCAGGAGCCACAGAACTCACCACAGAACTTATATTGATGGAGTCAAAATTCAGAGCTTATTATCTCTGCAAAGTCTGATTTTTTTGGTCACATAAAAATAAAATCAGACATAGTAGAGATAGTAAGCTCTGAATTTTGACTCAATACGAGTTCTGTGGCTCCTGCTGTTCCTCTCAGACGCTTCTAGGTAATTGTGGGTTATCTGCCACCACTTTTACTGTATGGTTTCTTTTTGATGTTTTTATACCAATAAAATGACTAAAAAACATGGATATTAATATATTTTAGGTGTCCAAAAAAAAACCCAGACATATACTTAACAAAATTTAGGTGTGCAAAAAAAAACAAAAATAAACAAAAAACGCACAAAAAACACGTTTTTTTGCAAAAAAACGCAATCAAATAAAACCGTTCTTTTTGCATCACTACTCTTGTCTCTTCATATGATTTTTATGGTTCAATAGATAAATATCAAAAATTTTAAATATGTTCTTCAAGCATTCGTTGATTGTTCTGTTTCTTGATTTTGCAGTAGTTTTATTATTGAATAATTTCCTAATGCACTGTCTTTCCTCCACTTTCACTCAGTAAGGTTTACAATAAACCTTGAATGGCACTTCTGGCAGAGCTATAATTTCATTTGATATGTTGATCTGGTGTGTTTCATTGTTCAGTTTTGCTTTGCTTGTGAATATCTTTGTTGCTTTAGGCTAAGATTTACTTAATGTTGGGTATGATGTTTTCTCTCAGCACATTGGACCTTTTATTTCATTTAGTTAGAAGATTAAGTTGTTTCCTGTTCCAATTTTACTAGACTTCAAAACCATTAAAATGCCTACTTGAATTTGTTGTTTAATGATTCAAGTTTAATTTCATTCATACTCATATCATAATTCATTTTTCCAGTTGCTTGGTTTCATTTTTAGTATATTTACTTTATTTAGCATGAATTTATTCTCAGCAGGATTGTTTTTTTTTTGCTTCTTGCTTTACTTTGAAGTTTAGTTTTGAGGAATCCAAAGAGACTGGTATGGTTTATTTAACTTTTTCTGCATTTTTTATTTAGCATTAGTTTTACTTACAGAGCTTTATTAATAGTTGCTTCTTTTGGTTTGTTTCCATTGATTCCAAGCCCTGTCACCTGTTTTCTACCAACCACCTGATGCATTATGAACCATTTTCAGAGCAAGACAGCTCATACCTTGCTGTGTGGTCAAAAATAGGATTGATATTACTTCAACACTTTGACTGCGACGTGCGCCCCGGGTGGTACACGGAGGTAATTTTTACAATGCTGCTGACTAGCCAGTAGTCCCAAACTCATTTTTCCTAAATATTTAATAAAAGCTTAACATAGGCACCAACATGTTAATGTTTGATATTTTCCAAATAGCTTACTCCAATTGGCATTTAATTTGAGTTTGGTGTTGAAGTTAATATTTAGTAGTCGCAGTCAAAGTGTTAATGTGCTCACAGAAATAATAAATTCTGTTCTAAAGAATCACTAAAGGAACATATTTAATAACATTTTACACAAATGACACTTTGCTTGCTGATGCATAATTTTTCAGTTATTAAACTTTGAGTTATAGGAACATCATATATACCAGTGAAGTAATAGGCACGTTAGTATGCTGCAATACGGTATTGGCGTAAGGTTAGGTTATTTTAGGTACTGTATGCCTAACCTAATAAGTTATATTAGGTTAGGTAATGTTAGGTTAGTTGAATAAACTAACCAAAATTAACCTAAATAAACCTAAAATACCTGAACTTAACTCAGCTATACTAACTTTAATGGTGTTCTGCCAAAATACAGTGCATGTTCCAACAATGCAGGTACAACGATGCTGCTTATATCATGTTATTCCTACCTGAATGTAATTCATGTTATATCTCAAAAATGAGGCATCAGCAAGCAAAACATCTTTGTTAACCCTTTAACGCCCAAGTGGACTGTACGGTCCTCTTTCAAAAATAACAATAATATATTTTATTTTGTTATCAATTTGTTCACTAATGTGTCCTTTGAACTTCACTGCCGAGTAGCAGTTCCTTCCCCATCTTGATAACAGTAACTACCCAATGCCAGTGTCGGTTTAGTGATAGTGGTTGTTATAACGGTAATATGAGTATAAAAATGTGGGCGGTAAAGGGTTAAATGTTCTTCAACGTGTTTCTTTAGTAATTCTTGAGAACCAAATTTCTGAATTCTGTGAGCATATTAAAGTAAATATTACCCAAAAATAGCATTGTGTAACAATCAGCAACTGCTAGTGCCCCATCCTCTTACAGGATGGTTTTTGAAAACTTCAAATACCTACTTCAGTGATTTACAGAACTAAAGTGAAAGATTTGTATTATCCTTCAATCTTCAAAATAGCATTTTTTCAATTTGACCTCTTTCTAAGCAAAAAGGCTGCTTATATACCCAACAGATAACTGAAATTAACTTCTAATTTTAAAGCTAGATTTACATGTCATATCTTTCATTACTTATATTAAAGATAAAATACATCCAGTGTATTGAAATATTTTCCATTTCACTAAAGAAATGCATAGCCAACATGATATGAACATTCAAATTGTCCAAACAGAACCACCATCCAGAGCATGTCAGTTTTTCTACAAACTGAACTGGCTCAAACATCAACTTTGAGAAGACATAAATAAAATGTTGATAAGTGGAAGGTACTGACTTCATTACAATAAGAAAATAATATTTAGTCAATTTGGTCAATATGTATTTTAGGTGATCCACCAAAACGTTTTACATGAATGACATTCTGCTTGCAAATGCTTAGTTTTTGAGTTATAACGGTAAATTAGTTACCGCAACTTGAGTGTTTGAAGTAAGAAGTGATTCAACAAGCTCCTGTGTGGCAATACTGTCATGGACGCTTCCTTCCCGCGGCTCGAATGATCGAGCGAGTTTGCGCCATTTACGACAAAAGTTAACATACTGCTTCAACATTCTGTAAACATTAACATTCAGTTAACGTTCCAGAGTTGACTCCACAAAACATTCAGTCAACATTTTGCTTGCTGATGGGTTATTTTTGAATTATTCAACTTTGAAGTTGGCTTTTGCATGCAAAAGGAAGTGAGTCTGAAAAGGAAGCGAGAATGGCGGCCACCCACTTTCAAAGATGGTGGCCGCCATCTTGGGTACCAGGTGGCCGCCATTGGAGATGATGTAAACATACGTCACTAGAAACCTTTATTTATAATTTTCACTAGAAGAACTGTGGCTCCCCCTCAAGACCCAACCTCTTTACATTTGTAATACATTTACATCATGCACCACATTCATAAAACTTTCTTGCTCTTGCTCATACTTACTACATTCCAGCACAAAATGCTCAATTGTTTCCTCCACTCCACTAATACACTGCCGACATAATCTGTTATTATTCTCATTCCACCTCCATGTACGTCTGTTCACACTCAATGACTTACATCTCACAGCAAACAAGAGTTGACTTCCAAAACTACTATCATAGAACATCTCAAACTTAGGTACTTCTTTTTTCATATACCAGTCAAGTGTAGGCTTCCGCATCATGCTAAGCCTCCACTTATTCAATTCATACTCTTTTGTTTGCCTCTCAATCTCTTTCTTCCACCTCTTGCAGTCCCACTCAGGCCCTACACCTCCAAGATTTATTAAACTCCAGTCATCCACAGGTCTCCCAATTCTAACATGAATAATCTTTTGCATACTAAGCTTCCTTGCATGCCCCCAACACACTTTCTCCCAATAGCTTACACTCAGATTCCATTCAAAAATTTGCTTTACCCATCTGCTATTCTGCATTCTTTCAATTCTCACCTTATAATTCAGCACCGCTTTCATCATTCTTTCTGAAAATAGGCTCCACCCAAGGTCACCTCTAATGGCTTCTGTAGCTGTCCATTTTGGAGCACCCAATGCTAACCGTCCTACCTTATTTTGTATTACATCCAGCTTTTCAAGATCACTTCCATTCCAGGCAAGAGCACTCATACCATACATGACACTAGGTACAGCAACATACTTCCACATTCCTCTCACACATTCATACTTGTTTGCTCTGTATCTGGCCACGCTACTTAATCGTCCACTCCACTGCATAGCTTTTGCCACTTTCTCACCCTTAGTTCTAGTGCATCCATCTTCACTTATCATACAACCTAGATATTTGTATTCTTTTGTTCTACCTATTCTGATTTCTCCAATATTCCACAGTCTGTCTCTATCAGTCTCATCACTATTTATAACCATAACCTTGCTTTTGTCGGCACCAAAGTTCACTTGAAATCCGTACTATATCCGTTCACAATGTCAAGCATCCTTTGCAGTTCATGTCCACATCCACTAACCACAACCACATCATCAGCATACAACAAACAGCTCAGTCTCTCATTACCAACTTTCAGTCCTAAGCCACTCCTTCTCAGTTGAACTGCTAATTCTTCTGTGTACAATCCAAACAACAGGGGAGACAGAGTACAGCCCTGTCTCACTCCTCTAACACTCCTCACTTGCCCCGTTTCCAAATTTCCTAACCTGTATATAGCGCTTGTGTTCTCATACAGACTTTGTACAATTTTTACTATTTTTCTGCTAAACCCAACTTTTCTCAAAACTTCAAAGAGCCTAACCCGATCCACTCTGTCATACGCTTTTTCAATATCCAGGAATGCTAAATACACCTTCTTATCATCCTTCCTCATTCGCTCAATTATTTCACTCACTACAAAACGATTATATTCCCCACGTCTATGCTGCCTAAAACCATTCTGTTCTTCACCTAGGACTCCTAATTCCTCAACTAAATTTTTCATTCTCTCATTCAAAATACCACAAAATATCTTACATACAGTGTCACCCAGTGCAATTGGTCTGTAATTTTTAAGTTCTTTTATACTCTTATGTCCACCCTTATGCAACAGAACTATATTACACTTGTTCCAGTCATCCGGTCCTCTTTCACTCATCTATATCTCATCAAATAAACATTTCAACATACTGACCACACTCTCTCCTCCACATTTATAGAACTCATATGGGATCTTATCAGGGCCACATGCCTTTCCATTTTTCACTTTCTTCAAAAAACTTACAATCTCTTTACAAGTGATTTTGTCTTCCATTTGCAGTTCACTTTCATCAATCAGAAAATTTATGGGTGCATCATCTGTAACCAGCTCATTCATTCCACCAATGTCCTCCCAGTATTCTTCAACTGCTTTCACCATTTGCATCCTATCTTGCACACTGCAACCATTAACTACTAATTCATCAACTTGAACTTCACTACTTCTATCATTACCTTGTATAAACTTATACCAATCTTTTATTCCATCCGGACCTTTCTTTCTTAGATTTTCAACTTGGTGTCTCTCCTCTTTAACTCTAGCCTCATTAATCATTCTCCTTACTTTCTTCTGCTGGTCCTTGTACTCATTCCATGCACTCTGCCATTCATCCTCAGTAATTCTGTTTCTTTCATACATTTTCCTCATACTGCGTTGTTTCTCATTTAAAGTCTTTCTTCTCATTCGTTCTTCCTTTATCTCACTTGTAAACCACCTGGCATTCCCTGTCCCTTTCCTACATTTTTTTCTACCAATCTTTTGCTCTGCCACATCATACAAGGTTCTTGCAATCTCACCATTTAGGTCATTTACATTTCCACACCTGTTCCAGTTATACCTACTCAATTCATTCTTAAATTCTTCCCAGTTTGCCTTTTTTATCTGCCAACTTTCTTTCACACTACTGACCTACTAGCATTGACTCCTTTCTACCCCAGTTATATTCAAGCACAAACATTTGGTAAATGTAAAGGACTTGACCATAATCGATTTTCCACTTTTTGATCAACAAAGATTGTTGATCAGACCAAAATAAACAATTTTTCTTCAATGCACTTTCCGGCGGAAATGAGTATTTTAAAAGTTATGGCGTTAAATGAGTTACCGGAACTCCTGTGTGCATCACCCTATTACAAACGTAAAGAGGTTGGGTCGTGAGGGGTAGCCACAGTTCTTTTAGTTTTATAGTTTACACTAAAAGAACTGTTGCTACCCCTCACGACCCAACCTCTTTACGTTTGTAATAGGGGGTTTGCTCTTCGTCGGCTTGGTTGGCGCGCGGGAACGCCTGTTTACTTTCACGTCGGACCGCGCGGTGTATTTTTCCCCGCCTCAAACACTGGAGTTACGGTAACTCATTTAATGCCCCTAACTTTTAAAATACTTATTTCCGCCGGAAAGTGCATTGAAGAAAACTTGTTTATTTTGGTCTCATCAACAATCTTTATTGATCAAAGAGTGGAAAATCGATTATGGTCAAGTCCTTTACATTTACCAAACATTTTATGGTCACTATCAATATCAAAATCATCTTCATCTAGAAACATTTCATTGACACACTCTCTTGCTCTACTATTCACAATCATATAGTCAATTGCAGTTTTCCATTCCCTGCTTTGCCATGTATGCAAGCCATTTCCTATTGTTACATTCAGGTTTTCAAGTTCATTCTCATCACAAAAATCTAACTATCAATTTTTGTCCATTTGCATTCACCGGCTGACCAAGTATACCAACATGGCCATTCACGTCACCCATCACAATCAGAGGGCACCTGCAGTGTTCTCGGACAATCCTTGTTAATATTTCATACTTTATTACATTCTCTTCATGAGCTAAAATCCCATCAGTTGTCATATAACATACAATCACAACAATACATTCTCCGGCATGCATTCTTTCACACTTAATTGCTAACAAATCTTTACTTTGAGGTTTATTTCCAACAGGAAGTTCCTCTAATTTCCAATTTAGAGCATTCTTTACAATCAAACCAACTCCACCACCTCTTTTTTGCCAATTTACACGCCCTTTTCCCATCATATGATACTTATTCTCCTTACATGAACTTGAACTTGAACTTGAACTTGAGGGCCGACAGTGTCGGGGCCTTTGTAACGGCCTACAATTCCCTCCACAATTTTCACACAAAGAGTTCAGCGCCTGGTACCAGACATGTCCACTAAACTACTCAGGATCTACGATCCTTGTCACATGCCTCCATTGGAAGGCATCACCGGGACAGCCAGTGTGTCAAAACACCATCCCCCGGCACATTGGGTCATTACAGCCCATTCTACCAGACTGGCTCATTCCAGTCACTGTCTCTTACTCCAGGCACGCACAAGAAACACTTTCATAGCCTCAGTGATACTCGCATTACACTCCTGATCCAATCCAGCAAGACAGCTCATACCGCAATCATCTTCAGCACATCTGGCATTCCACTCATTCTCTCCATACTGCTCAGACACCACATTCATAAAACTCTCTCTCTCTTGCTCATACTTACTACATTCCAGCACAAAATGCTCAATTGTTTCCTCTACTCCACTATTACACTGCTGACATAATCTGTTATTATTCTCATTCCATCTCCATGTACGTCTGTTCACACTCAATGACTTACATCTCACAGCAAACAAGAGTTGACTTCCAAAACTACCATCATAGAACAGCTCAAACTTAGGTGCTTTCTTTTTCATATACCAGTTAAGTGTAGGCTTGCGCATCATGCTAAGCTTCCACTTATTCAATCCATACTCTTTTGTTCGTCTCTCATGTTAAACTGAACTTGAACTTGAACTTGAACTTGAACTTGAGGGCCGACAGTGTCGGGGCCTTTGTAACGGCCAACAATTCCCTCCACAATTTTCACACAAAGAGTTCAGCGCCTGGTACCAGACTTGTCCACTAAACTACTCAGGATCTACGATCCTTGTCACAAGCCTCCATTGGAAGGCATCACCGGGACAGCCAGTGTGTCAAAACACCATCCCCCGGCACATTGAATCATTACAGCCCATTCTACCAGACTGGCTCATTCCAGTCACTGTCTCTTACTCCAGGCACGCACAAGAAACACTTTCATAGCCTCAGTGATACTCGCATTACACTCCTGATCCAATCCAGCAAGACAGCTCATACCGCAATCATCTTCAGCACATCTGGCATTCCACTCATTCTCTCCATACTGCTCAGACACCACATTCATAAAACTCTCTCTCTCTTGCTCATACTTACTACATTCCAGCACAAAATGCTCAATTGTTTCCTCTACTCCACTATTACACTGCTGACATAATCTGTTATTATTCTCATTCCATCTCCATGTACGTCTGTTCACACTCAATGACTTACATCTCACAGCAAACAAGAGTTGACTTCCAAAACTACCATCATAGAACAGCTCAAACTTAGGTGCTTTCTTTTTCATATACCAGTTAAGTGTAGGCTTCCGCATCATGCTAAGCTTCCACTTATTCAATCCATACTCTTTTGTTTGTCTCTCAATCTCTTTCTTCCACCTCTTGCAGCCCCACTCAGGCCCTACACCTCCTACATTTATTAAACTCCAGTCATCCACAGGTCTCCCAATTCTAACATGAATAATCTTTTGCATACTGAGTTTCCTTGCATGCCCCCAACATACTTTCTCCCAATAGCTTACACTCAGATTCCATTCAAAGATTCGCCTTACCCACCTGCTATTCTGCATTCTTTCAATTCTCACCTTATAATTCAGCACAGCTTTCATCATTCTTTCTGAAAATAGGCTCCACCCTAGGTCACCTCTAATGGCTTCTATAGCTGTCCATTTCGGAGCACCCAATGCTACACGTCCTACCTTATTTTGTATCACATCCAGCTTTTCAAGATCACTTCCATTCCAAGCAAGAGCACTCATACCATACATGACACTAGGTACAGCAACATACTTCCACATTCCTCTCACACATTCGTACTTGTTTGCTCTGTATCTGGCCACACTACCTAACCGTCCACTCCACTGCATTGCTTTAGCCACTTTCTCACCTTTAGTTCTAGTACATCCATCTTCACTCATCGTACAACCTAGATATTTGTATTCTTTTGTTCTACCTATTCTGATTTCTCCAATATTCCACAGTCTGTCTCTATCAGTCTCATCACTATTTATAACCATGACCTTACTTTTATCGGCACCAAAGTTCATCTTGAAATCTGTACTATATCCATTCACAATGTCAAGCATCCTTTGTAGTTCATGACCACATTCACTAACCACAACCACATCATCAGCATACAACAAACAGCTCAGTCTTTCATTACCAACTTTCAGTCCTAAACCACTCCCTCTCAGTCGAACTGCTAATTCTTCTGTGTACAATCCAAACAACAGGGGGGACAGAGTACAGCCCTGTCTCACTCCTCTAACACTCCTCACTTGCTCTGTTTCCAAATTTCCTAACCTGTAGATAGCACTTGTGTTCTCATACAGACTCTGTACAATGTTCACTATTTTTCTGCTAAAACCAACTTTTCTCAAAATTTCAAACAGCCTAACCCGATCCACTCTGTCATACGCCTTTTCAATATCCATGAATGCTAAATATACCTTCTTGTTATCCTTCTTCATTCGCTCAATTATTTCACTCACTACAAACAGATTATCCTTCCCCCGTCTATCTTGCCTAAAACCATTCTGTTCTTCTCCCAGGACTCCTAATTCCTCAACCAAATTTTTCATTCTCTCATTCAAAATACCACAAAAGATCTTACATACGGTGTCACCCAGTGTTGCAATTGGTCTGTAATTTTTAAGTTCTTTCATACTCTTATGTTCACCCTTATGCAACAGAACTACATTACACTTGTTCCAGTCATCCGGTACTCTTTCACTCTTCCATATCTCATCAAATAAACATTTCAACATACTGACTACACTCTCCTCCACATTTATAGAACTCATATGGTATCTTATCAGGGCCACATGCCTTTCCATTTTTCACTTTCTTCAAAAAACTTACAATCTCTTCACAAGTGATTTCGTCTTCCATTTGCAGTTCATGTTCATCTATCAGAAAATTTATTGGTTCATCATCTGTAACCTGCTCATTCATTCCACCAATGTCCTCCCAGTATTCTTCAACTGCTTTCACCATTTGCATCCTATCTTGCACACTGCAACCATTGACTACTAATTCATCAACTTGAACTTCACTACCTCTATCATTACCTTGTATAAACCTATACCAATCTTTTATTCCATCTGGACCTTTCTTTCTTAGATTTTGCACTTGGTGTCTCTCTTCTTTAACCCTAGCCTCATTGATCATTCTCTTTACTTTCTTCTGCTGGTCCTTGTACTCATTCCATACACTCTGCCATTCATCCTCAGTAATTCTGCGTCTTTCATACATTTTCCTCATACTGCGTTGTTTTTTATTTAAAGTCTTCCTTCTCGTTCGTTCTTCTTTTATCTCACTCGTAAACCACCTAGCATTCCCTGTACTTTTCCTGCATTTCATTCTACCGATCTTTTGCTCTGCCACATCATACAAGGTTCTTGCAATCTCCTTATTTAGGTCATTTACATTTCCACACCTGTTCCAGTTACATCTACTCAATTCATTTTTAAATTCTTCCCATTTTGCCATATTAATACGCCAATTTTCTCTTACTCTGCTGGCCTTCTGCATCGGCTCCTTTCCACCCCAATTATATTCTAGTACAAGCATTTTATGGTCACTATCAATATCAAAATCATCTTCATCTACAAACATTTCTTTGACACACTCTCTTGCTCTACTATTCACTATCATATAGTCAATTGCAGTTTTACATTCCCTGCTTTGCCATGTATGCAAGCCATTTCCTATTGTTCCATTTAGGTTCTCAAGTTCATTCTCATCACAGAAATCAATCAATTTTTGTCCATTTGCATTCACAGGCTCACCAAGTATACCAACATGGCCATTCATATCACCCATCAAAATCAGAGGGCATCTGCAATGCTCTTGCACAATTCTTGTTAATATTTCATACTTTTTTACATTCTCTTGATGAGCTAAAATACCATCAGTTGTCATATAGCATACAACCACAATAACACATTCTCTGGCATGCATTCTTTCACACTTTATTACTAACAGATCTTCACTCTCAGGTTCATTTCCAACAGGAATTTCTTCTAATTTCCAATTTAGAGCATTTTTCACAATGAGACCAACTCCACCACCTCTTTTTTGCCAACTTACACGCCCTTTTCCAATCATGTAGTACTTACTCTCCTTACATTTTAAACTGACTCTATCACGCATTTGGGTCTCTACTACACCAACACAATCCAAATCTCCATTCTCAAATTCTGCTACAAGGTCATTTAACTTTCCTGCATTCCATCCACGCACATTTATACATCCAAACCTTACAACACTATTGGACAATTCACAACATTTTTCATTTTTGCTCTGACAGCTTTCCATTCATCCAGTTCCACCTTCCATAACAATGTGAGTACACCCAATCCACTGGATGTATCTCCTGTAGAGTTTCATCTCACCTTCTTGAGTAAGGTGGACTCCATCTCCACGAAAACACCCACTCTGGATCAGGTTATCCACATCAAGGAAGCTGGAACCCATTTCACGCTTTCTCATACTCTCAGCTTTCATACTCATAATCCTTTTATGCACTTCCCTATTCACCTCCTTTCGCACCCTTTCATACTCCTCACCACATGCAGGCCTTCTCCTTCTCTGACTCTATCAACTGGCACACTAGGAAACTGCGGATCTCACAAACAGGTGGCACCAAGTGAAAGAGCACAGCGGACTGTCTACGGTGATTACAACGCAAGTTAACAAAAAGAAGAATTTGGATTAACTTGCTATGGCGAATAAATTCCTCTTGCTCAATATTAAATCATCATTATTCAGGGGACATGTTCGAAGTAATTTTCAGATATCTAGATTCTAGAATCGAAGTTTGAGAGTTAAATTTAGGATATTTGACATATACTTATCCATAAATATGGGAAAAAGAAAATATACATTCTAAAAAATGTCATATAAAAACATCTGTTTAGAAACAATGAATAATAGTGACACAATCATTTATATTTTGCAAAAATTGAAGAATATACAATATATTGTCTACGATAGTGGCTGAAACACATGCTAGCGTATCATAAAAATATATATTATCATAGTTCTTTTTAAATTAGAAAAACTTGAACACTTTCTCCAGGAGTGAAAAAATAGTTGAAAATCCGATTCACATACGCTCTTAAAAATATAACCTATGCTATCATTTACAAGAGCTTCACGATTACACTCATTCAAGCCCGGCACATTTCATCTGGTACATTGGTTTTTCAAATGCTTTACAATTAACATCTGGACGCAACGGTGGTTTCTTAATGTCAAGCTGGTACCCATTTCCGACACCTGGGTAGAGTGAGGAATTGTACTTGAGTTTTCTCTTCTCCACAACAGGAGAGAAATCGCAACACAGCGCCGAGATTTGAACTGCCGACACCTTCTCGTAAGGGCTCGTACTTACCACTCGGCCACAGAGATTATTAACACGCACAACAGAGACAGAGTAGTTTGAAAACTACCCACAGAACCACTCTCATTCAGTGTGCGTTAAATAACAAAATATCATAGCCATGTAGCTAGAGGGTTCTGTCGCCGTGCGGGAGACCCGGGATCGAATCTCGGCGCTGGCGGTGGCGATTTTCTCTGTTGGGTATAGGAGAAAAATTCCAAGCACAATACCCCACTCTACCCAGGTGTCTGAAATGGGTACCGGTCTTGACCGGGGAAAAGCGTCATGGCGTCCTGGCGTTATTTATAAGGCATTTGAAAATCCAATGTACAAGGTGATATGTATCAGGCTTGATTGGAAATAAAGCATCCGTAGATGCCTTCATTATTATATCTCTTTTCATTATTAATCAGATCCAATTCGTTGGATTTCTTCCTCGATCGATGTCTTGAGCTGATGTAGATGTAGCATTAGCTACAAAGAGCATTATTCTAAAATTTCTCATTAGCACTTAAATAGCATAGTTATTGGCATTAAAAATCTTACTCTAAATTATTGTTAATAATTTTCTACTTATAATTAGTAATCCTTGAAGTTTTTGTGTAAATGCATGAGATATAAAATAACGGTCGACATTTTCGAGTTTGAAGCCTTTGGAATTGGCAACACCGCGCGGGACGCCTTGTTTGAGCGTCACTCTCACGTGCGTCTTTAGCTTGTGCGTTACAGCGTTCTTGTAAGTGAAAAATTAAGTGTTCAAATAGAGCAAATCTGGTAAAAGATATCGTGTTCATTTCTTAGTGTGCATTGTGTTTAAGTATAAGGATCTGGACAGTGTCGTGCTATATAAACATGTAAATAGTCGTAGAAGTCGTAAAATAGCCTGGCTCATTCCGAGTGCTATCTCAACATGACATAGCGTAAATTTTGCGTGTCATGTTCATTTCTTGTGTCAAGAGTATAGTATAGATGTTTAACCAAGTCTTTCTCCTTACTGCAAAAAGATATACTTGCAGTTGTCATTATGATATTGAAACTTGCTCATCAAATACTTCGTGAGAGCGCACGGCGGATTGCTGGCGTTTCGCGGAAAGATGGCCGAACGTAAACTGCTGTGTGATGTCATTTTTATGTTCAAGATTTGCACTTTATTTAGGGGTAGATATTATCCTTTTTACTACAAGATATACTTACAGTGTTTTTCATTATGATTGACATATGGATGAATTTAGGACTGCCCTTTTTTATTTCTCGTACGGATATAGATATGTTATAGAGTACGAAATTTATTCATTCATATTCTTGCATTTTGTAGCTGTTTCGTATTTCATTTATATTCCACGAATCATGGTGCTTAAATCACATGTATTTTCCATAATTCTACAAAATTGAATAACAGATTATTACTGCTCTAAAAATCACAAGTCTTGTACCGTCATGCTTATACTGTAATTCAAGCATAAAGGAACAGCCATTGCCAGCTGGTAACCTTCCTATTTTCTTCCTGAGCCTGTAAAAAAATTAATAGCTTTGAGATAAATCTATGGAAAAAGTTCAGGGTTTTCTCCGTGATGGGAAATTTACCATTGCGGTGTAGGGGTTGTCAGTTGTGGAATTTTTCCTTGATGCCTCTTCGAGAACCTTCTCATTCAGCGTCTTCGATTATTGCAGATCCTCGACGGCACCAAACGCCACAACACACATTCCCTGGGCCTGAGCTTTACAAGTTGTAAATTCACGTGGTATATTATCTCTCACTAAACCATCGAGTTACACCACGTAAATTGCCTATCTGTGACGTGAGACGGTCTGACCTTTGGTTATATATCACATTGCAATCACTTGGTTCGGAGCTAGTAGAGCCTAGTATATTACAACTAATGGCTAACTAATCTACCCGCTCAACCACGACAACTTGCTTTTCACATCGTGGAATTATTCTAAAGTCTGAAAACATAAATAGTGACTCATCCCCACGTCACGGGTTGAATTGATATTCTGTCAGTCGCTTAAATTAAACAGACTGTGAACCTCCACAAACACACTCACTTACACCTGGCCAACGTCATCGCTCGCTGGACCTCGCCTGCACGGAGTTTCCCATCTAAGAGAAGATCGTCCGAAGTCAAGCACGCCATCGGTCACCACGGCTTCCTTCAATAAAAATATCCAAGCTGAGTTTCCCCATAAAGCCATTTCCTCTACTGTTATTCTAAGTTTGACGTTTATTAATGAATGTAATAAAAGCAATATATAGATGAACACAGTGAGGTGACACGCTGTTAACATTCTCCTACATTAACACAAGAGTTGTGGCTCTGGTGATATCGGGGAATAATGTACAAAGTGCGTAATGGTTTGAAGTAGATAATTTATATTCAAAAAGAGGTCGAAATGGGAAAAATTTGATAATATTTTTCATCTAAACATTAGAAAATAAAACTAAGTTAACAACCTCAAAGAACATGCTTTAAGCCCCACAAAAAATGTATATTTCTATTCAAACAATTGAAAATAGTACTGTATAAGAAAATGACGTGTTCGTTAACGTGAAGATCATAGTTAATAAAGAAAATACGGTATTTATATTAGCTTATGACCCCTAGCCACAAAAGGGGATCTTAAGAGAGCGAAGAGACGGGAACATGTAATGGGGACCTATGTATACCGTGGTATGGAGTGTGAACCATGTATACCGTGGTATGTAGTGTGGACCTATGTATACCGTGGTATGGAGTGTGGACCATGTATACCGTGGTATGTAGTGTGGACCTATGTATACCGTGGTATGGAGTGTGGACCTATGTATACCGTGGTATGGAGTGTGGACCTATGTATACCGTGGTATGGAGTGTGGACCTATGTATACCGTGGTATGGAGTGTGGACCTATGTATACCGTGGTATGGAGTGTGGACCTATGTATACCGTGGTATGGAGTGTGGACCTATGTATGCCGTGGTATGGAGTGTGGACCTATGTATACCTTGGTATGGAGTGTGGACCATGTATACCGTGGTATGGAGTGTGGGCCATGTATACCGTGGTATGTAGTGTGGACCTATGTATACCGTGGTATGGAGTGTGGACCATGTATACCGTGGTATGGAGTGTGGACCATGTATACCGTGGTATGTAGTGTGGACCTATGTATACCGTGGTATGGAGTGTGGACCTATGTATACCGTGGTATGGAGTGTGGACCTATGTATACCGTGGTATGGAGTGTGGACCTATGTATGCCGTGGTATGGAGTGTGGACCTATGTATACCGTGGTATGGAGTGTGGACCATGTATACCGTGGTATGGAGTGTGGACCTTTGTATACCGTGGTATGTAGTGTGGACCTATGTATACCGTGGTATGGAGTGTGGACCTATGTATACCGTGGTATGGAGTGTGGACCTATGTATACCGTGGTATGGAGTGTAGACCTATGTATACCGTGGTATGGAGTGTGGACCTATGTATGCCGTGGTATGGAGTGTGGACCTATGTATACCTTGGTATGGAGTGTGGACCATGTATACCGTGGTATGGAGTGTGGGCCATGTATACCGTGGTATGTAGTGTGGACCTATGTATACCGTGGTATGGAGTGTGAACCATGTATACCGTGGTATGGAGTGTGGACCTATGTATGCCGTGGTATGGAGTGTGGACCTATGTATACCGTGGTATGGAGTGTGGACCATGTATACCGTGGTATGGAGTGTGGACCTTTGTATACCGTGGTATGTAGTGTGGACCTATGTATACCGTGGTATGGAGTGTGGACCTATGTATACCGTGGTATGGAGTGTGGACCTATGTATACCGTGGTATGGAGTGTAGACCTATGTATACCGTGGTATGGAGTGTGGACCTATGTATGCCGTGGTATGGAGTGTGGACCTATGTATACCTTGGTATGGAGTGTGGACCATGTATACCGTGGTATGGAGTGTGGGCCATGTATACCGTGGTATGTAGTGTGGACCTATGTATACCGTGGTATGGAGTGTGTACCTATGTATACCGTGGTATGGAGTGTGGACCTATGTATACCGTGGTATGGAGTGTGAACCATGTATACCGTGGTATGGAGTGTGGACCTATGTATACCGTGGTATGGAGTGTGGACCTATGTATACCGGGGTATGGAGTGTGGACCTATGTATACCGTGGTATGGAGTGTGGACCTATGTATACCGTGGTATGGAGTGTGGACCTATGTATACCGTGGTATGGAGTGTGGACCTATGTATACCGTGGTATGGAGTGTGGACCATGTATACCGTGGTATGTAGTGTGGACCTATGTATACCGTGGTATGGAGTGTGGACCTATGTATACCGTGGTATGGAGTGTGGACCTATGTATACCGTGGTATGGAGTGTGGACCTATGTATACCGTGGTATGGAGTGTGGACCTATGTATACCGTGGTATGGAGTGTGGATCTATGTATACCGTGGTATGGAGTGTGGACCTATGTATACCGTGGTATGGAGTGTGGACCTATGTATACCGTGGTATGGAGTGTGGACCTATGTATACCGTGGTATGGAGTGTGAACCATGTATACCGTGGTATGGAGTGTAGACCTATGTATACCGTGGTATGGAGTGTGGATCTATGTATACCGTGGAATGGAGTGCGAACCATGTATACCGTGGTATGGAGTGTGGATCTATGTATACCGTGGTATGGAGTGTGGACCTATGTATACCGTGGTATGGAGTGTGGACCTATGCATACCGTGGTATGGAGTGTGGACCATGTATACCGTGGTATGTAGTGTGGACCTATGTATACCGTGGTATGGAGTGTGGACCTATGTATACCGTGGTATGGAGTGTGGACCTATGTATACCGTGGTATGGAGTGTGGACCTATGTATACCGTGGTATGGAGTGTGGACCTATGTATACCGTGGTATGGAGTGTGGACCTATGTATACCGTGGTATGGAGTGTGGATCTATGTATACCGTGGTATGGAGTGTGGACCTATGTATACCGTGGTATGGAGTGTGGACCTATGTATACCGTGGTATGGAGTGTGGACCTATGTATACCGTGGTATGGAGTGTGAACCATGTATACCGTGGTATGGAGTGTAGACCTATGTATACCGTGGTATGGAGTGTGGATCTATGTATACCGTGGAATGGAGTGCGAACCATGTATACCGTGGTATGGAGTGTGGATCTATGTATACCGTGGTATGGAGTGTGGACCTATGTATACCGTGGTATGGAGTGTGGACCTATGCATACCGTGGTATGGAGTGTGGACCATGTATACCGTGGTATGTAGTGTGGACCTATGTATACCGTGGTATGGAGTGTGGACCTATGTATACCGTGGTATGGAGTGTGGACCATGTATACCGTGGTATGGACTGTAGGGAATGGCGAAGCTGTGCACTAGGTGTGTTCTACTGTTTCTTGTGTTCACTATAAAAGTTATTCCTAACTCCTACATTTCATATCCCGGCCGCTCTCAAAGTTCGAAATTTTTCAATACGGTTCTAATTTCAAATCCTCGTAACTCTTTAACGAAGCATTTTGATCACATGGCTATTGAGCAGGAAGTGTTTATTTCAACGGTCCCAACCTTATGGAAAAGTTTGTAATCCTGTATATGTGCGAACCCTTTTTTCATAGGTAATCTTTAGCCATGAAATCAATGGGCCATTCAGATTGGTAACGTGGATTTTAAATTCGGACCTAAACATAGTCGGTAATAGTACAGTACGATCACGTCATGTTATTCAAAAAAGAGGAACTGATTCACTCGGGGTAAAATCAAGATTTTATCATTAGAAATTCCATAAATCGTATACAACATTCTCAGTAGACGCTTGGCGATGGAACTAAACTTACTTTCCGACCCAAGAGATACACAATAGAGAGCAAATGAAAGAAACCTTAATAAGTAAGTACTCTCAGCTTTGATTGGAAGAGAAAATACAAATGAGATTTCGTCAGAAGCTGAGGAATTAGCCTTGCAATAATTACTCTGCCTCTGCTATAATTTCTAAAGCTCAAATGTGGAGTATTCAATACTGACTCGATAGTGATAACAGGATAGATCTTACATTATACCAGGGATCTTCAGCGGAATCTACAAGTACTCCATAATGCGAGGTCATGGCTCACATTATAGAAAAGTAAAAATTTAACAAGAGATCAAGCAGCCGCGCCAATGGTCGTTGATATACTACTCTAGGCTGAGCCAGACGACAAGGGGACTAGTAAATTTATCACCTGCACCCGAATAAACTCATTTGATCGAAAGCACGTTTTATGTTTTGTCCTCTGTCAGTTTTCCGCTAAATCCATACGTTGCAGCCGAAGTGAATACCTGTCAAACCATTCGAGGTTGAGACGTGGCGCTGGTGTCGAAGTGGCAGTGAATTATGAGCCTTCTACTTGGCGCATCGATATAGCTTCGCGGCACGACTCTCGACGCTATAAAATACACTTGCGGTTGCCAAGTACACTTGACGGACCCGAGCACGTACTGCTGGTCGCAGTGTGCCAATGGTGCGAGTGTGTGCAGTGACGCCTCGCTCTCCCGAGTGCCTTTGTAAGGTCCGACCGATGGGTGCAAGGCCAATGTCTCGCAGTGTTTACTGGCACGTGAATGAGTTTAGGAATAAAATCCTTAGTACAAGTAGCGGAATTTACTGTCAGGCACTTAGAAAATTTTTTACATAGTTTCCGAATGAAAAAATGAAATTTCGAGTCGCGGACTGCTGAAGATAATACTATCGTCTTTATAGCTGAGGTGCAGAATGCTGAAATGGGGTTTTCACTGTATTTTCTCCGCATGCATTTTGTAGCCACCAATTCTAAGACAACCTCTTGAATTTAAATAATTTACTTACCACAGGTAATACAGAGGTAGATAATTTCTCAAGTTTAGTACAAGTTGAATGACTTTTAGGGTATCCTACCATCAACGCTATCCTAGGGTATATAATAATGTTTTACCTAACTCACTTAACCTAGTTACGCACATTAATAGGATATGTAAGATACAAATACATTTCTTGCAAGAACACTTACATGCTGGATAAATCATGAAATTGTATTTTAAAAGATGGCCATACGTGTGTTTGCTCTTAGTTACATGCTTAATTTTTACAAGCAAAACCTTTCTTCAACGATACAGTATTAGTTTTCAGAGTTATCACTTTGTATATCTGTAATTTCTTCTCTTCCCAAAACGCGAGACTCAGACGCAATCCGAAAATTTGCCACCAAGGGTAACGTAAGCATGCTCCAGCCAAAACCAAGGGTAACGTAAGCATGCTCCAGCCAAAACCAAGGGTAACGTAAACATGCTCCAGCCAAAACCAAGGGTAACGTAAGCATGCTCCAGCCAAAACCAAGGGTAACGTAAGCATGCTCCAGCCAAAACCAAGGGTAACGTAAACATGCTCCAGCCAAAAAACTTGCTTGAAGTTCCACCATCCTTAAATCATGAAATACACGCTAAGTAAAAAGTTCATTGCTTTACCAAATACAGAATAATGACATTGAATTTCAAACGTGCTCCAGTCTCAGATTTTTCTGCGTGAGGAGGGCCCGTGTGATGTTTGCTAATATTATTAATTAAGTCCAATTGCGCCTAAAAATATATTAGAAAACGAAATTATGTAATACTTGTTGAAATTATATTATGAGAATGAGTAAGAGAGGCATAAAGTATATTGTTGAGTAAATTAATTCTATCTTAGCCTAAAACATCATAGCGAGCGAATGTCTGTCTAAAATTATTCAGGAATGTTTCGAAGGTTGCGCAGCGGCAAATGGTATTGTGTGTTTCGTAACTCCCAATCTCGTCATTTTCTTGCCCTGTAATTTTATGTCCCGCAATTTTGTGTTGTTGAAATTTAGCTTGTAATATAAGTGAGGCAAAATGCACGAAAGCTCCTCTGGGGGTTGCGACACGTGCATAGGCTACCTCAAGAGCATCCTCAAGTTCCTGCTGAGCCACATCGGGCTGGTGTCCCTCGTGGTCGGCTACACCATCGTCGGGGCCGTCACCTTCGCTAAGCTCGAAGCTGAACATGAGGTGCAAGTCAAGAAGAATATGTCTACTGTGCGTGAAAAGGTGAGTCGTTTTCATACACTTTATTTATCAGTAGGTGAAACGTAGTTGTTTTGATCTTCAAAGTCACTGGCGACACTCACGGTAAAAGCAGCAAGCTTATGAAGCAGGCGCGGCAGCATCAATTCGTTAACGATAAGTGCTTTTGATGACTATGCCATCCTGCTCAGTAATTGTGCATATTAGGATCTAATAAGGCTGCTTCAACATGATATGCAAATCATATCAGTTCGTACATTAGTAATGTCTGATTTTTAGAGTGGGTGTTTAAATTTAGATTTGTCAATTATTTACATTCTATTACAAGTGTAATACATTTCTGAGACTTAACTGAACGATTTTCTGTCAGATTATCTATGTTACATTCATGTTTTTCATAAATATTGGCATCCATGCTGTCTCATCTAAAGATTACTGAGGAAATGTTCAACTGCACGAGTTTCCTAACACGTTAACTGCATTTACGCGGTCCCTACGGTCGGTTGGGTTTGGTTGGAAGAAACCGCATTGAAAAGAGGGAAAATGCATTAGTGGATAACAACATAATGTGTAAACTTCCTTCATTGAAGAGAAAATTGTACTGTAAAATGAAAATCCTAAATTATAAATCGATTCATCAGTGCCAGCATATGTCACGAGTGAGTTTACAATGCCAAAGACCGAAAAAGAACCTCTAAAGTTATTTTCGTTATTCAGACCATTTTTGTGAAAGAAAATAAAAGTGAAACTCGACAATTATAAAAATAGAAAAGCCAAACATCGATCTGAATAGCACCCCGTACACTTCTCTACCACAGCTGCTCCGTTACACAACAGCAGCAGCCGGGCAAACACAGCTCGGTAGAAATGACATTCACGAAACGTCAGTTCTATCGCTTTGTTAATTGCTTCGGGCAAAATATTGATTCCGATATCGTTAGGTATTCTAGCTTTCTCTTTCCTCGCATATAATTTTTGACACGAGCTTTCGTTGACATATTTTCCGACTTCTCATATTCAGGAATTTAAATGTTTCACGCGCTGGATCCGGTCTTGACACTACAGAAATACTATCTACACCCTTCTCATCGACTGCAACTTCTCACGACAGCCTCAAAACTTAACAATACGAACCGAATGGAAAAGTTACCTTCTGCCCGTCTATGGAATGTCAAGTCCTCGGGAGAGCGAGAACTGAGCAACCTTTTCGTCTGGAAACTATATTCCCTTTTCTCAAAATGGCCAGTGTTGGTAGATGAAGAAAAAAACTCAGGTTTTTTCGTTTTTACTGGCTTCGGAAAACTTTTTGGTGTCATCCAGCGTTTCATTTAACAAAGAGCTTAAATAACCAGAGAAAAGAAATAGAACCAATAATTTTTTAAAATGTTCATAGTTATGCTGTGAAATATTAAGAGCGGTTATGATTGTGTGGCGCAGGTGACGGACAGATTGTGGGACATCACCAACGACATGCACATGCTGGAGGAGGTCGAGTGGAGCCAGAGGGCCCGGGAGACGCTCAAGGACTTTGAGAACAGCCTCGTCAGGGCCATCAAACAGGAGGGCTGGGACGGCATCGAGTCTAGCGAGCCCAAGCAATGGACCTTCGCTGGGGCCCTCTTCTACTCCATCATCCTGATCACAACAATTGGTGAGAGAAGCGCGCGATCACTTGTGTCTTAACCTTGCTTGCACGTCAGCCCAAACCTCGCCACAAAATCTTTAACTAGAACTCGCATCTTCGTCACCTAGTGTTGCTATCTGTCGGCGTAAGAAAGTTTGCTGGAAATAGTGAAAAAGTTGGAAACAAGTAAAGCGAAGGGAAGATGATCGGTCAAAAAAAAACATACAAAAGGGACATGAATCTGGAAGTTTATTTTAAATGCATGAGACGAATGTGTGTGATTTATTTACCATAAGCATGTACGTTGTTGCGAGTAAGTCATCAGAAAATCTAAATGCCTAACAGACGACAACGTTAGCACTGTCAGCCAAATAAGCTATAGTAACGCTGCCATCCAATGAATCCTATTGGCAAATAATAAGCCAAATAAGTGTTGAACAAATTCTTCAGTACATAACTTAGAGTTCTTATGTTTCTTAGAGCTAGTTAAGGATATGAGAAATATATGAAAATGCCAGCTAGGAGAAAGAGCAGTTTGATACTCTTGTCCACAATTTTTTACATCAGATATCTCGTTTGTAATGGAAGCTTTGTTGTTCGAGGTTTATCCTCCTCATTTTTTCATGGTGAAGAATAGTGTTCAGATACGATGCGTTGTTCAAACGTTGCATGATTTGTTAGTTTTCTTTCAATTTTTGGTTCAACATATTTATTGTTTATTCGTCTAGCTATTTGTACGCGCGAAAAATTTCCAGCTGATTTGAAGGCCGAAGTAGGTGGAGTCAAGGCAAACATCAAGAGATGGGAAATTCTAGAATTTTGTACAATCAAAACCACTGTTTTGAGATCAGGTTTATGAATAATAGGGAGTATCGGCTTATTTCGGTAGTTGAGAAAATCGATAGTGATGGGGTAGCTTCAGAATTTCTAGGTTCTTGAATGAATTATTTGTATGGGTGCTACATTCCAAGTTGGAAAAGCCACCATCTTTCTATAATGTGAATATTCCGTCTGTTGTGTCTGGCATGCCACGATTTAACACAGTATTGAATATACTCGTACAGGTAGATCAGTGCACTGTGAAGGACTTGCAGTGTTTCTCTCGGTAAAGTATGCTCTACTTTGTTTAAACTTCTGGTGGATTGGGAAAGATTTATACGCAAATCATTTGTATGATTTGAGGGTGAAATTTTCGTTTAGTATTATTCCTAGAAATTTGTAGCTTTGAATTTCCTGAATATTTTTGATGCTTGTCAAAACGCTAGGGAATGGCTTTTTCATTATCGGAGAATGGTACATATTTAGGCTAATTGACATCCATTCTTATCGCATTTGCTACTACCCAGAACGAAAGACTGATTCCTGCTCATTTCGTTCGCGATGTTCACCGTATATCGGGGAAGAAATTTGATAATGTTCTATCATCTGCGAGCAGTGTAAATTTGAAGAACGATATCGATTTTACGATATCATTTATGAAGATAAGAAATAAAAGAGGCCTAAGAGCAGAGCTTAATTGAAGAGACTTCATCCGTTGTGTTTTGCAGCTCTGAAGTAGAATTACCAATTACTGCACACTGTTTACGGTGTGAGAGGCGGATATATGAACCATTTGCGACGTAGACCTGCTATGACATATACAGAACATAGTGGCACAGCTGAGGCAAAAGTATGTCGTGATCTACACACTTGAATGCTTTTTTAGTCAAGAAAAATGACGATTTTGAAGAACGGAGTTTTCATGGCCATTTTTAATGAATTGGAAATGGGGCAAAGGAAAAAAGTTTGCGTTCTGTGTTATCTATTTTAAGCGATACTAAAGGATCCCTGTAATGAAGTAATTTATTTGAAAATGTATTTTCCCCAAAAAATAGTTGTTCTTTTGCGTCTTAAAAGCAGGTGGAATCCTCCGAAGTGTTCACTGGAGCCTGGAACAAAGAGTGATTTGAGTTAGGTAGCGCGCGTGGCAAGTGTGCTTATTACTTACGTTTTAGCGATATTTTCCCTGTATTGACTAAGTAATTATTTATTGAATACACGTATCTGCGATGCCTTTCTCATTGTGAGGGACTACAGTGTTACGAACAATAGTCTTTATTGTGTTTATGGAATTAATTTTTAGTTTTTGCGTGTTCCATTCATGAGATCTCTGATCTGGTTTCCATGATTTTCAGGCGGGTACATTTTTCAGTGAAGTGATTTTTTTAAAACTCAAATGCGGCTGTTAACATAATTTCTGAACTTCTGTGCATTTCAGAAGGAATTTTCGTACGCGGTATGAAATCAAGTCTGCTTGCCGTGTTTCTATTTGGGAATAATTTTTATGGTTGCCCATGGTTTTTGTTTGCCTTTGAGAGTGACTGTACGGGTTATGATTAGCTTCTGTTGCGGGTTTTATTTAAAAGATTTATCAGGTCAGTTAGGGCTTGACCAATGTGTTTCTATTCACAATGTTTTCTAACGTCGGCATTTTTTGACTCCTACACCCGAGATTACAACCGCCGTCACTAAACTAGCTTAATTAACTGGCACTGACATCAGATGGCCACCGACATCAGCATGAGAAAGAAGCTGTTGGCAGAGAATTTCTAAGGACACATTAGGGAATAAATTCAACAAGAAATACAATATATTGAGGCTGTTTCCGGAAAAGGACCGAAAAGTCCAGCAATGCGTGTGTGAGGTTAAGCCGGTTTCCGATAGAGTTTGGTGCATGTCATTACTGGATACTATAGATGTGCATGGAGGCGCATTAAGCTCTGGATTGCGCTTAATATATTCCCAGAATGGTAGTTTTTACTGGAAACATTAGGAAATCATCTGATGAATCCGAACTTCAAGTTCATTAAACCGTTAGTTAGAGGCATTGAGAATTTATTATTTATTACTGAGGTAGAGTCTGCAGATTTTTGTTACATTTTCTTATGAGAAGAGGGAAGGGTGTTGAATGCATTGAAGTTCAGAAGTTTACGGTCGTTTTGCAATTCACCGCGTTGAACAATTTACCGTAAGTTAAAGCCTCTGTAGACTATTACATCACCATAGTGCATGGGTTCGCTTGGGTAGTAGGTAACTTAGTTACTAATGAACCTTAATTTAAAGCGCATTGCTAAGGCTTAGTTTTCGTGGCTGAAAATTACGTAAATATGTGCGTGGAGGTACACTGGTGTGACTAGTACTCGTATACTGATCCCATTGAAGTGCACCCAGGATCTTGCAAGGTCAACAAATTTTCAAGCAAATCCCACCAGTGCGTCTCATCAATCAAGGAACGCATGCCACTTCCGATTCCCTAAAAGAAAGAAATTATCAACTCATTTCCTAACATTGCTAGCGGAGGCCGTAAAATTTCTCACCATAAATTCTCATTTTCACCAAAACCATAACTCATTGATTCTTGAATGGCCGAAAATAAAATTAAGGCATAATATAGTATGAAATTAATTTTTATTAGACACAAACATTAAAAAATAATCTTGAGGGAGTCTTTAATAATATTGAGAGGTCCAAGTATTGCCTGAAGTTTTGCAATGTTATTAATTATTGAGGCTGTGCACTGCAGACACCTCGTATGGAGTGAGGTTTGGACCCTCATTCCCTTTTATACACTAATTTTATTATTGTATGGACTTGTTCTGGCTAGTCTTCACATGATAAGCAATGGTCATAATGCAAATAAGCCATTAATTATCAGGTGTTTTTGCGTCTCGGGCCGAGTTGGAGTGTCAAAATTTTGACAGCAATAAGACCTCGGGTTTGCACATTATTGATGAAACTATCAAACCACAGCATCTCTACAACGTCGGATAGAAAGCAACTTATTTTTTACTGCATACTCACTAGGTTTTCCGATTTCAATACCTACCAGTGTAAAAAAATTCTATGAAGTGGTGGACGAAGCAAATAGTTTTATCTATGAAGTAACTCGGGACTGCAACTTGATAAACTGACTGCGATCTGCCCCTTTAAGAATATCGTTCATTTACTAGCCATATCAGCACACAGTAAGGCTGGTCAGTCGCGTGATTTTGGTTAATCGCTTCCGTTCGAAGCCTGCAAAAGTTGCTCTGAGGCTTGAAAATCAGTGAAGTCGTCATCTCAACATCATACTGCAGCGACAAGAACTCCCACTCCGCTCTGCATTGCACAATCCGCACCAAAAAATAGCCTAAACCACAGGCCTGACCAAGCAGCACACATTGCATACTGGAGACACACTCGGTTTAATCCGCTAAAAGGAGCGGAACAAGCTTTGTTTAACCTTATATATTATAATTTTGAAATTTCAATAAAAATAGGAGAGCAAAAATCACTGATAAAAAATTTCATTATACTGAGAACGTTTCGGGCAAATACCCATCATCAGCTCATTAAAAGAATCTGACATATATCACTGAAATAAAAAATGAACGTAAATGTACAAACAACTATAAACACGGATTTAAAAGATCAAAAAAAAGTATAAATGTGAAAATGCAGTAAATAACAACGAAAAAACTAAGAACCTATGATGCAAAGAGGATATGAACTCAATTGGTTGTTAAGAGAAGGTTTACATTTAAAAATGAAAAGCGATTCTAAAATTCTAAGATCTAAAACACTTGAAGCTACACGTACTACTTTAAAATGACTAGAGTGAGGAGGTATATTGCACGTTTCAGTATGATCGCGAACAGCGGAATGAGATGGACGGGTCAATGGAACCCCAGTACGGTAACTAACTCCAACATGCTCGGCCACTCTAGCTCCGAGAGTACGTGAGGTAAAAATACGGGCCGGAAGTCATTGGCTTTTCTGTCGCTAAATTTTTAGTGCCAATCTTGAACCCTATTTCTCGCAATGAATTTACGATAGAGAACTCTCATTCTTTTGTTAATGATTTAATAAAAATTAGTAATGCATCAAAATTCTTTATGACATCATTTGACGTTGAAAACCTCTTCACTAATATCCCGTTGGAAGAAACTATAGATATTTGTTTGCAGCAACTTTTTACTGATCCTAATTCTCTAGTTTTTGGCCTGACACGTAAATTTTTCAAAACCTTATTGGAACTTGCGGTAAAATATTCTTTTTTTGTGTTCAATGGGAAGTTTTATAAGCAGATTGAGGGCCTTGGTATGGGCCTACCTCTTGGCCCAACTTTCGCAAATATATTCATGTCCTTTTACGAAACTAGATGGCTAAAACTGTGCCCCAATGACTTCCGGCCCGTATTTTATCGTCGTTACATAGACGATACTTTTTTGCTGTTCCGTGAAGAATCCCATGCAACATTATTTTTCGACTTCATTAATCGTCAGCATAAAAATATAAAATTTACTATGGAATGTGAAGAGCATAATAAATTACCTTTCCTGGATTGTTTAGTGACTAAACGAGAGAATAAATTTGAAGTGTCGGTGTACCGAAAAAATACTTTCTCTGGCCTAGGAATGAGTTTCCATAGTTATTGCACTTTTAATTTTAAACTGAATTGCATTAAAACTTTGCTTGCTCGTGCTTATAAAATTTGTTCTAATTTTAGCGTCCTTCATTTAGAATTCTCTTTTTTGATAGAATTTTTCCGCCAAAATGGTTTTAGATCTTCGTTTGTTGAGCACCAAATTGGAAAGTTTTTAGCAAAGAAGTTTCAAAATGATAATGTCGAACCAAATCCGGTCATTCAAGAACCAATCTCTCAACCAATTTATTTGTGCTTACCATATTTTGGACCGTATTCTGAAAAACTCAAAACTGAATTGCTTGCCCTACTCTCTAGACATTTTTCAGGCATAGAATTTCATATAATATTAAGAAATAAATTTACGATTGGTTCTTTTTTCAATTATAAAGACAAACTTCCTTCTACCATGCAGGCCTCACTAGTGTATTCATACAGTTGTGCACGCTGTGCATCCGAGTACTTTGGCATGACCTCACGTACTCTCGGAGCTAGAGTGGCCGAGCATGTTGGAGTTAGTTACCGTACTAGGGTTCCATTGACCCGTCCATCTCATTCCGCTGTTCGCGATCATACTGAAACGTGCAATATACCTCCTCACTCTAGTCATTTTAAAGTAGTACGTGTAGCTTCAAGTGTTTTAGATCTTAGAATTTTAGAATCGCTTTTCATTTTTAAATGTAAACCTTCTCTTAACAACCAATTGAGTTCATATCCTCTTAACATCATAGGTTCTTAGTTTTTTCGTTGTTATTTACTGCATTTTCACATTTATACTTTTTTTTTTGACGTTTTAAATCCGTGTTTATATCTGTTTGTACATTTACGTTCATTTTTTATTTCAGTGATATATGTCAGATTCTTTTAATGAGCTGATGATGGGTATTTGCCCGAAACGTTCTCAGTATAATGAAATTTTTATCAGTGATTTTCGCTCTCCTATTTTTATTGAAATTGAAGAGAATTCCAGAAAATGTACCTAATTTTAAAATTTGAGTCAACAACTCGGCTTGCGTCCCGGTTTTCCGTACGCAGCCATCTAGACATCCCGTGTTCAGCTAACTACACGTTCAGCATCTCTACAACCTGACACGCACTGCGGCACATTGACGCTTCCTCTGCTACTTGTGCTCACTTCGAGATCTAAGTCATTAATGAATCTTGGTTTAGCCACCAACCATATCCAAGTTCCTTTAAGCGACAGTAAATCATCAACAAATGTTTCCGTCGCCGACTAAATTTTAGAACTACCATACTGCTGTTTTTCGATACTGGAAGCAGGACAAGGTGGAATTCATCCCAGGTTTAAGTGACAGAAAACTCTACGATGCAATAACATTTAGCTTGGTTGCAGCTCCATATAAAATTGAATGCACCCAAATTCACTATTGCCTCGTGTTCCTATTATTAATTCATTGATCGGACTATTCTACACCCATGTTTATTTACACGGTTTCTGAGGCGTTGACCTGTGTGAATGACCACTAGTAATATTTTTCATCTGAACTTGAGAGATTTTATTCAACTCTCAACTCTACCTGTGGGAAGGAAGCGTTGAAACGGGATCAAAATCATCTAGTACAAAGGACTGGAACGTCACTCTACGACCGCTACCAGAGGTGCACGAACCTGCTGCTCCAAGCAGACTCCTCTGTTACTGAGGCTTAGTAATCTCTTAAATCACCTAATAATTTACATAAAATTGTGTCCCCTTCTAAAACTAAAGCTCATTGTGGAGTGTCAAAATACGCAAATACTTGATACGCAGGTCTTATAATAGCACAACTCCTTTACTAAGCACACCTTCAATATCACGAGGCTCGAGCGAGAAGTAGACGCTAGGCCGCAGGGCATGGAGACTACGCTGGAAGAGCTAACTGTGGCCGGGGTGGCCAAAAGGAAACGGACTGCATTAGAAATCTTTGTAAACTTCATTGATCTAAACATTGAAACTGAAAATATTGATTTTCTAGAAATACATGATACTGGTATTAATGCTAACGAGATTAACCAACTTGAAAGTACTGAATACCGCGTATCAAAGCTGATAAAATTTGCCCTTTAACACATTCATTGCGGTACTACCCACCGGTGGGTCGTGCTTAAGTTTTTCCAGCTGCAAAATGAACCATCGATGGGTCATTTGAAAAATTTTCAACGGTCTTTTTAAATTAATGGTATTTAATTTAGCCCGTAGATAAAAAATAAAAAACTGTTATAAAATAAAAAACCCTATTTATAAAATTTTTAACAGCTTTTGACTTTAAGTTTGAGTTGGATATTGAACTTCAGTTTTACCCACCGGAGTCAACGTGTTACATAGCAGCCAGTCGCAATTTGAAGGGCCACCAATCCTACACCGAGACACTGTTTGCGCTCTTAGTTCTTTTTGAGCCAAACCAAACATAGCTGTGAATGTGGCGGTGCCTGGTGACTCACCAGCACGGTCCACAAACTCACCATCTCCGCTGCGGTGGCTCCCGTCGACACGCACATCACCAGGAGCTCGTGGTGCACGCTCAAATAGGATATTGTGCGTACATATGAACACCAGTGTCCTAAGGTCTCTAGTATTGCATCATCAGGTTCGAATAAACCAACAAGGAACCTAATCTTAGGAGGAAACGAATACATCGACCGGGCACTCACTACAAATAAACTAAGCTTCGTAGTTTAGTTTACAACGGAAGTAGTCGGTTTCGAAGATGTTGCCAAAATGTTAAGCTGCAGCTTCTTACGCCGGTTTACAGGCGGCAGAGCTTCATCAAAAGACAGCACCATTTAACCCGACAAATGTCAGATCGTTAACTACAAATTAAGGATATTTAAATGATGCTTTTCTTATGATATTTTATTCCAACCAAATTGATACATGTCATCATCACCCACTGAGTTTTTAAATGCCTTATAATTATCGCTAGGACCCAGAAATGATTACCAACTGTTGAGCCGGCAGCCATTTCATACACTTTGGTTCAGTGGGAAGCCGGTGCCAGCGGCTCATCTTCCTTATGAGGAGAACAACCGAGCCCTCAACGTGGGGACTCAGCGCTCTAAAGACTGGAGCGGTCCCGTTTTAGCGTTTAAACCATCAAGGCACTGTGACCAACATCACACGTCATTTAAGCCTTTACCATTTTTTAGTTCGTTAATTATAACAAGAATTACAGGAAAATTTTTGTCTCTTTCTAGTATATTGTAAAACGATTGAAGTTTTGAAGCTTCTATGTCTTATTTCGAGAAATTGTTACATTTAAATTACTATAACTTTATATAATCATTAAAGAACCCTAAATACCGTTTGCGAGCCTGGGTCAGACGTGAAGTATTGAACATCGGCCGGGGAAGTCTGCTACGAATACATGCAGTACTTTTGACAAAACGCCTGCCAGACGCTGAGGTTACTGTTGCATGCTAAATGAAAACGCGTCTATTGCGACGGCGGCCATTCTGCATTAACGCAGCCTGCAATTAGTTACGTCTATTTTTTAGAATGTTTGGTATAAAAAATATATTATTTCATCGCACATTTGCATGTTATCATACGGTATCCAAACTCACAAACATGTTACAGAGAACTGGCAACCAGCTACAATTGTTTAGTCTACAAGTATGTGAGTTTTATGTGAAAAAAGTCACTGCAGTACAAATAAACCGCACAAATGCAGGGTCTGGAACTCGGGACCTACTAGTCCAAAATGTTACGCTCAACAAGGAAAGAGCAAAATCTATCATTTGGACTAGCCTCAATTAATGAGCCTGATCACTGGTTTCGTCAGAGATATACTTAAATGTGCTATGAGTGGGGCATAAAACATGGGTACAAACGCCTCTTAAACTTCCGGTAGAAATAAATTGATCGAATGTTTCACATTCGTTTTGCTCTACGCGCAACAAGCATGAGAAATAACCACAAACCATTCAGTGAAGTAAGAGGTAAAAATTTACAACATGGAAAGTGCGGTGAATCGCTCATACATGTTTTGAGCAGCAAGTTATTCGCACAAATGAGCGTGAACAAAGCTGTACCGACCCAACACCCCACAGCGCTGCTCACGCCGCACCTGCCGCTCAAGACCACGCATCACAACGCGTCCTCACGCAGGCTTCTTTGCCGAGAAAAATTTCGCATTTGTGCCATACCGCATATCTTTTAAATCAAGATAAATACTCTAGTAATACTTTACACAACAGTACTTCTAAAAACCGATGGAAAATCTTCAAAAATAAAATTAAATGTTCAGTAATCTATCTATACTTGTTACAACAAAACGTTACGACCACAACTGCGTTATTTGAACGTATACACAAGTACTGTAATCTTGAAATTTTACCAAACTTCATCTTTACTTCAGTTTTCTACGAGTCTGTCTTATCGAGATGCTCATCAGTGGTCTCTCTATGGGTCACACAGACTCATTATATATATATTTGCGTCAGGCCTACGTCGCACCGTCACCCACTCCATTTATATTATCTCGCTATCATAATACGATATCGATGCATCTTCACATCTCACAACCTTGGTTCATTCACTCGATATTCTGGCATCGCCTAAAACCTGGAAATCATCTGAAAACCCCACTCTCCGGACTGAAAGTGCTTTCCAGATTGTGATTGAGAGTATTTTCCTAGGATATGTCATCACGCTTACGTTCCACTTGAGTCTTGAATTCAAGAACCGTAACATAACGTAAAGCCTTTATGGGCTCCGTTTCATATTATTTCATACTACTCTACTATTTCCCACAAGTCATTAACACCCATTACGAAGATAAAATATTACCGTATTTCCTTCATTCCTTTCTTGATAACGATTTTGAAGCGGTATCACCTCTCGAATACATTTTGAAAGATGCAAAATCTTTACCTGCGAAAATTTCAGCAAAAAACTAGCTTTGAACCCTCTTTTCCTTCATAATAAAAATATAAAAAATTGTCCTGAATTGCAAGGTACATGTTTCCAGATAAGTTCATGTATGGAGTCACACTTCAAAGACTCGCTGTCCTCCTACCAGAAGTTTTGAATGTCTGGCGAGAAGCCTACTAGTGATGGATGATGCGATTCTTCTAACGTTTGTTCATTAAATGGAGGGAGGAGCTTTTGAACAGACTGAGACGACTGAAGACCCGCTTCTTCATATGGATCCGCATCTAGGTCGTCGAACCATGCAGACGAGTGAAATGAATCTAGACCCTTAACTTTATTTGGGTGCTCCTGACGACTGTTGAAGTGAGAACTACCCGATTTTCCATAACCTCCATCGTCTTCTGATTCGTAATCGTAGTCATGAAAACCTGCAAAGTGTTCCCTAGGATGTTGATGACTACCGTGGCCACGGCGAGCTTTCCCATAACCATCACTGAAGCCCGACACACCAAAACCGTCATCGTGGTTGCTGTGCTTGGGGTCGTAGACGGGGGGCGACTCCTTGAGGCTGTGTCCGAGCTGGATGATGATGCCGCAAGACAGCCGTCCTCCTGCGTTGCCGGTCCGCAAACTTTCTTTGTCGCCTCCACGGCCCAAGTCATCGGGTTTGGAGTGGACCACGAAGCTGCGCTTGCCGATATAAGTCTGCAATGAAACGAAGAAAACTGATTCTTCATAACATAGAAAAATTCATCAGTTATTTTGGACTGATGTTTAACCAATTTATTCCGAGCGAAGATGGAAGCTTCGCGTAAAAAACGTGCGACGACTGAGAGGTGAGAACCTCAGAGCTCGATCAGGAGGAGTTTAATATTCGGAGTGCTAAGATGAATTGACATGCCTCAATTGACATTGTCTCAATGGATGAATTGACCCAATCGAAGAGGCACTAAAGTGAAGACTTGCCTTGTCTGCGGGGTGCAGCGATATGTGACCATCGAAGATGTTGATTTTGGCGACTCCGTTGTGGTCGGCGAGGACGTTGCCGAGGTCGCCCGCGTGGCGGTGGAGGTCCTTGGGCCCGGCGTGCACTTTCTGGAAACCAAGCGATGCCCTTTGTTCTTACTTCTCACGAGACATAGTCGGTCATTTATTTTAGGAACAGCACATTGCAGTGCCTGTATGCCTAGTGCGTCACGTGCAGTATTTCAGAGTTAAGAGCAACACATTTGTGTTTCTACCTAAAAATAACCTGTATGCCTAGCGCGTAACTTGTAGCATTTCAAGGCTAATGTGTCACTATATATGAGGCCCATGGAGTGTCCACACAGGAGAATCACGATGCACTAATTTCCGCTAGGTGAGCGTGCGTTAACCGAACGCTCCTCGACGACGAAGTACAAGTCTTCATTATTAGCTCGTTCACGTTCACTTGAGACTTGAGCGTAGTGAAATACATTTTATGAAATGAGATGGGTTGGTATCACGATAAGTATTTAATAAAATAGCTAGCTTAAAATAGATCAAAAGATTCTTAACAAAAGGTTGACATTCATGATCAATGGACCTAGTTAATGGTCCGCATCCGAGTGAACTCTGAAGATCAACCATAATTTATCAACCCTGTTATTACTTTTGAGTTATCTATGGTTGATTTAGAAAGTAAATAGAATAATTTATATATTCATGAAATTTTACCTGATGTCTAAAAGAGTGAAGGAAAAACCATTTCTGTGACTCGCGTTCACCCAGACATTTGACTGACTGGTTTGCTGCATCACACAATTGACTGACTGGTTTGCTGCATCACACAATTGACTGACTGGTTTGCTGCATCACACATTTGACTGACTGGTTTGCTGCATCACACAATTGACTGACTGGTTTGCTGCATCACACATTTGACTGACTGGTTTGCTGCATCACACAATTGACTGACTGGTTTGCTGCATCACACATTTGACTGACTGGTTTGCTGCATCACACATTTGACTGACTGGTTTGCTGCATCACACATTTGACTGACTGGTTTGCTGCATCACACAATTGACTGACTGGTTTGCTGCATCACACATTTGACTGACTGGTTTGCTGCATCACACAATTGACTGACTGGTTTGCTGCATCACACATTTGACTGACTGGTTTGCTGCATCACACATTTGACTGACTGGTTTGCTGCATCACACATTTGACTGACTGGTTTGCTGCATCACACAATTGACTGACTGGTTTGCTGCATCACACATTTGACTGACTGGTTTGCTGCATCACACATTTGACTGACTGGTTTGCTGCATCACACATTTGACTGACTGGTTTGCTGCATCACACAATTGACTGACTGGTTTGCTGCATCACACAATTGACTGACTGGTTTGCTGCATCACACAATTGACTGACTGGTTTGCTGCATCACACAATTGACTGACTGGTTTGCTGCATCACACAATTGACTGACTGGTTTGCTGCATCACACATTTGACTGACTGGTTTGCTGCATCACACAATTGACTGACTGGTTTGCTGCATCACACAATTCAATAAGAAAGGAGAAACCAAACCTTCAGCATTCGCTGAATTGGTTATGGTGTTATTTTTTGAGAACTAACGTGATTATGAGACGTGCAAGTAAAATATACGGCGCGTTTACAGAGTTATTGTGGCCGCTAACGAACAGAGTTCGTCGCACTGGTACGAAAAAATTGTCTCAATTTCAGCCCATTAAGAAACTGGTTTCTTGGCTATTCCGCCTTCCTGAATTTCTTATTAAATTTATCCTTGATTCAGGTTATGCAGGGAATGCAGAAGGTCCGGTGTGTGGTGTAAGCCAAGCGTTGCCTTCGTTAGCGGGCGTGCGGCGCTCATCGAGAGAACACTCTTGGGGCGTGCGACTCCGTCACTGCCACCTCTGACTGCGTGCTTTTACGAGGTGCCAAGGCTCCCCTTTCTCTCCCAAGGATTGATTACAGCAACAGACTTTTATTGTGTTTCAAACTGAAACAAGCACCCACTTGATGGCATCATCTGATGTATTCATCCCAGTCTACAGTACGGTTGTTGCATTAATTCAACAAATTTGTGCAGCTAATATTGCCTCATTTTAGAAAACTCGCTCAGTGTCCATATTCTGTTCTAAATTTGAAATGAAAACTCAGTGAAAGATTTTTCGTTAAGTAATAGATGAAAATAGATGACATTTGAAGTACGGAGAATAATAAAAAACGACACAAGTTGCAAAGGGCAATTTCTCGGGTTCCGTACGTTACGTATCATATTTCATGAAACATGCCGTACAAGTTCGAAACTTTGCCAACTTGAAGATTGTTGAAGAATTTCCGCTTTCATTATTTTTCATACAGAAGCTTTCACTCTAGATGTTTCTTAGAATCACTAATGAATATTGTCCTGACCATCAGTACGATCAACCAGCCGGTCGATGAATGCTACACGGATGCACGCAAATAAAGTTAGAGACCAAATTAATCGAACACAAAACAACAGGTAATGGTTTGCGCATTCCTTACGATCTAACGCTGGTATCATGTTATTAATCTCGATTACAATTTTATCAACTTCAGCTCGTTAAACGCAATTCGTCTTAAGCCTTTTTAATCGATACCAACTTTGAAAACATATGGGAAATATCGAAAATAAATAGTATGAAGTACTGGGCATAATTTTCAAAAACAGCTTCGAAGCCATTCGAGTATCTCTATAGTCCTTGAAAACACGCATACGAATCGCGATTTTTTATTCTCGTCCGATTGCGTTTTTATTGATATTATTCATTACTTTTCTTCAAAATTCATGATGCAGGTAATAGGGAGACTTACGGGGCAGAGGAAATTTGTTTTCTGGAACAGAATGCCACCTCATGAGAAGAAAAAGCTGGAACGGCTTTGACGCATTTGGCAAAGCAACCAACGTGTTGGAATGAACAAAAATAAATTTTAAGGTTGGGCAAGCCAATTAGAGCACGAATAACTAATGGTTTAGCCAATCGAAATAGTATACTTCTGTTTCGAGCAAATCCAAGCTTCATCCCAGTGTTAAGTGTGATGTGAGGCGTAACGTGAAATATAAAAATGATGACAACCAAGGCATATCAAAGAGATGGTGAGCGCCTCACGTTTGCCTCTATTATGTATGACCTGACCGAGCCGTTCCCTCGGCTACTATACTCTTTCCGTGTTATTTTACCTCCCGTAAATAAGCAGGAGAGCAGTCACCCATGAATAAGGGGACATTTTCGACCGCCTACTCAACTGGCACACACCTTGACGTCGCGCCCTCTTATCTTTGCAGCGACTGCCCCGTCTCGTAACTCCCCTCGCTCTGCATGATGGCATTTTTTAGCTTCAATAATGTCACGGGAGGAGCAACAAATTTAGCGCGAGCAATGAGAGGTGCAGCGCCATTTTGCACCTGAGTGCAGAGAATTAATGGAGTCATTTTTACGCTCCCGCCGGAGTTGGTGCTCGTAACGTTGCGCACGTGGTGTGACCGCCGCGACTCGGCAGGCTTTGTGTCGAGTGTTTGGTCAAATTATGTTTGTTGCGGAGATCAGCTACACCCAGTAGCCGAAAAGAATAGAAAGATTGCTGATATTTAATGTCTGCCCCCCAAAATTATTTGTCGAGGATCCTGGTCCCCGAAATTTTCGGCTGGGTGCGCCACTGACCACACCTCAGCTTCGAAGGAAACTCAGTAGGTGCTTGTCAACCTCGATCTATAGTCTCAGGCTTTTTCAATTTGTGAGGTTCATACCTAGCGAATAAAGATATTCAAATCGAATAATGTATTGGGCGACCAGTTCACAACTTACACATTTTTCGCTGTTTTATTGCTAGACAAAAGACCACTCATATAATGTGAAGGTGCGGGATGGCTTCAACATAAAACAAAAGATAAACTCATTTACATTAATTTTAAATGAGTTATCCTTCAATTAATTTTGAAAGCCAATAGCCAGTAGTGACACAACATGGGAGAGAGCCCCTTACCTCGTGAGGGCTGGCGACACAACACGGCCCCTCACCTCGTGAGGGCTGGCGACACAACACGGCCCCTCACCTCGTGAGGGCTGGCGACACAACACGGCCCCTTACCTCGTGAGGGCTGGCGACACAACACGGCCCCTCACCTCGTGAGGGCTGGCGACACAACACGGCCCCTTACCTCGAGGGGGTTGAAGTGCTCCCCCGCATCCATGCACTTGTTGCCCAGCAGCCCCTTCTCGTGGACGTGGAAGCCGTGCAGGCCGGGCTGCAGGTTGTGCAGGATGCCTGCAACGAGACCAGAACAGACCGTATTAATTTTGATTGTATGCGCGCGCTCACCGGTGTTCTAGTATTTTGAACTGCACTAACATATCTGGTAAGATCTTGAAAGATATTTTGAGAAATAATGATAGACATTTTTCATATTTTTAACCAATTAATTAGCAGGAATACTGATTGAAACAAGGGCCAATTATTCTAATTTAGATGCGTTCGCTTCATCGACGAACTTGCAGCATTAGGCCTGTAGACAGCTGGCAACATGAGGCCTGTAGACAGCTGGCAACATGAGGCCTGTAGACAGCTGGCAACATGAGGCCTGTAGACAGCTGGCAACATGACTCACTTAGACATAAGGCTTTTCACTAAATCGGAGCGGCATGAGGTGGCTGGACGAGTGATGCCCACACCACGCCGTCGTGCAGCAGCGGGGCCCCACACCGACAATCATGTTACCCATCAACAACCAATCTCATGCGGCCCTACGATAAAACTTTCAAAAGCACAAGCAAACATTCTGACGAATTCTTTTTTTCTTCAAATAGAAAATTAAAAAAATAAACGAATGCATACTTTCACTTCACAATCACTGCTGTCAAGGAACACAAAGAATAGAACTCGACTGCAGGGGCATTCACAAATATTGACTCGAAATAAAAATATTCTCCAAGTTTTTATTCCACGCAGACATTACCTAGCTATGAGACCTGCCGTTCACTTCTACTCTATTTCGTATCCAAAAGGAAACCACAAGAAACAACAGTTTTCATCGAGGCAAATGAGCTTTACGGAGTGTATACGCACTCTCACAGCACAAGGCATCTCATCATAGCACCGTTCATTCCCAGAGGCGGCACCACGCCCCACTCTGTGTGTGTTCACACCAGCAATGCTCCAATTGATGCAGCAAATGTACATTTTATTCAACTGAATTCGAGCCCTGAACCTCAACCGGAGAGCTCGCTACACACCCCCAGCGTGCTACAATTCATAGCCCGATTATGTTCTTTTTCAATTTCAAACGGCGCTATCAAGCGCTTCAGTTATGTGTGAAGACGAGTTGAGCCGACTTATGTTCACTCAACTAACCTCTCATTACAGTAGCTCAACAACTATAGACTTGCAATGCGGCCAAAATGTAATGCCTCAAACTGTGCGTTGAACTGATTTAAATGAACATATCGTGAATACTATTCGAGGACTGCAAGTCAGGATAGTGAAGTGAAACTGTTTCCTTGGATGGAGTGACTGGAACCGCTGCTGCTGACTCAGCACGGGATGCAGCAGCACCGCAGGAACCAATGCTCACAACCAGGCCGCAGTTTCGCTCCATCACAGCAGCCAGTGACCGTGAGCGCCACTCGAACCCGCTTATTGGCGGCACTAACTCCATCGTCAGGCCAAGGTCTCTCTTTCTCTCTCTCAATTTAATCTTACTTTAACTTGAACTCGGTCAGAACTTTACTAGATCTTGTTATATGCTTATTGCTATCGCTGTGTCTGAATAATGACCCTACGCCTCTAATCGTTTATTTTACTTCAGTACGTTGATGAAATATCCAAATTCCACGTGGATAAGGTAATAAAATAAAAATACTGCACCGAAATATTCCGCCCTAGAGATGATGACTTCCATGATCATAGGTGCCAGCTTCTGACCACATTAGCATCTCAATACCAGTATTTCTCCCCCAAATACGGCGCACAACTATAAACGTTCGGCTATAGTTCAAGAATATCATTTTCCCTTGTATCGATTTTGTGGCGTCATGAACAATTTAAACAATTCATTTACCGGAAGCGATACAGTAGTAGATAGTTTCTTAAGTCCAGTTCAATGGTCTAATGGTCACAATTGAGTATAGCTGCCTGCGGGCCCAAATAAGTTCAGTGTCATCTAGGGCGTCCTATCATAACGCGTAGAAGATAGTGCACTCGTGACAAGGGCCCTGGTGATGACGTACCTGTCGGACCATTCAGAGTCGGATTGCAATTTTGAGCGCTGATCGACCAAATGCACTGGTCCTATACTTCAGATTTAGAAGTATTTCCTCAATTATTCAGAAATTTTCCAGATGGTTGTAGTTTGTACTTACATTTTATCTCAGGGAAATTTCCCACGAAGATTTTCTGGAGGATTGTCATTGACACAGCTGAACGTTGCAGGAAGTCGTCGTTAAATTTCTTCAAAAGGAATCCTACCGTTCACAGCAAATGAAAACACAAATTATTTGAACAAACTCTCAAAACTTCAGCCAGAAATATTAGGTAAATACTGTATCCTCACCTTCAATGAACACGCCACCGTCCTTCTTGTAGAGCGCCAGTTTGCCGAAGACTTTCTCGTCAATGCCGGGCACCATCTCGACGAGGGCGTCGGGCTTCTGCGGACACACGACATGAGTGAGGGAGTGTGGTGCACAGGAGGACGAGGAAGTCTATTGGCACGCAGTGCACCACAGTCGCACGACTTGACACAAGCGCTCGTGGCCTCCGCCGTAAGCGTGTGAAGTCTGCTACATTTGCAGCTACTGCAGTGCACAGCTCCCCACACAATATCTGTCGTTGGGGTTACATTTTCTGAATGCACATTTAGAGCCACACTAAAAACTGTAAGCTAAGAAAGACTTATAATAAATTCTGCATGCCGAAGATCATTGATGTTGATCGACAACAGGATGATTTTGCTGTAATTTTTGATAATTTTGAAATTTCGCATTCAGTAACATAATCATCGAGTAAGAATGATAAAATTCTCAAGTCCACACCAGGAGACTGGCCCGGCAGACCAGGCAAGTTGGCCGCTGCTTTGGTGCGCTGAGTCTTGTGTTCGTGCTAGGGAATCACTGAAGAGAACTGTTCTCCTGCGCATCATAGAAGCTCATTCCTCGTATGCACGCAGAACTCAAAAGCTTTTTTTGAGTGTAGTGATGGAGTCTCTCTAAGGCCGTGTCTCATCAGGAAAGTAAAATCTCTATAAAAATTGGGCAGCGTCGGCCATTGGTGCTATTGCAGTATCTAAGCAATAATCAACAGCGTGATGCAGCAGTGTACGCTTTTATATTTTTTGTACCAAGGCCGCGTGCTTTACCGCAATGATTCAGACACAGAACTTATGGGCGCGATCTCGCACTTGCGAGCAAGGTAGGGCGGTCGGCTAGTGGCCAGCATTTCACAAAAACGGCTCAACACAATATTCGTACGCTGCAGAGGCGTGCGGGCGATGGTCACGGCTCTGCACTGCTATGGAGGCGACAATGAGCTGCCATGTCTGTTGGAACAACGTAGGTGCTGCCCTGCATCGACTCTGACTTGCACTAGTAGCGCTTGGCTGCACGGACCCTCCAGAAGCAGTGCGCTGACCATTTGAGACCATTTGACCGCTGACCATTTGAGGCATGACCGGCGTATCACCGAAAGATCACCTACACTCGTCGCACGGAACTACTATGGGTTTAGTTCTATGCAGTGCAGCGTATGTACATGAATCCTCCATACTGTGCGGTTTGGGGGATTAATTTCTGCAGCTTGAGCGTTACTGTGCGGTATGGGGCGTTAATTTTACCCGAAGATGAATGCGCTCTTGATATCCAGCTCGTGACAGCCATAGTGTTCTCATATACTCCACACACTTGGGCAGTCTTTTTGATTATGCATTCCTCTCTACAAAATTATGTAAATGTACTTTTCGATGCATTTCAATATCATTTCGGTGTTGTGTTCTAGTTAAAGCACTTCAATTTTAAGGCGAAAATTCTTTAAAATTTTATAAGTACTTTGCTCACTGACTGATGCGAGCTGTGTCGTGTTGGCAGAGCTGTATCCTTTCACTCAATAAGCCTTAGTGGCTGGTATCCTTCCGCCTGTCTTACCCTAGGTAGAGTATCCTCATGCTGCGGTAGACCTAACTACTCAGCAACGCCAGGGCTACAGCCTGGCGAGGTCCTGGGTTCTACATTCCTTATCCGCGGTGGCACAGCGGTTAAGGGATCGGACTTGTATGTTGGAGTCGCGGATTCGTATCCCGGCGCTGGCGCTGCGATTTTCCCCGTTGGATAAAAGGGAAAGCTCAAGCACAATACCCCACTCGACCCAGGTGTCGGAAATGGGTACCGGCTTTACGGGGGAACCGTCATGGTGTCCTATATATAGTGTTAGTTATAAGACATTTGAAAAACCAATGCTTAAGATCATTTGTATCAGGCTTGATTGGAAATAAAGCATCCCAAAGATGCCGATGTTTGTTTTGATGTTTGTTATCCGCGCGATGCATTTACTAAGACAACCCTCCTGGTGAATGATAAAACAAAGGCGAGCCTAAGATTGGATTGAGAAATCCTCCTAATAAATGGAACTGCATTTCACTTCCTCCCTCCGCAAGTCGGCCGCTGTAATTCTATAAATGTGGTCTCAAAATGTGCTGATGGTAACGAAATAAAAATTAATGCGTTGCTTGATGGAGCGTGACAGGCGCACGTGACATGCACCATGGCGACCGCCGACCTGACTCTCAGCTCACGCGTCTGAGTCTCTCATTCTAGTCCATTCCATTGTACTACGAATGACTTTTTTCTTTATTTTCTTAGCTGATGGTGAGCAAACGCGCAAAACGTTCCTTTTTGCACTTGAATGTTTCATACGATATTCCTCGTTTTCTCATTTATATTTAACTTAGAAAATATTACAACGGGTTCCGAAATATTCAAAGTATTACTTCCATAAGCGGCCATTACTGCCTATGAAGTATCTTTACACCTTAGTTTGCAAAACTCGTGCAGTTGCCTCAGAGGTCAAATGTTCTGGGAGGACAGCCCATATATTCTCACGGAGATTGTGCCATCATATATAAGGAGCGGAAGATCGTTTCTACCTGGTAAAAATTGATTACACGATAAGAAATCCTTCGAATATATTGCATGAAAAAAATGCTGAAAATATCAGATTAAAACTTAGTTGGAGTGTCTGAAAATTTTAGCGTGAGGTCTGAAATATTTAGCGTGGGGTCTGAAATATTTAGCGTGGGGTCTGAAAATTTTAGCGTGGGGTCTGAAATATTTAGCGTTGGGTCTGAAATATTTAGCGTTGGGTCTGAAAATTTTAGCGTGAGGTCTGAAATATTTAGCGTTGGGTCTGAAATATTTAGCGTGGGGTCTGAAATATTTAGCGTGGGGTCTGAAATATTTAGCGTGTGGTCTGAAATATTTAGCGTTGGGTCTGAAAATTTTAGCGTGGGGTCTGAAATATTTAGCGTGGGGTCTGAAATATTTAGCGTGTGGTCTGAAATATTTAGCGTGGGGTCTGAAATATTTAGCGTGGGGTCTGAAATATTTAGCGTGGGGTCTGAAATATTTAGCGTGGGGTCTGAAATATTTAGCGTGGGGTCTGAAATATTTAGCGTGGGGTCTGAAATATTTAGCGTGGGGTCTGAAATATTTAGCGTGGGGGTCTGAAGAAACATGAGATGCAGTTGTGATATTCGAGAGTTGGAATTGTTATTCTTTAAAAGACAGCTCATGAACCAATATCTTTCTCAAAAAGTTATGCAAATTTTCAACTGTCGTCAATATTTTTGTTAAATTTCTTTCTAAATCAACTTGTACAGTAGAATAATACTTCTCTGTAGTAGAAAGCAAAATTAAAAAGTATTGCAATCGAACTGCTTCACGTTAAATTCAACTCGTTAACCGCCATGGGAGCCACCGAAATTTTTGTGAAGCTGATGATTGACCGGTAGTCACAAATTCAATTTTCATAAATACTTGATGAAAGTTAAATGACAGCACGATCCCGTCAATGCTTGCTATTTTCAAAATTGCTTACTGCAATTGGCATTAAATTTGAGTTGAATATTAGACTTTAGTTTAACCGATTGCAGTTAACGCGTCAAGCAATATTGATTTTTCGATCTACAATCTTATTCATCCTCCACAGAAGTTGTATTTTGCAAGTTAGTATATATTGCCGCTACACTGAATGAAGCCCAAATTCAGCTGACTCAGCACGGAACATTTCCAGAGAACACGGAGATTTTAGCGCATTCTAAAAAGTTGCTTAACTCCAAGTAACCTTCGAGCGGCTCTGACCTCCCTGTGAGCCGAGCAGCTCGGCGCGTGTCGCAAAAAGTGTCGCGTCGAGCAGCGCTGGCGGGCGTCATGCTCCAGCGTCGGCCGCTCGTCGTGCGCAAACGAAACTCTGCGCTCTCGTTCGCTCCTAAATTATGCGCGCGCTTGCGAGTAACGCGGCGGTAATGCGCAGTCATTTAAACAATTTAAACAATTTTAAACAATTTATTTACCACAGGTGATACAGAGATAAAATGTTTCTTAAGTCTAGTACAATGGTCAAATTTGAGTATAGCTACCTGTGGGCCCGAATAAGTTCAGTGACTTCTAGGGCATCCTACCATCAAGGTTAGTCTTAGGAGTACAATAATGTTTAACCTAATTCACTTAAACTACAGACGCATTAGACTGATCAATGAGATAAGTAACTCGAAATTAGATACTTCATTTCACAATATAGTTCATATGGACTAGATTTAACAGTATATCAACAAAAGATTCAAGAACAGACTGAAGATCGGCGAAATTAATCAAGGCAAATTACATTATTAGGACCAGTTATGCAGGGGACAATGTTTGACTCTGTGATCTTACACGACTAGTAATCTGATAGAAAGTGAGACTCAAGACTTTTTTTGAATACCTTATAGGAATTACTTTCACGGATCTCCGTAGGTATTGAGTTCCAAGTTTTAGTTCCAACGAAGAGGATACTGTGTTGTGACCGAGCTTTTGAGTAATAAGGAAGCATGAATTTACTTCTATTTCGGGTTAAATGGTCGTGATCACCAGTTTGCGTAGTTAATAGTTGTTTCAGGCCAGTAATTCCCAAACGCAACTCTTTTATGTTTGAAAAATGATGTATTGCTTCAAAAAAATACCTTAATGAGTAATCTAGACACTTCCAAGTCAGCATGCCTCAACATTCCCATTCCTTTCACGTTTAAGTATGTATTTACTTTGGTGATGTTGAAAAAACTATTTTGTTTTTTGCACGTCACATATGAGTGAAGGTATCTCTGGTGTTGAAACCGCAACCGGCAACCTTTGCTGCCTCGCTTTTTATTGTTGTGAACTAGTGGTGCTTGTGGTGGTGCTTGTGATGGTGCTTGTGGTGGGGCTTGTGTTGGTGCTTGTGTTGGTGCTTGTGTTGGTGCTTGTGGTGGTGCTTGTGGTGGTGCTTGTGGTGGTGCTTGTGGTGGTGCTTGTGGTGGTGCTTGTGGTGGTGCTTGTGGTGGTGCTTGTGGTGGTGCTTGTGGTGGTGCTTGTGGTGGTGCTTGTGGTGGTGCTTGTGGTGGTGCTTGTGGTGGTGCTTGTGGTGGTGCTTGTGGTGGTGCTTGTGGTGGTGCTTGTGGTGGTGCTTGCGGTGGTGCTTGCGGTGGTGCTTGTGGTGGTGCTTGTGGTGGTGCTTGTGTTGGTGCTTGGGTTGGTGCTTGTAGTATTGTTTGTGTTGATGCGTGTGGTGGTGCTTGTGATATTGCTTGTGGTGGTGTTTCTGGTGGAGAATATCTTCATCAAATAATTAACAAATTATTATATCAGATATTTTCACACTATAGATATTAAAATCATTGGGATTTTCAATCCAGTATCTCAATAACGGATCTCCAATATTTTGCTACCACACCAACCCCTGCCCGCCCTCCCTCCTCATAACGTTCATTTTCCGGATTGACAGCTGGCATTATAACCCAGCGTGAGGGTGCTTCGCTACGAGATGGACGCCCTAATCTACATAGTACCGATTTGACCACACTTGTAATCCCGATCTCCTGGTTGCTGTAGGAAAATATCTAGAAATATTCATAGATACTATTCTTACATCTGAAACATGTTGCTGTCAGACACTTTTGCATTCAAAACATTTTATGCGACTCATCGTGATCGCCATGCAACGTCCGTACATGACGCAATGACGGCCGTGTGTAAACGTGTGACGTGTGACCACTGAGCTCTGTCAGTGTGCAGTGACATGTGTAGACATGTGACCACTGAGCTCACAGCACACCACAGCACGAGACACAGCACGGCCTCACGCACCAAAAGATGCCCCCACAGCACACCACGGAGCGACTCCGCGCGTTTGGCTCCCTCATTTGTGAAGTTAAGGCAGGACTCGCTGCCCGGATGTTGTATTCTCGTCATGTAAGTCAGGCAGAGGACCTTTGTTTTTATCACAACACGCATTTTTGTGATAACTTTAATTCTACTCATTTACATTTCACAAGGAGGTAGCTTATTTGACTAATTACTTGAACTATTTCTCTTTAAAGACTCGAGTTATACTATGAAACATATTGAAACTTCAGGTCTGGTACAGTACGCGCGCATGCAACGAAACTAAACCGCGATGTCAGGTGAAGAGAGGGAACTGTGCCTCTGTGCCTCACACGCCTCTGTGCCTCACACGCCACACGCCTGTGTGCCTCACACGCCTCACACCTGCGTGCCTCACACGCCTCACGCCTGCGTGCCTCACACGCCTCCTGCCTGTGTGCCTCACACGCCTCCCGCCTGTGTGCCTCACACGCCTCCTGCCTGTGTGCCTCACACGCCTCCCGCCTGTGTGCCTCACACGCCTCCTGCCTGTGTGCCTCACACGCCTCCCGCCTGTGTGCCTCACACGCCTCACGCCACAGCCCCGGCCAAAACAAGGCCGAGTGCCCTAACACTCGCCACACACACGTCGCGTGCAACACGTGCCGCTGTGGTCCCCAGAGAGCGCACAGCTGCCCCTCCCAGCCACACAACTTAGCTCCCCACTCCAGCGCTCAGGTGGGGGCATGAGCGGCGACACGAGTTGCGGTCACACCGAAGCCTCCAGTCGGACGGAATTAAGGACTTGCAACTCGAACGTTAGGACTTGCAGCTTATTGGGTCACATACATGCGCGACACGAACGCCAGTTTTGTTCGAGTATGAAGTCGATTCGTACAAAATATAAAGTTTACTGATTCATAGTATCTGTAGAGTGTTTTGAGTCTTCCTCGGGTAGCAAATAAAAATTTCAGAAAGAGCGTTTTGCAGGGCTCAAGTTCTGCCGAAAATTGTCCCTTTGTACCGCGTGAAGCACTCGGGCCGCAGAGCACGCACCGAGTTGTTTCTGCGCCCTGGCGCACTCGAACATCCAGTTGGCGGCGAGCACAGCGCTCAAGTTCCTCCCTATCCCCGCCAGTTCCCGTCACTAAAGTGTTCAGAAATGAACAGCATTGCGGTTTATTTTTCAATATGGATTAACATTTTTTGTCTTAATACGTCCGTGCTTCAGAAATAAGTATTAAAAATTCCAGCAGGTCTCCCAATTCCGCCCTTCTTTTCTGATCGCTGATACGTCCAACAACAAACTTGTAACTCGGCCACTACAAATACCGAAGAAAAAGTGAAAGTGAGAATTCAAGCATAAAACAAAAACATCTGAGACGCTCGGGTCAAGCGCCCATTGAAGAAAATCTCCCCTCGTGAGAAAGTATAGAGGGAGCAGTGCTCCCTCCCCCCTTACATCCCCCCAATGAGGGGTGAGGGGATTCCAGTAGACCAGCATATATACCTCAGTGGGCAGGGTTGAGTCCAGTAGACCAACATTTACACAAACAATTCAAAAAAATATCACGACCAATAAATCTGCCATTGGATTCTTCCCTAAGGAACAAGTTGACACACTCTAAAATAAGTATTAATTTGTAGTGATGTACCAATGTATCGGTATCGGCAGTATCGGTCATTTTTACTGGTATCGGTATCGGCAAAATTCGGCCGATACTTTACCGATACTTTCCAACAATACGTATTTTATCTTGAAAATGAAGGTCATAAATCGTGAAAGTAAAAGTACTACCTAATAATACCCGCTGTGTGTTTATTTTTATATTTGTTTGGTGTCCGCTTCTTAAGAAACATATGATGTCTGAGTGTGCGGTATCATGGATACCGAACATCTCAGTGTAACATTGAAAGATGGCCCTTACGTGCATTGATACATTTGATATGTCAGGATAGCTTCTGTTAGGATAGGTTAGGACAGGAAAGGTTGAGCAATGTTGACGGAATTTTTTCACGGGTCCACCTAGCTTAACGATGACATTGTCCATAGAATTTCCAATGGTCCTGCTACTCCCTAAAAATACCCTTGGTTTATTTGTTTGGAGTCCGCTTCTTTCATTTCTCTGCCACGCTCATAAATGTAGCCATAATGACCGTATCTGTGATACGAGTTTCACCAGTGCGCAAGTACAATAATATTTTTTATCACAGGTACTGTTATGATAAATATATTTGTTAGTCATCCACGTCTGGAAAATTTGTTCAAGAAAGGTATTGAATCCCGTCATTTTTGGTGGGCCGTGCACACTAGTAATCAAATAAAGAGCCTATTCATGCCTAGTAAATTAGTTAGCTAACTGTTGAATTACAGCGTTTAATCAGGCCCGCTAACTGAACTTACTACTTTTACTTCCCGATGAGGCACGTACTGTCAGTGAGTGAAAGCTATGTAGCATGAATAGTTAAACACCGTAAATCACAGTAGCGCATAAAATTATCATACTTTTACAACTAAAACTTATATAGTTTGACCCAATTTCCATTTCTTAACGTATGGGACAGGCTAACAAAAATCAAACCAAATAAATAAAGTTGAAGGCGCATTTCAAAGTTTTTGTAAATTTAATATAGAAGCAGCTGATAATTCTAATTTGATTTAGCATGTAAATCGCCGTACATTACGAATCTTGCATTTTTCTTCTATTTTAAGATGTTTGAAAAATTCACGAACAATTTTATGGTTGGTTGCGTACTTGCGGATTTTTTCGGTTTTTGGGCCTATCTAATTTTAATGTTTTATTTTCTCCAAATCATGTATTTTGGTGTGAAAAACACGAAAATGATAACCATTTTATGGAGAAATTATTCATTAAATGTTACTAACCTAACCTAACCAGGGGTATAATTTCAAACACCTCACTGTTCATCATGGTGAAAACTTCGTGGACCCTGCAACAGGTGCACACACTCAAATCATTGAGAGTGCATAGCATAGTCTAAAAATGAAAAAAACGTCAGGGAGGCACTCACCGACAAATGATGGACTCATATCTGTGTGATATTATTATTCTCCCGGCGATTTTCTCTGTTGGGTATAGGGGAAAAATTCAAAGCACAATACCTCACTCTACCCAGGTGTCTGAAATGGATACCTGTCTTGACCGGGGGAAAGCGTCATGGCGTCCTGGCGTTAGTTATAAGGCATTTGAAAATCCAATGTACAAGGTGATATGTATCAGGCTTGAAATTGGAAATAAAGCATCCGTAGATGCCGCTGTTTGTTTGTTTGTTTGTTTGTTTGAATTTGCGTGGCGAAAACGTACCGAGAAACTGCAGTATTTTCATAAAATATTAATGGATATAAGCAAATTTCAGGCTTAATAAATAATTTCTCCACAAAATGGGTATCATTTTTGTGTTCTTCACACCAAAATACATACTTTGGCGAAAAGAAAATATTGAAATTCGATAGGCCCCCAAACCGTGTTTTCTTCTGCACACTGTATGTGTTAGTACATACGTGTGCTACTTGCGTTCACGCAGCTGTTTCTGAAACTAAATGCTACATTATATTACTAATTTACGCCTGTAAATGGAGAAAAATATCATTTTTAATTAATTTAGTCGGATAATATCCTCAGTTGGCAAATAAAGATTGCTAAACAGTGAATATTTGTTAGTTCATACATGCTGATTACGGTATCATACGAAATAAAGCGGAAAGATGACCCAATCGAAATACTTTGTGCGGGAAACGAATCAAACGATATAGGTAACATAGAAAGAGCAGTTTTATCATTCCTAAACGAAAACTTTTTTGTCAATATTGTCATATTGTGAGATATATTAGTAAAAATTTTATTAAAACACCCATGTAGGGCTTATAATGATTTTTTTTAATATAATTGTAAAAGTATCGGTCAAAGTATCGGTATTTCCAAGTATCGGAGTATCGGTATCGGTATTTTCAAGTATCGGAGTATCGGTATCGGTATCGGCCAAAAAATGGGTATCGGCATCCGTATCGGCCAAAAAATGGCATCGGTACATCACTATTAATTTGAACGCTGTCAAGTGCCAAACCGGAAATCAATAGGTCTGAAAAGCACTTATAAGTGATCGAACATCAACGCTGAAACGCTGCTGTGCAGCACACACGACACGCGACAACCAATTGACGAATACGCGAGGCAATGAAATCGGCGAGTCTGCCACACCGATATTTGTAACCTGACTGCTTCCGTCGATGCCTCCAAACTCAGGCCGACACTTATACTTGAATTGAATATTTTTTTGGTAACTGGAACACTCTGGGCCTACTTGAGGCCGGCCACAAGGAAAATGGACCACAATTGCACCAGGAAATAATTTGGCGGCCAAACTCCACGGGTCAGAATGAATTGTGTCAGGGAGCCGCTGTGAATCTTGACAGAGAGCCGCCATGTACGTATCCTGTAAAACTGTAATTTTAGTTCCCCAGTGTTTTCATGAGATTCCACACTTGAATTACACACTTCACGTGTAACCAAATGAATGAAGCGAACAAAATACTTGATTTACGCATCATATATCAAAACTAAGAGAAGTGAATTCTGTAGGTAAATTGAGTTGAGCTTCAGGGAAATTGCCCGGATTCAATAAAATTTTGAATTTTATTAAAACTAGGGACTCTAATCTTAAAAAAAATAATAATTAATACATTGATAAGTAAAACAGTTGCAAGTAACGCGGTATGAGTGAGCAACAGTTACATTTAAGTTAAAATACCTGGCAAACAAATAGTATCGGTGTGATACAAGGGAACATCAATGAGAGGGTGGGCAACTACGTCCCGCCGTCAGGGGGAGCGTAGCAAGGCCTGAAGCGCTCAGAGCATGTGGAGGTGTGTGTTGTGTGGTGCCTACTGCCTCCATCTTCTCACTCACACTTGTCTCCTGTTATGTGTTTTCTTGTTAATGTTATTATTATGTTAGTCCGCTCAACCATTCAAAGTCAGCATTTTTCCACTCATTTCACCGTTATTGTATTCACCATCACTAGACTTACTCTGGCATCAGGTAGGGACCGACACTAAAATGAGGAAGATGCTCACGGGCAGTGAACTCCAAAGAACACACTAGGGAACAAATTTAACAGAAATACAATATATTGAGGCTACTTTCAAAAGTAAACCTTGAAGTCCCCAAAAATTTAAGGGTTAAGGCTCATTCGTCATAAAAACTCAAATCAGCGAATGGAAGGTATTATTGACTATGGAGTTTAGAAAATGAAAAATCTATGCACAATGTGTGTTCCCATACAGAATACCTGCTCTTAGAAACAGCTCGTTTGTAAGAAAGAGAAACGAAAGACAAAGAATAAATAGCAAAGAAGGTATGAAAACAGAAAGTAGCAAAGTAGGCGCGAAAGATAGACGCTCCAAAGCCGTTTCTATAGCTAAGGTAGGCTAGCATATCTTGACTATAGGGGCGCAAATCTCCGCAACGTGCGGTGGACAAACTCAGCCTACCGGCTGTCCCACCTCTCCTGACGGCTCACCTGCCTGTCCCCTAGCCTGTCGTATCAGCACCATCTTCCTTTACCCTCTTATTTTTTGTATTTCTTGTTTTGTGTGTATACCTGGAATTGCCTTCTGTAGTTTTCGATCGAACTAGAAGTAGGACGTACTTTAAAAAGCCCAGGAGCAGAAACTTCCGCGCTTTAAAATATAAAATATAACATTCTACTCAGTGGGCAAAATCGCTTCACAGCAAGACATGGTGCGCCTCATGCATTAGGTCCGGTCCACACGAACCACGCCTCAAGAAGAAGACATAGTCACACGGAGAGAATGTGCCCATATTCCATTTAGCGTGACGAACACTTGGTGCCTCCGAGGCAGCCACCCGCGCGCTGTGCTGAAGCTTAGTTTGCGAGGCAACTCAACAAGGTAGCCCATTTTGGATACACGGGAGAAAGAAAGAGCTAAATTCAAAAAGTTCGTACAAAAAGTTAACGCATTGATTTTTGACGTTTTTTAACGCAAAGATTCTTATATTTAACTGGTGGAAGAACGACAAAATTATTCTAACATCAATGAAAGCGCTAGAATCAACTGAAATCAAAGTAGCAAAAGTGTACTCCCACAGTTTTCTAAAAGTTAGGAAAATGATGAAAAGTAAAATCCTAAACACTTTTTTGATAAATCAAAAGGAAAACGATGAGGCGTTAAATAAAGGCGCCGTGAACAACATAACCTGCGCACTGATACGTGAGTCTCCCACGTCCCACACTAACGACCACTTCTGTTGACAGTGTGGTGACCCCAACATAAATGATTTTCGAGCTATTAAAAATTATCGGTTAACACAACATGCAAAATTTGTGTACAGCACGAACGTCGAAAAAACAAACATTCCCGCTGAAATCTAATTTTACATTACAAGTGATGCAGTGCATGAGAAAAGATGCGGTACACGCTTTATAAATCCTTGACAGCGATTCCAAGAACCAGAAACTTACGACGTGCACAGAGAGTGCAAAAATCTCATTTTGAGAGGCCGCAGCTTCGCTCGGTAAAGTAAACCGCTTCACTGCTGCGTTCCTGCATCTCAGCGCTGCAAGTGTCCAGCCTTAGTTCAATTTTAGTGGTCAGGAAAATATCTCACAACTCTCCATGGGGAAAATATTGTAGTTAAGTTAACTTGGCAATTACAAGCAGCGCTGTCATGGCGCAGCACTATTCTCCACTTGCAGGCGGCCAGCTCTGCGAACTCTCGTATTTTCTGACAAGTAATGCAAAAACCGCGCCGCGTCATGGTGACCCCGTCAGCTCTCGCGGCACCGCTGCAAAAACTGCGCGACTCGTATTCTCGTCCGCTGTCGATTTCCGCAGCGAGATGTGAGCGATGTGTGTGACGGGTGTGTTGCGTACTGAGCGCAGCGTGTGACATGTGACGGGTGTGTTGCGTACTGAGCGCAGCGTGCGACATGTGACGGGTGTGTTGCGTACTGAGCGCAGCGTGTGACATGTGCCGGGTGTGTTGCGTACTGAGCGCAGCGTGTGACATGTGACGGGTGTGTTGCGTACTGAGCGCAGCGTGCGACATGTGACGGGTGTGTTGCGTACTGAGCGCAGCGTGTGACATGTGCCGGGTGTGTTGCGTACTGAGCGCAGCGTGTGACATGTGACGGGTGTGTTGAGTGCTGAGCGCAGCGTGCGACATGTGACGGGTGTGTTGCGTACTGAGCGCAGCGTGTGACATGTGACGGGTGTGTTGCGTACTGAGCGCAGCGTGTGACATGTGACGGGTGTGTTGCGTACTGAGCGCAGCGTGTGACATGCGACGGGTGCGTTGCGTACTGAGCGCAGCGTGTGACATGTGACGGGTGTGTTGCGTACGGCCCTAGTTAAGCGCAACAAGTCACATCTGACGGCAGAACAATAACTGCAGAGAGGCACCCCAGCCTCACTGACGGCAGAACAATAACTGCAGAGAGGCACCCCAGCCTCACTGACGGCAGAACAATAACTGCAGAGAAGCACCCTAGCCTCACTGACGGCAGAACAATAACTGCAGAGAGGCACCCCAGCCTCACTGACGGCAGAACAATAACTGCAGAGAGGCACCCCAGCCTCACTGACGGCAGAACAATTACTGCAGAGAGGCACCCTAGCCTCACTGACGGCAGAACAAAAACTGCAGAGAGGCACCCCAGCCTCACTGACGGCAGAACAATTACTGCAGAGAGGCACCCCAGCCTCACTGACGGCAGAACAATAACTGCAGAGAAGCACCCCAGCCTCACTGACGGCAGAACAATAACTGCAGAGAGGCACCCCAGCCTCACTGACGGCAGAACAATTACTGCAGAGAGGCACCCCAGCCACACTGACGGCAGAACAATAACTGCAGAGAGGCACCCCAGCCACACTGACGGCAGAACAATAACCGCAGAGAGGCCCCCAGCCTCACTAACGGAAGAACAATTACTGCAGAGAGGCACCCCAGCCTCACTGACGGCAGAACAATAACTGCAGAGAGGCACCCCAGCCTCACTGACGGCAGAACAAAAACTGCAGAGAGGCACCCCAGCCTCACTGACGGCAGAACAATAACTGCAGAGAGGCACCCCAGCCTCACTGACGGCAGAACAATAACTGCAGAGAGGCACCCCAGCCTCACTGACGGCAGAACAATAACTGCAGAGAGGCACCCCAGCCTCACTGACGGCAGAACAATAACTGCAGAGAAGCACCCCAGCCTCACTGACGGCAGAACAAAAACTGCAGAGAGGCACCCCAGCCTCACTGACGGCAGAACAATAACTGCAGAGAGGCACCCCAGCCTCACTGACGGCAGAACAATAACTGCAGAGAGGCACCCCAGCCTCACTGACGGCAGAACAATTACTGCAGAGAGGCACCCCAGCCACACTGACGGCAGAACAATAACTGCAGAGAGGCACCCCAGCCACACTGACGGCAGAACAATAACCGCAGAGAGGCCCCCAGCCTCACTAACGGAAGAACAATTACTGCAGAGAGGCACCCCAGCCTCACTGACGGCAGAACAATAACTACCGAGAGGCACCCCAGCCTCACTGACGGCAGAAAAATAACTACAGAGAGGCACCCCAGCCTCACTGACGGCAGAACAACAACTGCAGAGAGGCACCCCAGCCTCACTGACGGCAGAACAATTACTGCAGAGAGGCACCCCAGCCTCACTGACGGCAGAACAATAACTACAGAGAGGCACCCCAGCCACAATGACGGCAGAACAATAACTGCAGAGAGGCACCCCAGCCTCACTGACGGCAGAACAATAACTGCAGAGAGGCACTCCAGCCTCACAAACGGCAGAACAATTACTGCAGAGAGGCACCCCAGCCTCACTGACGGCAGAACAATAACTACAGAGAGGCACCCCAGCCACAATGACGGCAGAACAATAACTGCAGAGAGGCACCCCAGCCTCACTGACGGCAGAACAATAACTGCAGAGAGGCACCCCAGCCTCACAAACGGCAGAACAATTACTGCAGAGAGGCACCCCAGCCTCACTGACGGCAGAACAATAACTACAGAGAGGCACCCCAGCCTCACAACTACATCTGACGGCAGAACAATAACTACAGAGAGGCCCCCCAGCCTCACAACTACATCTGACGGCAGAACAATAACTACAGAGAGGCACCCCAGCCTCACAACTACATCTGACGGCAGAACAATAACTACAGAGAGGCACCCCAGCCTCACAACTACATCTGACATCAGAACAATAACTACAGAGAGGCACCCCAGCCTCACAACTACATCTGACGGCAGAACAATAACTACAGAGAGGCACCCCAGCCATCTGACGGCAGAACAATAACTACAGAGAGGCACCCCAGCCTCACAACTACATCTGACGGCAGAACAATAACTACAGAGAGGCACCCCAGCCTCACAACTACATCTGACGGCAGAACAATAACTACAGAGAGGCACCCCAGCCTCACAATTACATCTGACGGCAGAACAATAACTACAGAGAGGCACCCCAGCCTCACAACTACATCTGACGGCAGAGCAATAATTACAGAGAGGCACCCCAGCCTCACAACTACATCTGACGGCAGAACAATAACTACAGAGAGGCACCCCAGCCTCACAATTACATCTGACGGCAGAACAATAACTACAGAGAGGCACCCCAGCCTCACAACTACATCTGACGGCAGAACAATAACCACAGAGAGGCACCCCAGCCTCACAACTACATCTGACGGCAGAACAATAACTACAGAGAGGCACCCCAGCCTCACAACTACATCTGACGGCAGAACAATAACCACAGAGAGGCACCCCAGCCTCACAACTACATCTGACGGCAGAACAATAACTACAGAGAGGCACCCCAGCCTCACAACTACATCTGACGGCAGAACAATAACTACAGAGAGGCACCCCAGCCTCACAACTACATCTGACGGCAGAACAATAACTACAGAGAGGCACCCCAGCCTCACAACTACATCTGACGGCAGAACAATAACTACAGAGAGGCACCCCAGCCTCACAACTACATCTGACGGCAGAACAATAACTACAGAGAGGCACCTCAGCCTCACAACTACATCTGACGGCAGAACAATAACTACAGAGAGGCACCCCAGCCTCACAACTACATCTGACGGCAGAACAATAACTACAGAGAGGCACCCCAGCCTCACAACTACATCTGACGGCAGAACAATAACTACAGAGAGGCACCTCAGCCTCACAACTACATCTGACGGCAGAACAATAACTACAGAAAGGCACCCCAGCCTCACAACTACATCTGACGGCAGAACAATAACCACAGAGAGGCACCCCAGCCTCACAACTACATCTGACGGCAGAACAATAACTACAGAGAGGCACCCCAGCCTCACAACTACATCTGACGGCAGAACAATAACTACAGAGAGGCACCCCAGCCTCACAACTACATCTGACGGCAGAACAATAACTACAGAGAGGCACCCCAGCCTCACAACTACATCTGACGGCAGAACAATAACTACAGAGAGGCACCCCAGCCTCACAACTACATCTGACGGCAGAACAATAACTACAGAGAGGCACCTCAGCCTCACAACTACATCTGACGGCAGAACAATAACTACAGAGAGGCACCCCAGCCTCACAACTACATCTGACGGCAGAACAATAACTACAGAGAGGCACCTCAGCCTCACAACTACATCTGACGGCAGAACAATAACTACAGAGAGGCACCTCAGCCTCACAACTACATCTGACGGCAGAACAATAACTACAGAGAGGCACCCCAGCCTCACAACTACATCTGACGGCAGAACAATAACTACAGAGAGGCACCCCAGCCTCACAACTACATCTGACGGCAGAACAATAACTACAGAGAGGCACCCCAGCCTCACAACTACATCTGACGGCAGAACAATAACTACAGAGAGGCACCCCAGCCTCACAACTACATCTGACGGCAGAACAATAACTACAGAGAGGCACCCCAGCCTCACAACTACATCTGACGGCAGAACAATAACTACAGAGAGGCACCTCAGCCTCACAACTACATCTGACGGCAGAACAATAACTACAGAGAGGCACCCCAGCCTCACAACTACATCTGACGGCAGAACAATAACTACAGAGAGGCACCCCAGCCTCACAACTACATCTGACGGCAGAACAATAACTACAGAGAGGCACCCCAGCCTCACAACTACATCTGACGGCAGAACAATAACTACAGAGAGGCACCCCAGCCTCACAACTACATCTGACGGCAGAACAATAACTACAGAGAGGCACCCCAGCCTCACAACTACATCTGACGGCAGAACAATAACTACAGAGAGGCACCCCAGCCTCACAACTACATCTGACGGCAGAACAATAACCACAGAGAGGCACCTCAGCCTCACAACTACATCTGACGGCAGAACAATAACTACAGAGAGGCACCCCAGCCTCACAACTACATCTGACGGCAGAACAATAACTACAGAGAGGCACCCCAGCCTCACAACTACATCTGACGGCAGAACAATAACTACAGAGAGGCACCCCAGCCTCACAACTACATCTGACGGCAGAACAATAACTACAGAGAGGCACCTCAGCCTCACAACTACGCTTGCAACAAAAGGAAGTGTAGGCGGTATCAATATCCCCCTCTATTCTCGAGAGCGAATAACTGCTTTGCTAGGTGGAGAAATTTGACATGACCGACTCTGTGTAATTGTATTTTTTCGTTTTTGCTCTCGCGTTTGGCGAGGTAAAATATCTTTCCCAAGCAACATTAGATCTAGGCTACACGACCTGGAAGTAAGGTCAAATCTGCATTGTCACTCAACGCGTTGCAGATCCGTGCACGACAACGCAAACAATGTAATTAGCACAAGTGATACGTCAACAAGTTTGGTCCCGAAGCCTATTACAATGGACGCATTTGAGTGTCGCTACTCGGGGACCCGTAATGAGGTCAGTGACTTCTAAGGGGTCATCTCCGCGCTCATATAAGGGGTACAATTATAAGTAACTTAGCCTATTGACACTCAGCCTATTGACGCGCTTGACTAATCGATAAAGGGCTACACTCATAATTCAAAACCCAAATTGAAAAAAAAATATTTTTAATGAACCAAATGTGAAGGGTATAATCTAGTGAATATTAAATAACCGTTTCATTCAATCGAAAATTATCCCATCAATTTGAATAACTGTGTAGAAAATATTTTACATGATTCCCTGGTGTCATTGATACTATGATAAAAATAGAAACTCAAGATTGGTTTTGATAGCTTTGTAGGAACTTTTCCTTTAAATTTTTCCTATAGAACGCTCATATTTTGGTTTAATCGTCTTAATATAAGTAAAAATTCTCTTTTCATTTTCTTCAGATCCATTTTACTACTTGCACTGCAGTAAAATCATACAAAACACCCTTGAAATGAAAACCTAAAGTTACATGTTCGACACGTGATGTTGTGGGAGTTTACGCAGGAAAATGGCGCAGCAGACAGCGAGGAAATAAGCAGCATTTATGGCGAGGACGTCCCAACAGATCGACCAGTAAGGAATTGGTTCACAAAATTTCGTTGTGGTGATTTGAGGCCGGAAGTTAAGCCCAGGCCAGGGCGCTCATCGGACAGCTATGAAGATGCTTCAAGAGCGTCAGTCGAGAATGAGCCTCGTCCGAGCACTCGTGAATTAGCGAAAAAACTCAATACCAATTGCAGCGCGTGGATGAAAATCTGAGCAATAAACGTCCAGCCGTTATCAACAGAGAAACGGTCGTCCTCCTTCATGACGACGCAAGAACGCAAGACCACGCACTGCCAAAGTGACGCAAGAAGAAATTTTGCAACTCGGCTGGTCTGTACCACCCTATCCACAATGTTCCCCTGACCTCGCCCGGCTGATTTTAACCCCAAACGACAATGATGGCTCTTTTTCTGGTATTTCTGATCGAATTCTTCGCAGGAAACTCCGTGTAATTGTGTAAATGGAGCTGAGCGGCTCTATGCTAACAGCCGATGTTAAGTCTGCAGCCACTGTCAACCCCTGCAGCCAATGTCAACTCCTGCAGCCGATGTCAACTCCTGCAGCCGATGTCAACTCCTGCAGCCGATGTCAACTCTTGCAGCCGATGTCAACTCTTGCAGCCGATGTTAAGTCTGCAGCCAATGTCAACCCCTGCAGCCAATGTCAACTCCTGCAGCCGATGTCAACTCCTGCAGCCAATGTCAACTCCTGCAGCCGATGTCAACTCCTGCAGCCGATGTCAACTCTTGCAGCCGATGTCAACTCCTGCAACCGATGTCAACTCCTGCAGCCGATGTCAACTCTTGCAGCCGATGTCAACTCTTGCAGCCGATGTCAACTCCTGCAACCGATGTCAACTCCTGCAGCCGATGTCAACTCCTGCAACCGATGTCAACTCCTGCAGCCGATGTCAACTCCTGCAACCGATGTCAACTCCTGCAACCGATGTCAACTCCTGCAGCCGATGTCAACTCCTGCGGCCGATGTCAACTCCTGCAACCGATGTCAACTCCTGCAACCGATGTCAACTCCTGCAACCGATGTCAACTCCTGCAACCGATGTCAACTCCTGCAACCGATGTCAACTCCTGCAGCTGATGTCAACTCCTGCAGCCGATGTCAACTCCTGCAGCCGATGTCAACTCCTGCAACCGATGTCAACTCCTGCAGCCGATGTCAACTCCTGCAACCGATGTCAACTCCTGCAACCGATGTCAACTCCTGCAGCCGATGTCAACTCCTGCAACCGATGTCAACTCCTGCAACCGATGTCAACTCCTGCAGCCGATGTCAACTCCTGCAGCCAATGTCAACTCCTGCAACCGATGTCAACTCCTGCAGCCGATGTCAACTCCTGCAACCGATGTCAACTCCTGCAACCGATGTCAACTCCTGCAGCCAATGTCAACTCCTGCAACCGATGTCAACTCCTGCAGCCGATGTCAACTCCTGCAACCGATGTCAACTCCTGCAACCGATGTCAACTCCTGCAGCCGATGTCAACTCCTGCAGCCGATGTCAACTCCTGCAGCCGATGTCAACTCCTGCAGCCGATGTCAACTCCTGCAACCGATGTCAACTCCTGCAACCGATGTCAACTCCTGCAACCGATGTCAACTCCTGCAACCGATGTCAACTCCTGCAACCGATGTCAACTCCTGCAGCCGATGTCAACTCCTGCAGCCAATGCTAAACAGCCGACCTCAACTCCTGCCTACAAGACCACTCCCAGCGACGGAGCCACGGCACGCGCCCATTGGACTATACAAAGGAGTGGCGAAGTGTCGTGTGGTGGTCGTACGTACGCATATAAACTATGATTCAATGTTTCATGCAGTTTTGTACGTGATAAAGTCTTTCTTCGATTAATTTTTTTCTAATTCCAGTTCGTGAAGTAGTACAAAAATCATAAAGCCAATCGTTCAGATTGTAACAGTCGGAGTTTCATGTACAATTCTAGGGTGCTCAGTGTTTAGGTGACTCAAACTTTTATCGATGGAACGTTCACTGAAATAATCTGCGCTAATAAATTTAAATTTCATGTGGAAATGATGAACACGGTGAATTCAAGCAAAAGTAAAACAAAATTCGCACCCCCTACTAGCGGGGCTATAACGGGCATGTGTGACAGCAGGGAAATGCTACCTACAGGAAAATGCTGTAAGTGAAGTCCAATTATTTAAATAAATTTTTATTTTAAAATGATACCAACGATAAAGTTGTGCAAGAAGCCTGGTCTACACCCATGAGCATCGAAAAATAGTAGAAACATTTCAATATGTTGACTCACGTGATTTTCTGAAAGTTGACATTGCGTTGCGGTGAAGACCAACAGCGACAGCAACGGCTGCAACCAGCTGCTCAACATCATCTTCAGCCTCTGTCTACACCTGTTATGAGACAATCATCATTAACAATTGCACCTTTACTATTCTATGGACACACATCCATCGAAGTAAATTTTTTTCTCACGTAGAAAATTGTCCGTGAAATATTTCAGCATTTTCCGCTGTTTGTTTTTTAAACGAAACACAGCAGGGTGCATCCAATGTCTGCTGGAACAGATTTAGAGGCTATAATTTTCTTTCCATGATGAGTCAGAGTGAAGTTTTGCAACGGAACAGCTAGCTGGGGTCAATGAGTCTAGCAGAAACTTCCCATTCTGCTGCGAGGCGTCGGAAGCGCTAGTGGCTGAAAGCGGCATCCGCGTTTGTTTACGAGCATCTCCGCAGTTTTTCAATTTTAATGCATGGGCGCAATTCTAGAGTAATTTCATTGAAGAGTTTCCAGGAGGCGATGTATATAAAGACACCTGATAACGAATTCAAACGTCCTAGCACTACAACGACCCCAGCGCTACACAGAGAACGATGTTGCAAGTTGCTGAAGTGTTGATGATTCTATACCGACTCATACACAAGGCAAGGTCGCACAATTACCGCCGGCATAATTTCCAAATAAAAATGAAACGTTAGGTGCAATAGAATTCATTACTGTCATTTCACTTTAAGTAGCTGAACGATGAGATGCACTTATACACTTTCTATCGGCGGTAGACGATACCATGCATGAAGCATGAGTGACAGATTTCTAAAGTATGCATTCAGTTCCCACTTCGCTTCACTGCACACTACTGGCTCTTCAGCGTTGCGGTTGAGACGCACGCGCTGATTTTAGCCGCTGTGGCACGATTCAACGCTCATTTGTCGATGACAATTCAATTCTAAAATGTGACAAATTATTATGCTATTCTTTGAATAAAGCTTTTACCCACTCTGCATCTTGACAGAGGGAACTAACATTTAACTTTGCGCTACCCAAGCACCTGAAGCTCGAACTATAAAATTATTGAACTAACGTCAGCGTTCACCATTTTGCACTACTTCTTGATAAGAAGTAGGGCATCACGACAGAGACCATAATGACAGCAACAACTCTACACAAAGTTAAATGTCTGGTACCTACCTACACATGGTAGCTTAGAGGTCACAGTTATCATGGTACTTACCAGAACTTTTCAGGTTATTTTAGGAGCACAAACGACGCACGACCTCACGCTGCTTCAAGCACAATTTTAACGAATACTATTCAGCAAAAAACGTTTGTCTTGAAATAAAAACTTATAAAACTGAAAAAAATACAAATTATTCAGAAAGTTGCTTCGGCTTCACAGGGCATTTATTTCATCTGTTTGGGGTTCAACTGTATTGTTAACTAACCATTTCTACTTCTGGTTCCTGGCAAACCAAACAAATTTGAAAGTCATGTCGTTATCTAGCAGAAATTGTAGATCACGAATGACAAATATCGCTTTTGAATTTTTTCCCACTTGAAGCCTGAGCAACAAACAAGAAGAAGGTCGCATCAGAGCCGGCAGATTGCATGTGAGCTGCCTGCTCCTTAGGTGACCTGACACGGCGTTCGCTGGAGATCAACTGAGTGCTGACAAGCTGAACTGAGCGACGCAACTTGCGGACACGCCGACAGCCTTTGCGGATTTCAGCCAATTTCTGCATTTACATTCCGATTGTGTTTCTCACAGTAACTCCGCTTGTCAAGAATGGCTTCACAGATGCCATTGGTGCGAGACCAGTGGGTGAGATATTTTCTCGTGTATAAGTAAACACTGAATAATTTAATTCAGATATCATCAGAAATAAAAGTCAATACAATTAATAGGACATTATGAGCCCGAAAAAGTCATTTCTAACGCATTTTATGGAAATTTTATTCCGATAACTCTAAAGTATACAATTTCATTTCACTTTGAGTACTTATGCTTAACATACACTAGACTAGAAGAATAATGGTTTTACGAGTGGGTATGGAAAATTAATTAGTTTGTTGATGATGGAATATTAATCAATTTATTTAGAATGGAACACTAATCCATTTTTATGTCAGAGAGGTATTATTTTGATTCAAAATGGTGCACACTTTCTCTTACTTTGTTTTATTCGAATATTTCATAATATTTCACTAGGTCTAATATTTTAACATGGATTTTATTATCGTTTGTAAAATGGGAATTACCCGTAAATTTTTTGGAAAATTGGGAGAGATTCATAGGGTAAGAAAAATTTTAATTAAATTTAAGATAAAAGAAAATATTCAATCATCCATGCACTTTCACCTTTCCCCAGAGAACGATTTCAATTCATTTGCTTTATTTTTCAAGTTGCTTCTACAGCTAAGAGCATCAAAGAGGATTGTTGGCGTAAAAAGAGAGAATTATTTGTTAATTCTGAATAATTAATGATTAATTTCCTAATTGATAATTTGCTCAGTTTTTTAGCTATAACTTACTGTTTCTTTTAATTTCTTCTACATAGATTGGCGTAAGGTATAGTCGGCGCTTTGGAAATTCAAAATGGTGTTATAAGTAATTCATGGCTTTTGTATATTTTGTGCGTAATTTTGCGAGTGATTAAGTGTAGTATTAAAAGCATTCGCTCAAATAAAGTTGTGTTGTCAGAATTCGTTGCATAAATGTGTTCATACATGAGCCTTATATGGACTCATTTATGTGGTAAAATTTATAACTTTCAACGCGGCTCAAGTATTGACATTTTTTCTTGAACAGAAATAGCACAAAATGATAAGATAAATTGGAAGTTAGAATTTCCTCGGGGTAGTCAATCAGGTCTGTCACGAACAACATTGTCAACGAAGGCAGATAAGCTTTTCAAAATTGAACGTGAGCTTAGTGATAATCAATGAGTAGAGTACGACGCCTGGGTGATAATGGGAAACAATGAGTAGAGTACGACGCCTGGGTGATAATGGGAAACAATGAGTAGAGTGCGACGCCTGGGTGATAATGGGAAACAATGAGTAGAGTACGACGCCTGGGTGATAATGGGAAACAATGAGTAGAGTACGACGCCTGGGTGATAATGGGAAACAATGAGTAGAGTACGACACCTGGGTGATAATGGGAAACAATGAGTAGAGTGCGACGCCTGGGTGATAATGGGAAACAATGAGTAGAGTACGACGCCTGGGTGATAATGGGAAACAATGAGTAGAGTACGACGCCTGGGTGATAATGGGAAACAATGAGTAGAGTACGACGCCTGGGTGATAATGGGAAAGAATGAGTAGAGTACGACACCTGGGTGATAATGGGAAACAATGAGTAGAGTACGACACCTGGGTGATAATGGGAAACAATGAGTAGAGTACGACACCTGGGTGATAATGGGAAACAATGAGTAGAGTACGACACCTGGGTGATAATGGGAAACAATGAGTAGAGTACGACGCCTGGGTGATAATGGGAAACAATGAGTAGAGTACGACGCCTGGGTGATAATGGGAAACAATGAGTAGAGTGCGACGCCTGGGTGATAATGGGAAACAATGAGTAGAGTACGACGCCTGGGTGATAATGGGAAACAATGAGTAGAGTACGACGCCTGGGTGATAATGGGAAACAATGAGTAGAGTACGACACCTGGGTGATAATGGGAAACAATGAGTAGAGTGCGACGCCTGGGTGATAATGGGAAACAATGAGTAGAGTACGACGCCTGGGTGATAATGGGAAACAATGAGTAGAGTACGACGCCTGGGTGATAATGGGAAACAATGAGTAGAGTACGACGCCTGGGTGATAATGGGAAAGAATGAGTAGAGTACGACACCTGGGTGATAATGGGAAACAATGAGTAGAGTACGACACCTGGGTGATAATGGGAAACAATGAGTAGAGTACGACACCTGGGTGATAATGGGAAACAATGAGTAGAGTACGACGCCTGGGTGATAATGGGAAACAATGAGTAGAGTACGACGCCTGGGTGATAATGGGAAACAATGAGTAGAGTACGACGCCTGGGTGATAATGGGAAACAATGAGTAGAGTACGACGCCTGGGTGATAATGGGAAACAATGAGTAGAGTACGACCCCCTGGTGATAATGGGAAACAATGAGTAGAGTACGACGCCTGGGTGATAATGGGAAACAATGAGTAGAGTACGACGCCTGGGTGATAATGGGAAACAATGAGTAGAGTACGACGCCTGGGTGATAATGGGAAACAATGAGTAGAGTACGACGCCTGGGTGATAATGGGAAACAATGAGTAGAGTACGACACCTGGGAAAAATACAGTAATATGTTTTGCGGTTCTCATCCAGGAAACAATCACAGATGAAATCATCGTTAATTATTACGCCATTGTATAAAAACTAATAAGATAACATTGATGTATATAATCGAGTTCATTCAAGAAGGATAGTTAACAGGCTGTAGAGTGATCTTATCGGCTCCTATATTGCAATACTATTCAAGACTTTATCGATTTGGAGGATATCGATGTGTTCACGATTTGCCCTGCATTTCCAGCGAGTCTGTAATTGACACATGTTATGTATGTATGTATGTATTTAAGCAGGTACTCAGGCCTCCATCAAGTTTATTATTTTTTTAATTTAATTGGGGGTAGCATGGCTTTCATGTGATTCATTCATATATGTATCTCCTGCCAACTCTCAGTAAAGCTCACGATGTGTACGTTACAATGCAATTCAGCTATATTAGAATTTATTTCATCGGCTTTCGGATAGAGTTATTTACAGTGATAGAGTGTTCAACGTTAAAGGGGAAAGTTTTTATAGATTGACGTTCAGACCTCATCAAATTTTGTTAGATTAACAAATGATTACGATGAAATATTTTCTTTTGTCACAGAAACAAACATTTCCTAAAATTATAACCTCGAGCGACTCTACAATATTTTACGTCGAACACCAGAAGCAAAAGAGCGATAACTTGAACTGAGAGGCGTAGGACGGGTTGTCTCGCATGACCTCGACCGGCCACCAATGCGGAAGGCCGCCCGCCTGCCGGCACCGCACGTTGACACCGATGCTGCAACCTTCTCGTGGGGACCGCACGTTGTAGAAAACGATCTTCCTCGGATGTGATTCCAACAAAAATTAACTCTTATTATTAAATTTTATTTGGGGTAATGGGGACTCCAAGTCAGGAGCGTCATTTGGTCCTTTTACCATTGTTTTGGCATTAGCACTCATTTTTAAAAGAAGACGAGCGACGTAATTTACACTGTACTTTCATGTACACTGGTAATTTGACTAAAAAATATGTATATTAACATAGTTACAATAAGCGGTTGCTAACTTTGAACTTCAGTCATCTGTGTGAGCGCGTGCTTGGTCGTGGAATTTCATGTTTCGCCACGATATTACTCACCCCAAATTTTTTTTTTTTGTGTAACTAGCATTATCCCCTTTTCGAAGATTCTGGTAAAATATCGAAAAGAACTTTACCAAACAAAAGTGATCATAACAAGCGAGCTCGCGACACTCAATACAAACTAGCAATCGTGCAAGACAACACGACGTACGACAAGCATTGTCTCACTAACGGTTTCATTCGCGCCGATAAGCGAGATGCCGTTATACACCCTGCGGACACATGCGTATTAGCCCAATTTACTTTATAATTTTTATTGCAAATAGCTATATTGAAATACAGAAACCTATTGTAGGGTAGGTTATTGATTTGAAATTATGAACTAATTTACTTTCTGAAATAAACCATTGACTTGGAATGCTTTCAATTTTTTCAACTTTACATATGAACCTAGGTAGATACTGTCTCTGTTTGTAATTTGTGCGTTTGACTCAGCGCACAACAAGGCTTCAGTTTCAAGTTTTACCTTCAGGCAGAGTACACCTACAGAACAACAGCGAGACTGATTTTGAAGAAAATATTACGAACTATCTGTTGACCTCACGCTGGTTTCATTTAACATTCTCTTTAGGGTCCCAGGGTTTTTTTGATGCAATCATTCGACAAAGGTTTTAAGACTTACTGTAAGTTAGCGCCTATTTCGAATAGAGAGAATCATGGCAGATTTGGGTTCAAAATAATTTTTGAAAAACTTCCAACCGTATTTTTTTTAATTGCTCACTAATTTCACAGTATTCGTACTTTTCATTGTTCAGAAAGGATTATAAATCTTTACTTACGCAAGTAAGTCGTCAGAATGCTAAGCACCATAAAATAAAGACACATTGCCTGTGTTCTGAAGCTGATGTCGCTCGATGTGCCAGGTTACGGCCACATCGCCCCCAAGACGCCGTGGGGAAAGGTGGTGACCATCTTCTACGCCATCCCGGGGGTGCCCCTCATGATGTTGTGCCTCGCCAACATCGGCGACGGCATGGCGCACTCCTTCAGGTTCCTGTACTGGAAGGTCTGCTGCTACGCCTGCACCAAGAGACCCAAGAAGAAACGAAGACCTAAAAATTCATCCAGGTTATCCAGGAGGTAATATTTATTAGCTATGAATAGCTAATCTAATTAAAAATAAAGTGAAAATAGGTTTAAAAATAAAAACTTCGGGCCGTTGCCTAGAAGTCCCATTTTTTGATCAGTTTTTACGTTCAACCACCTACGTGGCACTAAACAGCAATAGCCAAAGAGTAGGGCAAACCTTTCCCTAAATTGTATACCCTAATCCTCTCCCTAATTTCATCAAGGACGTAAGATTAAATGTGCATCTCAATGTTACACGGGTGTTGTTTTACTGGCGTTTGTGAGTGAAAACTTATTCTATAATTTGATTACTTTGAATTTAAATTTCGTCACAAGTACGAGGGCTTTTGTTACTGGTAAAATGAAATCGCAGTAGAAATGTAGGGAAAATAACTGTTGCTTTATAAAAATCAAAGTTAAACACTCTTTAATGCATTTGAGGATCGGCCATCATTGCGGAAATATTTCCTAAAGTCATAAATAAGTGACTCCATTTCAAATAACATGCTCGGGTTGAAACAGTGGCTTTAAGCTTTTAAGCTATTCAGTGTCGCAAAATATTCCTTTCCAGGAACCTGTTTTGTTGGACCTGCAGTCTGTTCACCTGCTCCCAAAATAGTGCGTTGGTAAACTTTTCCTCTATAAATTATATGCACCAAAATTTTCTTCAAGAGATCTATACATAACATACACGAAAATGTTTCTACATACGTTTTGTGCTCTCCGTGGCAGAGCGGTTAAGGGATCAGCCTTGTATGTTGGAGACGAGGGTTCGTATCCCGGCGCTGACGCGGAGATTTTCCCCGTTGGGTATATGGGAAAGCTCAAGCACAATACCCCACTCAACCCAGGTATCGGAAATGGGTACCGGCTTTACGGGGGAACCGTCATGGTGTCCTATGTAAAGGGTTAGTTATAAGACATTTGAAAAACCAATGCTTAAGATCATATGTATCAGGCTTCATTGGAAATAAAGCATCCCAAAGATGCCGATGTTTGTTTGTTTGTTTTGGATAGCTCGTGCGTGGAATTATTCGATATTACAAGCTTAGGCTCTATACGAATAGACTAAAGTTTTTAGGTACTTGCTTTCATTCATTTTCCACCTTCTTAGAGACCTTCATCTACGGTATCAGATATTTAAGAAATTCCTAACTAATTGGTTGATTTTCATGAATTCTCTGGCTTAATGTTAAAAAAGAACAAACATGCACGAAAATTTTATCGGAAAAAATATCAGAATCTAGAAATACATCTTCAGTGCAGTAAGACGTAGTAAAGCTAACACTGAATCTGTAATTCCAAAACGTTTGCCTTTAAAAATGTTCAGGAATTCTTTAGGTCCTTTTGTCTTCCTATCACGCATGCAAAACTACACAACATTGCAGCAAAACTTACTCTCATACGGGCCCCTTGCGTAGCATTGACGGAATGTTAAAATTAGATAGATACTCCAACAGAAATTAAGTCTACACTTGTAATTTCTATGTGGGAGAGGGCCAAGATAGTAATGATGGTTAACCCTGGACACGATCTAAAACTGACAGGGAGGCATAACAAAAGGGGTCATTAGCTCTGCCAGCAGCTCGTCACAGCTTATACATCTTCCATGAATGAGGAACATGGAATGTTGTAGTCCTGACGAAACTCTGCATATCAATTGAATTTTTCAAATTCCTTGAACACACAGTTCTAGCACTGAAATTCAAAACTTCAACTTACAAACTTGAGGATAGCCAATCGGACTGTTGCCTAATATCGCATACTTGTCAGCAATAAATACAGAAATGCTCATGTAACTAGAAATAAGAAGAATATGACCTTATGAGATGACTTAGTTGACTTGCTTGAGCAGCAGCAGTCACCACAGCGGAGGTCCGTCTCCAAGACAGCGGCCGTCTTCCTTCCGTCGGTCAGCTCGGTCATCTCAGCGCTCTACGGACTCGCATTACAGCGACTCTGCCTTCTGTTCATACACCGACCCAGACTTTATGAGGTGAGTGCAGCGACTCTGCCTTCTATTCATACATTGATCCCGGTGGGTATTTTGTGCCATAATAACGTACGATCAAGTCCCTCTACAGCCACTATCAGTGACCTTTACATTTACTGTTAAAAAGATATCCCCTTACCTCCTCTTTCGGCTGAAACACCTATAAATGATTCAATAATTCATCCAGGACGTAACCATCCGGCATTGACCTGCAGTTATCAAAGTGAAGGCAGGTTCATCTCACAAGCTCACTGCCCTCAGTACCTTACGCTCAGTATTCTATGAGCAACGAAACAATTTTCGAACTCTCAAACATTCGTTGGATTCGATTATCAATTTGTTCAAGCCTCCCAATCCACAAAAGGCATTTAGTATTGAGTTAAAGGAGGTGGAGATCAATGTACAAAGAAGTGTTCCCAAGCAAAATCCTCTGCTTATGGAAATTGCAAGTTAGGAAAGAAGTTTACGAAACAAGGAAAAACTTAAAGAAAAAATTATCAGTAATGAAAAACAGTACAGCGCTAAACCGAAAAAAGATGGTCCGTAATATAACAAAACGTTTTCTGCTTCAACAAAAAGAATGCATACTAAGCCCTCAGCTCGGGACCTTTCATTTTCCTGTTGGGAGCTCTAATTCCGACATAAACGAAATTGTACATTTCGTTTTATTAACAAAACATTTATTGGACCTCACATTGAACCGTCCTAACATCCCAGCGAAATTCAAATCGTATCGAATTGTAAAGGTTCTGAAGCTGATGCGAATTCGAAATCTAGGAAAACTAGCTCGAAATTCTAAAGCACGCAATCTGTACTTTTTTCGTTGATGCCTCACTCGATGGATGCAACTGCTGAGATGATGAAAAATAATGGTTTGTTGATTTTCCTTGCTCAGTGAGCGCATCGTTATGAAGACGCGATGAGTTGCATTGTTAAAACAATAAGCTACACTCTAGATTCTTTCCAGACCACCTGCTCTATTCTTGGAAATAAATTATAAAAGTGGAGAAAAGTAGTAGAAAATCCGAATTGAAATGTATAATAGATCCGTTACTTCGGGACCATATTGGATCGCATCAAACAATAACGTAAAGATTAATGATCCTTAGAGTTCGAGCGATATTTTTTGCCATTGAGATGTTTTGGATTTGTAATCCATTACTCGAAACATTCAGCGGATGAGATGGCTGGTCGCAACCGAATCTGAAGAAACTGTGAAGTCTTCCTGAAGCATCACCATATGTCTCGACATTGTTTTTCGTAAGCCGGGCGTGAGCGTTGCAAATAGCTGCTACGGTCGAGATCCAGCGACACCGGAGCGCGTGTCTTTTCACGCATCGTTTCAAGAAGCTCAAGTGTAAAAAAACTGTTCCACTCAGAAAAGTTTAATTTTATTTAAATTATTAGAGTGAAAACTTCTGTCAAATCCAAACGAACATCACGTCAGTTTTTACTCCCACGTCAAGCGTACAGGTGTGCTATATTTCGAGGCTCAGAATAGAACAATTTTTTGTAAGGTGTGTGGGTGTAAAAACGATAGTATTTCACTGAGTGAGGCGCAAAAGTTAAGGCACAGCAAAACAATAAAGAAAAGTGGAAAATATCACTATTCGCCTCTAAAATAATCGAGACTTCAAGCCAACATTACACAAGCGCCAGTTTTTCACTGTACACCTGCAAGTAACAAGACGGGCTGCTTGCGGTTGCCGCAACTCGATCGGAGCGCGTAACGCGAGCTCGTGTGCGTGGGTGCGTGACTCACAGACGCACTAAGCACGTATTAAAGAAGTTAAGTGAGGCTTTTTGCGAGACTTAGCTCTGAGTGTTGCATATGTGACTTGTGGTGGAGCATTACTGAAAGAAAGCCTCAGTCGTGACTGTAACACGACGTCCAAATTTAATGAACAAACTGTTTCACTCACAGAAGTTGCTCCAGCTCTCGGTCTAGATACGTACGGCGTAAGATCAACACGTGGTTTAATTATGTAGCTACTTGTATTACTAATAAAGAAATCAAAATACTGCAAAACACATTTTTTGATTGAATCAATAAAAATGATTCAAAATGAATTTTGAAGCTAATTCTGCTGAACACAAAAGAGGCCGTGCGCAGCCTCAATGGCCTGCTTCAAACGGCGCCTCAAAGACCCAGCACCTCCACAGGTCGCTGTGTCGCTCGAGTGGCTCAGATACTCGCCAGCCGAGCACCGGCCTGATGCTGACCAGCAATTCCTGGTGTGCGACTAGGTGAAGTGTATTGGGTTACACTGAATTGTACGCTTTAAAATGGTGTTTATGTTAGGATGCTTTAGAAGTCGCCGTTCTCATTTGGGCCCACAGGTAGGTATATTCCAATGTGTTTTTGGTGATAGCTTTGAGAAACAACTACTCGAGGTATCACTTGAAGTAAATTAAGTGTTTAATTTTTTTTGAAAAATTAATCATGAGTGTCGAACAGCGCATTTAAAAAACATGTGTGTTAGTGAAGTCAAAGGGTATAGAAATTTTCAGTAACTCGCCTAACAGAAGGAATTCACTCAACATTTTTCTTGAAACACATTCAATCACTAAAAATTCAATACCTCCGAAGTCTATAAAAAGCGACGCTTCGATGTAACGAGCAATCTTCAGGCTGATATACGTCCATCGAAAAAAAAATTCACATTGATAAAAATGCAAATCTAATACTTAAGCTACATCAGACACTGTCCTAATGTTGAAAATCACAGTAAGAAATGATGAGTGACAAAACTTGTACCACAGGAATATGCACTTGGAAGACTAAGTGCCACAACTATAGATGTTATTGACACAAGAGATAGAGGCGAAATGAACGATCGAGAGTTTGCATCAAACTTCTGAGCTGTAGTTCTACTTAATAATTTTGGAGCAAAAAAGTCTTAAGTGTTTTCGTTGAGAGCAAGTTTAAGTTTATGGAAATGTAACACTTCTATTATTTGAATAAGCTGTTTTTTAGCAACGTTGCATAAAAATTTTGTGTTAGAATATAGACCTTCATTTGAAGGCTGGCAGCTTTGGTCTTTAAAACGGGAACTCGAAATAGTTCGTAAAGTTGAGAAGTTCGGAAAAAAATTGCTCACCAAATTTAAACTTCTGGATGATGACTTCTGTCACTCTAATTCGTTAGTAATTCATCCTAGTGGTAGAAGTCAAGATGCTTCACCAGACATTATTTATCTCAGTTATATTTTCCTTATGAAGACTTTTATTACTTCCTAGCACTTTATTTCGACAAGCAATACATCATTAGAATAATTACTTAAAATTATTATAATCAGCTGTTTTAGAAAGAAAGAAAGAAAGGAAACCGTTTATTTCCAAGACATACCGTTAGTCTGTAACTAGTGGACCCGGCTATATTCAGGAACTTGCAGCGCATGGTATAGAAGCCTTATTCTTCGCTTACTGTGTCATTTATTCTACAAAACCTGACTTAAATGTGAGCTCGACATAGTTTTCAATCTTGAAATGACGAATAAAATGTGCTAATTTATTTTAGCACAATTAAGTAAAGAAGAGAAAGTAGCTCACTATTTATTAGGATGATAAAAATATTCAACGCATCACTGTTTTGTCACCTAAAGCTGCTAGACCTAAACTAAAGATTGAGTTACGAGCACACACCGGCTCGCGAACCAGAAATTAAACTGGAACGAGTCGGATCAGCAGAACGCGGCTTGCAGCCGACGTGTCTGGAGATGAGCGCGCGTGATCAGAACACGGAAGGCTGCTTGTCGATTGTTTTGGCTTTAGAAACCGAAACATTGAGAAATCGTTCGAATTCAAACAGTTCGATGGGCTGCTTGATTGCATGGAAATAGATTCGTACATTAAAGGATCTCAGGGAAATATCAAATAGAGAATGAAATTGAGCGACTTTGCGACAAAACTCGTCAGTAATGATTTTACTGGTGTATTATTTCTAGAAAATAGGTTGACATTAACTGTTGAAATGTTGAAACTTGACTGCCCTAGAAGTCGCTGAACTTGTTCGGGCCCACAGGTAGCTATACTCTATTTTGCCATTGTACTAGACTTAAGAAACATTCTACCTCCGTATCTCCTGTGGTAAATAAATAAATTAAATTGAAATAGGGCATACTATCTCGTCTGAAATTATTCTATGCTTCGTCCAACTCTAACCGCAGATGAAGATCGAAACGCTAAACGACATTGAAAGACACGTTACGAGAGAAAAATTATAATTAAATTGAAAATGAGCAAAATAAGATTGTAAATAGCAGAACATCATTCAAATTTTGCTGAGGATGTCGTAATGCGATTTATGGAGGCATACGAAAGTAATTCAGTTGTAGCTCCTTTTCTACAATAACTAATTTAATAAGTAAAACCGTGCAAACCTAAATTGGTCCAATCAGTTTACTTTAATTTTCTCCTTTCGACGTGAAGAATGAAAAGAAAGTTTCTTTTCAAGAATTTGCCGTCAATCTACCGAAAAGTAATATTCGAGCAGTCATTCCGGTTTACATCCAAATCAGTTGAGCGCGCATTTTAATATAAAATATAATATAATATTTAATAGAAAATAATATAAGTAATGCAATTATCAGTTAACAATTCCCATTTCGAAGTAAACATGGCTCACATTTGATGGGTCAATTTAGTTTGCTGTATCGAAAAATTTTTGCAACCATTTTCTCCTGAAACTCCGCTGAAATTCATTCAATATTTCTAACAATCGATTCACTCAAATCACTTCAATATTTCTATATTCTTCACACAAAGATTGACGCATAGAGCATTTGTGGAATTTTTACTCTAACACTGAATGTTAGATTGCTTTCGGTGACACCATAGCTGCTGCTGAGCGTCCCATTGTTCCCTCGCGGCGCGACGTGTTGCTGGCGCTCCTGCATCCGCGTTGCTGCTCGGCCGATCTTCTGTTGGAGCAAATCTTCCCGCCTATTGTATCTCATCACTTTTTGCTTTGAGTAACTGCGGTTCTTCGAAAACATTCACCGTCCAAAATCGATAACATCTGTAAAAGTATTCTACTTGTTTTGTTTTGTTGTTTGTTTGTTTACTAACATTTTACGAAATATTTGGAAGAGAAACCGATTTTGCGACATAATTTGAAGTAATTTGAAAGTTTTTGGACGCTAAACAAAGAATACTCAATGCTAAACTTAAGGTTTATTATGATCGATGAATGATTTTTACCTTTACTATAAAGTATATTATGAACAAAATGTTGAGCCCTGGCGTTGAGAAGTTGTCAGGCTTATTTCAAATGTACTGACAATGCCATGGACGACGTCTAGAAACGTTTACGCTTAGAATTAGAATGTAAAATTTCTTATTATTTGCCTTAATTTGTATGATAAGTGTTGCCACCCTGATGCTTTCATGCATTATTACATGAACTCAAGAAAGACTTAGGGTTCAATTGACCTATTATTATTTTCGTAAAAATTTGAGCAGTTATAACCTTGAGGGCTGCATTCCGTGAGCGTGCTCACTGATTGTGTTGCTGGAGCGGGTACAAGTCTCGAATGCATTGTTTAACCGCATGTGACAATAACTTCATTGCTTTATTGAAGTTTTGAATGCATTTTTTAATCGAATGTGCCAATTATTTCATTGTATTGTTGGAAACAAGCGCGTAAGTAGAGTTTCCTACAAGGCCGTGTGTTGCAGGGCGGGGCCGCCAGGAGCGAGGGCGGCCGGCGAGGCGCAGCGGGCACCCTCGCACGAGGCGCGGGGCGGCAGCGTCCGCACCGTCGGACGCTCTCTGGACAGAGAAGTGAGGATAGCTTCATTGATGACTTAGTTGGAATACCACGAATTTTGACGAATTGTTCTCAAATTGCAATATCACTTATCACAAAACAAAGAAACTGTCAAAATAGATGATTGAATTTTCTGAGTTTTACGTCAGGCCTATAATATCACAATATTCTCCATGTGTGATTGAAGTTTTTCGCACGAATTCATGTGTAAGTTTTCGGTTCTAGCAAAAGATATCCACTGCGTTATAGCTTCATTTTAGCGTGATAATAATAGCAAACTAACGAAAATATTTCGAGTAATACTTATTAAAAGCAGTAACTAATAGTAACTATCAGTAATTATCAGTACCATGCATAATTTGTTAACTTATTCCTCGGGCGTGGTCGTAGTAGGCTACTAAGACTAAGCTTAGATGGCTCGCTTTACCCTGAGGCCGAGGACGAAGGGTCAGTGCTGTACAACAAGTACGCGCTGGAGGACGACACGCGGAGTGCGGACCGAGCGGCGCAGGAGACGGGAGGTCCGCAGGAGCCGCACGACACCAGCACCAGGTGTGGTAGCCCGAACAATTTAACACATTGGCTGCCCCTGGACCCACATGTGTGTCCAGGGGTCTCATGTTAAGGTATGTAGGTTGTGAGTAGCAGAGTTTAAAAAACGACTTTATTGCTAGCTAGAAAAAAATTGTATCTCTCCTAAGAAGTGTGAAAATGTGTTAGCATGCTGACATTTTACCTCGTATGCTTATACCTCTTCTAAAAAAGATATTGTAATAATTGAAATGCAGTTCATTCGCACCGCTACCTAAATGAGCAATTTACCTAGAGGTAAATCGGCAGTAAACGTGTGAAACAATTTCAAACAAGTTAGTTGCCTCAAGTGATACAGCAATAAATTTTATCTTATGTCTAATATATACAATGTGCTCATTTGAGTATAGGTACTTGTCCGCTCTGCTGCTCGCTGCGATGGCCAAACCAGCGGGAAATAATTATTTTCCTTTTGTACGGAATACGCACGCTAGTAATGGAGCAAAAATTCCAATACTCTACTATCATTAGTGACTAAAAAATTGCACCTGAGGCCTACTGTCAGCCAAAATTGTATGCAGTGTTTAACTTATCCAAACTTGAACAATGGAGTTAGTTTATTAGTTTATTAGTTAGTTTAAGCCTCCCTATCCTCAACAAATGAGATGTAAAGAGAGGAAGGAAGAAGGCACCATTTAGTATGGAGCTAAGGGAACGTGGAATCTATGCAGAAAGGGCACAGAAACAGAAAGCTAAGAAAGAAGTTCATGAAAAAAGAAAAAGTTGAAGAAGAAAGTAGTAGGCGGTGAAAAACAGGACAGCAGTGAACCGAAAAAATATGGTCCGTAACACAACAAAAACCTATTCTATTTTAACAAAAAGAAAGCCTACCTAACCTTTAGCTCGGGCCCTCACATTGTCCCCCTGGGAGCGCTAATTCCCATCGATACAATAGTTGTATCCCCCTGAGGGGCTTGAACAATGGAACGATGTGATTAGAATTAAAGGCTTTTTTTATTGAACATTACTAACTATAAGAGACCAGTGTCAGTATGCTCTCATAGCGAAAAATAATTGGGTCTGAATTATCCTCTAACATAGCGAACACTTAATGGCACATCGTTTTGCACAAATTGTAAATTCAGAAAAAATGGGAAGTAAAAGAAAAATAAGAAAATTCATTATTCACTTAAAAGCATTTCAAAATTTAACTGCATTTAATTTTGGCTCAGTTCAGAATGAAGATATCCGTAAACGTGGTCAAAGGAATACATAAAATTTTCTTTCGCGCACTTACTGATGCCTTAATCTGACTCAAGGTGAAGCTGAACTGCAAAATTTTTTCAAATAATTGATGAATTTCCCTGGTATTCTTTTTGAAAATAAAATTTGTTGATGGACAATCGCTCAGAAACAATTTTTTCAGGTGCACTCAGACTCAGAAAAGGTAGACTAAAAAGGAAGAAAACATACACTCTGGAAAGTTCTTTTTGTTTTCCTTACAAATTTGCCCCCTTTCATTTTTTACAGAGAGAGCTTCAGAAACGAACTAGCGGTGGTTGAACAACCCAGAGGAAGCAGAAATCGGAGTCCAGGTGAGAATTTAAACTACACTTGAAGAGTAGAAAAATGCGACGCATTGCGCTCCACGAGGAAGCGAAGTCTGTCGAACGGGGTGACATTTTTGAAATTTTTCAGGTAACAGTCAAAAATTTTTTTTATGTTTTTGAGCCTTTTGATGAGGCGTGAAGCAATTTATTCTGAAAAATTAGAAGGTGCGTTTGAAATATACACTATTTAACATAATTTAGGTATGTAGACATAAAATAATAGGTATGTAGACCAGATTCATAGAACATTAAATAGGAAATGGACTAAATGTTTTAAACAATTGAAGACGAGTTAGATGACCGTAAATCAACATTGCTTGTAGTAAACAATGCGAAGATGCACAAGTGTTTGAAAACTGAATCAATCCAACTGTGATCTAGGTGATAACGGCAGACAAGGAAATGAAGTGAGAAAAGTAAATTCGATGAATGCTATAGAAATTAAAAGAAAAAAATATTTCTCCAGTAAATGCATATAGCAGCATGTATCATGGTATCTTGCATCTTTCCACTCACTGAACATATATCTGTGAAGAAACTATCTTACAACCTTGCCATTGGCTTCGAAATTCAAGCTGTCGTATTTTCCGTAATTTTGTACCTGCACGCATTAGCATTCTACATATACAGGGGCTCTGGTGTTGATAAATTCTCGCGGTGTGTCCGCTGTATACTCTTGTTCACCTGTACGTGCGGGAGGCGAGAATTCTGTCTAAATCCTTTCTTCGTAACAAAGCTTGGAAGTGTTAGAAATGATTCACTCTGATTCTTCGTAGCTAAGTTTGAAAGTGTTAAGAGTTGATTCCCTCTTTGAGATGCTTCCCTCTGACTGGTCAGACCCAGGAGGCTCCGTGCGACAAGGACTACCCCCCCCAAGTCCCCACCTGCTGCCCCCAGAGCGGAACGCTCGCCCGCTGCCCAGGCTCGAGACGCCCTACCTCCACGACTACGACTATTCGGACGCGTACGACGAGGAGCTTGCAGACGACGCCGACCCGTCTGACAAGCCCGTGCCCATCTGGCTCGGTGTCATGCTCGTGGTGGCCTACATCCTGGGGGGCGCGGTGCTCTTCTCGGGCTGGGAGAATTGGGAGTTTTTGGACTCCGTTTACTTCTGCTTCATCACGCTCACAACCATCGGTGAGGCGCTCTATGTACAGTAGGCAACTCACTGGGTAATTGTAATTTGCTCCAGAAGTCTCATTTCCATTGGCAATACTATTCGTTTTCATTCATTCATTCATGCATCTTAATTAATTTTGTTGAATAATTATAGACGCATACATGAAATTAAAAATTGAGCTATTATCCTTATCAAGACCAAACTTATAATTCCAAATCATCCGCTTGTGCAATTTCTTAGCATGGAATGGTAGAAAGAGAGGGTGCTACTAAATTAAAGTGAATTCTATTTGGTGAAAGTTTCATATTCATGCCATTTGAGTTTTAACTTTGTTGTGATTTCCCGTTCAGGTTTCGGAGACTTTGTCCCGGCCCAAGAAGGAAAGGAGAACGTCGAGTTGAGCATCGCTCTGTGCTCGCTGTACCTGCTGTTCGGCATCGCGCTGCTCGCCATGTCCTTCAACTTGGTGCAGGAGGAGGTCATCAACAACGTCAAGAGTGTGGCCAAGAGACTGGGCATCATTAAGGAAGAAATCGACATTCAGTGATTTCTTAAGACTAGTCTCCGGTAGGACGAAGTTTTTTTATTTACTTTACTTAATTAACAGAAACCAAAGATCGCAAAAGGACTTTATTTTGTACGCTTGTCAGGCCTTTCTACATTTTTGTACTTTTTAACTTTGTCTTTAATAAGAGGTGATCCTGCTTACGCGATGCAAGGCAATTAGCGAACAACACAACCACTGAACCGCCATGCTGAAGAAGTGCTGGGATCGCTACAGGCAGAAATTAATCCTAACTGTGAGTGCCAGGATCTCTTGCCGCAAGACCTAAACAAAATTATGTTTGCTCTGAACACCTGTAATATTCACCTACTCTGCGCGATGATCGCTGCGAATTTGCTATTTATGTTCCGAAACTACTGCCGTATGCTTTTGATCCCATACTTCAAGTCAAACTTAGAATAAAAACGTAATAATGTAACTTTGAATAATTTCAAAACACGTGTAAAATCGCGAGAGAATAACTTAGATTAGTTCAACATTGTCGTAAGAAATTTTAGCTTTAAATCTCATATCAAAGATATAGAAAAAATCAATTTAGACGCTGGTGAGTGTAATATCGACATCTCAAGCAGAACGATGAAACCTAAAATTTGGAACTCAATACATATTAGATTATTAGTTAGTTTAAGCCTCCCTATCCTCAACGAATGAGATCCAAAGAGAGGAAGGAAGAAGACACCATTTAGTCTGGAGTTAAGAGAACGCGGAATCCATGCAGAAAAGGCATAGAAACAGTAAGATGAGAAAGAAGTTCATGAAACAAGATCAAAGTTGAAGAAAAAAGTAGTAGGTGCTGAAAACACAGGACAGCAGTGAACCGAAAAAAGACAGTCCGAAACAAAACAAAAACTTATGTTATTTTAACAAAAAGAAAGCCTACCTAACCTTTAGCTCAGGCCCTCACATTGGAAACTCAACACAACAAAAAATAGACGTACTACACAACTTTTATATTTGCTACATTCGACAAGAGGAGTTGCAGTTGTCGCATGGAGGCTCGTGTGGTCGTACGTCACACGTGCTGTATGCGGTAAATCACTTCCATGAAGGCTCAGCTGAGAGCAGGAGTTGGCGGTATGCTCTGGCAAGAATTGCCGGAGAGAAAAGCTGGTTGGACCGTTTAGAGCAGTGGCATTCATTGCGCGGCTAGCAATGACTCAATTCACGGCTCTCGAAAAATAAATAAATTAATATATACTTTTTATAGTATACGCTAACTTTCCGTAGCTGCGGCTCTCTTGATCTATGCGTTTCACCGAAGTGGCTCGCTTGCAAAAATTAGTGAATAACATTGGTTTAGAGTACCTAAGGGAGCTGAATTGAATTCTGTCAAACACCGAATTTTTGATAACTAATTCCCTCCCATGGAGGCGGTCACGGCAAAAGGTCTCTTTAAGGATGATAATGCACCTGCTCGTGCATCATGGCTCACGAGGGGATTTTTGGCCTCAAAAACATTAAAGAATATAGTCTTAGGGCGTAACCCATTGTTGTGGATATAGAACCCCAAACCGCCAATGTTATTGAGTGGCCGCTCTGATCTCCCGATCTCAACTGCAGAGAAAACTCGTGGAGTATAATCAAAGCTCAAATACATCAACGAGCAAATAAGATGTAAAATATTTAAAAGCACACTGTTCACTGGTAAATATTTTATCTTAATTATGCAACTGAACTTTTGCTCAGTTTCGTGAAAAAAATACATCGCGCATAGTAACTGCAGTCGCCTAAAAATAAGTGTTTCGTTATAACATACGATATCATCTCTGTTTCTGCCATCTCAAAAAAATAATTGTCCACGTTTTGACAATTTTTTTTCGAAAATACCCGTTATTTGCGACCAATGGTCCTCATGCCGCCCTGCAATGAGTCGTTCGAACGTTAGCTTTGGCAGCAGCGCAGTGACAGGCCGACCTCCGCACTGGCAGGTGCGGGCAAGAGACGCTCCTGCCCTCTCCCACGCCTCATCTAATGCTTAAATTCATGGTAGAGTGGATATGATCACATAAAATGCACGTGGACAGTGTGACGAGTGCGTGACATTATCAATTTGTGTGATTAAATTTATTGACAGTAGCTTGATTCTTAATTTGTTTCATGAAGAATAAAGCAAAGACAATTATGCGCTTTATTGGTAATTATGTGCTTTATTTATAAATGCGAGTTTCTCTGAGCTGTACTTCTCATTTTGCCTCTCACAAATGTGACGATTTAAGCGTCCAAAACGCTTGATAATTGCAAAATAAAATAGAATCAAAGAAGCAGTTCCAGCGGCCAGGCCAATGCAGAGCACTCCAGCACGCTGCCAGCAGGCGAGAGGCTGTGAAGGATTCACAAGAAATGGACGCTCCGTCCAACAGACAGATGTCCCAGCAACACGGTCAATATTTCAAGTGTTAGTAACTCATATCGCTACGTCATTGCAAGACTGTCGTAACTCACATTTTGTAGTTATACAAGAGAAGCATTTCAAAGAATCTAAGTCTAATAACTTTAATAATTTTACGCTAATCAACAGCGCCATCTCTCGGCCAAGAACGCACTTAGACTTGCGACTTACCTGCTAAAAGACGCAGAATCAATTCGGCATTCTTATTAGCATTGTAACTTTATGCTTGACATTTTAGAGTTATGGCAGTCTTGCTATGGTGCAGCAACATGAGCTGAGTCACAACCTCTTATTCCTGAGCAACGCAGCGTCAAGCTCGACCCCAACACTTAACTTGCGGCTTATGCACATGTCACAAGAACGAAACTGCAAAAAGGAAAAAAATACTAGAAGTTGAAAAGTTTTTATTAAGTACGCTCTATTTGTAATGGAAATTTTCATTTAATTTCAATTTAATTTCCCAGTAAAACATAAGACAACAATTTTAGGGGTAAATATAACACTTTGCACTCTCAAGAACAATCAAGAAACAAACACATAACAAATAGAACAATAATGGAAAAATAATCACCTATTTCTAGGAAGCACTACTTTGTCAAAACAAAATATGTCAATAAAATGAACTTAATTAGAAACCGATTGAGAAATTCAACAAAATATACCTGAAAACAACATATTTGAGTAACTAAGTTCTACAGAAAGGAAGGCGCCTTACAACTGATGTAATTAGCAACAAGAGCTCAGCAAATTGTGCACAAAGTCTCGTTCTGACAACTTAGAACAACAAAAAGCCAACACCGCTCCCGGTGCGGGAATAAGCAATCGTGCAACGCTGTATATAAAAATATTATGTTCAATACACCGCACTATCATAAATAACCATTAGATAAAGAAGCTCAAACCATAGACAGTATAAGAGTACAGTTAGAAACAATCCAGAGTGCACTCCTGCACGAGTGGCCAAGTCGCTCAGCTCCTTAATACGGCCCAGGGAGCCACATGGTCCACATTTAAAAACAGCCTTAATATATTGTACATCTTCTTGAATATCTTCCCAAATTTTTGCTTTGAAGTTCACAGCCGAGTGGCAGTTTCTTCCTTACCTTGATATCAGAGACAACCTGATGTCAAAGTCAGTCGAATGATGGTGGTTGTGATAATGGTAATACGAGTACAAAAAAGGTGGCGTTAAAGGGTTAACGTAAGCCCCGAGCTTGTGATCACAACACAGCCACAGGCAAGTGGCAGCTAACGGAGACAAGGTGAGAGCGGCCACAACACGCACGACATTCTCGGGCCCGACTGCACAGCTCTCTTCTGCCCTCACAGTATCATGCTAGCACTAGGAAGCTCCACAACCAAGTAATGCAGCCCATCAATAATGGCGTGAAAACTGCACAACGAGATACTGTATGTCTAGCCAACACCTTAGATTTTCTCACATTCCTATTTGAAGCAGTCAATCTGGAACCATTTTGTGGCTCAGCCACAAGGGAATAGGAGACCCAGCTCATCATTCGAAGTTCCAAGACCAAGACATCCCACAGGCAGAAGCTGCAGCACTACGACCGTTGGCGAGGGGCTCTTCCGTTAGCCACACTTCCAAGCATGGCGTCTTTCTATATTATTTGATTTATAAAAAATAACCATGATAACTTTTGAAATATAATTAATGACTATGGTAGACTGCAGCATTTTTCTGAATAAGAGCAATTTACGAGACCAAGCTCAGAAAAAGTTAGCTCATTTAGCCCTGCACAAAGATGCTTCATGCACTAGGCAACAGTCGCCACGCCCGCAAATATGAGCGCTATCATGGAACATGTTATCGCTAAAGGCCTGTTGACACGAGGAGTGGGCGAGCGCTTCACCACGAGCTCAGTAAAATGCTTGTTCGAGTCAGCGTGTCCACACGGACCATGGCAGAGGTGCAGACTGCTCCAAGTAAAATCCTCAGTCTGCTCCTAGCAGCGGTAGAGAGAGAACGAACGAAGGTGGCTCTGCGACAGGCAATGGCGTTTTCAATCTCTATCAGTTGTCGCGGCTATAAAGAAGAAACAAAAACGAATGAGGAAAATGTGGGCGAAGCGTTGGCTTAAAAAAGTCCTTTTTTGGCAGCTAAACGCCACTTTTCCAAGAGAACGTGTAGGCAGGGAGCAGAGACGCACACCCTGCACGTTCAGCGTCTGAAATTGCACTGGGAAGCATTGAGTCGCTCGACGAAGACCAAACTGAGACAGACTGTTGTCTACTGCTCCATTGAGTCTGAAACGAGAGAAAATGGGCGTGGTTTAAGCCTCTCTTTCCCAGTGGAGCGCTCGCCCACGCCTCGTGTCAACAGGCCTTAATGGAAGATACTTTGCTGCCTTTGAGCCCAACTATGCAGAGTTGGACAAGAGATAGCACAGTTTAACCCATGAAGTATTATGAAATTTATAATCAACAGATCACTTGCTGTCGCGTTACCCAGTGATCGGAGCCCTTGACTCCATGTAGCAGGAACATCTCACTTCAAGCACAGGAGACTTGAGAGGCGCGACGTAACTATCGGGAAGCACGTCCTGAAACTGCTACGAGATAGGATGAAATTCATATTTTGTAGGTCAATCAATGGAATAGATGACAAATCTAGTGGAGATCTACCCAAAATGTCCCACTGCTAAGTAAAACAGCAGCCGCGGCAGCAACTCATCTTCTGATAAAATTTCAGGATAAGATGTTGCAACCGTGTTGTGAGGAATTGAGCTGAGAGCAGATGACCCAATCGGCCGGAGCCAGCAGGGCTCACTGGAGCTTTTCACGACTTGCAGGAGCAGAGAAATAATTTCCAAAGCCTCCACAGATCACCAGGTATCGCGCTTTGCCTGTTCGATTTATTTGCCTACTTGCTGCTAACGTCGACTTTGTACTCATGAATTAAGCCATTTCATTTTACATCAATGTTCAATTCCCTAAAAAAGGCTCCAATAAAAACTGCAAGGGGACAACGCGCGCAAATGCCACCCATGAGTAGCCCTAATATTGGAAAAGAAGAAGCTCCTCAGTAACTGCAAGAGCATAACGTGCGTCAACGCCCAATACCACCCCTGAGAAGCCCTGGAAGCTCCTCAGTAACTGCCGTTGAAGATGACAGTGTTGGCGTCGGCGCCGGGTGCTGGGAGCGGAGGTCTGGCCACCGCCTCGCAGCTCGGGTCGTCCGACGCCTCCCCTCCCCATCCGCTGGAGGGGGTGAGGGGGGCGGCGCTGGGGGAGCTGCGGCGCGAGAAGGGCATGGTGCCCGCGTGGTGGTGCGTCACCACAGCATCATTCTGACCACACACCTCATCAGGGCTCCCCGCTCCCCCACCTACAGGAATGCTTTGGGAACGGGCGGCGGGCACAGAAGGTTTCACGTCTTTTTCACAGTTTACCAGTGAGGTATATCTAGACTCGGGATATTTGTGTCCGGACGAATTAGAGGAGGAATACTTTCTGTGGACGGGAGTTGGAGGACTGCTCGGCGGGCCCCCACTAGGGATGGAATGTTTTCTATAGACACCAATTGACAGACTAGAATTCGCCTCGGGCAAGGTGGAGAAGGCAGGCGAAGTTTGCTCGCAGGCAACTCTGTGTTCAGCATTCAGCGCAACATCTCGGAGGGCTGCGGTAGCCACACCTTCAGACGGTGGCCCCGGCAGCAAGCGGCCATGTTCACCGTTTGATTTGGGGTGACAGTTGCTGCTGAGTGCTGCACTGCTCACTTCAGACTCCAGTCCTTCACCAGACGCGGGATCTTCTGAACAGCTCGCCTCGAAGGGAACATCGCCCGATCTACACGGACAATTTCAATTAGCCCATTTATACAGCACAAGATGCTCTGCAAAATTGCTCAGTCAATACAGAATAAGACGAAAGCAAAGTGAAAGTGCATAAATAAAACAGGACCAACTGAAAAATGCATGGCCCAAACAGGACCAAATTACGAATGCATAGATAGATTAGATTAAATTATATGTTAGTTTAAGCCTCCCTAACCGCTAAAAAAAAAAAAAGAATATATCGAAGAGAGGCTGGAGGAAGGCACCATTTAGTATGGAGATACTGGAATGCAGAATCTATGCAGAAGGGGTATAGAAATAGCAAGTTGAGAAAGAAGTTCATGAAACAAGATAAAAGTTGAAGAAGAAAGTGGTAGGTTCTGAAAAAACAGGATTGCAGTGAACTGAAAAATAGGTGGTACTTAATATAACAAAAAAAATTATTTCAACAAAAAGAAGGCCTTCCTAATTCTCAGCTTAGGCCCTCCCACATTTTCCCCCTGGGAGCGCTAATTCCCATAGATACAAAAGTTGTATCCCCTGAGGGGAAATGCATGAATAAAACAGAACCAAATTGCAAGTGCATGGATAAAACAGGACCAAATTGCAAATGCATGGATAAAACAGGACCAAATTGCAAATGCATGGATAAAACAGGACCAAATTGCAAATGCATGGATAAAACAGGACCAAATTGCAAGTGCATGGATAAAACAGGACCAAATTGCAAATGCATGGATAAAACAGGACCAAATTGCAAATGCATGGATAAAACAGGACCAAATTGCAAACGCATGGATAAAACAGGACCAAATTGCAAATGCATGGATAAAACAGGACCAAATTGCAAGTGCATGGATAAAACAGGACCAAATTGCAAGTGCATGGATAAAACGGGACCAAATTGCAAATGCATGGGTAAAACAGGACCAAATAGCAAATGCATGGATAATACAGGAGCAAATTGCAAAGGCATTAGATGCAACAGACGCGGCGAGCAGAACCAAGCCCAGACCCACTCACTGAACAGCAGCACCGAGGTCCCTGAAGCCTCTGGCGAGACTGTCCTCGGTGAGCAGGTCGTCACAGGAGCCCCTGACGGAGTCCACCGAGGCCCTGGAGAGGCTGTCGAGGGCGGGGGGCGGTGGGGGGAGGTGACGAGGCACGACGCTGCAGCTGCTGCTGGCCATGCTCGCCACGTCGTCATCGAACAGACCGTATCTGCACGGAGAGACTCTCAGCGCTTTTGTGCCTTGTGACAAATCTACAACAAGGTGCTCTGCATTTACGTTCTTCATAAATTATGTTTGACACTTGACGGTAAAGAGATATGAGAAGTAAAAACTACATCAAAGGAACAATGAAGAGAGAGAGAGAGCTGTGTTTGACCTATGACGCGCGAGCAAGAAAGTCAGAGATCTTTTCAATAGATGCTGTTGATGAGTTCCTGAAGACTGACTTTACACAGCCCACACCTGCCACACACAACATTCAGCCCACACTGTACAAATAACCTAATATTTCAAACTTCACTTATCACATTTCTATTGCAACTAGGTTAACGAAACTGCCTACAGATTTGTAAAATATAATTCTGAACACATTTGCTTCTATAAAAAATCTTGAATTTTGCAATAGCAAAAAGTAATTGTACGAACATAAAAAATATATATATATTCACGCCAAACATTTCTCACCCTACACTTGTCAACGTAGGAGCGTGATTTTGGTCTCATTCAATGCGGAAAGACTGTGGAAACAGCGTAACGAAGGACATTATTGAATTCACCTCAATGGGCAGGCCGTGAGCTGCACCAGCCTAGTGTGTGCACACATGGGCCTAACTAGGTACACGGTGCCGCAGCTAGGCTCTCACTTGAAGGTGAAGGGATCATCTGAGTAGGAGCAGGTGTCGTCACTCTCAGGCGGCACGAAGAGCAGCTGCAGCGTGACCGTCTCGGCAGGTCTCGACAGCAGCGCCACCGCCGCGCTGTGGTTCATCTGCCATGCATAGTCATCATCATAATCAGCACACACCTACACTTCTTTCTCATCTTCAACTCCAATGCTAAAGTAAGTGAAACATGAAATAAAACCCATAATGATTTAAAATTTTCAGAAAGAGAAACGAAGTCGACAGTAAACAAAATGAGACTGAAACTCAGACAACTTTGAAGTATAAGCAGCATTTCTTCATTAAAACTACAGGTTATTGAATTGAATGAAGGAGTTGCTGGTAGGATGCATTGGTTCTTGTGGCCACTGGTGAGTGGAACACACGCACAGCACCACAGCACGAGACACACACTGGACCAGGACTCACAGCAGAGAGGTCCTGGCCGTTGACAGCGAGGATGGCGTCCCCGACATAGAGGCTGCCGCAGTCGCTGGCGGGCGTGTTTGGGTGCACGACGGACACCACAATGGGCACTCCGTGCTCCCGGCCCCCCTGTGTACAAATGAAGTGTTTAGCGCTTAATTCAACGTCAATGTATGGAAATAAGTAATATCCAAAAGTAACTCTGGCGTTTGCTCCCGCGAGATGGCGCTGTGGAGGGGTGCGCACCGGCTGTGGGCTGACGGTCTGAGTAGTGTCAGTAACGGTCAGTTGGCGATTGGCTGCGCTCGTGTGAGGTTCATTGCATGCGTTTGGTACATTGCCCTCGATGTTGATTCGCAGTTGGACTGTGGGAGTGTTAATCTGTGCGACTGTCACAGAGCCTTGTGCGGAGAGTGGTCAGTGAGTTGGGAGCGAGGCAAAGAAGCAAGTGGCTACAAGAGGCATAAGGAGGAGGCCACGCAGCATCTGCGCTGAGGTGCTGAAGAGCACGGCGCTTATCCACGCAGAACAGCTGGGCTGTGAAGGTAAGCGCATGTGCGAAGTGGCTGGGCTACGTTTTCATGCATGGTATTTTTTTCATTTTTCATTATTTTTTATTATGCATGGTATTTTTTTCATTTTTCACTAGCTATATGCAGATCTCATGCTATAAGTGTGGTAAACCTCTTGCTATAGCAGCGCCGCCATTAGAGTGGAGCCCTCCACCAGAGCCTGTGACATTCCTCCCTCTACTGCCGGATCAGAGCACACAGGATGCTTTCTTAGTTTTTTCTACTTAGTTTCCACGATTTGCTGGCATTACGGGGGATTTAGAAGTGAATCACTGACTATGTAAGAATCATCTGCATATAAAACTTATTTACTGCTCTGCTATTGAACTAAATTAAACATGAACAACTTTAACCATGTACTTTAATCTGGAAAGTCAGCTGCATTTCTAGTTCTTGTTGTTTGGTAGCACTGCAGCTGCTCACCGTCACTGACATGCCCAGGTTCTGATGGAGCTGCTTCTGAATGACCACGGTCCGCTGGAGGTGCTGAGGCCGGGGCTGGTCGTCGTGCAGGTCAGCTGTGAGCATCTCACTCGCCTCCTCTGAAGCCTCTTCAGCAGAAGTCGTGCACTCAGTCTGGTGACATCGAGCTCTCATTACAAAGCTCAGGGTGTTGCATAGATACTGCTAGTGATGGCAACCTAGCTAGACAGAGGGCTCATTTCCTCACACAACAGATTAGATAAAATTTCAGTTTAAGCCTCCCTAATTGCTAGAAAAATAGGCGTTCTGAAGAGAGGAAGGCACCATGTGCTAATACCTCACACAACCAAGCCACCTCACAGAACACGAGCCAATCGTTCACCACAACCCTTATCTGTTCAGAGAGGAAATTAAGAGGCCTAACTCAGTTTTTTTGATCATACATTACCTACCAGATAGTATATTCTCAAGTAAATCTACAGCTTAGCTGGGTTTTTTTTGTGCCTCCCTGTCGCCAATAACCCTCTCTCTCAATTCCAGCGAAAGCTCATTCTTTAAACGGAATTCAAACACAAAAGTTTATTCAAATATTCTTATCAAAACATTATCGAGGAGCTCACATTTTATTCTGAATTTTAGTGAATTCAAGATTGTCACAGAAATTTTAAATGTAAACAAAAGAAACCTGGACATGGAGTAGAACGCCTGTAGTGAACAAGGGACAGAACAGAAGGCGGTCATGTGGCGGCCGGGCACACTCGCTGTGGGAGGGTGATTTTTGAGGTGAGAGCAAAGTAGAGTAGGGCAGGTTATGGTAAGGTAGGAGAGGGCAAGGTAGGGTAGGGTGATGTGTGGGCTGAGCACTCGCCTGGACGCCGGTGTGGGCGGGAAGGTTGGCCCTGCAGGCCCTGACGACCGTCTTGTGGCGGTGGAGGTTGATCTCGGCCTCAAGCTGCCGCCACAGCTTGTCCTCCTGCTGCTGCCAGCGCGTCTCGCGCCCCAGCAGCTGCAGCTGCTGGATCCTGCATGTGCCGCCATACTGCATTATACTCTGCCCCACTACCACTCTGTGTGTGTACAGCACAGTGTGCACCCCCACACACAGTGCCTGCACCACCACACACAGTGCCTGCACCACCACACACAGTGCCTGCACCACCACCACACAGTGCCTGCACCACCACCACACAGTGCCACTACCAACAAACACGTAGAGAGCACAGTGAGGCAGTTGCTACAGCACAAGGCTGCGCTCACACCCTAATTCCTACTTCATTGCTGGGTTACCAAAATCTCACATCCTGACTGTGTTTAGAGCTAAAGAAATGTTACTCATAACACTACACCCAAAGTAATGCAATGCGAGCTAAGGGAGAGGTGACTCAATACACGACGTAGAGGATAATGAAGCAAAAGCCAATGAAGAACGCATCAACATGTACTTTTCATTTATGAAAATAAGATCTACAAGCTTAGCTTTAGCACTGAATTTCGTTAGATCAAAACGCATCTGTCGCCATGTTAAACGGAGAGTTACTGGGCACAAACTGAAATATTTCTTCTCATTCCCATATTTTTCATACAGTAAAGACTGAACTTTCCGCTCCATATGGTCGACCTAAATACTGAGATGATGAACTGGAATGTCCAAACATTGCTCAACAGGTGAGGACACAAGTCAGACAACAACGAGTTGCTTCACCAAAACACCCGCACATACTAACAAAAAAAAAGACAGACCTTCCTCCGAGTCATAGATACAATACGGTCTGACGCCACCTGTATGCCAGCTCGCACTTATACTCTTGTATGGACAATATATGAACACAGAGAGCTAATGCATACCAGCACAGATATGTTTAAACATATTCCGCAGTTAAGGGAAGAAAAATATTTAATTTTAGCCTCCACAACCCTAACAAAGGGATTTTCATGAGAGGAAGGACAAGAAGGAAAACCAGGGAAGGAAGGAAGACAAGAAGGAAAACCAGGGAAGGAAGGAAGACAAAAGAAAGAAGGTGAAGGAAGGCAAAGGCAGGCAGGAAGACAGATAGATCAGAGCACAAATCTGAGGAGAGAGAGATGGGGCCACAAACCTGCCGGCAAGCTCCTTGTCGAGGTACTTGGCAGCGAGGCGCGCCCCGCACAGCTCCCCCTGCAGCCGTAGCGTGAGGCGCCGCAGTGCCTTATTCTCCTGCTGCAGCTGCCACACCTGCACACCACCGCACCGCACGTCACTGCACTGCACCACAAGTTCACCTCACAACACGCACCAAGAAGCAGTACCACAAGCAATACTAACATTATGTGCCTGAGAAAAAATTTAACGCCACACACTTGATGAGAAGAACTTCTTTCCACATCCTCAACCAGAGAAGTGAACAAAAAATGAATGCATCCAAGCATCATCAGAGAAATGAGCAATTTTGCTTGTGCTACGTGCAACAAACCCTTATTGTTTCGAACAATTAGTATGAATACATCACAAATGAGGTTTGTGTCATCAAGCAAAACTTGCACTGCTATTGCTTTGTTGAACGAAAATCTCAGGTTAATTTTACTTGTGAACACTAAACCTGAGAACATACAACACTTTCATTGGAAGACAAAAATGTTTGCTACCAAGCTCATGTTAAGTTTGGTACCATGATGGCACAAGTAAGTTAGGCATAAAGATGGGTGTAGTAAGTGTAAAATCCAGATAAAGCTCAGAATAGCAGCTGCTACAGGGGATGGCACCACACGAGTCACACAGCACACCACACCCCCCCCACCTCAGCACAGCTGACGAGAGACTGTATGTCGCCTCCACACGGCGCCACCGCCGTCGCCTCCTCCTGTTCACAAATCACGCAACACAACTCATTAAATACAACTCAATAAGTTGGCTCATCTTGTTCTCAGTTTGATGCATTGAACTAAACATGTTTTCAAGATTTAACCGAAGCGCATCCTTCCATAGGAAGCGTGAATTTTATTTCCTAATAAGAAAATTGACGACTGGTGCCATGATATTTTACCTAATTCATATAAACACAAACGTTTGTCTTCTTGCCACACAAAGCGTGTCGACCACGCTAGTGCAGGACTATCATCAACACGACACTGAAGAGGTAGTTCAGTGAAGCAAGAATTCGGGCATGGGAGAGCTTATCCAACAGCACAAGAACTGCTACCCTCGTTGGACACTCCAGTGGACATCCTCAGTGGAGACTGCAGTGGATATCCCCAGTGAATACTGCAGGGGGTGACATTGAGCATCATATAACTGTTTCTTTGTTTCTTATCGTTTCAGATCTAAAAAACTTTAGCAAGACTGATGGAGATCCAGGATGGCTACTTAGTTTTCCCTTATTAGTTTACATTTTTTCATCACCTTAATTATCGAGCCTTTTGAATTGCTCATGTAACCTTCTAATATTGATGTGATAAATTCTCGCAAATGATGTTTGGAGATGAATGAACAGCCACGCACACGGAGTGTGGTCGATAAACTACGACTTCAGGATTCCTGACCACTATAAATTACCGACAGACGATCCACAATGGACTGCGATGTTGTTCAATAAATTATTTCACAGTCGTTATTCGTTTCTTTCCTTTTCCACGGAAATCATTGCTTTTTCCATGCATGTGCAGTAAGGCCTACTGTATATTGAAACAGTTCCGGTAGCTTGTGATAGTTCATTAAAAACGTGGTTAAATTAACCGAAGGAATTGCACTTTATTAGATAACATTTTCAATGCGATTAAAAGTTCACGTTTATTGCCAGACAGTTAAAATTGTTAACAAAGTGAAAACAGGCAAAATGAACACTTTAAAATAGTTGATGAATTGAGACTAGAACGACGCCTCGACTCAGGTAGTTTGAACACACGAGCTTACAGCACAATTACAGCTACCGAGACAGCCCGCAGGCGTAGGTGCTGACCACACTGTCATACCCTGACAACTGCACGTGTAGCTCAGAAAACACGGCGTACGAGTAGAGCATATAGGGGCAACAATCCACGCATTAGCCTGCGCGATACACACCATCAGATCTGCACCCTGCCTCGCTCTCTCTAAGACTCCTGACTGACCAACTCTCAGCCCAAACTTTGCTGTCGCTGCAGCCAGACTACTTCTTAGGCTGGTGTTTACAGTAAGGTGGTCAATGTGAGAAATGCCTCGGTCACAGGAGTATATTCAAATACATTATTTTTTTTAGGTTTGGGTAGTTGTTGGTCCTCTGAATTCTTTAAATGTCACTAAACAAATCTAAGTAATGGCTGTAAGGAACGAAAGTAAATGTTTGTTAATGGATGTTACCACCTGTTTACTTAATAAGCTCTAATTCTTCATTTTTTCTATTTTCTTTGAGCAAGTTTTCAAATGATTGCCTTCATCTACTTCACTGATATTTTATTTCGATTTTCAATCAAGATAATCGAGTGTATATCAGTAGCATAAGCATTTATTCCTTAATTGGCCATAACCACGTGCTGATTTAGTAAGTGTAACTTAGTCATTCAGTTTTTGCTTTGCTTTTGTCCCCACAAAATAAGATTTTCTTTTCTTTATGTTAATGGAAGCTCTTGGTGTAGCCAAATTGGTTTTGATTTCTTTTTCTAACAAGATTTAGTTATTCTTTTCACTAGATATCCCTATACCTCAAGCAACATTTTGTGATGAAATTTTTTCCTAAATTCTGCATTCAAAATTTGTGACATGACCATTCCATCTGAATATAAATTTATCTCCGTTTATCCCTGCACACTTTCAGGTTTATATATCTTCCCTATTTGATATATCCCATTTGCTGCATGGGGACCCATCAAGAATGATTTTATGCATTTTTATTTTGCAACAAAGTAAAATTTCAACGGAAAATATAAAAAAACTCAGCAGTTATTTTCTTTGCTTGCACACTCTTATTTAAAGTTGACATCTGTTTTCAGGGTCTATGGTTTGGCTCCCTCTGATTTGCGTCACGTAACTTTCTCAGTCTCCTGCTTAATTGTAACTGAACATTCCCTTTGCCGCAATGAGGTTTTATCCTCCAGCACGAACTTCATTATCTCTTTTTGTGCAGCCAAACTTGAGCTAAGTATAAATGCTTGGTAAAAACTAGTGCTTCACCCTCTTACAGAGCCAAGATGTTCATACAATTTCTGTAAACACTTGAGCCTTACATTTTGAATGGTATATAACAACCACATGTAACACAAATAAAATCCATGTTTCTGCTAGAGCCAAATCTGATACCTGACTTCCTGACACACTCTGCTTACTACTATATTTTAGAATTGAACTGCATGCAGAAAAACTATCTCATAAATAAAAAAGTGCACCAAATCTATACGGTGTGACACCTGTAAAGATCATCAGAAAAGAGAAAAAGCTCAATACAGTACTAGAACTCATTGTAGTATGTATTAATGACTGAAAATGGAGTGAGAAAGTGACCTCATTATCGAGCAGCTTGGTGTGTTCAGAAGTGGCGGCGTTGTGTGGAGATGGAGCGTGAGGAGCACCATTCAGCTGCTGCTGCTGTAGGGCTGACAGCTGCCCTTTGGTCTCGGCCACCTCACGTCGCAGGTGTACGAGCTCCGCCTGCCACATGCCATCTTCTCGTTAAGGAGCAAGCAATCATGTATTTCAAATCAACAGCTGAAAACAGCTCTTGTGGCATTCACTAAACAAGTTTACAACAATAATTTAATAAAAGATCCAAGAGAAAGAATTTATAAATTAATCTCCAGTAATATCATAAAATATTTAAATGCAATTAACTCAATAGCTCATCCAACAAGACTTCTGACACACAAAAACTCAATAAATTTCAGCTTCCACGGATGTTATCCAGAAAACTGCCCATGTGAGAGTAAAGTTTTGAACACAATGAAGCCTCTACCACAGCTGCACCACACACACACACACGTTACACACGTCACATTTTTGCATCAGTTATAAAGTTCACTCCGCGCAAACCAGACACTACAGACAGCCCCTCCATCAACTTAATGATACATTCATTGAAACTTCAAAAAAGCTACTCATATAAATAAGTTATAATTAACAGTGCAATACCATTTTGCGAATAAATAGAAAAATTTACAAAATGCTACACTTCTCTCAGACTTAATTTTGCAGCTATAACCCCAGACATCACCTCGGTTTGCACTCAGCATTGCTAGAGAAACTAAATGTCTCCTGGACTGCACTGAGATGTGCTAGCACTGAACAAACTGCCACACATGAACTGTACATGACCACGTTTTCAACAAGGAAAACAATGTTTACTTTCTAAATACAGCAAATGCAGTCATGCAATATTTCTCAAGAAATCATTCAATAATAAAGAAATATTCATTTCACAACCACTTAAATCCCTTTCTACTATTGTTTTTCATGTCTCGAGATTTTTAATTCAGAATGGTCAGAGTATATTATCACTCATCAGCCAAGTCAATATGTGTAGGAATAATTTGCTCACTTCCAGTTTGGCATTGTTTTGAAAGATGGTCTGGGCCTTGTGAGTCAGTTGAGCGAAGCAAGATGAGAGAGACTGGAGACGATGTTGAGCCTTTGCGACGATTTCCCCTTCTTCATACTCGCACACATCACCTGAAATTCACGTCAGCATGTCAGTGACAGATCTTATAATTACAGTAAGTCTGAACTCTACATCTTAGATTCTATTTCAAGAAGGGATTTGAGTGTATCTATTTTACAATCCCACAATGACTAAAAATTAGCAGCAATTGAAATGAATGAGGAAAATAAAGTCCCCAGATAAGAAAATGAGGTTAAATCATAAGAAAGAAATAGAAATAACTGGTGCAAAAAGAAGCATCACTTATGCAAGAGACTTTAAAGAGAGGAAACTGCAAACAAGACATTTTAGAGAAGACACAACATTTGCTTTAGCTATGTATATTTACAGCACTGCATTTGGAATACTATTAACATCTCCATACAGGGGAAAAAACTAAATTTGGAAGTTTTTGAAATAGGAATGGCAACCACTTTCAGTCTACATAATGCACCTTTAAATTTTTCATTCTAGCTTCAGACAAGTTTTGGATTATCATCTAATTCATTACAGTCAAAAACTGAGTAATTATATAAATAAAAGTGCTATATTCCATTTTCATGCATGCAAATAGTCCTTAATATCACTGTTAGCATGGGAAAAAGTTCACTTTTTTACACTCTACAGTTTTTAATTTCAAAACAATGGCCATCTATACAAAACACACTTTCTTGCCCCTCTGCAGGTCCTCACTTCAAGACAATGGCCATCTACACAAAAACACACTTTCTTGCCCCTCTGCAGGTCCTCACTTCAAGACAATGCCCACCCACGCACAAAAAACAGGACACATTCATGTACCCTAGACTTTTTTTACAAATAGAAGAGCAGCTTATACTTGCTGGTTAGGCTAATCAATGACACCATCATGATAGGGAGCCTCTTATTTGATCTTTGCCTGGGAAGGTCTCAACCCCTCATCTTATGACCCAAATTTTCTCACTGTTATCACAACATGCTCTTGTTGCAGGTATCATATTTTTATGTTCTCTCAAAAAGCTTATCTAACATCTAGTGGAAATGCAGCTAGCAAATAAATATTTCAAATTTATTTGTGAATTCTTTTTAAGATATGAATCAAGCAGCAATGTCTTGTAGGAGTTCAAGACAGCTTTTCTTAGATGGAGAAATTTTACGCAAGATGGTCTTCTAAAGAAGGAGGTACATACCTCAAGTAAAACCTAGTTAAACTAAATAAAAAAGTATAAAAATTATTTTTTATGAGCTACAATAAATCACCTACTTGATTATTTAATAAGTTATAGTACATCACATACCCTATTTCATATAAAATGCAAAATCATTCCTGGCTTTTTGGATGACCTTTGTACATATTATAACATTACAAGGCATATAGCCATTTATGTGAATTAAATAATTAAGAAAAGTTTGAATTTATTACTCTTTTGAAAAACCATATCAGTATTAATTTTCAAATATTTATTTACTGCTTCCCAAGTTAAAAAATTTCAAGTTTAGTTCCTCTGCATTCAAATTATAAATTATATTTTCAACACTTTAGAGCAAAAATAAATAAAATTCAATAAGCAATACGAAAAAACATCTAAATATCTAAGCTGGTTTTTATATTTTGATGCTAGGTTATGAAATATTGTTTGCTACTGCCAGAGAATAAATAATTTGCAATTTAAATTAGACTCATCACATTTTTATGAAATCCTAGTTTTAAATTTCTGACATGCAAATTTTTTAGCTGTAGATACATATATTATTCTCTTTTTCTACTCACTATACTTATAATATTAGTGCCTGCTGTATAAGCCTTAGATCAAACATGAATGTGTGAGAAGACTAGCCTCCAAAGGATTTTTCAATTATATTCACAACATTTGTGAGATTTCAGACATTGTACCTAGAGTAAAATATTACAGAATAGCCGGTAAATGTTGAGGATTAACTGGGAATCAATTTTCCACTTTTCGAATCGTAAACATAGTGAATTAGATCAAAATAAACAAGTTTTCTTCTATGCACTTTTCGTCGTAAATGAGTATTTTACGAATTATAGCGGTAGGTTTAGTTTTGTCTTTGATGACGAATGCGCTCGGATAAACAGCTACTCATTGATTTTTGAATTTTTGTTGCTGGAATCATAATAATAACATCAAAATAAACTACTTTTCTTCTATAGACTTTTTTGTCAAATGAATATTTTACGAGTTAGCGCGGTAGGTTTAGTTTCGTCTATGACACCTACCATGGCCGGAAGCGCGACTCCATTGCAGTAATGCCATTTGCCGGCCTCAATGAATTACTTCCCGCTTCAAACACTTGAGTTGCGTTAACTAATTTACCGCTATAACTTGTAAAATACTTATTTACATTGGAAAGTGCATAGGAGAAAACTTGTTTATTTTGATCTAATTAAATATGTTTAGGCACTGAAAAATCAAATATTGATTCCTGGTTAATCCTCAACATATACGGAATGGCCTAGCCTATATATATTTTATTTTGTTTCTCCCAATTATATATTTTACTTATGACTCAACTATTGCCATGGATATATAATTAGGAGAAACAAAATAGAAATCTAAATATTATATAATATTTTACTTGTAATACACAAAAACTGAAATAACTTAGGGTATTTTAGTTGGTTTTGTATCAATTTAGATTCTTATCTTAGAAAGTATTTAGAGACAAATTGGTTGCAATGCATTTTGGTTGCAATGCAGAAAGGAACAGCATTTTTTTTTTTTGGGTGCTTCTTACTCCTAATACCCAAACAACTAAACCAACCCTAATAACTATAATGAACTGAGCATGGTCCAATCCATGAACCAACTGATTGATGTTTTAATGACCCAATGTTTACATTATTTTGTATCATTTTGTATCCACACATTATTTACAGTAAACAATAAAATTTTAGCATATTAACATGTGAACTGAGATGGATTAAACTGAAGTTTAAAATTTGATTCAAATTTAAAGTCAAGGTAAATCTGAAGGATATGTCAGTTATCAATTTTGTAAATTTCAATACCTAAACATAGTTAATTTAATCAAAATAAACAAGTTTTCTTCTATGCACTTTCAGTCTCAAATGAGTATTTAATTAGTTATAGCGGTAAATGACTTACAGCAACTCAAGTTTTTGAAGCGGCAAGTAATCAAGAAGCACGTCGGACAGCAACATTGCAATATGCACTCGCTTCCAGCGCGATCGTCATCAAAGACAAAACCAAACCTACCGCTATACCTCGTTAAATACTCATTTGACGAAAAAAGTGTATAGAAGAAAAGTTGTTCATTTTGATCTTATTACCATGATTTAAGCAACAAAAATTTGAAAATCGATAAGTAGCTGTTTATTCGAGCGCATGCGTCATCAAAGACAAAACTAAACCTACCGCTATAAATTGTAAAATACTCATTTGAGACAAAAAGTGCATAGAAGAAAACTTATTTATTTTGGTCAATATTGAATTTATTGTTGTCAACGAATTTCATAATTTCGTAGGTATAGATAGGTAATATAGTCGATTTTAAGACGTTTTACATGAATGACAATGTGCCCGGAAATGCTTAGTTTTGGAGATATTTAACTTTGAAGTTATAGGAACGTCATTTATAAGATTGAACAAACGGAGAGGTAAATAAACAGAAATCCGGTTCTGACGTAACGATAGGTAAGGTTAGGTTTGGTAAAGTTAATTTAGTTAGGTATCCTAACCTAAGTAAGCCTAAAATATCTTAATTTAGCTCAACCATACCGAGGCCGATGACTCCCGCCAAAAAACTAGGCGTGGTCCGCGTCCGCAAAACGCCGGAAGAGCCATATCGGAACTGCCGTTAATGCTATTCTTACCTGGCGTTATTTATCCTATATCTCTAAAACTAAGCATTTCCGGGCACATTGTCATTCATGTAAAACGTCTTAAAATCGACTATATTACCTATCTATACCTACGAAATTATTAAATTCGTTGACAACATTAAATTCAATATTGACCTTTATTTTGATTCAATTAATTAGGTTCAGGCACCAAAAAGTGGAAAATTGATAACTGACATATCCTTCAGAATTACCAGTCAATTTTGGAAATCAACTTTGAAAATTGCACATATTAAGGGAACCATTTTGGGGGGCATCTGGGGGCATCTGCAGTCCAAAAGTCGATTCTCCCGTTTTTGTTTTTATTGCTTTAATTGAGTTTGAGATATGTCCCCGAATGTCTGTAAAAATATCAGGAACGTATCCCAGAGCTAACGTCCCCCCCGGGGGGGGGGAAGGCATCCCTCTTACGGACCTTTTTTTTCATTTTTGAACCTAGAGCAATTAAATTTGGTAAACTGATAGGAAATACAATTTTGAATCATTTATCATTAATGACAAAATGCGATTTTCTTGAAAAGAAAATGGGAAATCATAGAAAACGACATTTTTGGGGGGGTTTTCTAAATGCTTCTCCTACAGTTTTTGAGCTACAGTAATGATTTTGGTATCATTGAATGCAGAATAACGTGAACAAAAAAAAAAAAAAATCTCAAATTTTCAATTTTTTTTCATTTTATTTTTTATATATTTCATCATTCATATTCCTCATCCCCCATCCGAATATTTTTTTTATTATTGAATTTAGAGCAATGAAATTTGGTATACTGATAGGAAATACAATTTAGAATCATTTATCATTTATGACAAAATGCAATTTTCTTGAAAAGAAAATGGGAAATAATAGAAAACGACATTTGGGGGGGGGTTTCTAAATGCTTTTTCTCCGAAAGTTTTAGAGCTACAGTAATGATTTTGGTATCATTGAATGCAGAATAACGTGGACATTCCAAAAACTTGAATTCTTTTCCTCAAATTTCCAATATAAAAATTTAAAAAACTAAAAAGAAAAAAAATCAAAATATTCAAGAAAATTCAAATTCATGACGTCATAACTTTGGCACATGAATGAATTTTGAAAACCTTCTCAATACATTGTAAAGCCCTTGTTTTTCTGCATCCAATGATACCAAAATCATCACTGTAGCTCAAAAAATGTAGGAGGAGAAGCATTTTGTTTCTTAAAAATAGGTTTTATAAAAAAAGTAACTTATCAAGACGTTTGTCGTTATAACTCCGAAGTTTACAAAGCTAGAGCAATGCGGTTTGTTGCATTTGAAAGTGACATATGTGCTCTATCTAGCATACGGGTATATTTCCAAAATTTTTTCTGTAAAGATTTCCGTAGACTTTTTACCCTAAAATTATAACTTTTGCTCTGACCCTTACAATGAAAAATTCATAAAAATTCTCATTGAAATGATAAAAAAAATCCACCCGTATTTTAGATAGAGCCCACGTTCGACTTTCAAATGCAACAAACCGCATTGCTCTAGCTTTGTAAATTTTGAAGATGTAATGAATAATATATGTATAGGGTAATTCATCAAATATCGAACAGAAACCTCGTGTGTCTAGAAACAACCTTCATAAATCGATAACTTTTGCTCTGAATAACTGTTGCGAGCCTCAAGATTATTCTTGAACAGTTGCTTTCTTGTTCTGTGATGTCGCTTTAAAGACAACGTAGATTGTTGGAATTTATTTATGGTTCTAAAAATCGAATTCTTTAATAACATAATTTCATCAATATCGAACATGAATCGAACAAGAATTTTGATTCGAACAGGATGGTTTGTCAATTAGTTCTCCTCGTATGGAACATTTGTTTGACGAGGCATACTAATAGACAAACTATACATGGCGTGCTAATAGCTATTAGCACGCCACGTATAGTTTGTCTATTAGTACGCCTCATATATTTTGTCCATTAATATGCCTCGTATGGTCTATCTATTTGTACACCTCTGATAGTTTTTCTATTAGTACACCTCGTATAGTTTGTCAATTATTATGCCTCATACGGCTTTTCTATTTGTACACCTCTGATGGTTTGTCAATTAGTACTCCTCGTATGGAACTTTTGTTTTAGGATGTCCTATATTAAGAAACTTTTTAAAACCCAATATGTTGACATGTATCTCATGTGGCCACTTGGAAAATAAACGTTTTTCTTTAATTTTTTTTTCTTTGGTGCACTGGATTTTCTTGGAAATGCTCGCGGTGGCACAGCGGTTAAGGGATCGGACTTGTATGTTGGAGTTGCGGGTTCGTATCCCGGCGCTGGCGCTGCGATTTTCCCCGTTGGGTATAAGGGAAAGCTCAAGCACAATACCCCACTTGACCCAGGTGTCGGAAATGGGTACCGGCTTTACGGAGGAACCGTCATGGTGTCCTATATATGTTGTGTCCCGAGTACGAACCGTTAAGTTTTCACCACAAAAAAGGAGTAAGGACGGTTGAACGTGAGTCCGACATCTGGACTGCTATAAAAAAAGAGTCCTGCAATTCAGCATAAACCCGGCGTGAGAAAGGGCAACGCTTACCCAGCGAGGGCTCGACCGTTACAAAAAAGAAGAGGCAACACCTGCGCTCCCGGGGGCAGCGTGGCAGCGTGGCAACAGCGTGGCACCAGCGTGGCACCAGTGTGGCAGCGGACGGCAACAGCAGATGGCAACGGCTGGCGCTACCCGAGGGTGCGGCTGGGCCTAAGCGACGACAGGGGTGTTCAGCTGCGGCATTTTGCTGCATGCCCCAGAAGTAACGGTCACGGCGCAAGTCTACTTAAAGGGTACGACGAGGGCTAGGGCATCATCACTATAGAGCAAAACTCCGTCGCTTAAAGATCTCTCGGTGCCGCTTTCTTTAATTTGTAAAACTTGTATACGGTAGGCACACCGTATTAGTCCCTGATTCTGTGTTAATCTTCACGTAAAAGACTTTAACGTACAATTCGAGATCTTGTCATCATACCCCGACATCGCTGCGTACCCAAAAGATACGTAAGACTTATGTAGCAATTGTTCCTAAATTTGCTAGTCTCATCTACCCCATTGTCATATTTTGTGTACATCTTTCATTATAACAAGTAAAAACGACGTGGCCATGTTGAAAGAATCGTGTTTTCTTTTGGAAAATAACTCCTTTGATTTTTAGACTTGAAAAGAAAGAAAATTTGAAAAATCATAAACTCGGATTCTACAAAAAAAAAGAAGTATATAACAAAATGGTGGGCAGCGAGTGTGGGATCATAACCCATTAAAACTTAACGTCTCCGCAAGAGACCGCTGTTGCCACGCTACCTATTAAAAAAAAAAATTAGATGTTTAACGTAACATGAATGGCCACATGATTAGGAAGTTTATTTCACTCATCATTGTACCCATTCTATTCACATAATTTATGTCATTGTTTTGATTTACTTGTGTATTTCCCATGTGATTTATTGTCATTATTTGCACCTTGTGTCAGTGTATTGATTTATTTCGTGTGAACTTGTACCATATTTACTATTTTGATGCTTTACCCATTTATTGTCTCATTCCCATTGCGTAATTTAACCCATTTACCTTTCTAATATGATTATTGTGCCTATTCAAAACCCCATTTTATCCCCATTATGACCCTATTTTCTATTACTGTTGTTGATGTTATTGACAATTCATTTGTTTCTGTGCATTTGGAAACTTATTGTGCGAAAAAACTCAATTATGTCTGTGTATTTGGAAACATATTGTACGAAATATTGCATTTAAACTTCTAATTTGAAACTCTAAAATTGCTATCAGTGTTCATTGTGAATCTATTTTGCTTCGCCAATTTTGCCCTAATTATCAGTTGAAACCATGGCTGGGGACGATAATGAAAGTAATCAAAGTAACAATGGTGAGAACAATCAAAGTAGCTTTATCACTTTAAATCACGCAATTGAACTGCCTAAATTTAATGGTGAAGGCTGTGTAACTTCATTTTTAAAACACTTTCAGACCAGAGTTGACATCTACACGAATGACATCGATTTGCAATGTCGTTATTTGAAAAATGCTCTTACTGGGAAGGCTTGGGATTCTTATGTCCTCAAGTCCGACCAATTGGTCACACTGGAAGATGTCAAGGCTTGGCTTATTTCTGTGTACAAGGGGGCTGTAAATTATAGAAAAACCGTTCATAAAATCCTATTTAATCTGCGTCAAGAGAATGATGAGACAGTGAATGCCTTTGCAACTCGCGTTCTTGCTAGCTGGAAGGACGTGTTCGGTCCAGAATGGCACTACGAGGATAGCAAAGCACAAAAGATACTCATTCCTACTATCATTAAAAATATGAATCCCAAGATCAGTGAAAAATTATCTCATGATTTTGATCCTGAGAGTGTGACAAAACTCCTAGACAAAGCGAGGTCAATTGAGGAGTCTTTGATCGAAGAAAGAACTATGTTGAGCCGGAAGAGGCGAATTCACAAAAGTGATGTGGTGGTTGAGAAGTACCAATACAATTCACCACAAAAGCGAGCGTACCAGCCTAAAAATCCATTCAAATGGCAAAGTGCTTCACACAAAAATGCTCGCCCATTTAATAATTGTCAACGCAAATTCAATGGCCATCCGAGTCAGAATGGTGACATCGCCGCAGTAAAGTCAAAAAACTTCCACAGCAACCGAAAAGCTTTTCCCCCGTGATTTTGCTAAATATTGAACAGAAAAAATGCTCCACTTTCGTTGATTCAGGCTCTTCCGTGACTCTTGTGAAATCTTGTGTAATTAGCAAATTATTCCAAACTCCACCCCGAATTAAACGATGCACTAAAGTTCTCTGTTCTGTAAATGGAGATAATCTCCACACTCGAGGTACGATTGACTTGAAATTTAAACTAGGTGATGTTGAGTATTGCCATTCCGCTGTCATTGTGGAAGATTCTTACTTCCCTGGAGCTGTCTTGATAGGCCGAGATTTCCTTAAGAGATTCGGTATTGAAATAAAATACAGTCAGCATGAGAAAGGTCACGTGAGAATTAATGATATAATTTACCCATTTCAATCAATTGCTGCTTCTAATTCAGTAAATTTTGTGAAACAATCTGAGGATGCATCATTCAGTGTCGCGAGAATGTCACATGATCTGACTATTGAGGGAGGCACGTTGTGCCATTCCTTTTTGAGAGTTCCCAAGCACATGAATGGAAAAACAGTCGTTCTAAAACAGAGCGTTACGTGCAAAGGAATAGCAGTGCCTCGTACGTTAGCCACTGTCCGTGATGGTACCGTGCCTGTAGTTTTTGTAAATTATAATGATAAGAATGTTCTTGTACCTAGAAATAAAATTTGTGCTACCCTAGATGTTGCTATTGAAGAGCCGGAGTCTGGTTCAGACGAAAGCGAAAGTGATGCTCGAGCGCAGACGCGGCGCAAGGCCTATGAGGCGGTGGCTGTAGTGCACAGTGACCATGGATGTAGACAAACGAGCGAGTCAGCTCACTGCCGCTCTGACCAGCAGGCAGAGATTGGGAACAGCAGACTCATACGCGTCGCAGAGAAACGCAATGAGCCTGAATTCGATGAAATGATAGACGATGTTGATTTGTCTCACTTGAACTTAGATCAGAGAACGACCCTTGTAAATTTGATTAACAAACACAGGAATGCGTTCGCGGTTGGAGATGAGATTGGTCATGCGCGAAATGCTGTGCATAGATTAGACGTTCAGGGACACTCCCCCATAAATACCCCTCAGTATCGAGTTCCCCACGCTACAAAACAATTGGTTGAAGAGCATGTCCAGGAGATGCTCAGGCAAAAAGTTATTGAACCAAGTTTTTCGCCCTGGTCTTCCCCAATCTTAGCTGTACGTAAAAGTGATGGTTCACATCGGATCGTAGTTGACTTCCGACTTATCAATAAGATTTGTAGGAAGGACTCTTTCCCAATTCCGAATATGACAGACACCTTGGAATCTCTAAAGGGCTCAAACTTGTTCACCACTTTAGATATGAGAAGCTCCTATCATCAGATCGAACTGTCCCCAGAGAGCAGAGACATTACCGCTTTCAGAACGCCTACAGGTAGTTATAGGTACTGCCGTTCGCCTCAGGGTCTTATCACTTCTGCAGCTGCACTCCAAAGGGCAGTTAATATGGCTTTTTCTCCATTCATTTCAAAATTTCTGTTCTGTTACGTTGACGACATCATCTATTCAAAAAATTTCGAGACTCATGTCGAACATTTGGATAAGGCGTTGCTTCAAACAGCTGCTTCAGGTTTCAAACTAAGTCTCAAGAAATGCCAATTTGCTGCGAGTAGTGTGACTTTCCTTGGTATCAAAGTCAGTTCAGAGGGACTAACTCCCAGACCTGACAAAGTGCGAGCTTTAGCGGATGCTTTGAGACCTAGGAATATTAAAGAGGTAAAAAGATTCTTAGGCTCTACCGGATTCTTTAGAAAGTTCATTAAAAATTATGCTCATATCGCGGCACCTCTAACCGAGCTTACAAAAAAGATGAACGTATTTAAATGGACAGACGTCCATCAGCGAGCTTTCGATGACTTGAAAGATAAACTTGTGTCTGCGCCTATACTTAAATTTCCTGACTTTCAGAGAGAGTTTGTGTTGCACACTGATGCCTCGGGCATTGCAATTGGAGGAGCATTACTTCAGATGCACGACGGCATTGAGTTACCTGTAGCATACTATAGTCGAAAATTAAAAGGAAATGAACTTAAGTACTCTGCAACAGAACTCGAAGCTCTTGCTATCCATGATTCAATCAAACATTATGATGCGTACCTGTACTTAAATGAGTTCGTCGTGGTGACAGATCATCGCCCCTTAACTTTCATTTTTGCTAATAAAACAGGTAATCACCGTATTTCAAGATGGGCTCTGCTTCTTCAGGAGTATAATTTCTCTGTTCGGTACAAGCCGGGAGCACAACACCATTTGCCCGACTATTTGTCTAGATCCGAAAGAATCGTCAATGCTGTCTTAGACACTGCTGAGTCAAACTGTAGTAATAAGAATGATCCTAAAATTAATGCTGATGTTCCTTCTAGAATTAAGCCTTGTTCTAATAATAATGCGACAGATGTTCCCGTCGACGACGTGTGCCCTCCACCCGTGTACAGTGAACGTGATAAGAGTGTTGCCGTCGAGGCAAAACAATTGAGCTTGGATGATGTTGTTTCAGAACAAGAAAAGGACTCACTCTGGTCTGGTGTAAGAAACTTGTTAACTGGAAATGACTTGGGTGATACTAAGATTTCAAACATTGACGAATATTTTATTGATGAGAACAATGTCCTGTGTAGATTGTCGAGAAAGAAACGCAGAAACGGTAGAAGTAATGTACAAATAGTCATTCCTAAGTCTTTAGTTAAGGTAGCTTTAAAGCTGAGCCATGACAACGATTTGTCCGCTCATATGGGTTTCCTGAGAACTCTTGAACGTGCCAGAGATAAATTCTTCTGGATTAATCAGATTCGTGACGTCAAAGACTATGTAAAGAAATGTCTAGCTTGCCAACGAACTAGATGGCAAGGTCAATTTAAAGTTCCCTTGGGAAAATTCCCTGAAATTTCATATCCCCTTGAAAGAGTTGCAGTTGACCTTGTTGAACTTCCTGTTAGTTACGCTGGCAACAAATACCTTCTAACAATAGTTGATCATTTCACAAGATATGTTGATGCTTACCCCCTTACAGATAAGTCTGCTGATACTGTCACCAGAGCTTTTGTCCAATACGTCGGAAAGTTCTCAGCCCCAAATACGATCGTCAGTGACAGAGGCAGCGAATTTACCAATAGGTTATTCCAGGACGTCTGCAAGAATCTTAAAGCGAGATCACAAACGACTACTGCTTACCACCCGATGGCAAATGGATGCTGTGAGAGACTCAATGGCATCTTGAAAACTGCAATTTCTCACCTGGCCGCGGAAGATAAATTTAGCTGGGACGAGAGCGTGGCCTTTGCGACTCTCGCGGTAAATACTTCATATCAAACTGCGATTAAAGACACGCCGTTCTTTTTGTTCTACGGTAGAGATGCTAACCTTCCTTACCACGACATTTTCAAGGAGCAGCCCATCAATTACGCATGTGACCAAGATTATTCAACAGAAGTTTCGCTCCGACTGTCCAAAGCATTTGCTGCTGTTGGAAAAAACTCTGAGGCGGCCAGGCAAGCTGCGGCGAAGATCTACAATCGAACGGCCAAAGAATGTGATGTCCAAGCTGGGGACCTTATTATGTTGAGGAATGAAGCAGGGCGGGTCGAGGACAGAGCCTTCCCATCGAGGTTCAGAGGCCCGTACAGAGTTACTTCTAGACATGGAAATAACATCACTATCAAAGGCCTCTACTCAGACAGAAAAGAGCAGAAGGTTCACCTCAATCGAGTCAAACGTGCTTATCTTGACGATGCCATGGCCTTCCCTTTCAATAACAGTGACGAAGAAGACGAACTGCAAGGGGCAGAGACGAACAACATTCCTGCAGTGCAAAGCACGAGCCAGAGGAATGAAGGAATGATTCCTAGGTACTCTCTGAGAAATCGGACGAGACGCCCAAACTATGTATGATTATTTGTGTCTCGCAAGGACGTCCCAAAACTTCGATGATGATTGCTCCATTTCATTCTAAAGATGTACTATGTTTAATATTAAGAATGTTTTCTAACCATTTCCCTTGTGTTTAACATTTCTTTCGTATTACAAATTTAGGATACGTGCTTTGACTTAGAATTAACTGATTTTCCACGTCCCAAAACTTCAATAATGATTATCTCATTTCACTCCCAAATGTTCTATGTTTAATATTAAGAATGTTTTCTAATCATTTCCCTTGTGTTTAACATTTCTTTCATATTTCAATTTTAGGATAAGTGCTTCGACTTAAATTTAAATGATTTCTCCAGCGAAATGCAGATAGGATGTATTACATGATTAATGTCGATTTATAAATCAATTTATGTATTTACCTTGATGATGCTCATTAATCAGATAAAAAATTTTACTCGATGTCAAATTTGTAACCCGTTCGTATGTCTTTTCATAGCTCTTCCCCAGGAATGCGTGCTAATACGTAGGAACTTTCCTTTACAGCCCACTAATTATCCGAGATATTGAATGTCATTATGTATTTCTCATTAACTTCATTTACCGTGCATTTTGTGTTCTCTAACGGATTTCTTTGAGCTTATTGCGTTAGATTACTTTGATCTCTCATGAATTTCATTTACCTTGCATTTATTTTATTTTGCGTTAGTTGTAATATTCTCTAAATGGATTTCTTAGAACTTATTGCGTTAGATTACTTTGATTCTAGTTAAAATGCTATCGAAGGATGGTACACCGGGATGTGAATGGCATGGGGGAGATGTGATGAGTAGATGGACACAATTGATTACGATAAGTCAAAGAAATCCGAGAGAAAAATTTATCAAAGCCTGAGATTAACGTGGAACGATTGATTGCAGCGATGCTGTGCCAACGGGGGCCCGAGCAGCGGCAGCACACACCCTCCTCTCTCCACCGCAGCTGCGCCGCGGCTGGGGAGCCGTGTACAGGCGCACAGCACTCACGCACCGCTCGCCCGCGCAGCAGTGCAGCGACCCAGGGGCAGTGTGCAGGCGCACAGTACACTACCAACGCTATGGCAACACCGCTCTCCATACCAGCTGTTTCTGCTACGCGCCGTCAGCGACGACCTTGCTATTAAAGGGCCCGCCTCAGCTGTCCTGGCGTGCCGCGGCCCCAGCTGTACAGACGCAATAGGCGGACCCAGTTTCCCATCTGCAGCAACAGTACACTCACTCGTACAAAGGACGGGACTTTCCCCTGAACATCTATATTTTCGCCGGACACGGATTCAACAACGGCGAAGGAAAAAATGAAGAAGATACCGTTGGACAGCAATATGTCCGTAGTAACTACACGCAGGAGGTTGAGTATAGACTGGTCGAATGCATATTCGATATTTTATTAAGGTGGTTTTCACCGCTTGAACGTCTTCAGAAGGCCTCTGATAGAACGTCATTAGCCAAGGGAGAAGGTCTTCGATAGTGAACTGGAATAGGACGTCCAGACGACTACAGTAAGCTATCGCTTGTTCAGGATCTTCGATTCAGAAGTGCGTCAGAAGCACAAATCTCAAGGCTTGTCTAATTTCGCCCCTGCAATGAAGTACGAATCTCAGATGCGTGACCTCAGTAGACGGAAACTTCCATTTTACATCCAGGAGGATGCTGATTAATATAGGTGGGGGGATTCTGTTGTGTCCCGAGTACGAACCGTTAAGTTTTCACCACAAAAAAGGAGTAAGGACGGTTGAACGTGAGTCCAAAATCTGGACTGCTATAAAAAAAGAGTCCTGCAATTCAGCATAAACCCGGCGTGAGAAAGGGCAACGCTTACCCAGCAAGGGCTCGACCGTTACAAAAAAGAAGAGGCAACACCTGCGCTCCCGGGGGCAGCGTGGCAACAGCGTGGCACCAGTGTGGCAGCGGACGGCAACAGCAGATGGCAACGGCTGGCGCTACCCGAGGGTGCGGCTGGGCCTAAGCGACGACAGGGGTGTTCAGCTGCGGCATTTTGCTGCATGCCCCAGAAGTAACGGTCACGGCGCGAGTCTACTTAAAGGGTACGACGAGGGCTAGGGCATCATCACTATAGAGCGAAACTCCGTCGCTTAAAGATCTCTCGGTGCCGCTTTCTTTAATTTGTAAAACTTGTATACGGTAGGCACACCGTATTAGTCCCTGACTCTGTGTTAATCTTCACGTAAAAGACTTTAACGTACAATTCGAGATCTTGTCATCATACCCCGACATCGCTGCGTACCCAAAAGATACGTAAGACTTATGTAGCAATTGTTCCTAAATTTGCTAGTCTCATCTACCCCATTGTCATATTTTGTGTACATCTTTCATTATAACAAGTAAAAACGACGTGGCCACGTTGAAAGAATCGTGTTTTCTTTCGGAAAATAACTCCTTTGATTTTTAGACTTGAAAAGAAAGAAAATTTGAAAAATCATAAACTCGGATTCTACAAAAAAAAAGAAGTATATAACATATATAGTGTTAGTTATAAGACATTTGAAAAACCAATGCTTAAGATCACTTGTATCAAGCTTGATTGGAAATAAAGCATCCCAAAGATGCCGATGTTTGTTTTGTTTGTTTGTTTGAAATAACTGTCTCATTACTAATTTTCAAGATGCATTTGAATGGAGAGTTATCAAAATTTGAATATGATGTCGATGTTTCATTTGCAGTGTTTGTTGAACCATCATTGTGATCATCAACCTGTGTGACCTTTTTTGGAGTAGAGTGTAAAGCACTCATCAATGAATTATTATTGATGCTTGCATCAATTTTCTTGGCAAGGGATTGATCATCAGTAAATGTAGCCAGACGAATCATTGATGATCTTGAGGGCCTTGGAACACCAGCAGCTGATTGGTAGCCCCTCACCAGAATTCCCATCTTCAACTATTCAATGTTATTATCAAGCGTTATTACAATATTTTAATGAAATAAAACAGGCGTTCAATAGATCGATTCAGTTATTTAAAAGAATTAAGAATCGAAAAGCCTTGTTCGAGGCATAAATTCATGATTTTTAAGGAATTTTGATTCGAACACCTTTGTTCAGTATTTAATACTGACATGAAAAAGGAACTGAATGTCGAACATGGAATAATTATCAAGTTTTTGGCGGAAAAGAAAAAAATACAGCAGCAGAACATCATATGACAACACTACTCTCTAGTTATGACGGGAGGTTGACGGTGACCCAACAACAATTAAACCGTCGCAATTTTCCCGAGGTGCGTAAGATTTTTCGAGTGAAAAAATTCGACCAATTTGTAAGGGTCGTACAGAAAATGCGTTCGCAACCGCTGGTAGCAGTTTGCAGCTCTCAGAAATGAGTTTTTATCACTAAAATAGGAGTTTTAGATGTAAGATCACTGGCACTGAGCAAGTTTGGATGCTTACTAAATTTATTACGCGCATATTTCCAAAGTTGTTCGATAATCAGTTCAGTTCGATATTTGATGAATTACCCTATATATAATTTTATTTTTTTTCAAATAATTTATTTTCTATGGCCTTATGAAAAATTTTTGTTTAAGATAAGTTGTTACAAATGTGGAGATCTAGTAGTCTGCAAATTTTCATAGACGTACGTCCAATAGAACCAAAGTTGACCAGTTCATCAAAATGGTTCCCTTAACTGGATTGGGCATTCATTAGGCTTCCATAAAGCATTAATAAAAAATGAATTAGTGACTGCAGGTATGTCAGTAGCACTATGAAAATCACCTAGTTAAGTGACCACTGGTGGATCACTTTGCAAGAAATGTATTAATTGTACTCATGTTATCTGCTGAAGTTATTTATTTCATTTTTATTCTCACTATAAAACAGTATTTTAATATAATGACTGTATCAATTTATATTAGATGCATCAAGAAACCACAGTAATAATTAACCACATTCACCAAAACCTATATATCTAACAAAAATACTTGGAGAAAGTAGAAAAACTGTTCACTTACAAAAAATTGATACATAAAAGCTGGACAACTAAATAGTATTTCAAATAGTTCTCAAAATTAAGATCTTTGACAGCTTGACCATAATAAGTAGAGAATAGCTTTAAATTAGTAGCTAAATGAATTAGTGAAATTAAAATAGGCCTAGGGTAATTCATCAAATATCGAACTGAACTGATTATCGAACAACTTTGGAAATATGCGCGTAATAAATTTAGTAAGCATCCAAACTTGCTCAGTGCCAGTGATCTTACATCTAAAACTCCTATTTTAGTGATAAAAACTCATTTCTGTGAGCTGCAAACTGCTACCAGCTGTTGCGAACGCATTTTCTGTACGACCCTTACAAATTGGTCGAATTTTTTCACTCGAAAAATCTTACGCACCTCGGGAAAATTGCGACGGTTTAATTGTTGTTGGGTCACCGTCAACCTCCCGTCATAACTAGAGAGTAGTGTTGTCATATGATGTTCTGTTACTGTATTTTTTTCTTTTCCGCCAAAAACTTGATAATTATTCCATGTTCGACATTCAGTTCCTTTTTCATGTCAGTATTAAATACTGAACAAAGGTGTTCGAATCAAAATTCCTTAAAAATCATGAATTTATGCCTCGAACAAAGCTTTTCGATTCTTAATTCTTTTAAATAACTGAATCGATCTATTGAACGCCTGTTTTATTTCATTAAAATATTGTATTAACGCTTGATAATAACATTGAATAGTTGAAGATGGGAATTCTGGTGAGGGGCTATCAATCATCTGCTGGTGTTCCAAAGCCCTCAAGATCATCAATGATTCGTCTGGCTACATTTACTGATGATCAATCCCTTGCCAAGAAAATTGATGCAAGCATCAATAATAATTCATTGACGAGTGCTTTACACTCTACTCCAAAAAAGGTCACACAGGTTGATGATCACAATGATGGTTCAACAAACACTGCAAATGAAACATCGACATCATATTCAAATTTTGATAACTCTCCATTCAAATGCATCTTGAAAATAAGTAATGAGACAGTTATTTCAAACAAACAAACAAAACAAACATCGGCATCTTTGGGATGCTTTATTTCCAATCAAGCCTGATACAAATGATCTTAAGCATTGGTTTTTCAAATGTCTTATAACTAACACTATATATAGGACACCATGACGGTTCCCCCGTAAAGCCGGTACCCATTTCCGACACCTGGGTCGAGTGGGGTATTGTGCTTGAGCTTTCCCTTATACCCAACGGGGAAAATCGCAGCGCCAGCGCCGGGATACAAACCCGCGACTCCAACATACAAGTCCGATCCCTTAACCGATGTGCCACCGCGAGCACTTCCAAGAAAATCCAGTGCACCAAAGAAAAAAAGAATGAAAGAAAAACGTTTATTTTCCAAGTGGCCACATGAGGTGTACAAATAGATAGACCATACGAGGCATATTAATGGACAAAATATACGAGGCTTACTAATAGACAAACCATACGTGGCGTGCTAATAGTCTAACAAAAGTTCCATACGAAGAGAACTAATTGACAAACCATCCTGTTCGAATCAAAATTCTTGTTCGATTCCTGTTCGATATTGATGAAATTATGTTACTAAAGAATTCAATTTTTAGAACAATAAATACATTTCAATAATCTACGTTGTTTTTCAAGCGACATCACAGAACAAGAAAGCAACTGTTCAAGAATAACCTTGAGCCCGCAAGAGTTATTCAGAGCAAAAGTTACCGATTTATGAAGGTTGTTTCTAGACACACGTGATTTCTGTTCGATATTTGATGAATTACCCTATCTATTATTTTTTATATTCAACTTTTCTAAAAGTTTTTTGTAAAATTTACTTTACAATTCTTATCTTTTCGAGAAGCTTCTTATACTCAGTATAATTGATCCCAGTTTACAGGCAATGAGCGCTTGTACAGCGTTTATTATCCGCTAACGTGCCCATTAATAACTACAATGAACTTTCAACTTGCACTACTTGAAACTCACCTACCAAAACTTCCAAGTCAACAAAAGCTTTATCAAACTCCTTCTCGAGAATATCCAACCACCGAAATCCTACGGTAACCACAGCCATGATAACTGCTGAGTTTGGATATCTCCAGCAACCCTGGCATTCGTGACTTCATTACGTAAACAAGCAATAATTAGCTGTAAGCATTCATGTAAACTTTGTCATTTCTCACGCTATTGCAACACTACATAAACCACTACATTTAACTACAACAATATCTAACTTGTTATTTGCCGTAATTCTATAAAATTTTACCCTAAAGACGACACGGTCCAATGCTTTGTTTTAGTCTTACGTGTCAAACAAGTGTCGAGGAAAATTCTCAACTATTTCAATGAGAATCTCTGTTCCGAGCCTTATTAATGAATGTTCATATCTCACTATTAAATTTATGAATACTTGTGTACAGGTAATACTGATAAACAACTACAGAAATTTCTCATAGTTACCATCAGTAGTCATCTGAAACAAATGTGTATGCAAATGAATTTCATCTTATTGTTCAGGATCGAACATTGAAATTAAATGTATGTTCTTATGCAGTTGTGTTTATCCAGAATCCAATTAGATTCGTTATCTGTTAGCCTAATTGCACTACCCTATAAGCAGTTTGAATTAATATATCACAAATGTGGCTCTAGAAAATTTGTTTTCACTCGTTAAATATATATTGACCATTCTTAATAAACCCCCTATGTGGTTTCTCCACTCAATGCTTCTGAGAAGAAATGGAAGTTTTCTTTACTCTGAAGCTTGCAGAAGAGTAACCATTTTCACCTAATTGAGGGTAATTCCCCTAGCGAGACCACAGATCATATACTACTAGTAAGTGTTCTGTGGCGAGACCAACATAACAGTTCTGCCAACGAAGCACCCAACCGATACTCAGTATTACTCACAGGTGACTACTGCATGAGCGATTCTACTTGGATTCAGTCGTACGTCAAAAATTGCCTACGACCAGTTTCACGAATTTCTCCCTACATTTTAACTTCGAGGAGTGATATGGTCGTTGTCACAGACAAAAGATGTTCGATTGGCAAATAAGTAATCGACGAAGAACGCAGCGGAATATAAGTTTAGAATCACTAGCTAGAAGTTCCTACAAACCTATCGGTAGAAGATAACATCATACTACGGCATATTACATGAATAAATTCCATGGTAAAAGTAAAGTGCAACATTCTCATTTTGATCCTTACTACGGGACGTGGTCCTTAATCTCCGTAGAAGAAAGAAAACACTACTCGAAGAATAAAATGAAGAACTAGAGTAAAATCAAACTTTACATATATCGCAAACGTTTCTAATTTCAATACGACTTCAAATATTTTTTGCAAGGTAGAAGCCATTTAATGCTCGAACCGTATAAATTTGAAGTCGCTTTTAATAACAAACACCTTTCCTCACGTCTAAGTTTCTTTTTATTTTGCCTATGAAGCTGTGTTCATATTTTGAACATGAACTCTCACGCAATAGGTCACCGAATATGACGAAATGTTTGACGTAGATTTCTCATTCGACCAGAGATTTACTAAAAGCTTTTGAACATAAAAGAAGCTTGAATAGAGCTACATAACAAGCATGAAAATGGTTTGCTTTCCTATGAAAGCGAAAGGAAAGGCAATTTCGGGCCAATTTCTCCCTGCACCAGTCGCTGAACCTAACTTGCTTGAGTTACACGAGTTTTTTAAGCTTCCCTGCATAAGCGCTTTCAGTGGGCCCAGACGTGACCTGTTGGCTGCTTCTGGGGCCAGTTGAGAGTTGGATCGAGGCAGCCACCTAAGCCTGCCGCACACAAAGGTGCGCTACAGAACAGCCTACTTGGATTAAATATGTTAATTCATGGCTTTCTATGTACAGCAAAGGTGTCTCCAAGAGAAGACAGCAACATTTATTAAGGAATTAGGACAACGAAAAATCTATGCACAAGGTGAAACCTCACGCCACACGCATTGAAACAGCAATATTTGAAACACTTGATGAAACAAGATACAAATTGAAGGAGAAAGTAATAGGTGCTAAAAAGAAGACATTAAACTGGAAAAAAATGATCCATACGAAAATAAAAAACTATTCCATATCACCGGAAGAAAGGGCCAACAAATCTACCCTATCTGTGCTCATTCTAGCAGCTGCGACACTTGTATCCCCCGAGGATTGGAACAGTGAAGCTGTGCTGCAGGACATGTCAAAAATAGCCACTAACTTCCCCAGCCACGAGTTACTGCACCGAAAAGATACACAGCTTAACAGTAGGAAGGCAATTTATGAAAATACTCTAAAATTCACCACACTATTTATTTATTCATCAATATAATTACAATAACACAGTTTCTCTTTGAGAGACGACATGCTATGTTACACAGGTCATTGGAATATCATTCGAATAAATTTCTACTGTAAACATAAACTCAGAACGTGACAGAAATTTCTCATGAGCACAAGCAATGGGGATGTAATAAGCGTGACGAAATGAGAGCCAGACCGCCTCGCTGGACGCGGGGTCTGACTTTTGACTGCAGAGTTGTCTTCAGGTGAGGGTGTTGCGCCAGCCTCTGGACCGCCTGCCTCACTGCATCGCAGCGCCTGCAACACCACACACAACTGAGCAACACACGGCGATCAATAAACACTTGGACGCAGCTCTCGTCCCACTTCAGAACCATTACATCAATTGCTCAACTTCCTACCTGTACAGAAACGCTGGCGCCAGAACACAAGCCTGTACGGAGTGACGAACTGGCTCACTCTACTCGTTCTTGCTTCAATCAATTCTGCTCAACTTGAGCCTCACATCCATTAAAAGGCATAAAATAGAAGCCCTGATGAGGTGATCAAAGAGTTGCTGCATGGATGTAGTAGGAGTAAAACACCAAACATGTGTCCCCATAGCCTGGGGGTAAAAACAAGTAATGAACCAAAATAAGATGACCTGTAATAAATAAAAATGACCTCTAACAAAAGTAACAAAATTTGAAGAAAAAGAAAGCCTACCTAACCTTCAGCAAAGGAGCTCTAATTTTCTTCCTGAGAGTTTCATAAATACAATGACTGCATCCCCCTGAGAGGAATAAGAAAACCAACAAGATATCAAGTCTCTGGAACAAGAGATGATCACAGAAACGATTTAAGCTCACTGCCCTTCTGCCACGCTCACAAGCTGCCCCTCACCTCAGGAGACAAGTACAGTGCCACTCCAGATGAAACGAGCCAAAAGAATGGAAAAGCGGCATTAGAAGGTGAGGGAAGCAGAAACGAGTGCATGCATCGAGTGATGATGAACCCACACATGAGAACACTACACATCAAGAGGTGAGGAGAGCACAAGGCAAGCTTGACTTACCAGCAAATTTAGCTTTACACTGCCGCAGAGCTTCATTGAAACCTTCGCAGAGGCTCACGTCGGACTGGGACTGGGCGCACTGCAGGAACTGCTTTATTTCCCAGGCACAGGGTCCGCCCACCTCGCTCTGCTGCGGCGTCTGCAGCACCAAACGCAGTCTTTACACCTCGCAGTGGGGCACACACCGCGCCTCTACCACCACATGCTACACATCCCAACTGCCACACAAGATTTCCAACTGCCACACAAGATTTCCAACTGCCACACAAGATTTCTATAATTTCTGTTCCTATACCTCAGAGTGATTTCAAAGATAAGTCTTGAACAAAGCTTTTATGATTTTTAACTCAAATAAAACTGATCTTTTGCTACCATGACAGAATAAATAAAATTATTCCAAACGGCACGTGGAATAGATTCCACACCTTCATGCTCTTTGCTTATAGTCTAGAAGCGCCTAATTTCAAGACTATTGATGACTTACAAAAATGAAGTATATGCATACAATTCTAGCTACAATTTTGAATGGGTTCACAACCAGGAGCAGCCTTGAAATGACACACTGACTGAGACAGTGAGCAGTGTGGCTGCAGCAACTTCGTGGACACAATATGAAGAGATGATCTTATGAACTGTAGACTCGAAGCTGCCAGGGAATTACAAGGTAAATATCACTTTCCATTTACTCTTCAATGAATGTTAAACAAAACGAGTTGAGATAAATACGCAAGCAAATGATAAACGCAAGTTGAAATAAAGAACGGGTGCAAATGACAAAAACAGAACGAGATGCAACTCGTAATAAATATTGGGATGGAAAATGAACAAGAAAGCTGAAAAATGAGAAAAAATTATATAATTTTATAATTTTTGTTGTCTTCAGGTTACCTAGGTGCTGGCAAACTTAGCTATTCTCCTTCTCTCTCGCTAGTACACCAAATGCTAAAATATGTACAAAAAAGGTAAAACCTAAAAAAACACTATGAATTAAGAAACAGCAAAAACAGCACAAGATGCACAAGTGGAGTTGACTAAGGCAAAAAATTCAGCTGCCATAAAACTAGAAAACCCATTCTTGCTTTCTAAGTCCAGATCAAACCTACATTAGACATCCAAACCCTTGTAAGCAACACCTTCAACTGTGATGGAAAGATGAGCACCAAGTCAAAGAGAGGACAAAAAAAAAACCGCGAGGCTACAGGAGACGCACCTGCTGGTACTGCTGGGGGTAATGTTCAGGGTATGCAGGCTGCTGAGGCGCCGCCTGCTGCTGGGGCTGGTCTGATGAGCTGCTGCCGCCGCCTCCAGTGAGCGCGTGTCCCACCACGTGACCCTGCACGTGTGGCCAACTTGTTACTTTAGAGGCACTAGGCTTCAATTTGTAGCACGATAGGGCGGCCTGGTGCCCAGCACCACAACAGGGCCTAAAACAGCCCCCACTCCACAGCACCTCAGATGCACTATCAGGAATGAGTCACCTCTCACTTAAGCTTGAAATCAGCAAATTTAAAATAGAATTAATTTTTTATGTTCAATGACAAAAATTTCTAATTTCCTTAATATATTTGTTTATATGGTATGTACAACACAATTATCAAGTCATATTGTGAGACAACCATCCCTCAAATGATAACAAAAAAAAAACGTTATTGAAATGCTACCCACAATCCTGGATGTAATTGTGCCTCGAGCACTAGCTAACTTAAGTAGGATATAGTAAAACCTCCTATGCTAGTCTTAATCAAGCAACTTTTAGGTTTAAACAGTGGAGTTCTTAGAAGCTCATGTTTTTCATGTGTTAAAGTAGCGTGTAAACAATGCATCAAAAATAGAATTTCTGGACACACTGTGCAGAATAACATAAGAAGAGCCAAATGTGCAATTGCACATGGGAGAGAGCTTGCAGCCTCTGCTAAGGGATAGCAGAAGCATCAGGTGCATCATGCATGAAGAGTTGAGCATTGATGACGACCTCAACATCACTTATCTTGACCTGAGAATGAGGGCAGGGAACACATCAAGTGACCTGGCAACAGATCTATGAGCTATTCAGAACTCCTATTGTGCTTGTGCAACACCCTCTCCCTCTCTTCTTTCAAGTCAGAAAATTAATTTATAGCTGTCATAATAAGATATGCAAAGAAAGGCAGTATCAAAAAGCTGTCCAATGACTAAAGGTAAATTATAATCACCATAAGAAATGAATAATGAAAATTTTGATAACTTAAAATTAGCATTCCAAATATTCTTTCTACACAATTATCAATCGAGTTCATATGTTCTTTAACAAGGTTTCATGACCTATGTTGAGTGAAATTTTACAACATTGCATGAGCACCACCACAGCCATGTGAATATGTGGGCCAGCAGTAGGGCAAGAGCATGCCAGAGCAGCCAGCTGTGAGATTAGATTATTAGTTAGTTAGAGCAGCCAGCTGTGAGATTAGATTATTAGTTAGTTTAAGCCTCCCTATCCACACCAAAGGTGATCCAAAGAGAGGAAGGAAGAAGGCACCATAAAGTATGGAGTATAGGGAAGGCAGAATCTATGCAGAAAGGGCATAGAAACAGTAAGATAAGAAAGAAGTTCATGAAACAAGAACAAAGTTGAAAAAAGTAGTAGGTGCTGAAATAACAGGACAGCAGTGAACCTAAAAAAAAGATGGCTCTTACTATAACAAAAGCATTTTATTTCAACAAAAAGAAGGCCTACCAAACTTTCAGTTTGGGTCCCCACATTGTCCCTTTGGGAGTGCTAATTCCCACAGATACAATTTTTGTATCCCCCCTGATGGGACAGCTGGCTGGGAAATTATTAGAAAGCTATCCACACATTTTACTCTTCATATAGGAAAGAAAATATCACATGTAATAAGTTAGCATTGGAGGACAATGAGACGTGAGTCACGTGACGTGACACTCACCACAGTGGAGCCGATGGCTACACCGCCAGCAGTGGCTGCCATCTGAGCCATGAGGCCGGGCCCCTGAGATGGAGCAGCAGCTGCTGGAGGGGGAGCAGGGGCGGCTGCAGGGGGCGGACGGGCTGGTGGGGGTGGGGGAGGCGCTCGCTTTCTGCACATCACGTCAACAGTGCATGAGACAGTCATTACTATGGAACAGTCATGCCACAATAGAAACTAGCTCACTTAATCATACCACAATAGAAAATAGCTCACTAGAGAGCAGCTAGAGGAAAGTTTTGCCGCAAGAGACCACTGCATTGCTCGCACAAGCCAAACTTACAGAATTATATGATTGTTTGAGTAAGTAGCATCAAATTAAATATTCACAACTTAGCATTAAAACTATGTGCAAATGAAGCTAATTATACAGAAAAATAGTGATAAATGCAAAAAATTATACTTACGGAGGAGCTCGAGGAGCAAATCCACCCCGCCGAGGCATTGTTGGACTTCAAGGTATTATTAAGCAACAAAATACAAATATTTAACTAAACACACAACCAAAGCTGATATAAGAGGTAATTCTTATAGAAATTTCTAGTTTTAATGGCACAATGAAAATTTACTGAAAAAATAAAATTGCAGTAAATAAAGGCAACAAAACTTAATGTTATAAATAATAAATTCAACCTAGACTTTCAATATTCAAAGGTAATATTTATGGAAAAACACTTTTTGGCACAAAATTAGAGATTTTTCAAGTATTTTTTTGGTAAATCTGGATATGACAGAAATCGATTTCCCACTTTCGGTGCCTAAACCTAATTAATTGAATCAAAATAAACAAGTTTTTTTCTATGCACTTTCCATCTGAAATACGTATTTTACGAGTTATAGCGGTAGGTTTAGTTTCATCTTTGATGACAAATGCGCTCGAATAAACAGCTACTCATTGATTTTCCAATTTTTCTTGCTTGAATCATGGTAATAACATCAAAATAAACTACTTTTCTTCCATACACTTTTTTCGTCAAATGAGTATTCAACGTGGTATAGCGGTAGGTTTGGTTTTGTCTTTGATGCTGAGTGCGCGAAGAGCAAAAATCCATTGCAGAGTTGCCATTCCATGGGATCGATGAATTTCTCTCCGCTTCAAAACACTGGAGTTGCGGTAAGTAATATACCGCTATAACTAACAAAATACTCATTTCAGGCAGAAAGTGCATAGAAGAAAACTTGTTCATTTTCATTTAATTAACTCTGTTTAGGCATTGAAATTTACGAAATCAATTACATTCATATCCTTCAGATTTACCATTTTTTAAGCATTTACATATCAGAATATCAAGCATTCACTAAAGTGCATAATTTGAAGACATTGTAAACAAGTGAACTAAGTTGAATAGCAAATGATAATCTTATCAAGACAAGATAAAGACCATCACCAGACAGAATTAGCTTCAAGAACAATGATCAGGCCAACAAATTATTCTTTACAGGATGCTACCACTGAAGTAGATAAAAATGAAATGTTAAATTACATAAAGTATTGGAATGAAACTAAACAGACATTCCAACAGCACAGATATAAATCATGAACTATTATTAAGAGAATGTTTGTATAGTAACTTGAACAATAAAACCTACTAATCTAGCGCTACTAACATAACCTTTCAGCTAAACTATAGCTAACAATATCTTTGAGTTGCATATCATGTTTGAACACAGATTTGTTATTCATTGTAAAATGTAAATTTTACTTAAACTGTATCATATTATTTATTATTATTTGAAGTTTCATTACCTGAAGAGATGTGCAATTATATTTAGTAGTTTACTGGGAAGAGTTAAGACTGTTGATGTAGTACATCATTGAGCACTGGCATAGCTTGCTAGAAAGTAAGCTGAAACCTCTATCTTCAGTCAGCCAAACAAAACACAGTAAAACAAGATAATTGAGTACCTTCAAAATGTTGCTTATTAAAATGTAACTACATACAAAGATTAAGATCTTTACACTATAAATTGTGTCTTGTAAATTTTTAGGAACTATAGCTGGGGCCAATTATTTTAACAAGTCTTTCTAAACAACTGAACTGCACCAAACTGATATCACTATCTATAATATATATATAATTGATATTATAGAGGCAGAAAAAAACGATAGATCTGAAGGAGATGACAGTTGTCAATTTTCCACTTTTTGGTGCCTGAACCTAATAAATGGAATCAAAATAAACAAGTTTTCTTCTATTATTTTTTCGTTTCAAATGAGTATTTTTCGATTTATAGCGGTAAGTTTAGTTTTGTCATTGACGACGAATGCGCTCGAATAAACAGCTACTCATCGATTTTCGAATTTTTGTTGCTTGAAACATGGTAATAACATCGAAATAAACAACTTTTATTCTATACACTTTTTTCGTCAAACGAGTATTTAACGAGGTATAGCGGTAGGTTTGGTTTCGTCTTTCAAGACAGAGCGCTGGAAGCGAGACGCCATTGCAGTATTGCCATACAACTCGATCAAAGAATTTCTTTCCGCTTCAAAGACTGGAGTTGCGGTAAGTCATTTACCGCTATAACTAATAAAATACTCATTTGAGACAAAAAGTGCTTAGAAGAAAACTTGTTTATTTCGATCTAATTAACTATGCTAAGGCATCGAAATTTACAAAGTCGACAACTGTCATCTCCTTCAGATTTACCAAAAAAACTTCAAGAAAGGATTTCAAAGTTTAATTCACCTAACTACATATAACACTATCTAGTACATGCACCAGTACAAATACAAGTACAAAAGAAGGTCAATGTTTTGCGTGATGCAATCAAAGGAAATGGGAATTTTATTCCAAAAAATCACTAAAGAAACCCAATTAAGAACGTTTCACAAGAATGACATTCTGCTTGCTGATGCATTTTAGAATTATTCAGCTTTGAACTTGGCTTTTGCGTGCCAAGGAAGCGGGTGTGCCAAGCAGAATTTTATTTATAACGGAAGCTAACCCCCTATTTCAAACGTAAAGAGGTTGGGTGGTGAGGGGAAGCAACAGTTCTTCTAGTGAAAATTATAAATAAAGGTTTAAAGCAACCCATTAAAGTCATGTCAACAATCTTGTTTACATCTGCTCCATGATGGCTGCACCCGTACCGGGAGGCACCATCTATCAGCTAACGTGAAAGGTGATGGAACCGGGTGGCCCTTCTATGAGCTGACTGTAGAGGTGACGACGCAATAATGACGACTAAAAAACATCAAAAGCACCATCTACAAGAAATAGTACGTTAACTTTTTTGTGTTATTGACCAATAACAATAATTTTCATTATTTGGAACAAGTCTCGCTGATTGGCGAAGCCGCTCATCGAGAATGAAAATATCGATTATAACTGGAATTTGATGCTGATTCCGAATCTGCAATTTGTTTCGACCGCTCTTGATTTTTTTGATTTTTGGTGATTTTTTTTAATTTTAAATTTTTATACATTTTTAATGTTTTTTTTGGCCTGCACCACCTCATGATCCGAACTCCGCCATTCTCAACCCAACCTGGTCAGACTTGGCATACTTTGGCCTGCACCACCTCATGATCCGAACTCTGCCATTCTTAACCCAACATGGTCAGACCGTGCCTTGAAGACCTGAGTACCGGATAGGGCCGGGTTCCACCTAACCTGTACGGACATGGCATTCTTTGGGCACCACCTCAGTTGTTGCTAGCCGCCATTTCAAAAAAAAAATAAAAAGAAATCAAAAAAATCAAGAGCCGTCAAAACAAAGGTCAATATTGAATATAATGTTGTCAACGAATTTCATAATTTTGTTGGTATAGATGGGTAATATAGGGTACTTCATCAAATATCGAACTGAACTGATTATCGAACAACTTTGGAAATATGCGCGTAATAAATTTAGTAAGCATCCAAACTTGCTCAGTGCCAGTGATCTTACATCTAAAACTCCTATTTTAGTGATAAAAACTCATTTCTGTGAGCTGCAAACTGCTACCAGCTGTTGCGAACACCCTTACAAATTGGTCGAAACAAGTGAACTAAGTTGAATAGCAAATGATAATCTTACTCATCGATTTTGTACGACCCTTACAAATTGGTCGAATTTTTTCACTTGAAAAATCTTACGCACCTCGGGAAAATTGCGACGGTTTAATTGTTGTTGGGTCACCGTCAACCTCCCGTCATATTAGAGAGTAGTGTTGTCATATGATGTTCTGTTACTGTATTTTTTTCTTTTCCGCCAAAAACTTGATAATTATTCCATGTTCGACATTCAGTTCCTTTTCCATGTCAGTATTAAATACTGAACAAAGGTGTTCGAATCAAAATTCCTTAAATATCATGAATTTATGCCTCGAACAAAGCTTTTCGATTCTTAATTCTTTTAAATAACTGAATCGATCTATTGAACGCCTGTTTTATTTCATTAAAATATTGTATTAACGCTTGATAATAACATTGAATAGTTGAAGATGGGAATTCTGGTGAGGGGCTATCAATCATCTGCTGGTGTTCCAAAGCCCTCAAGATCATCAATGATTCGTCTGGCTACATTTACTGATGATCAATCCCTTGCCAAGAAAATTGATGCAAGCATCAATAATAATTCATTGACGAGTGCTTTACACTCTACTCCAAAAAAGGTCACACAGGTTGATGATCACAATGATGGTTCAACAAACACTGCAAATGAAACATCGACATCATATTCAAATTTTGATAACTCTCCATTCAAATGCATCTTGAAAATAAGTAATGAGACAGTTATTTCAAACAAACAAACAAAACAAACATCGGCATCTTTGGGATGCTTTATTTCCAATCAAGCCTGATACAAATGATCTTAAGCATTGGTTTTTCAAATGTCTTATAACTAACACTATATATAGGACACCATGACGGTTCCCCCGTAAAGCCTGTACCCATTTCCGACACCTGGGTCGAGTGGGGTATTGTGCTTGAGCTTTCCCTTATACCCAACGGGGAAAATCGCAGCGCCAGCGCCGGGATACGAACCCGCGACTCCAACATACAAGTCCGATCCCTTAACCGATGTGCCACCGCGATCACTTCCAAGAAAATCCAGTGCACCAAAGAAAAAAAGAATGAAAGAAAAACGTTTATTTTCCAAGTGACCACATGAGGCGTACAAATAGATAGACCATACGAGGCATATTAATGGACAAAATATACGAGGCATACTAATAGACAAACCATACGTGGCGTGCTAATAGTCTAACAAAAGTTCCATACAAAGAGAACTAATTGACAAACCATCCTGTTCGAATCAAAATTCTTGTTCGATTCCTGTTCGATATTGATGAAATTATGTTACAAAAGAATTCGATTTTTAGAACAATAAATACATTTCAATAATCTACGTTGTCTTTCAAGCGACATCACAGAACAAGAAAGCAACTGTTCAAGAATAACCTTGAGGCCCGCAAGAGTTATTCAGAGCAAAAGTTACCGATTTATGAAGGTTGTTTCTAGACACACGTGATTTCTGTTCTATATTTGATGAATTACCCTAGTTCATTTTAAGACGTTTTACAAGAATGACAACGTACCTGGAAATGCTTAGTTTTCGAGTTATTCAAGTTTGAAGTTATACGAACGGCGCTCCTGAATGGCTTTGTTTGCGCAAAAACATTCATTGTTTTTGCAATGAAAACGGAAGCTAACCTCTATTACAAACGTAAAGAGGTTGGGTTGTGAGGGGTAGCCACAGTTCTTTTAGTGAAAATTATAAATAAAGGTTTCTAGTGACGTTTGTTGACATAGACAGGAAAATGGCTGCCGCCATGGGCGCCGACATCTTTGTGGCGATGTAAACGAGGTTGCGATCGTCATTCTAACGGGTGGGCTAGTTAGAAGCTTTATTTATACTTTTCACTAAAAGAACTGTGGCTACCCCTCACGACCCAACCTCTTTACGTTTGTAATAGGGGGGTTAGCTTCCATTATTGATTAAAATACGCTAGCCGTGCGCGCTTCCATGGTGCGCACAAGCCAGCTTTAAGGTTGAATAATTCGAAAATAATGCATCGCCGGGCAGAATGTCATTCTTGTAAAACGTCTTATAATCGACTATATTACCCATCTATACCAACGAAATTATGAAATTCGTTGACAACATTATATTCAATATTGACCAAAACAAATTGCATATTCGGAATCCGCATCAAATCCCAGTTATAATCAATATTTTCATTCTCGCTGAGCGGCTTTGCCGCTCAGCAAGACTTAAGCCCTTTTTTTTATTGACAATATCTATCATTCTTTCATTTCTACAAATTTCTAGCAAAAACTTTGACACCTCATGATCCAAACTTTGATTTTCCCGACTCAACCTGGTCGTAATCTGTGTCCCACATTTTTTGCGAGAAATCAATTTCACCTATAACTTTAAAGCTGAATAATTCTAAAATACTGCATCAGCAAGCAGAAACATTCTTACATGGGTTCCTTTAGTGATTCTTGGGAATACAATTCCCACTTCCTTTGATCACATAACAAGCTGTCATTGGACGGGATCACTGGGATAACCAGTACGTCAAAACACCATCCCCAAGCATGGTGGGTTATAACAACCCACTCTACATGACTGGCTCATTCCAGGCATGTATAAGAAAAAACTTCCATAGCTTCAACGGTGAACTTGAAGTTGAGGGCTTTTGAAAGCGTCGGGGCATTTAAAACGGCACTCTGAACTTGAACTTGAACTTGAACTTGAGGGCCGACAGTGTCGGGGCCTTTGTAACGGCCTACAATTCCCTCCACAATTTTCACACAGAGTTCAGCGCCTGGTACCAGACTTGTCCACTAAACTACTCAGGATCTACGATCCTTGTCACAAGCCTCCATTGGAAGGCATCACCGGGACAACCAGTGTGTCAAAACACCATCCCCCGGCACATTGGGTCATTACAGCCCATTCTGCCAGACTGGCTCATTCCAGTCACTGTCTCTTACTCCAGGCACGCACAAGAAACACTTTCATAGCCTCAGTGATACTCGCATTACACTCCTGATCCAATCCAGCAAGACAGCTCATACCGCAATCATTTTCAGCACATCTGGCATTCCATTCATTCTCTCCATACTGCTCAGACACCACATTCATTAAGCTCTCTCTCTCTTGCTCATACTTACTACATTCCAGCACAAAATGCTCAATTGTTTCCTCTACTCCACCATTACACTGCTGACATAATCTGTTATTATTCTCATTCCATCTCCATGTACGTCTGTTCACACTCAATGACTTACATCTCACAGCAAACAAGAGTTGACTTCCAAAACTACCATCATAGAACAGCTCAAACTTAGGAGCTTTCTTTTTCATATACCAGTTAAGTGTAGGCTTCTGCATCATGCTAAGCTTCCACTTATTCAATCCATACTCTTTTGTTTGTCTCTCAATCTCTTTCTTCCACCTCTTGCAGTCCCACTCAGGCCCTACACCTCCAACATTTATTAAACTCCAGTCATCCACAGGTCTCCCAATTCTAACATGAATAATCTTTTGCATACTGAGTTTCCTTGCATGCCCCCAACATACTTTCTCCCAATAGCTTACACTCAGATTCCATTCAAAGATTCGCCTTACCCACCTGCTATTCTGCATTCTTTCAATTCTCACCTTATAATTCAGCACAGCTTTCATCATTCTTTCTGAAAATAGGCTCCACCCTAGGTCACCTCTAATGGCTTCTATAGCTGTCCATTTTGGAGCACCCAATGCTACACGTCCTACCTTATTTTGTATCACATCCAGCTTTTCAAGATCACTACCATTCCAAGCAAGAGCACTCATACCATACATGACACTAGGTACAGCAACATACTTCCACATTCCTCTCACACATTCGTACTTGTTTGCTCTGTATCTGGCCACACTACCTAACCGTCCACTCCACTGCATTGCTTTAGCCACTTTCTCACCTTTAGTTCTAGTACATCCATCTTCACTTATCATACAACCTAGATATTTGTATTCTTTTGTTCTACCTATTCTGATTTCTCCAATATTCCACAGTCTGTCTCTATGAGTCTCATCACTATTTATAACCATGACCTTACTTTTATCTGCACCAAAGTTCATCTTGAAATCTGTACTATATCCATTCACAATGTCAAGCATCCTTTGTAGTTCATGACCACATTCACTAACCACAACCACATCATTGGCATACAACAAACAGCTCAGTCTCTCATTACCAACTTTCAGTCCTAAACCACTCCCTCTCAGTTGAACTGCTAATTCTTCTGTGTACAATCCAAACAACAGGGGGGACAGAGTACAGCCCTGTCTCACTCCTCTAACACTCCTCACTTGCCCTGTTTCCAAATTTCCTAACCTGTAGATAGCACTTGTGTTCTCATACAGACTCTGTACAATGTTCACTATTTTTCTGCTAAAACCAACTTTTCTCAAGGTTTCAAACAGCCTAACCCGATCCACTCTGTCATACGCCTTTTCAATATCCAGGAATGCTAAATATACCTTCTTATTATCCTTCTTCATTCGCTCAATTATTTCACTCACTACAAACAGATTATCCTCCCCACGTCTATCTTGCCTAAAACCATTCTGTTCTTCTCCCAGGACTCCTAATTCCTCAACTAAGTTTTTCATTCTCTCATTCAAAATACCACAAAAGATCTTACATACGGTGTCACCCAGTGCAATTGGTCTGTAATTTTTAAGTTCTTTCATACTCTTATGTCCACCCTTATGCAACAGAACTACATTACACTTGTTCCAGTCATCCGGTACTCTTTCACTCTTCCATATCTCATCAAATAAACATTTCAACATACTGACTACACTCTCTCCTCCACATTTATAGAACTCATATGGTATCTTATCAGGGCCACATGCCTTTCCATTTTTCACTTTCTTCAAAAAACTTACAATCTCTTCACAAGTGATTTTGTCTTCCATTTGCAGTTCATGTTCATCTATCAGAAAATTTATCGGTTCATCATCTGTAACCTGCTCATTCATTCCACCAATGTCCTCCCAGTATTCTTCAACTGCTTTCACCATTTGCATCCTATCTTGCACACTGCAACCATTGACTACTAATTCATCAACTTGAACTTCACTACCTCTATCATTACCTTGTATAAACCTATACCAATCTTTCATTCCATCTGGACCTTTCTTTCTTAGATTTTCAACTTGGTGTCTCTCTTCTTTAACCCTAGCCTCATTGATCATTCTCTTTACTTTCTTCTGCTGGTCCTTGTACTCATTCCATACACTTCGCCATTCATCCTCAGTAATTCTGCGTCTTTCATACATTTTCCTCATACAGCGTTGTTTTTTATTTAAAGTCTTCCTTCTCATTCGTTCTTCCTTTATCTCACTCGTAAACCACCTAGCATTTCCTGTACTTTTCCTGCATTTCATTCTACCAATCTTTTGCTCTGCCACATCATACAAGGTTCTTGCAATCTCCTTATTTAGGTCATTTACATTTCCACACCTGTTCCAGTTACATCTACTCAATTTATTTCTAAATTCTTCCCAGTTTGCCATTTTAATATGCCAATTTTCACTTACTCTGCTGGCCTTCTGCATTGACTCCTTTCCACCCCAATTATATTCTAGTACAAGCATTTTATGGTCACTATCAATATCAAAATTATCTTCATCTACAAACATTTTTTTGACACACGCTCTAGCTCTACTATTCACTATCATATAATCAATTGCAGATTTACATTCCCTGCTTTGCCATGTATGCAAGCCATTTCCTATTGTTACACTCAGGTTCTCAAGTTCATTCTCATCACAGAAATCAATCAATTTTTGTCCATTTGCATTCACAGGCTCACCAAGTATACCAACATGGCCATTCATGTCCCCCATCACAATCAGAGGGCACCTGCAATGCTCTTGCACAATTCTTGTTAATATTTCATACTTTTTTACATTCTCTTGATGAGCTAAAATACCATCAGTTGTCATATAGCATACAACCACAATAACACATTCTCAGGCATGCATTCTTTCACACTTTATTACTAACAGATCTTCACTCTCAGGTTCATTTCCAACAGGAATTTCTTCTAATTTCCAATTTAGAGCATTTTTTACAATGAGACCAACTCCACCACCTCTTTTTTGCCAACTTACACGCCCTTTTCTAATCATATAGTACTTGCTCTCCTTACATTTTAAACTGACTCTATCACGCATTTGGGTCTCTACTACACCAACACAATCCAAATCTCCATTCTCAAATTCTGCTACGAGGTCATTCAACTTTCCTGCATTCCATCCACGCACATTTATACATCCAAACCTTACAACACTATTGGACAATTCACGACATTTTTCATTTTTGCTCTGACAGCTTTCCATTCATCCAGTTCCACCTTCCATTACAATATGAGTACACCCAATCCACTGGATGTATCTCCTGGAGAGTTTCATCTCACCTTCTTGAGTAAGGTGGACTCCATCTCCACGAAAACACCCACTCTGGATCAGGTTATCCATATCAAGGAAGCTGGAACCCATTTCACGCTTTCTCATACTCTCAGCTTTCATACTCATAATCCTTTCATGCACTTCCCTATTCACCTCCTTTCGCACCCTTTCATACTCCTCACCACATGCAGGCCTTCTCAGCAGGCTGGTCACAGCCACTCTTACATTCTTCTTTCGTGCCCTTTCAACAACATTCATAATTGCATTCACCGTACGCTCTCTCCCACATTCAAGCAATCCATTGCCACCTCCTTGCAGTACAACCATCCTTTCATCCATTCCATCTATCACATCCTCAGCATGCCTACAAATCTTATTCACTCCCTTTCCTCTCATGCTCGTACATCCACTACGGTCAGTCATACTCACAAACCTATCCACATTCTTCACCATGCTGTCACCACATATTCTAATCGTAGGTCTCACTCTCCCTTTCATACTACTCTTTCGTTCAACTCTTCCACTCACATCACTCTTTCCATCCATCTTCCTTTCATTCACTTCCACTACAGGCGCCTGCACCTCATGTGGCATATCAACAGGTTGCTCCTTCACTCTCTTCCCATTCGTACTTCTTTCATCATGCTCATTCATCCTTCTACTCTCATCTGGCACATTTGCACCACCATTCACTTCATTTATTGCATTCACACTCCTTGCACCATCATCCACTTCATTTGCACTCCTTGCGCCATCATCCACTTCATTTGCACTCCTTGCACCACCCTCATTTACATCTTCATTCACTGCATTTGCACCATTCTCATTCTTTCCTTCATTCAACTTCCTTTCATCCTTCAAATCAGCCTCTAAAGCAACCATCAGAATTGTCAATCTCTCAACCTCCTCTTCCAACTTCTTTCTCTCGTCATTCAAACATTTCCTGCACGTAAACACAAGATCATTCAACTTCCTCCCACTCAAATCAGCCCAACCACACGCCGCACTTCACTTATAATGCCGGCCTCACACGTCAATCCGCCGTCATGCGTTACCAAATTCATCACGTAGTTAAATCATGTTTCATTTCAAATTTCAAAAATTGTGAGCAAATAATATTCAAAAAGGATTCACCAGTTAAAACATTACTTAAAAATTACAGATTGGTATATAACTACTATTTGTGTGCCGTCTCAGAACAGCCAATGGCAATGTGTGTAAAAATGATTGATATAAAAATTTGAAAATATATTCCTATCATCCGTTTACTGCAAGTTCAATGATACGTATAGGTACATGTATTCCTAGCATTTAAAAAGAAACTTTCATGTAAAAAGCTTATTACATTCACTACTTACTTAGTCGTATGAGCTTCTACGATATCAAAACTCCAGAACGAGAAATAGCAAACAAATGTTACGAATATAGTAGTTCTATACTAAAAACTAAAGGATCGGCTTGCCAGAAATTTATTATATCTTTTTATTGATACTCAGGAAAATAGTACCAAGTTACTACCTTGTATAACATGCTATACGCCCCTTACCAAATTAGACCAATTGACAAACCCTTGATAATTTTATGGTTTTGCCTGCATAAATATTGATAATAGAAATAGAAAATAAAACGACTTATTTTATTGATGCCACATTTTAAAGTATGAGAAAAATATCTTTTAATCATTGTGGCAGCGTCTTTATGATACGTTACCCTTTTATTTATAAGCGTTGTCAAAAACAAACAAACAAAACAAAACCGTTTATTTCCAAGTTGTCACATGAGATACATATGCCAACATATTGGCTTTTAAAAGTTCCTTAATATAAGACGTCCTAAAACAAAAGATCCATACGAGGAGTATTAATTGACAAACCATCCGAGGTGTAAAAATAGAAAAGCCATACGAGGCATAGTAATCTATGAACTTCTCCCAAGTGGCGAAGTTGTTTAAAATGATTTACCTTGTGTAATATAGCGAGTAGTGTAAGTTCTAGTTAGAGAGACCATAAGTTGGCAACGCTCGGGAGAGCAACACTCGCAAGGCAGTCTGCGATTGGCCTCGGGTTCAACAACAAGTACATGTTAGGATCTGGCCGAGGGGTATAGCCAGTCCTTACAATACCTCGACAAGCGTCTGGGAGAAAATCGTGAGAAGGATAATCAGGCACTTTGGACTCAGCTTTTTTTTGGGTATATATTGGAAGGAAGCCGGAGAAGACCGCCGAGTCTTGAACCACCGACGAACTTGGCTAGAAGAGGGTTTGCAGTCCGGGCAGTCGGAAGGCTCCTGGAGAAGTGCTGGAGTCGACCGTGTGCGTGTGTGTGGTTTGCAAATGATGTAAGGGGGCCAATATGTCGACTTTGAGGAAACCGTGACGTTGTGAGTGATCGATTTTGATTGAGTTGAGGCCAGGCAGGGCGGCTCAAGTTGAGGCAATTCTTAGGTGAGTTAAGTAGCATTAAAGCCCAAACAAGCTAGACCAAAATGAGGCCCAAAGCCAGGTAAATTCTGGTTAAGTCACGTCCAGTTAAGGTCGGGCCAGTTCCGGTCAGTTTAAGTTTAAGTTTTAGGCAAAGCAAGGCGGCTCAAGTTGAGGTAACACAAGGCGGCTCAAGTTGAGGTAAAACAAGGCGGCTCAAGTTGAGGTAAAACAAGGCGGCTCAAGTTGAGGTAAAACAAGGCGGCTCAAGTTGAGGTAAAACAAGGCGGCTCAAGTTGAGGTAAAACAAGGCGGCTCAAGTTGAGGTAAAACAAGGCGCAAGGGGAGGCTGTTGCGAGTGGTGTGTGGCGATGACGTTGAAGTCCTGCAAAGAGTCCAATAGCTGGATGAACGGTCCAAAGAGACATCAAGGACTTTCCACCACTGACAGTCCCACATCATTGCAATTAATAAAACTCCCACACGGCAGAATTCGAGAAATCCTACAGATTTGACTCTAGTTAATTTCATTTGTTCTCTTTCTCGTCAAGCTCAAAAGTAGAGAGATAGGACAGAAGCAATTAAGAAACTCTTATACAGCTGCTCTTGCTTTTAAATACAAGGCATAAAATTTAAGAATTTTTAGTAATATTTTTAGTGATTATCTAAGAGCATAATCGGGGATCAAATCCTTGGAACCATGGAAAAACACATGACTTAACAAGACATGGTTCATGAAGCAAAAGAAAAGGATTCCAGCAATTAAGAATTTCATAGAAGGAAAATTAATGCTCCTTTATGTACTCTAGAACATCTCTATAACTTGTACAAGAAATAACAGAGAAAAATTCTAAGGTTCCATGGATATAAATCCTACTGAAATCACTGATAAATAGCATTTGCAATACTAAAAAATTAAGGAATAAGCTCCAATATAAAAAAGAAACAGTAAACGTTTTGCTTGCACCGAAAGGAAATATGCTCAAGATGAAAACATGAAAATCAGTGCGGCGATTTACCCGGCGGCTCTACACGTCGGCATTCGCCAAGCCGCCGGCATAATTTGTACGCACTCACGAAAGGCAAATGGTAGTGGGTATTTTTGTCACAAGAATGAACAGAATGGAATTAAATTTTTATTCAAATGATTTGAATTGAAATAAGTGCGATTAAACGCAAGGTTCAAGGCGTATGAACTATAAAAATTGAAACTCAAAACTTTAGCAAGCATCGACCTGAATAATCTTCGTAATTTATAAACATACGAGATTATTAAGAGCCATTTTTAATTATTATTTCACGTTGGAACATATCTAAGAAAACTACTGCAAGTATGTTTGTAAAAAAAAAGAAAATACTATTATAACACATGCTTATAGTGCAATTAGTCCGGAGTAGTGACAGGGGACGGCAGTTTATGCTCCGCCCTTTGGAACACAAAGACACACTATCAATAAAGAACGCCGGCAATTTAGCCGCGTTCGTTCACGAGTCAGTTTATGAATAATTCTCGATATGATACAGACAACCGCAATATATTACTTGCAGTAATGAAGAAAAGCAAGGACGTTAGCTGAATATCTAGTATGAAGTCTCAACACGTGAATTTGGAAATGACACGCAATATTCACTCTATATCGCCGAGTGAGCACTCTAGACAACACATGCTAGTCTAAGAATCTTACGCTACTTTAGAGTTTATTCCTAACTCCCGACACTGAGCAGATCTTTACGTTTAAACACAGTACACGCGAAAAACACATGGCACAATATACTTTACCCGGTTTCTTTTCTATTCTAACCCTAAATTTCACTTGCACCTACGAGATGATGTTCGCACGCTAACAAGCCACAAGACAGAGTGAGTAACGCTCAGTTCAAGTGACGCGCTTGGATGTTGCCAAATCGGGCTGCTTTAAAACTCGAAATGTCGATTGATTATTTGATCTCTCAAGTATTTACACACAAACTTCCATGATTACGAATTAGAAGTAGAAAATAATTAATAATAAATTAGAGTAAGATTTTTAATGCTAATAATTAATTTATTTAAGTGCGAAATGGAAAATTTATAATTCTTACGCTTGTGTAGCGATTGCTACATACATGTTGACCGAGTGTGTAAATAATTACCATACTGTGGTTGGTATCTAACTTCTTAAGTTCTAAACTAATGTACTAATTCTATTCTACGCTATTCTATATATTTCCCGTCTATCTCCGCTCTACTCTTGCTAGCCACAGTATTGAAAATGGCGTATTAAGTTAAGGTATCCAAGAGGTGAGTGAACTATTTACCTAAATTGCTGTGTCATTGCAATTGTCTATTTTGTGCAGTACTCTATCTATGTTGTCTATGTGGAACCTATGCTGTGCTCTAGTGTAGGGCTATCCACTCTATAATACTGGCGACGAGGATTATTTTTTGTAGAACTATTGGGAGAGTTTAGACTAATGAAGGAACTCAGAATTTATATCATTCAGTGACTAGAGTATTGATGCTGTAAATTTCTGATTTTTTTTTTTAACAAGGGGTATTATTACAGCCTCTTGAATTGGCTACTCTTGCAACTGATATTGTTGCTACTACTATTTCAGGTAGATATCTGACAATTAGCTGTAAAGCTGGGTAAAAATGCCAATGCTAGGCTCAGTGGGAGAATTCAATCCTTTAGAGGAAGAATTCCCAGAATATGAAGTCAGGCTAAACTGCTTCCTTAGTATTAATAAAGTGGAAGATTCAAATAAAGCTAAAACATTTATTGCTCTGGTGGGTCCTAAAATTGTTAGGTTAGCCAAAGACCTACTCTCACCTAAAAGACTTTTAGATACTACCTATGAGGAGATCATGGAAGCGTTAAGACGGCATTTTAAGCCGACACGCAACCAGATCTTTGAAAGGTTTAGGTTCCATAAGCGGAACCAGAAACAAGGGGAGAGCATTGCTGATTTTGTGGCTAGCTTAAAGGCCCTTTCAGACACCTGTAATTTCAAACAGGAAGTTCTGGAAGAAACTCTGCTAGATAGGTTAATACTGGGTGTGGCCAGTGATGATGTTCAAAATTGTTTGCTTAATGAAAATGACCTCACATGGAAAAAAGCCGTGGATCTGGCAACTGCCAAAGAAACTCAACTGAGGGAGACGGTTGTGTTAAGGCAACCTAATTCCATACTAAATGTGGGCCAGCATAGAGTAAAGCAAACTGCTATTAAGCCTCAGGGCAAAACTCAGGCTCAAGCTAGCCCCAAATCAGCATGCAGCGGCTGTGGTAATCTGCACTGGCGTAGAGATTGCCCCTATAAAGACAGTGTTTGTCATGGTTGTGGCCAAAAAGGCCATCTTAAGAAGTGTTGCTTTAAATTGAAAAAGCAAAATTCTGCTAAAGACAACAAAAATAATTTTGTGCATGCTATGCATGAGAAAAGGGGGAGGGAACACCACCCTAACCCTAATAGAACTAACAATGCAGCCTGTGCAGACTATCCAGTTGCTAATCTAGGCTGTTATGGAGAGATTTTCTCAATAGCCGAGGAAATGAAACCCCCAATCAAAATAAAATTGTTACTAAATGGTGTGCCATTAGAGATGGAGGTAGATACAGGTGCTGCCAGGTCTATCCTTTCAATGGCCACCTACTCTAAAATACCAGCTAAGTCAAGACCCGAGCTGAGACCTTCTGATGTTAAGCTTAGGACTTATGGGGGAGCGGAGCTAGTAGTTTGTGGAGAGATTAGGGCTAACATCCAGCGTGAATCTGGTAATGTGGTTCCTCAACTAGCAACTATTGTGATTGTAGACAGGGAGGGGCCAGCTTTGCTGGGTAGGGACCTGATTGATTCCCTTGGGCTAACTATAGTATCAAATAGTGTCAACAAATTGACTACCTGCCCTGAAGAGTTAGCAAATAAATTCCCTGACCTTTTTCAACCAGGTCTAGGTTGCTTTAAGGGAAGGAATTTCAAAATAGAAGTGGATCCAGCCGTACCACCAAAGTTTTGTAAGGCCAGGAACGTGCCTTACACACTGAGACCTAAGGTGGAGGCAGAACTTGATAGACTGGTGCAGGAAGGTATCCTCACCCCTGTACAATACTCGAGATGGGCAGCGGCGATCGTCCCTGTGCTCAAGGCTGATCAAAGCATCCGCATCTGTGGGGACTACAAATTAACAGTCAACAGAGCCACTAGGCTTGATACCTACCCTATACCCAGAGTGGAAGATCTATTTAGCGGGTTAGCAGGAGGAGTTATATACTCCAAGCTAGATATGTCTCAGGCATACGCTCAACTACCCTTGGATGAAGACTCCAAGGAACTCACGGTAATAAACACCCACAGAGGTTTATTTGCCTACAACCGTCTCAGTTTTGGAATTGCGTCCGCACCTGGAATCTTTCAGCGTGCCATGGAAGGACTATTGCAGGGCCTCCCAGGAGTGTTCTGCTACCTGGATGACGTCTTGGTGAGTGCCACTAATGAGCAAGAGCACAACAAGCGTCTCTATCAAGTCTTATCTAAACTACAGGAGGCAGGACTAAAACTGAAAATGGATAAATGCCAAATTGGAGTGCCACAGGTATCCTACCTTGGATACCAAATTGACAAGGATGGATTGCACCCCACTGCAGAGAAGGTGGCAGCAATCCAGAATGCACCAGCCCCTACTAATGTAACTCAACTGAGAGCCTACCTTGGGCTGCTAAATTTCTATAGGAAATTTCTAAAATCATCTGCAACTATGCTGGAGCCCCTAAATACCTTACTGAGAGACAAAACCCCTTGGAAATGGGATGCAAGTCAGGAGAGAGCCTTCCAGAAATCTAAACAAGCCCTCCTGGACTCTCAGACTCTAGTCCATTTTGACCCTCAGAAACCCATAGTGGTAGTGGCGGACAGTAGTGCGTATGGTGTGGGAGCGGTGCTGTGTCACCTTATTGATGGGATTGAACGCCCCGCCTATTTTGCCTCCCGAACTCTAACAGCAACAGAACGCAACTACTCTCAAACTGAGAAAGAAGCCCTAGCTATGGTGTTCGCACTTCGAAAATTTCATTGCTACCTGTGGGGACAGGATTTCACTGTGGTTACGGACCACAAACCTTTGTTAGGACTATTTGATCCGGGTAGAAGCATTCCTCCGATGGCATCCGGGCGCATTCAAAGGTGGGCTTTTGTGCTGCCTTCGCAGCAATTTAGGAAATTTCTATTTTCAAACAGCGGTAGAAAATTTGTGCCTTCGAATATCGAGGGAACCAGTCCGCACGTTCACTCGTTTTCCGGAAACGCTCTCTTCCGGTACATTAGGTATTTAAACTCTGCGAGCTGAGTAGAGGCCGCCAGTTGTGTTGAAGTAGTGTGTAGACTCCAGAGAAGGAAATGTAAGTAAAGAGTGCTAAATATTAAGTGCATTGGGTCCCTATAGATGTCTGTTTTGTGTCTCCTACTAGACAGTGAATTCTTAGGTCCTAGAAAAGCTAAAAGATTTCAGGGGATGTTAGAATGTGTGCTGTCACAGTTTTTCTGTTTGTGCTTTTACAATTCTAGATACTGATCCTTCATTCGCGGTGCCAATATAATGTAATGCTGTGTTTACCTATTTGTACCTGGCTCAAATTGTCTAGTGGTATTGCCCTGTGTTGGACAGGGTTGTGAGACTTTCTTGCAAACACTCAGTCATGTTTTGATTATATTGTTGAGCCTGATTTGTTATGTGCTTGTCAGTGCTACTTAATTTATTTGCTGGAATTCACAGCTGGATTCATTGTGCTCAGTTGTTGATTTGATCTAAGCACATTGCATTATATAGATCCTTGTTATCATTCACGATTAATGTTAGTGGATTTAAACTCTGGTATTTGGACTCTAGAATTGTGTAATTCCTCACTCAAGTTGCTATTTTACCAGTCTGTAGAGTGTGGTGGTTTTTGCCTATTTTTATTTGTGTGATTTTTACTGTGCTGCGGATATTTTATATTGCCTGGTTGATGATGTGTTCATGCCTGTTAGGTAACTATTTACTTGTTCAGAGGTGTCTAAGTGTGCCCCCTTGTTCACTTATTAACCACCTTTATAGATGGGTGTGTTTTAACTATGCCCAGGTGGTACTATAGATTGATAGACTTTTGTGACTAGTCATGTGAGTCAGAAACAACTCAAGTTGTCAGGCACTGTTTACGTAGGAATAGCTGTGTAACTTTAGTTCAGCGTCTACCGGGTTGGACATGCATTTTTATATGGGAATAGCCGTGTAACTTCAATTCAGCATCTACCTGGTTGGACATTAGTGTGTAGAGCCTACTGCCTGACCTTAGTATTTAATGAGGGCCTCATTAGGTTGACTGGTTATATCTGATTGTGCCATCGGGATGCTCGTATGAAAATTGTACTAAGTCTCGCCAATGATTTGGGTGTTGAATGAGCCGCTGAAGTATTACCCGTGTTCTCTGAATTAGATTTTCTTGTGCCAGTGATGCAGTTCTGCCCCAATTTTTGCGTCCTTATTTTCTGGTTTGCCCTCTGAATCACCTTTAGATATGCAATCTCTAAAAACTGTATATTTTTTGTATTACTTTTGTGCTAACTAGACCTTTCTATTTCAGGAAAATTTATGTACAATAAATGGCTGCTTAAGACAAGTTTTGCATCATCCGTGGACCTTTCTGAACCTTCCCCTCGTCGATAGAAATTGTTGAGGCAGTCACAATAAATTTTCAACAACATCTCTGCAATGTCTCAAATGGCCAAAAGAAGCTCAAAGAAAACCCTTAAACTAGCTGAAGTTGAAGCCGTAAAGACCTATGACGATCTTTATGAAGCCCTGTCCAGGGAGAGTCCAGGAGAGGATGAGACGTCGGCCATCTTATCCTTCATAGCTGAACTTAAGGTCAAGCGCGATCAGTTCATCACTTCAAGCAGAGCCTTTGAAGGTTCCTTGGAACGAGCAGGACATAAGCAGCGGTACCATGAGCAATTTTTGAAGAGACGGGTGATGCTGGAAGACTGCTTTGGTCGCATCGCGACGCTCAACATACAGATGGAGAGGCTTGGAGGGGACATGGTTTCCAACCTTGATCCCAAAGACCTGTCTTCTCTGCGTAGTGAGAGAATGAGTAAACTTACCTCCGTAAGAAGAGAAAAAGTTGGACCTTTTTCCACACCACTGTCGGTAGCCTCTGAGGTTTCTACTATCTCAGAAGGAGAGGATGAAGAATATCAAGAGCAGGAAAGCAACCTAGATGATCTGGCAGGGCTGATGGAACACGCTTCCGTGAGCTCTCGCAGGTCGATTCTAGAGCCTAGAGTAGAGGCAAACCATCGACTGAGAGCTCCTAGGCAGGGAAGCACTCTAGATGCAGCTTCTGTTCACCTTATCCGGGCCGAGCTGTTGAAGACCCCTGCCAACCCCTTCAAAGGAGACATCGGATTGTACCATTGCTGGGAATCTGATCTGAAGAATCGACTGCAGGGACTAGCTTTGGGCCCCATCGAAGAGCTACAAGTTTTGGCGGCCAATACCGCGGGTAAACCCAAGGAGTACGTTGAGAGAACTATGAGGTCAGTCATCGGAAACAATGCAGAGGCAGTGTTGCAGGTGGTATGGAACACCCTTCGTGAGCGTTATGGTTCGGACTGGTTGCTAGCAGAACACACGGCAGACCAACTTCGGAACTTCCCAAACATCCCTCCTGGGGATCTTACCGCTCTCCAGGATTTCTTAGATTCTACGAGTACCGCACTTACCAACGCAGCAAGATCGGACGAGCTGGAGGAGTTTTGCACTACCAGAGGCATGAGGCTCTTGGCACTCAAACTCCCGCCAGATCTGCAACGCAGATGGCATAGGAAAGCATCTGACCTACGAGCCAAGAGTGGGCAGCGCCCAACGTTCTCCTTCTTCAACCAGTTCCTAAGAGACGAAGAAAGAGCGATGAGGGATCCATTTTTCAACCCAGCACTGTCAGGCGGAAGACCCAAGCCCGTTCGGGTCCTGCACACAAGCGCTGACCAGAATACCAAGAAAGAGTCTAGTGAAGGTGATCAGTCCATGGTGGCCTACAACAAACCTGAGTCAAGATATGAGGCGCAAGGACCTCACAACAAAAAACCTCCGGAAACGGACCATAGAATCAACAAATGTATTTTCCACAAGGTCGACGCCCATGGAACCTGGGAGTGCCGGTCCTTTGGAAGACTACCCATCGACCAGAAGAAGAAGCTCATCACCGAGGCGAAGGTATGCTTCCGATGCCTTGGTCCCCATTACATCAGGAACTGCGACAAACAAGTGAAGTGTTCTCACTGTCAAGGCTCACACTTGACGGTCATGCACCGGGCAAGCACTAAACCGGTGACCCCTGGTGAGGTCGCCACCTGCACCAGAACGGGATGCCTCGGTCTCGAGTCCAGGGAATTTTCCAAGACGCTGTTAGTAGATGTCACCTCGACGTCCACCCAGAGAAAAGTGCGTTGTTACGCCATCATTGACGAGCAAAGCTCAAGATGCTTTGCGGACCCTTCTCTGATAGAACAGCTCGATCTTAAGGCCACTCCCTGGAAGTACGCCCTCAGAACACTGAGTGGTCTGTCGTCTGAGGTGGAAGGACACGCCATCACCGGGCTCAAGATAAGGGGTGTGGGTGAGAACCGATGGCATCAGCTACCCACTACATGGACCAACGAAAATATCCCGGACACGACTGACGAAGTAGCCACTCCCGACGTTGTGAAGAAGCTCAGCCACGTTGCGCACCTGGTCAAGCACTTCAATGAGCATGATCCTTTGGCTCGGTCACTGATACTCATCGGAAGAGATGCCGTGTCGCTCATGGCATCTAGACACTATGGAGTACGAGGTCCTCTTGCCTGCAAGACCGCCCTGGGCTGGGCACTGTTGGGACCATTGAACGGAGGAGCGAGAACCCAGCAGACCACTGCCCTGCGGACGTCATTCGTGAACCACGAGGATCATCACTTCTCGATCAAGATACGTGGGCCCAACCCTGGGAGGCAGACGCTCGACGTCTTTGAGGAGCGAGTCGACGACGAGCTCCAGGGTCTGAGTGTGTTAGACAATAAATTTGTAAGTATTTTGAGAGCTGGTATCGAAGTGAAAGACGATAGGATTGTTGCGCCCTTACCCTTTACTAGAGATCCACCAAATTTGTGTAATAATTACGTGTCTGTATTGGGAAGAACGAACACGACGTTGGGAAAACTGCGTCGAGGTCCCTCAAGTGCTACACTAAGTCTCGAGAAAATGCAATCCGACATTGACAATGATCACGTTGAGGAAGTAGTCGCAGGGGAACTTCCTGAGAAAGGCGTGGGATGGTACTTGCCTATCTTCCCGGTAAGGCAAGCCCAAGAAGGGAAAGTTAGGTTGGTGTTCGATGGTTCAGCAAAGCACAAGGGACGCTGCCTCAATGATGAGTTGTTGACGGGCCCCGATTTGAACAACAGCCTTCGGGGAATATTGCAGAGATTCCGACTCCACCAGGTAGCCTTTACAATTGATATAAAAAATATGTTCCACAATTTTCGAGTCAAAATTGAAGACAGGGACTATCTGCGTTTCTTTTGGTTCAAAGATAATCGGGTTACTAACGAGATTGTCCCCTACAGAGCTAAGGTCCATGTCTTCGGGTTGCGGAGCTCTCCGGCCGTCGCTGCGTTCGCCCTTCGCCATATCGCCGACCTGGGCGATGCATCCGGACGCCCGAGCCGGGCCACTGACTTTCTCCGTCATGCGACGTACGTTGATGATGGGTCTGCTAGTTTGGACTCCCCAGACGAGGCCAGGGAGCTGCTTGGCGAGGTGCGGTCTCTGTTGCACAAGTATGGGTTGAACATTCACAAAGTTGCCACGTCTGACACTCGGGTAACGGTGGGTCTGCCAGACGAGGAACTAGCCGCACCAAAGACTGTCACTTGGGACGGATCCGTTATCCAACGAACATTGGGGATCCATTGGAACGTCTCCGAAGATCTGTTAATATTCAAGGTCAATATCCCGGACAGACCCTTCACTAGGAGGGGTGTGCTGTCTACTGTGAACTCCTTCTTTGACCCCCTCGGACTAGCTGCGCCTCTTATTTTGGGTGGCAGACTTCTACAAAGAAAGGCGCTGTCTGATAGCACTGCCGAAACTAACCAAAGCTCCACTCTGTGGGACGAACCTCTACCTAGGAAACTGGAAGAGCATTGGGAATCGTGGAAAGACGGACTGAGAAGATCAAAGGAAATACGCCTCAGTCGGTGCGTGAAGCCGCGCGACTTTGGGGAGGTTTCACGGCACTCGCTTCACGTTTTTTGTGACGCCTCTCAGGAGGCCATTGGCTATGCGATTTATTTGCGGCTGACCAGTACCCGAGAGAAGAAACATTCCACCTTGATCAACGCCAGTTCGAGGGTGGCACCTAGGGCAGCTACCACCATACCACGGTTGGAACTGTGCGCCGCAGTCGAAGCAGTACTGGCAGCAAGAGAGACCCTCAACGACCTCAAGGTGAATGTGCAAGAAGTCAGATACTACACGGACAGTCAAATTGTTCTTGGATACCTGAAAAATGAGGATAAACGCTTCACCAGATATGTGACCCGGAGAATAGAGTTGATTAATAAGCATTGCTCTCCGACTCAGTGGTACTTCGTAGACACGAAAGAGAACCCCGCAGACATGGCTACTCGTCCCACGGATGTAGAGCAGCTCGTACACAGCCATTGGTTCACCGGCCCTGCCTGGATATTAGAAGATTGCGTCGTCGACGCTCAGCCCCCTTTTGAGGAAGCGCAACTAACAGAATCGTTGCCGGAGACCAAAGCCTTCACGACCTTGACCGGTTCGCCACCTCCATTTCGTACGGTGATGGACCGACTGAGTAGGTGGACCAGGCTTCTCGGGGTTACCCGCACCGTGCACAACCTGGCACATAAGTGGCTGATGCGAGCGAGATCTAACCTCAACACTTCTTCGGAACCGACACTACGTATACTTCAGAACGACCAGGAAGCTGAAATGTACCTCGTTAAGGCCGTCCAACAAGAATCTTACAGCGAAATACTACCCAAGACGGGGAAACCAGGTCCAATGCAGCTACCGGAAGGACATCAACTGACACCACTGGCCCCCTTTGTGGATGAAAAGGGTCTGATCCGTGTAGGAGGCCGCCTAAAGCACAGTGACTTACCAGTGGATCAAAAACACCCTTTGATCCTACCCAGGAACCATCCCTTCACTCAGATAATTATAAGACGGGCACACCAGCTGGTGGCTCACCAGGGCCGTCTCCTCACCCTTGGTAAGGTGCGATCTCTGGGCTTCTTCATCCCGCAAGGTAGAAAGCAAATAGAACGACTCCTGAGGAGCTGTGTGATTTGTAGGAGGCTGAGAGCTCCCTTTGAGCAACAGATGTTGGCCGACCTCCCGGAAGATCGTCTCATCCCCACCCCACCTTTCACCCGGGTGGGCTTAGATGTCTTCGGGCCGTTCACTGTACATGACGGACAGAGCACCCGAATCACAAAGGCCACGAAGAAAATGTATGGCCTACTGGTGACCTGCCTTGTGTCCAGGGCAGTTCACGTTGAACCTCTCTGTGGGATGGATACTCCTTCCTTTATGAACGCATTGCGTAGATTCATCTCTGTACGAGGCACCCCCCAGCTGATAAGAAGCGATCGAGGCACCAACTTTACAGGTGCGGTGTCTCAATCTTGCGATTTGAACAAAGTATCAAAGGACATGGAGACTAGGGGATGCGAGTGGAAATTTAATCTCCCTGGAGCGAGTCATCATGGAGGTGTGTGGGAGAGAAAAATTGGAGCGATCAGAAAGGTACTCGACCTGACCTTGGGGAGGTCAGGAAAGGTGACACTCAACCGTGATGATATGCACACCCTACTGATAGAAGCCGCGGCCATTGTAAATTCTACGCCCCTGTACGCCCCTTCCGAAGACCCCAATGATGTGTTCCCTATCAGTCCCTCCACTTTGCTAACCATGAGGGACGCCTCTCGCACACAGTCGTCAGACTCGTTCACAGATCGCGACCTCCTCGCTTATGGTCCACGAAGATGGCGGCGAGTGCAGCTGTTGGCGGACCAATTCTGGCAACTATGGAGACAATTCTACCTTCAAGAAATCAGTCGTCGCAGAAAATGGACGACACCAAGGCGTCCCTTGTCCCAGGGGGACATCGTACTGGTACGAGACTCGCAGTCTCCAAGATGTCAGTGGCCCCTGGCTCGGGTAGAGTCGGTGCATCGCTCGGGATCGGACGGACGCGTGCGTGGGGCGACGCTGCGGCGGACGGACAATTCCGGAGGTACCAAAAGTTGTGAGCGATCGATTAAAGATATTGTAGTAATCTTACCTAGCACTGTTGAGAGAGAGGAGTGTGCTGCCTTCGCAGCAATTTAGGAAATTTCTATTTTCAAACAGCGGTAGAAAATTTGTGCCTTCGAATATCCAGGGAACCAGTCCGCACGTTCACTCGTTTTCCGGAAACGCTCTCTTCCGGTACATTAGGTATTTAAACTCTGCGAGCTGAGTAGAGGCCGCCAGTTGTGTTGAAGTAGTGTGTAGACTCCAGAGAAGGAAATGTAAGTAAAGAGTGCTAAATATTAAGTGCATTGGGTCCCTATAGATGTCTGTTTTGTGTCTCCTACTAGACAGTGAATTCTTAGGTCCTAGAAAAGCTAAAAGATTTCAGGGGATGTTAGAATGTGTGCTGTCACAGTTTTTCTGTTTGTGCTTTTACAATTCTAGATACTGATCCTTCATTCGCGGTGCCAATATAATGTAATGCTGTGTTTACCTATTTGTACCTGGCTCAAATTGTCTAGTGGTATTGCCCTGTGTTGGACAGGGTTGTGAGACTTTCTTGCAAACACTCAGTCATGTTTTGATTATATTGTTGAGCCTGATTTGTTCTGTGCTTGTCAGTGCTACTTAATTTATTTGCTGGAATTCACAGCTGGATTCATTGTGCTCAGTTGTTGATTTGATCTAAGCACATTGCATTATATAGATCCTTGTTATCATTCACAATTAATGTTAGTGGATTTAAACTCTGGTATTTGGACTCTAGAATTGTGTAATTCCTCACTCAAGTTGCTATTTTACCAGTCTGTAGAGTGTGGTGGTTTTTGCCTATTTTTATTTGTGTGATTTTTACTGTGCTGCGGATATTTTATATTGCCTGGTTGATGATGTGTTCATGCCTGTTAGGTAACTATTTACTTGTTCAGAGGTGTCTAAGTGTGCCCCCTTGTTCACTTATTAACCACCTTTATAGATGGGTGTGTTTTAACTATGCCCAGGTGGTACTATAGATTGATAGACTTTTGTGACTAGTCATGTGAGTCAGAAACAACTCAAGTTGTCAGGCACTGTTTACGTAGGAATAGCTGTGTAACTTTAGTTCAGCGTCTACCGGGTTGGACATGCATTTTTATATGGGAATAGCCGTGTAACTTCAATTCAGCATCTACCTGGTTGGACATTAGTGTGTAGAGCCTACTGCCTGACCTTAGTATTTAATGAGGGCCTCATTAGGTTGACTGGTTATATCTGATTGTGCCATCGGGATGCTCGTATGAAAATTGTACTAAGTCTCGCCAATGATTTGGGTGTTGAATGAGCCGCTGAAGTATTACCCGTGTTCTCTGAATTAGATTTTCTTGTGCCAGTGATGCAGTTCTGCCCCAATTTTTGCGTCCTTATTTTCTGGTTTGCCCTCTGAATCACCTTTAGATATGCAATCTCTAAAAACTGTATATTTTTTGTATTACTTTTGTGCTAACTAGACCTTTCTATTTCAGGAAAATTTATGTACAATAAATGGCTGCTTAAGACAAGTTTTGCATCATCCGTGGACCTTTCTGAACCTTCCCCTCGTCGATAGAAATTGTTGAGGCAGTCACAGCTTTACTACTGCAGTCCTACAAGTTCACCTTGCGTCACCGGTCCGGCGTGCTGTTGGGCACAGCTGATGCTCTCAGTCGTCTACCTTTGACAACTCCCGAGGAAGCCACACCTATTCCTGCGGAATGGACGTCCTTAGTTAATTTCCTTGAGTCAGCTCCAGTCACCAGCACCCACATCCGCGACGGCACCCTAAGGGACCCAGTACTTTCAAAGGTATACAAATACTGCCAAGTAGGCTGGCCTTCGACGGTAATTGGTGACCCTGATCTCGCTCCGTTTACTAGGAGGCGAGACGAATTGTCCACACAAAATGGCTGTGTACTCTGGGGAGCAAGAATTATTGTACCCCAAGCTCTCAGACAAGCCATTGTGGACGAACTGCACTCTGGCCATGCTGGATCATCCAGGATGAAGGAGTTAGCTCGCAGCTATGTATGGTGGCCGCTGCTGGACAAAGATCTAGAAGAAACGACTAAGTCATGCAGCGAGTGCCTGAGCACTCGAGCTGCACCAACGAAAGCTGAACTCCATCCGTGGGAATGGCCTGCGAAGCCTTGGCATCGCATACACATTGACTACGCGGGCCCAATGGATGGAAAATACTATCTAGTGATCGTGGATGCACACTCTAAGTGGGTTGAAATTTTTCCCACATCTACTACAACCTCTAGCGAAACGATCTCGTGCCTGAAACACACTTTTGCGACATTTGGATTTCCAGTAACAATTGTTTCTGACAATGCAACGTGTTTCACATCGGCCGAATTCCAAGAATTTGTGAAGGCATGTGGTATGCGACATATTACGAGCGCACCATACCATCCTTCAACTAATGGACTGGCAGAGCGCATGGTACAAACTTTCAAGAAGAATATACGAAAGTCAACGGAACCCCTACGCCTAGCACTAGACAGGTTTCTGTTCAACTATCGGCTGACACCCCACACGACAACAGGTGTTACGCCCGCCGAACTGATGTTAGGCAGAAAAGTTCGCTCTCGTCTTGATCTGCTTTGGCCGTCAGAAGCAATCGCGTCCAAAGTTGCTCAACGCCAGGACGCTCAGAAAAGATACCACCCAGGGTCTCGCGCGGTTGATATTCCGCCGGAGTCTCCTGTGATGGTCCGTCAATACACGCCGGGTTCCCCAAAATGGACCCCTGCTACCACCATTGAGAAAACAGGCCCGGTATCCTACAAGTGCCAACTGAAGGGGGGAGAGGTCGTTTGTCGACACCAGGACCAAGTTATTACCTGCTCGAACACCATCCCTGAACCCTTGGAACAACCTACGGAGGAAACCATCGTGTTTACACAACCTGCTCAAAATTCATACCCACCACCTCCGACCAATGAACCTGACACCGGAACACCTGATTACCCGACTCCCACCCAGGAGGCTAGGATGCACGAGCCTCCAAGTGCTAACATCTCACGCAGGTCTACCCGGGCTCGGAAGCCTGTGGTGAGAATGGACCTTTAGGATTGACTATATGGAATAAGGGGACTGGGGATACAGGGGGAGGGTTTCTAATTAAGGAGGGAGGGGTGTAATATAGCGAGTAGTGTAAGTTTTAGTTAGAGAGACCATAAGTTGGCAACGCTCGAGAGAGCAACACTCGCAAGGCAGTCTGCGATTAGCCTCGGGTTCAACAACAAGTACATGTTGACCGAGTGTGTAAATAATTACCATACTGTGGTTGGTATCTAACTTCTTAAGTTCTAAACTAATGTACTAATTCTATTCTATGCTATTCTATATATTTCCCGTCTATCTCCGCTCTACTCTTGCTAGCCACAGTATTGAAAATGGAGTATTAAGTTAAGGTATCCAAGAGGTGAGTGAACTATTTACCTAAATTGCTGTGTCATTGCAATTGTCTATTTTGTGCAGTACTCTATCTATGTTGTCTATGTGGAACCTATGCTGTGCTCTAGTGTAGGGCTATCCACTCTATAATACCTTGGAAGCTTTAAGATAAGCTGTTAGAATGGTTTGATTCAAGATTGATTAATGGGCAAGGTTGTGTTCTTTGAATAAGGGCCACCAGTCGCCGTCGCACGGCAACACTTACTAAACTAATGACTTCATCTGACTCCCTCAGAAGGAGGTGTGTGACGGTATTCGGGTTGCTCTACTAACACCTAATTTTCACTTGCACGATTCACCTCTGCAGGACAATGAAAGGACTTTTACTCTCTCGCCTGATTTTTGTTTATTTGTGACGTGGTCTCTGAGAGTCGTGCTGCGGCCGCTGGGAGGTAGATTCGCTTCTTTTGGAACAGTATCCGGTCCCATCGGAAGACGTACTCCAGCAGGTGCCGTGGCTCGGGGGAATCCGGGGTGGATTCCGGCGAGAGTGGATTTGTGAGTGTAATATTCCGCAGGTGCGGTAACAGTTGGTATTATGAGGGTATCTCGAAGGAGGCAGTAATTTCTGCCAGTGCCTTGTGGCTTACTTGGTTGATTGATAGCCGTTTAGGCTGAATAAATTTACGAACGTCTCAAGTGGTTCTGAGAACGTTCCGAATGAACCTACTAGTACGTTTTCAAGTGGTTCTGAAAAACGTTACTATAGGGTTTTGTGGTGATGTTTGTGTTTCGGCTTCGCAGGTTCTTCTGTACGGGAAGATAGCTTGGGTTAATTGTTCAAGCATGATAACACAAGGAGAGACAGTCGCTACGCAAGCCAGGCTGCGAGCTTTACTGCTGAATTTACAGGATTGCCTCAAATAGAGGATTATATGCGGGTGCCTCGGCCCAATTCTGGTGCCTGAACAAGAGCGAGGCAGTCGCAACAATAAGTACTCGTATGGACAATCATGAATCTCCCTACATGCCATTTCTCCAACACACGAGTATTCTCCGAGTACTACTAGCCGTAACGCGTCTTGTCCTAAATCGTCTCCGAAATGGAGTGCAACATTAGTTCACAAGCTCAAGAGTATTATAAATCAAGGCTGTGGTCGCCGATTAATCTAGGGTGTAGTGCCTATTTACAATGAGTACCTTAAGATCGGCATTGGACAATTAGAACGGTTCACACTAAGCAACAGCAAAGGGCTCGCTGTACTGATCATACTTAAGGCTAAAAATTGTCAAAAGATCCATTAACTTAAGCTAGGAATCGTGCCAGGAAGGCATGTACAGCCTAATTATTATTATTATCTATCATACCTAAGGCTAAAAATTGTCAAAAGATCCATTAACTTAAGCTAGGAATCGTGCCAGGAAGGCATGTACAGCCTAATTATTATTATTATCTATTACTGAATGCGGAATCCCTAGTCTCCCTGGCTTGAACGTGAAGGGTGTCCTACGAGGGGAGAGAGGAAGGTACCATTTAGAAAAGAGTAGAGGGAACGCGGAATCTATGCACACAGTGCACAGAATCGGTAGTTAAGAAGGAAGTTCAGAGCACAAGAAGGATTTAGAAAACGTTGATCATGAGGATGCATATCAGAATAGTATTAGGGTGTAGCGAACCTTCGGCACGCAACTCAGTATAAATTTCGGAAATTCTCAAAATGATCATTTAAAAATTCAGTAAAATAAATCCAACCATTAGAATAAAATTTCATTACGGAATTAATTAACTTCTATCCTCAATTCTATTAAAATTGTGTACTGAAAAATTCAACCTCTAAGAAATCACTTTTGCGTTGTAACGAAACCCTCCATGACGCTGTGTCGGCAACATTTTCACTCGCACTAGCGCCACTCGTACCAAGTCATTGAAAGTGTGTGCATCTCGGTGTTTTCTCTGGTGAGAATTAAAGTATTGTGTGTGCCTTTGCTGTTCTACGGGTAACTATATTTATGTATTATATGTAAATCGTCAATAATATTATTGTGTATGTATTAAGAAAAATTGCCTAAATTTTCCAGAGTGCTAAACGCTTAGGATTTCCTTGCCCAGAACTTGGGTTCCCCACAGGCCATTTTTCCTTGTGTATTGTTGTATATCCTATCTTAAAGTTTTTAGCAAACAATTCACTATTTAATGTAAAGCCATTTTAATGTAAAGCCATTTTTAGGGAGTTTTCCCCTTTTTTGTTCTTAAAATAATTTTATTTCAACATTTCAATATGATGTCATTTTATTCAGGCTAAAATTTCTCCTTTTCCTAAAAATAATTTTATGTCAACATTTCAATGTGATGTTATTTCTCTCAAGATTAGGATTTCCCCTTTTTGTATCAAAAATGATTTATCATGCCAAAATTCAATATGGTGTTATTTGTTATCAAGTTAGAATTTCCCCTTTTTTTTGTCTAAAATATTTTTAGGCCAATATGTCAATATGTGGTTATTTTTTTTATTCAAGTTAGGCTAGCACCAATTATTTTTTAGTCACAGATGTATCCTTCTGAATGCATCTAGTCCTGCATCAATTACCAATTATTGCCACAACTGTATTTCTAAAGTAAATTAGGTAGATAATCAATTAGAAAAACACAAATAATTCTTAGTTCTGAAGAATAGATAGTTAGTAAAATTTTTTTAAATAGTCATTGTACATTGATTATTTCAGTTAGGAAAAACTGGAAACATGAGTTTTCTAGTTCAATTGCATTTAGCAAATGCTGTAGATTTTTTACCATAATTGATTAATTAAGTGAGACCTAGGCTCAAGTGTTACTGCTTATGCCACCTTAGTTTGTCCAGGCAAAGTTGCTGATGTGTTCAAGCCTCTAATCAATTGAATTGGAATAATCTATTGATCGCCATGGTCTCATTAGGGTTTTTGCCATCTCTTGTGTGTTCCAGTTGTAATTAATTGTGTTCTCAAGTTTTGTATGTTTATTAAGTCAGATCTATTTAATTTGTGGAATTCCCTTGAATTTTAGTCAATGTTTAAATGTCATATCTTGGGAAATGAAGCCATGATAGGTTATTTACACAATAGAGATTGTATCCTCGGTAGTTACTTACCTCATGTCGAGTCACATAAATAATCATTCTTTCCTGATCATTAACTGTAGCAAGAATTCCTATCATAATCACTTTAGTGACAACTCTTACTATTGATTTTTGGTTAGGTCAATTTGTGTATATAAAAATGTTAATAATTAGTCGTTACCTGATTTAGCTAAATTAGGGTAATTATGCTTACCTCGGAAAGTCTCCGAATATTCTAAATTCCCAACTCCTGGAAATTCTAATCCAGAAATCATCCAACTATCTGATTTGGGGGTTAAATTTAGTTTAACCAGTAATTGGTCGCCCTCAACTGTAGCTACTTGTTCCTTTGACCTCTTGGCAATGCCGGCTACCTCCAGTGGTTGTTGTCATGATAACTCATAGGATGCCTAATACTATTCTGATATGTATCCTCATGATCAATGTTCTCTAAATCCTTCTTGTGCTCTGATCCTCCTCCTCAACTACCAATTCTGTGCACTTTGTGCATAGATTCCGCGTTCCCTCTACCCTTTCCAAATGGTATCTTCCTCTCTCCTCTCGTAGGACACCTTGCACGTTCAAGCCAGGGAGACCAGGGATTTCTCATATAATAATAAATAATAACAATAATTAGACTGTACGTGCCCTCTCTGGCATAATTCCTAGCTTAAGTCAAGTAATCCTTATGACAATTCTAGCCTTAGTTAGGATCAGTACAATCAGCCCTCGACTGCGGCTTAGCGTAAACGTTCAAATTAAACACTGCCAATTTTTAAGATACTCATTGTAAATAGCAATCGAAGCGTAGATTATTGGGCGGCAAAAGTCTTTAATATTAATGAAGACAAACTAACTTGCATTGCCTACCCCGTAATATTCTTATCTCATGTGTTAATCTTGCACTCCAATTCGGAGATGGTCGTACACGACGCGTCACGATTAATAGTACCCGGAGAATACTAGTTTGGGGAAGTAAGGGCATGTAGGGAGATTCATGATTGTCCATACGAGTACTTATTGTTGCGACTGCCTCGCCCTTGTTCAGGCGCCAGAATTGGGCCGAGGCACCCGCATATAATCCTCCATTTGAGGCAATCTTGTAATTCAGCAGTAAAGCTCGCAGCCTGGCTTGCGTAGCGACTGTTTCTCCGTGTGTTATCATGCTTGAACAAGTAATCCAAGCTCCCTCCCCGTACAGAAGAACCTCCGAAGCCGACACACAGACAATCACCACCAACATTCAATTAACAATCCCCATACTCTATTAGCCACACGGCTATCAATCAACCACTCAAGCCACACGGCTATCAATCAACCACTCAAGCCACACGGCTATCAATCAACCACTCAAGCCACACGGCTATCAATCAACCACTCAAGCCACAAGGCACTAGCAGAAATAACTACCTCCTTCAGATACTCATATAATCAAACTGTTACCGCACCTGCGGAATATTACACTAACAAATCCACTCTCGCTGGAATCCACCCCGGATTCCCTCGAGCCGCGGCACCTGCTGAAGTGCGGCTACTCACTGGACCCGGATCTCCTTCCTCAAGAAGTGGATCCCCATACTGCTGCTGTAGTCACGGCACTCAGAGTCAACAAAATAAAACCGAGGCTAGAATATACAGTTCCTTCATTATCCTGCAGAGGTCAATAGTGCAAGTGAAAATTAGAGGCCAGTAAGGCAACTCGAATTACCCACACATAAACCCCTTCTGAGTCAGATTTATTCATTTGTTATCAATTAAGTGTGCTCTACCCCGAGCACTGGTGGCCCTTAAAATAATAATAACATCCTCCTTGTTACTTGAGAAATTCCTCGCTATTCCACCTTTAAAATTCAAACTCAATTAGTTCCCCAATTTGGGAGAAGTTCAAAGTTCATAAGGGCATCCCATGAGTTATAATGAACAACAACCACTGGAGGTAGCCGACATTGACATGAGGTAAAAAGGAATAGGTAGCTACAATTGAGAGCAAACAATTGCCAGTTAAACTAAATTTAACCCCAAATAAGATAATCAGATGATTTCTGGATTAAAAATTCCCAGGAGTTGGGAATTTAGAATATTCAGAGACTTCCCAGAGGTAAGCACAATCACCCTAATTTAGTTGAATCAGGTAACGACTAATTATTAACATTATTATACACAAATTGACCTAACCAAAAATCAATAGTAAGAGTTGTCACTAAAGTGATTATGATAGGAATTCTTGTTTCCGTTTCTACACATTGTTACACGCAATCAGACAGTGGGATAGTTCTGATCACGAAAGAATGATTATTTATGTGACTTGACTTGAAGTGAGTAACTACCGAAGATACAATCTCTATTGGTGTGAATAACCTATCATAGCTTCATTTCTCAAGATATGAATTTAAACATTGACTAAAAATTGCAAAGGAATTCCAAAATTATTTAAATCTGACTATTATAGATTGGATAGCCCTACACTAGAGCACAGCAAGGGTTCCACATAGACACAACATAGTTATAGTACTGAACACAATACCATTCAATGACACAGCAAGTTAATTAGGTAAATAGTTACTCACCCCTTGGATACCTTAACTTTATACTCCATTTTCAATACTGTGGCTAGCAAGAGTAGAGCGGAGATAGACGGGAAATGTATAGTATAGGGTAGAATAGAATTAGTACATTAGTTTAGAACTTAAGAAGTTAGATACCAACCACAGTAGTTAATTATGTACACACTCGGTCAACATTTACTTGTTGTTGAATCCGAGGCCAACAGCAGACTGACTTGCGAATGTTGCCCTCTCGAGCGTTGCCAACTTATGGTCTCTCTAACTAGAACTTACACTACTCGCTATATTACACCCCTCCCTCCTTAATTAGAAACCCCTCCCTGTATCCCCAGTCCCCATATTCAATAGTCAATCCTAAAGGTCCATTCTCACCACAGGCTTCCGAGCCCGGGTAGACCTGCGTGAGATGTTAGCACTTGGAGGCTCGTGCATCCTAGCCTCCTGGGTGGGAGTCGGGTAATCAGGTGTTCCGGTGTCAGGTTCATTGGTCGGAGGTGGTGGGTATGAATTTTGAGCAGGTTGTGGAAACACGATGGTTTCCTCCGTAGGTTGTTCCAAGGGTTCAGGGATGGTGTTCGAGCAGGTAATAACTTGGTCCTGGTGTCGACGAACGACCTCTCCCCCCTTCAGTTGGCACTTGTAGGATACCGGGCCTGTTTTCTCAATGGTGGTAGCAGGGGTCCATTTTGGGGAACCCGGCGTGTATTGACGGACCATCACAGGAGACTCCGGCGGAATATCAACCGCGCGAGACCCTGGGTGGTATCCTTTCTGAGCGTCCTGGCGTTGAGCAACTTTGGACGCGATTGCTTCTGACGGCCAAAGCAGATCAAGACGAGAGCGAACTTTTCTGCCTAACATCAGTTCGGCGGGCGTAACACCTGTTGTCGTGTGGGGTGTCAGCCGATAGTTGAACAGAAACCTGTCTAGTGCTAGGCGTAGGGGTTCCGTTGACTTTCGTATATTCTTCTTGAAAGTTTGTACCATGCGCTCTGCCAGTCCATTAGTTGAAGGGTGGTATGGTGCGCTCGTAATATGTCGCATACCACATGCCTTCACAAATTCTTGGAACTCGGCCGATGTGAAACACGTTGCATTGTCAGAAACAATTGTTACTGGAAATCCAAATGTCGCAAAAGTGTGTTTCAGGCACGAGATCGTTTCGCTAGAGGTTGTAGTAGATGTGGGAAAAATTTCAACCCACTTAGAGTGTGCATCCACGATCACTAGATAGTATTTTCCATCCATTGGGCCCGCGTAGTCAATGTGTATGCGATGCCAAGGCTTCGCAGGCCATTCCCACGGATGGAGTTCAGCTTTCGTTGGTGCAGCTCGAGTGCTCAGGCACTCGCTGCATGATTTAGTCGTTTCTTCTAGATCTTTGTCCAGCAGCGGCCACCATACATAGCTGCGAGCTAACTCCTTCATCCTGGATGATCCAGCATGGCCAGAGTGCAGTTCGTCCACAATGGCTTGTCTGAGAGCTTGGGGTACAATAATTCTTGCTCCCCAGAGCACACAGCCATTTTGTGTGGACAATTCGTCTCGCCTCCTAGTATACGGAGCGAGATCAGGGTCACCAATTACCGTCGAAGGCCAGCCTACTTGGCAGTATTTGTATACCTTTGAGAGTACTGGGTCCCTTAGGGTGCCGTCGCGGATGTGGGTGCTGGTGACTGGAGCTGACTCAAGGAAATTAACTAAGGACGTCCATTCCGCAGGAATAGGTGTGGCTTCCTCGGGAGTTGTCAAAGGTAGACGACTGAGAGCATCAGCTGTGCCCAACAGCACGCCGGACCGGTGATTCAAGGTGAACTTGTAGGACTGCAGTAGTAAAGCCCACCTTTGAATGCGCCCGGATGCCATCGGAGGAATGCTTCTACCCGGATCAAATAGTCCTAACAAAGGTTTGTGGTCCGTAACCACAGTGAAATCCTGTCCCCACAGGTAGCAATGAAATTTTCGAAGTGCGAACACCATAGCTAGGGCTTCTTTCTCAGTTTGAGAGTAGTTGCGTTCTGTTGCTCTTAGAGTTCGGGAGGCAAAATAGGCGGGGCGTTCAATCCCATCAATAAGGTGACACAGCACCGCTCCCACACCATACGCACTACTGTCCGCCACTACCACTATGGGTTTCTGAGGGTCAAAATGGACTAGAGTCTGAGAGTCCAGGAGGGCTTGTTTAGATTTCTGGAAGGCTCTCTCCTGACTTGCATCCCATTTCCAAGGGGTTTTGTCTCTCAGTAAGGTATTTAGGGGCTCCAGCATAGTTGCAGATGATTTTAGAAATTTCCTATAGAAATTTAGCAACCCAAGGTAGGCTCTCAGTTGAGTTACATTAGTAGGGGCTGGTGCATTCTGGATTGCTGCTACCTTCTCTGCAGTGGGGTGCAATCCATCTTTGTCAATTTGGTATCCAAGGTAGGATACCTGTGGCACTCCAATTTGGCATTTATCCATTTTCAGTTTTAGTCCTGCCTCCTGTAGTTTAGATAAGACTCGATAGAGACGCTTGTTGTGCTCTTGCTCATTAGTGGCACTCACCAGGACGTCATCCAGGTAGCAGAACACTCCTGGGAGGCCCTGCAATAGTCCTTCCATGGCACGCTGAAAGATTCCAGGTGCGGACGCAATTCCAAAACTGAGACGGTTGTAGGCAAATAAACCTCTGTGGGTGTTTATTACCGTGAGTTCCTTGGAGTCTTCATCCAAGGGTAGTTGAGCGTATGCCTGAGACATATCTAGCTTGGAGTATATAACTCCTCCTGCTAACCCGCTAAATAGATCTTCCACTCTGGGTATAGGGTAGGTATCAAGCCTAGTGGCTCTGTTGACTGTTAATTTGTAGTCCCCACAGATGCGGATGCTTTGATCAGCCTTGAGCACAGGGACGATCGCCGCTGCCCATCTCGAGTATTGTACAGGGGTGAGGATACCTTCCTGCACCAGTCTATCAAGTTCTGCCTCCACCTTAGGTCTCAGTGTGTAAGGCACGTTCCTGGCCTTACAAAACTTTGGTGGTACAGCTGGATCCACTTCTATTTTGAAATTCCTTCCCTTAAAGCAACCTAGACCTGGTTGAAAAAGGTCAGGGAATTTATTTGCTAACTCTTCAGGGCAGGTAGTCAATTTGTTGACATTATTTGATACTATAGTTAGCCCAAGGGAATCAATCAGGTCCCTACCCAGCAAAGCTGGCCCCTCCCTGTCTACAATCACAATAGTTCCTAGTTGAGGAACCATATTACTAGATTCACGCTGGATGTTAGCTCTAATCTCTCCGCAAACTACTAGCTCCGCTCCCCCATAAGTCCTAAGCTTAACATCAGAAAGTCTCAGCTCGGGTCTTGACTGAGCTGGTATTTTAGAGTAGGTGGCCATTGAAAGGATAGACCTGGCAGCACCTGTATCTACCTCCATCTCTAATGGCACACCATTTAGTAACAATTTTATTTTGATTGGGGGTTTCATTTCCTCGGCTATTGAGAAAATCTTTCCATAACAGCCTAGATTAGCAACTGGATAGTCTGCACAGGCTGCATTGTTAGTTCTATTAGGGTTAGGGTGGTGTTCCCTCCCCCTTTTCTCATGCATAGCATGCACAAAATTATTTTTGTTGTCTTTAGCAGAATTTTGCTTTTTCAATTTAAAGCAACACTTCTTAAGATGGCCTTTTTGGCCACAACCATGACAAACACTGTCTTTATAGGGGCAATCTCTACGCCAGTGCAGATTACCACAGCCGCTGCATGCTGATTTGGGGCTAGCTCGAGCCTGAGTTTTGCCCTGAGGCTTAATAGCAGTTTGCTTTACTCTATGCTGGCCCACATTTAGTATGGAATTAGGTTGCCTTAACACAACCGTCTCCCTCAGTTGAGTTTCTTTGGCAGTTGCCATATCCACGGCTTTTTTCCATGTGAGGTCATTTTCATTAAGCAAACAATTTTGAACATCATTACTGGCCACACCCAGTATTAACCTATCTAGCAGAGTTTCTTCCAGAACTTCCTGTTTGAAATTACAGGTGTCTGAAAGGGCTTTTAAGCTAGCCACAAAATCAGCAATGCTCTCCCCTTGTTTCTGGTTCCGCTTATGGAACCTAAACCTTTCAAAGATCTGGTTGCGTGTCGGCTTAAAATGCCGTCTTAACGCTTCCATGATCTCCTCATAGGTAGCATCTAAAAGTCTTTTAGGTGACAGTAGGTCTTTGGTTAACCTAACAATTTTAGGACCCACCAGAGCAATAAATGTTTTAGCTTTATTTGAATCTTCCACTTTATTAATACTCAGGAAGCAGTTCAGCCTGACTTCATATTCTGGAAATTCTTCCTCTAAAGGATTGAATTCTCCCACTGAGCCTAGCATTGGCATTTTTACCCAGCTTTACAGCTAATTGTCAGATATCTACCTGAAATAGTAGTAGCAACAATATCAGTTGCAAGAGTAGCCAATTCAAGAGGCTGTAATAATACCCCTTGTTAAAAAAAAAATCAGAAATTTACAGCATCAATACTCTAGTCACTGAATAATATAAATTCTGAGTTCCTTCATTAGTCTAGCCTCTCCCAATAGTTCTACAAAAAATAATCCTCGTCGCCAGTATTATAGATTGGATAGCCCTACACTAGAGCACAGCAAGGGTTCCACATAGACACAACATAGTTATAGTACTGAACACAATACCATTCAATGACACAGCAAGTTAATTAGGTAAATAGTTACTCACCTCTTGGATACCTTAACTTTATACTCCATTTTCAATACTGTGGCTAGCAAGAGTAGAGCGGAGATAGACGGGAAATGTATAGTATAGGGTAGAATAGAATTAGTACATTAGTTTAGAACTTAAGAAGTTAGATACCAACCACAGTAGTTAATTATGTACACACTCGGTCAACATTTACTTGTTGTTGAATCCGAGGCCAATAGCAGACTGACTTGCGAGTGTTGCCCTCTCGAGCGTTGCCAACTTATGGTCTCTCTAACTAGAACTTACACTACTCGCTATATTACACTGACTTAATTAAAATACACAAATTGAGAACAAAATTAATTAAACTGGAACACACAAAAGATGAGCAAACCACTAATGACACAATGGCAACAAATAGATTATTCATATTCAATTTATTAGAAGCTTGAACACACAAATAATTGAGCACTCAAAATTGGCACAATGGCAACATAATAGATTATTAATATTCAATTGATTAGAGGCTTGAACACACAAATAATTGAGCACTCAAAATTGACACAATGGCAACATAATAGATTATTAATATTCCATTGATTGGAATTGCTTCTTGGAAGAACTATGTTGCCATCAAAAATAAGGTATGCAGCAATAGCCGGCACAGGGGAGGTGTGAGAGATCACACTTCTTGGCAAGAGCCCTACAACACATGTGACACGATTAGTCATTTGAGAAAACCTACTTAATAATACACACAACATATTATTTACATAATACATAAATTAAATAGTTACCCGTAGAAAAGCACAAGCACAATCCTAATTTAAGTTTCACCGGTCGAGCACCAAGGTGTGCGTCGTTTGAATGATTTGACAGAAGTGACGCTTGTCTGGTGAAATGTTGCTCAAGCGGCGACATGGAAGGTTTCGTTACGATTCAAAAGTGATTTCTTAGAGGCTGAATTTTTCGATACACATTTTTAATAAAAATGAGGATAGAAATTAGTGAATTTCGTAATGTGTTTTTATGCTAATGGTTGAATTTATTTTACTAAATTTTCAAATGCTCATTCTGAGAATTTCCGAAATATCGACTGAGTTGCGGGATGAGGGTTCACTACAAATCGACAAACTATATGAGGTGTGCTAATAGATAAACTATCAGAGGTGTACAAATAGATAGACCATACGAGGCATATTAATAGACATAATATACGAGGCGTACTATAATAGACAAACCACACGTGGTGTGCTAATAGTCTAACAAAGTTCCATACGAGGAATAATAATTGACAAACCATACGAGGTCTACAAATAGATAAGCCGTACGAGGCATAATAATAGACAAACTATACGAGATGTAATATTAGACAATACTATCATAGGTGTACAGATAGATAGACCATACGAGGCATATTAATAGAAAAATATACGAGGCGTACTAATAGACAAACCATACGGGTCGTGCTAATAGTTTAACTCTGTCAAGGGTAGTTGAAAGAGGGTAGTCAAACGAGGGTAGTCAAACTTGAAACCATTTAATAGAGATGATACAGTTGCTTGACATTCTCAATAGCGCAGCCAGGAGGAGGCAATGGCCGTTTCCTCCTCGAAATGTTGAGCTGGAGGCCAGTTTTAGACGCTGCGTCAAGTAATAGAATAAAAAGATTACTGATGATTAATGTCTGCCGCTCTCCCCGAAATTATTTTTCAGGAATCCTAAACCGTCCCCTCCCCCCCATCTCCCTTAAAATTTTCGGCTGGCTGCACCACCACCATGACTGTAACATTCGCTACAAAGCGTAAAATTATAAACTTTCCCATTCGCACTTAAATAAAATAATTATTAGCATTAAAAATCTTACTCTAAATTATTATTAATTATTTTCTATTTCTAATTCGTAATCATTGAAGTTTTTGTGTAAATGCATGAGACAATAAAATAACACTCGACATTGTAGTGATCGCCCTCAGCCGCACTTCAGTCTAAATTTCAGAAATTATTAAAACCATCTTCTAAAAATTAAATAAAGTTAACGTAATCATTCTTAAAATTTTAGATCACTATTTTCATTCAACATTACCCTTAAATCTATTAAAATTTGACCAAAGAAATGCTTCGACAAGAAAGAACGGCGTTTTTACCTAGAACCATATCGCAAGTTCATCCGTTTCCGGAAAATTCCGGAAACGCTCGTCCGCTCAAAGCGCATATAAGGCCGGCTTCCCAGGCAGAGTCGTCATTCTCGGATAGATCCTTCTGACTAGCGCTTGGGCCCCAGAGCGGGCAATTGTAAGTATCAAGTGTAACGATAGGTGTGTATTATGTCTCAACTTTCCTGTGTTGTGTCTTAACTTGTTCCGTGTTAGGGAGCTCTCGTTATTGTGTCGTAGAAATATTCACTATGTTGTCTCTGTGCCAGTGTTAGTTAGTCACCAGCCTCAAGCTCACTGCCCCATCTTTGTCATTGTTATCGTGTTTGCTATTCTCCGATGATGCTGTATTGTGCTGTCAGTGTTAACCGATGTTGGCATTAGCTCCTTAGATATTTTTTAGTGCTGAGCATAGTGTTAAGACACTTTGCTGTCCACAGAGATCATCTTTGGTTTGCTCATCTTTTGTGTGTTCCAGCTTCTAATTAATTGTGTTCTCAACTTTTGTATTTTGATTAAGTCAGGTTTAAATAATTTTGGAATTCCTCTGCAATTTTAGTCAATGTTTAAATTCATATCTTGAGAAATGAAGCTATGATAGGTTTTTTTGAAACCAATAGAGATTGTATCTTCTGTAGTCACTCACTCAAGTCAAGTCACATAAATAATCATTCTTTCTTGCTCAGCTGAATTTTAGAGAATAGAGGCTTCACCTTCCTCATACTGAATTTTATTACATTAGTTCTCTTCTAGTTGTTAGTTCATACTCAATCATATTTTGCCTTTAGAAATTGGTTCCCTGTACGGGATATTTAAATCTTCAGTCTCATGCTGAGTTGTAAGTGTAGCTTGCTTTTGACTCAAGTTACAACCGCCAACTGACAGCAGTTGGCTGGCTATTTTTGGAATACCTATAAGCCAAACCAGTATAATTAAATTCCATTAGCAAATGACATAACGATTATACTCAGTCGTGTTGCTGCTTGTAATATCAGGATAGAGCTTATGACCAGTTGGTCTGGAACACTGATTCTGGTGTTAAGATGATTCAGGCTGCGACTTGGGTGCTAGAGTTGCGGACTGATTCTTATCACCGGACTCCTGCCATTGTTTATCCTGTTAATGTTGCAGTTTGCGCAGTCTTGCACATGTGTTATGAATGGACTCAATTTATGTGTTCAAATAATCCAGCACGATGTCCCCTGACAGGATCGACTGGACCACACATCCATGCACTCACAAACACGTATGAAACCAAACTCTAACTTCTTAATTTAAGGAGCTTACCTCCTCCAAGTTCTCACCCTCCAAGTTCTCACCCTCCAAGTTCTCACCCTCCAAGTTTTCGCCTTCAAGTCTCCTCCGGGTTCATCCTCCGGGTTTTGCCTCTGAGTTGCTTCTCCAAGTTTCCCCCTCCTATTTAACTTGTGAAACTGGAAGGCCTGCATCCCTGCAGCTAAGCCGCTTGAACCTTTAGTTGTGACTACCTTTGGGTCGAGAGTCCCTTCCTACCGAGTTTTCCCAACCGGTAGCTATCCCCATACTCATCACTAAATTCACCACTCACTTAGTGTCGGAACCTCCCACACTTACACCATCATCGACTTCACACGCCGGCACAAGCTTCCACCAGCCTGAGCTGAACGAATCGTCTGAAGTCCTGCAACCCCCTCGGACTCTCCCCAAGATCGTCTCTCGAACAGGAATCAAGCCACACTTCGGCGTGCAACCTTCTCCTCAATAAATCCCCATACCGGCGAGTGAAACTATTCTCTCATTTTCCTCCGGTGTTGGCTTGTGGTAATTTTTGTTGTTGATTGTAGACGCTTGAAATATTGCGTCCGAATACCGCCTAACTCCTTCTGAGTCAGAGGCCTTAAATCATTCCTTTTTGCAATTAAGTGTGCTCTACCCGGAGCACTGGTGACCCTTTTTAATAAGAAGAACATCTTCCTTGTCACTTGATAAATTCCTCAAATCCAACCTTTAAAAATATCATTCATTTGATTTCCCCAATTAGGGAGAAGTTCATAACATATTTCGAGAGAGAAGCCCCTGAATGGCAATACTGCGCAGTGGCGCGTCTCTTTCAAACGCACTTTCACATTGGCGTCTCTCTAGCTCGGTGTTACAGCATTTCTCGTGAGTAAATCTGTGTTAGAAAATAATCGTGTTCCTTCTTCGTGTTCAGTTTGAGTATAAATTGTGACAGTGCTGTGTATTTAGATACGTAGTTATGCGTAGAAGTTGTGATGTAGCATGGTTCATTCAGAGGATATCTCAACATGACTTAGCGTGAATTTTGCACGCCACGTGCATTTCGTGTGTCAATAATTTATATTAGATATTCAACTACGTCCTTTCCCTTACTACAACAAGTCCACACTTGCAGCGGTCATATTGATATCGAAATTCGTTCATAAAATACTCGTGAGAGAGCACGACAGAACTGCTGGCGTCTTTGTTGCCGGTGTCTTTGTTTTCCAAAATGGCGAAGCACAAACTGCCGTCTCGTGTCATTACTCTGTGATTTAAAATCGTACTTTCTGCACGTGGAATAATATTTTTTTTTCACAACATACTTGCAGTAGTTTTTCTTAAATGTGTTTGACGTGTAATAATTGGGAATGCCTGTTTATTAATTTCGTACCGCTTATAGAGTACGAAGTTTATTCATGTATATGCTTGCTAAAGTTTTAGTTTTTTTATATATATATTTCATTACTCCTTAATTAAATCTTGCGTTTAATCGCACTCATTTCAATATAAATCACTATCAACAAATTAATACAATTTTTCCTTATTCTTGCGGCAGAAATACATACTAGCATCTGCCATCGTAAACGCGTATTTCTCGCGTACAAAATACTTCGTGAACGCTTACGATGTTATGCCGGCGGTTTATTGCAAATGGCGAAACGTAAAAACCGCCGGGTCATTGTCACCTTGATTTTCATGTTTCGTCTTGCGAATATTTTCTTTCTGTGCAAGCAACACGTTTAGTGTTTCTTTTTTCAGTGTAGATATTATTCCTTATTTTTTATTACAAATGATACTTATCAGTGCTTTTCAGTATGATTGATATCAATGAACTTTAGGATTTTCCCTGTTATTTCTCGTACAGTTATAGAGATGTTCTAGAGTACGAGAAAAAGCATTAATTCTCATTCTATGCATTTTAGTTGTTGTATGTCTTCCCTTTCTGCTTCATGAATCATGTGTTATCCAGTCTCACGAATTTGCTATAATTCCACAAATGGAATCACCGATTGTTGCTCTAAAAAGAATCACAAGTGGTTCTTTACAAAAAATCTCCTTTAAAATTTCATGCCTCTATTTAAAGTAAGAGCAGTGGTAAAAGAGTTTTTGCAAACCTAAAGTGATTCTATCCTACTTTGAGCTTGACAAAAGAGAGACAATTAAAATTAGCTCGTGTCGGATCTGTAGGATTTCTCAGAGAGTTCTACTTTGTGGGAGTTTATCATTTACGATGTGGGGGACTGTCAGTGGTGGAATTTTCCTTGATGTCTCCTTGGACTGCTCATCCAGCGTTTCGACTTTTTGCAGAACCTCAACGACATCGCCAAACGCCACCACACACTCAGTTTCCCTGGGCCTTTCTGGGACTTGTTTTTGGCCTTGTTTTGGGCCTTGCCTTGCCTTGCTTTGCCTTGTTTTTGGCCTTGTTCTGCCTTAACTGAATCTTACCTTGTTTTGGGCCCGAGAGATCTCATATACAATTTATTCCCTTGCAATTCACATGGGTTATTTTTGGAAGCTAGTAAGCCTAAGATTACACTCACAGGCTAGCTAAACTACCTGCTTCAACTACGATAACTTGCTCGTCCAGCTTGGGATTAAGAACGCTGATACCATAAGTGACACCACTAACGTCACGGGTTCTTTTTCAAGGGCTTATGCTACTACTCAGTCTAAATTGGGCTTATATAAACTCCCAAACACAACTCATTACATCCTGCCGACACCACCGCGCACCGGACCTCATCTGAAGACGGAGAGGCTCACCTAGAGAAAATCTTCCAGTCAAGATCCCGCCAGTCCGCCGGGCGTTCCTTCGAAATAAAAGACTGAACTGAGTTTCCTCGCCTGATTACCCTTCTCTCATGGTTTACAAATACTGTCGAGTGACTGTTTAGGGTTTGGAAGCTGATACTAGCATACCCGGCAAACCAAACATGACCACCGCATTTTCTCAATCATTCACTGACACGGATGGTACGATACCTATCCATATATACCAGCTAATCATATTCATGTTTAAATATTTAAAATTAATTGTGATTTTTTGCTACTCTTTTAGAAATAAACTTTTTTTCTCTGAGTAATGCAGATGTAAAATTTCTTCTACTCGTTATCCCTACTAAAACAGTGTAGTACTCAAGGAGCTTTAATGGAATGGAGGCGGCATCAGCGCTCTAAAGTGAAGCCAATTTTCGGTACCTGTAGGGTATACGGGCACACAAACGGAGATGGGGCTCAGTGCGTGTCAGACACTCAGCGTGGTAGGGCGCCGCTTATCCAAGCTGCGGTCAAGTACGAGTTTTTTTCAATATGACGCGTTTCAAGGACGCAATTGAAATATATGTGTCGGGTTTTATCTCTCTGACCGTTGGTAGTTTGAATGTTAATATTAATTTGAACGGCCAAGAAAAAACTCGATCAATTCTCGAAGCGCATGGGAAAATTATGAGAGTGATAATGAAAAACGGTTTGGACTCAGCTCGGTTTAAGGTGGAGTTTTATTGGAAGCGGAAACCAGGAAAACTGGCTTGGATCTTGATCTCGGAGAGCTTGTCTAGGAGGGCAATCCTTGCAGGAGGACCAGGCTGGCGTTGACGAAAGCCGGCACGCGATGGAGTAGGCAGGGTGAGTGAGTTGTATTTGGGAAGTTGAATTAGGCAATTTGAGATAATAGAGCGAGGGTCAGTGACGTAGTTCAGGTATAACTAATGACTCCAAAATAAGGTGGGGCGTGAGTGAGCAAGTTAAATCCGGCTCATGTGAGCAGAATCAAGTCGGCGCATTAGCAGATTAGCACATTAGCAGGAGAAAGTTAAGTGACGTGCTCATATTAGTAGGAGCAAGTTTAGTCACTGCTTATGTGAGAATAGCAATCAGCATGGCACTCAGGAAAACCCAGGGAGATTCAAACTGTGAGTGTTGTGTGTATGGCGATGATGTAGAGGTCCTGCACAGGAGTCCAGAAGCTGGATGAAACATTCCAGGAGAGACATCAAGACATTCCACCACTGACAATCCAAATTATAATGACAACTCTTCCCACACGGAGAAAACCGAGAAACTCCTACAGGTTTGACTCCAGCTACTTTAGGATTCTCACTTTGGCAAACTCAAAAGAGATAGGACAGATTTTTGGTTAACAGATTGTAACAGATTTAAACAATAAATAAATTGTTTAATCACTAATGCCTCTGGCTTTAAAAATCTGAGTATTAGGTTTAAGAATTTCCAAGAATAAAGATCGTGATTCCTTACAGAGACTACGGGTAAGTAAACACGAGATCTACGAAAAATGGTGAAAATTTCAAGTGACTGCACTTTTGAAAGCAGTAAAAAAAAACACATAAAAAATCCTAAGTTCATGGATATAAATCCTACTAAAAATCCTGGTAGATAACATTTGCAATAATAAAGGAATTAAGGAATAATATATATCCCCAATGATAAAAGAAAAAAAAGGAAAACCTAAGCGTTGATTTCACAGGCGGAAAATACGCGAAGAAAGAAAACACGAAAGCATGAAGGTTCCGTGTGGCGATTTAGCCGGCGACTATACGCGTCGGCCTCAGCCAGAGTCGCCAGCAATTTGCACACACTTAAGATAGGCAGATAGTAGTGGGTGTTTTGTCACAAGAATGCGATGAGTTAAATTAAATTTCATTGAAATGTTTCTCTAATGAAATAAGGCGTTTACGTAAAGGTTTGCAAGGACATGGAATTAAGAAATGAAATTCCAAAATTTATCAAGCATAGGCATGAATACTTTTCGTAATTTAAACTACTGCAAGTCGGTTTGTAAAAAAAAGAATAAATGCTACTATAACACATGCCTATAGTATTTATAATCACAGAGTAGTGACAAGAGACGACGGTGTGAGGTTCCGCCATTACACAAAGACGCTATCGAGCGAACGCCGGCAAATTTCGCCGCGTTCATTCCAAGCAGAGATTATCGTAGATTAGTAGATTATCGAAAAGAAAAAGGAACGAGCATGATTATGCTTTGATAATAAAATCATGACACGGAAATGCAATGCACATCTGACGCAATATCTTTACGCTAAATCACGTTGAGAAAAGACAAACAAAGCACTGAATGAAAAACATGCTACGTCAATATTCCCACGCATAACTACGTAACTTAATAACACTGCACTGTCACTTATTAATACTCACTGACACGACGAAAAGGAACACGATAATTTTCTAACACTTTTAAACTCACGAGAATTTGCTGTAACACCGCTAAGGTAGGACGCCAAAGTAAGAGTGGCTTTGAAAGAAGAGACGCGCAACTGCGCAGTGTTGCCACCAGAGGGCTTCTCTCTCGAAAAATGTAAATTGTTATTTTATCGTCTCATGTATTTACACAAAAACTTCAATGATTATGAATTAGGAGTAGAAAATAATTAATAATAAATTAGAGTAAGATTTTTAATGCTACTAATTAATTTATTTGAGTATGAATGGCAAATTTATAATTTTTACGCTTATGTAGCGGTATGCTACATATGCCTAAGAAAAAACGTATAGCACAGAGTAGCGCAAGTCTGCCATTTAACAGCTCGGTCTTCAGTCGCTGATGATGGAGGTGGTGCTACCCTTCCACTGCAACACCACCTCCACACTGGGACCCAATGCCGGGTGGGCGGGGCTTGGGTCGGCAAAAGTGGCTTCACGCGCTTGAGTGGCAAAAGATAACGATGCCGCCTCCATTCCATTAAACCTCCTTGGTAGTACTCTTACTGTAGCGTGTGTAGTTCTGTTACAATGTGTAGATATTATTGTGTGTTGGTTTGATTGCTAGAATGTAGGTACATGTGTACGCATGGCTTTGAATGATAAAGATTTTTCACATTTTTTAATGGTTAGGCAGGGCTATTTTTCGATGTAGGTATTAGTGATATTAGTTTCTTATAGTTTTTAAGCAATTTGATCATTATCGTTTTTGTTCTTTGTTTTACAGCACTGATGATGGAATCAGAGATTCCGAAACGTTTGCAATTAAAACAATGTTCCCTTTTATAATGGTTCTTTTCATTTTACTAAAACACCAAAACGTAGGTAGTACGCCATTTAGCTTCCCAGGTATAGTGAATTATGCGCGGAAGTATTCCTTTGTTCTACAAAACCTACCTAGCCTACTTGTCAAATTAAAAGATCGCTCGTGTGCCTTGAAACTCGTGGAGAAACTGCTCACTGCTACTTGAAGGTCATCACGACAAACTCAGCTCGATGTTTGAGTTTTTGAGTTGCAATGCATACGTGATGGCATTTACTCACGGTTGCTTTGTCGATTCTTCATTTCTACAACGTATTACATACTTATTAGAGCTTCTGCCGGGCAATTGTACTCAACCTGAGTATGGTCGGTCTTGAAACCATATTTATCTTCATTTTGTATCAATGTGAAGATATATCTCGATCATCAATGCCTGTGTTACATTATTACGAAAGACGAATGAGAATCATAGAACTTTCTAAGTGCTTTGACTGATAGATTCTCCCAACTTGTAGCAGGAAACCTAAAACTGGCATATTTTTTAAAATCTTCTATATCATTGCACTTGAATGTTTCAATGTAGCTGAATGGAATGTTTTATTTTACTAGGCCCTAGTACAAAAAGAAAATCTAACGACGATAAAATTTGAAAAATTGGTTGACGTAAAGCCGTTTCCTCAGCTAATTACAAGGTTCAAACTTGTTGCTATGTATGTTAAAAAAATTAGTTCTAAATATATGACATTTTTGTCCTGCTTAAAGAATGAACTAGATACCTTGTTTTTAGCCTCCCTAGCTTTGAAGTGATTCTATCTTTGCTACAACTATTGTATCTATGGGAAGACAAGATGAGGAAAAGAAGAGAATTGGTGAGAGCTGGAAGGACGTGGTGGCTAAGAGAACTCTAACGTTTTGTGGCAAGTACCAGTAGTTTTGTAACTTGAAATAAGATTAAAATTATTATCAACTCAATCTTGAAGGTAATATCTACGGGCGCTGAAACCGCTGGGGCCTTGGGCCCTCGGCATTTACCAACGGTCAATGTGAAGTTTCATGCAATCACAGAAAATAATAATGCCGATCCCAGGAATCACTAAAGGAACACATTTCAGAACATTTTACAAGAATGACATTCTGCTTGCTGATGCGTTATTTTCGAATAATTGAACTTTGAAGTTGGCCTTGGCGCCAAAGGAAGCGAGCGCGTGAAACGTAATTTAATTAATAACAGAAGCTATTACAAACGTAAAGAGGTTGGGGCGTGAGGGGTAGCCACAGTTCTTTTACTGAAAAGTATAAATAAAGCTTCTAAGCCACCCATTAGGGTGACGACCGCAATCTTGTTTACATCGGGTCTAACATAGCGACCACCATGGGCGCCGCCATTTTGGACCCGATGTAAACAAGATTGCGGTCGTCACCCTAATGGGTAGCTTAGAAGCTTTATTTATACTTTTCACTAAAAGAACTGTGGCTACCCCTCACGACCCAACCTCTTTACCTTTGTAATAGGGGGTTAGCTTCCGTTTTTAATTAAATTACGCTCGCTTCCTTGGGCGCGCGACTTCCAACTTCAAAGTTCAATAATTCAAAAATAACGCATCAGCGAGCAGAATGTTGTTCTTGAAAAACGTTCTTAAATGGGTTCCTTTAGTGATTGTTTGGAATATCATTATCAATTTCCGTGATTGCATGAAACTTCACATTGACCTTACCAACTTATACTGATTTTGTTTCAGCCCTCAGATAATTTTTCCAAGTGAGCCTAAAAACCCCAATATTTGAAATTCCTTTTTTGCCTATTTACGTTGGTAACTTTGAATCCTATCAAAAATAAACTGCTAAAAGTCCTTGAAAGATTGACCTACCCAATGGCCTCTAAAGAAAACCCCCCTGGAGGCCCTGGAAATGGCAACACCAAGGGTAAAATAGGAGCGCACCCATACTCTCAACCTGTGCCATAAAAAAATGGAAATATCAAATCTTCCAAAAAAAGTCATCCTACAGCCAGGAGTTCAAGCCCCAAAAGTTCTGCCCTAACTCAACCAACTGTATCAGAAATGCATAGTCTTGACAGCAATGCAATATTTGCAATTACAAATGAAACCAAAAAGTCCAATAATCCACAAAAACAAATGCTTGACCAAAGCACGGAGACTGTTGGAAAAGCTTATGTTAAAAAGAAAAGAAACTCATGCAACGACTTGGAATTTTGTACTACTGACTTGTCCTTTGAAAGCAACCCATCTGGAGTGATATCTAGGGATAGGTTTCCAAATACAACCATAGATACCATTCTTAACAACCAAGAGCAATACAAAAACAATCAAGCAACTTTCTCACAACCCAGATTGGCTAAAATTGATTTAAACCTGCCTGAAAATATAGATAAAATACCTGATTCATCCCGACATGTCAAAATCTCTGCCAGTGATGAACAGATCAAATTAACCAAACTGAGTCCCTTCAGAGTGCAGACCCTCGTCAATCAAATCTGTGGCCCGGTGGAAAAAGTGGAATATAAAAAAACAAGAAGCTTAAATATAAAAGTGAAAACTTTTGAACAAACAAAAATACTACTAGCTGCCAAATCCTTGGACAAAATAACTGTAACTACCCAAATAGCCTGGAGAGCTTCTATTGTATTTGGCAAGATCTATGCACCTGAATTTCTTGGGGAGTCCCTGGATGAACTACTGCTGCACCTTGCCCCAACAGGAATAGTAGGTATCAGGGAAATGTACATGGACCAAAAACAAGCTGACTCTCCTCTGTTCCTTTTGACTTTTCTAGGAACAGAATGCCCTAAGGAGATCAAGGCATGGTGTTGTAATTACAAGGTAGATCCTTTCTATCCTAACCCAATCCAATGCACAAAATGTTGGAGGTGGGGGCGTACTGCTTCCATCTGCCAGAACAAAAAAATTTGTAGAAACTGTTCATCAGCAGAACATGACAAAGCAACCTGCAAATCAGAGAACTACCACTGCCCTAATTGCAAAAGGAATCATTCTGCTAACTCCAAAGACTATCGAAAATATATTCAAGAACACGAAATTTGCAAAATCAAGGCCAGCAAAAATATTTCTTTCAATGAAGCACGTTCCATCTACTCTCAACAGTAGAAAACTCAATCAGAGAAGAACTCTGAAGAGTTTATTGACCTTGAATCACAGCATACATCTCCTGCTCTGACTCTGCCACAATGACAAAATTTCTCTCAGAATACATATACAGCTGTAAGCCAATCACATAATTTGCACCCACTTGTCAACAGAACCAACTCTCAGAAGACAACAGCTAACAAGAAATATAGGCAGGTGGTAACCAGCCAAAGCTACAGGAATCAATCCATGCCAACACAAACCACTACAAGGAGTCAGTACCCAACGTTGGGCCAGAGTACATTGTCTGAGACTGATGTAGCCCCTGTATCACAGCATCATGATAGAAAGACAACCTCAAAAAAGAGGTGCAGACAACTCACATGGAACAGAGCAATTGCCAAAGATCTCCTAGGAAAAACAAATGATGGGCTACTTTAAAAATCTAATTATCAAACTTCTTCTTATATTAACAAAATCTCAATAGCTAACACTATAACTGAAAAAATAGAAAGCCTGACAGAAATAGGAAGCCTACTAGAAGCTGGAGAACTAATTTCTGAGTTACTCACAAAATTAAATGTCACCTCTCTCATCAGTCAAGCATGAATTTAACAATCCTACAATGGAATCTTAGAGGCTACTTTGCAAAACTACCATACCTTCACTTGCTTATTGATGAACATCATCCAGGAATTATATGTATTCAAGAATCACTGTTACAAGGATGCCACAACATAAAATTGAAGAATTACTGCAGTCCTTTCCAACATGAAAGAAGGGAAGGTAGAGGAGGTGGGGTGATTACCTTTATTCACTCCAGTATACCAAACATAACACAATTGACTACACCATTAGAACTCGTGCTCTGCAAAATATTTATCAACAAAAAGCCTATCAATATAATAAATATGTATTTGCCTCCCCATTTGGAAAGTAATGGTTTTATGCAGAAGTTACAGGACATCAGCAATCCAATTTCAGGATCCTGCATTATTATGATGGACTCAAATGCTCACAGCTATAGCTGGGGCTCTGACTTCAGTGATACAAGCGGTAAAATAATAGAGAACTGGATGACGGAGAACAATTTACTATTACTGAATAACACCGCCCCAACCTTCTTGTCCTCCAGAGGTTCTTATACTCATATAGATCTAACAATAGCCACTGAGGACCTGCATTCTAAGTTTACATGGAAAACTTGTAGCGATACTTTTACAAGTGATCATTTTTCACTGATAGTTGAATCCACTTTAGCATTTCCCACGTCACAACAACCAAGAAAATGGCACCTGCGCAGTGCATATTGGCGGAAATTCGAAACAGCTCTAGTCTTCACGAACTGCTCAGATAAGTCAATATCTGATGCTTATCAATCCATAGCCAAAGCTATACTGGCAGCAACTGAAGGTAACATCAGGGCTAGTCAAAGCCTTTCACCACTACAAAGGACTAATTGCTGGTGGACTAAAGGTTGCAAGATAGCCCATAGGAAATATCATCAGGCATACAACCATTACAAAAATCACCAAGGGAACATTGAGAAATGGATTGCATTCAAAAAAGCAAGAGCAATTTTCTGAAAAACAGTACAAGAGGCTAAAGTCAACAGCTGGAAGGCATTTGTGTCAGGCCTCAGTACCTCTTCTCCAGCGGAGGTTTGGCACAAAATTAAAGCCATAAAGGGAAAACAAAGCCGGGGAAAAATTGTGCTCAAAAACTCAAGCAATGAAATAATTACTTACCCAAAGGAAATTTCTGACATATTGGTGGACCAATATGCCTCAAATAACAACTTAGAGTCTCATGATCCAATATTTGATGAACATAGAAACATCTGTGAACAAATTCCTCTCTCATTTTCATTGGATACAGAACATGATTATAATCGTCCTCTCACTATGGTAGAGCTCAAAAGGGCAATAATCAGCTCTAAAACTAAAGCACCCGGACCAGATAAAATATCTCTAAAATTCATTAAACATATGAATGAAGACCAGACAAAATTCATACTAAATTACTTTAATAGAGTTTGGGTCTCAGAAATCCCAGAGCAGTGGAAGGAGGCCATAATATGCCCGATCCTTAAACCAGGAAAAGTGCCAACAGACCCAAGAGCATACCGCCCAGTAGCACTTACAAATGTACTGTGCAAGCTCTATGAGAAAATAATAAACTGGAGACTCCTAAAATATATAGAACAAAACAAATGCTTGAACAAGAATCAGTGGATTCAGAGCAGGGCGTTGCACTCTGGATGGACTCACGCGTATTGAAAACTCCATTCGGAGAGCAATAACCTTGCAGGACTTTTGTGTTGTAATATTTGTTGATATAAAACATGCCTTTGACACTGTTTGGCATTATGGTCTATTGCAAAAGCTACAGATTTTAGGACTTGAAGGTAACCTACCTCAAAACATAATGTCTTTCATCAGGGAGCGCAGAATAAGTCAGAATCAATGACACCCTATCCAAGCAATGTTTCCTAATGTTGGGTGTTCCACAGGGATCGGTGATCAGCCCAACATTGTTCAACATCATGATAAATGAAATTTTCCAAGACTGTAACCCTCTACTACACACATCCCTCTATGCTGACAATGGTGCTGTTTGGGTTACTTGCTCTAACTTGACTGAAGCACTTTGCATGCTGGAAGATGCCTTAGATGCTATTCTTGTTTGGTTCCAAACCTGGGGATTTCAAATCTCTCCAGAGAAAACCAAATGTATGATTTTCACTCATAAAAAAACTAAGCCCCCTTTCCACTTGAAATATCAGGATGTAAACTTGGAATTTGTCACCAAATATAAATTTCTTGGTCTACTTCTTGACGCCCAACTTCGGTGGTGTCCTCACATAAAAAAGTAACCCAGAAATGTCATAAAAGCCTAAAGGCCCCCTCACATGTGCAAATATGTCTGCAAACATCTGAACTGGTGCTGAATTCGTGCGTTTGTACGCTCATTTTAGGTTGGCACAGACTGTACGAGGCAGATGAGCCATGCTTGATAATTTTGGAGCGACCGGCTGCAAACCTCGACACCACGTCAGTGTCACGCCAGCCTTCGTGTGTGGTGCACGACTGTACTCTGCCTCTCTCCCTCCTTATGCACGTCAATAAGCAATTTTTTATTTGTATGTTCACTACTTTTTAGGAACTATTCTTTAGCCCATTTTGAGTGAGCTTTTACGTCTCTTTTATTTCTTATTCATTGCAACTATAGCAAATCCTATCAATTGTACGAACTCGCCATCTGGAGTCGCTATTCATGTGCGTACTCTCCACCTAGCTGCTACTGGTATACTGAAGCGTGCGCCAGTCTTTGTCAAGTTTGCAGTGTGTTGTTTGCATCGTGTGAGGGGCCTTGAGACTGACAAACCAAATTCAGTTCAGATTGTCTGCCAACATATTTGTACGTGTGAGGGGGGCCTTAAGACTTCTTTGCATCCTCTCAAACATGAAATGGTCAGCCAATTTTGACATATTAATGAAAATCCACACTTCCATAATTTTGCCAAAGTTATCATATGGAAGTTTTCTCTTTGACACTGCTTGTAAATCTCATTTGCTGTCTTTAGACAGAATCCAATATGCAGCACTGCGCTTTATTCTTGGTGCAATGCAATGTACCAAGGTAACTCATCTAGAAATAGAGGCAAACTTGATGCCACTGATGTACTTATGAAAAAAACAGTTGTCAGTATGCTCTCAGAGCACTTAGTGTCCCTGGTCACCCAGTTGGATTGCTAATTCAAGATTATTACCCGTTCCATGTCTTTGAACATAACCCAAACCCTCTTCCAGTAACAGGCCGGATATTCCACTTGCTACAAGAATTGGGCATTAAATCAAACTGCTTTGGACCCACCCAGGCCTCTTGACAAATATGAAACTTTTGATATGAAATGCTTCTTTTCCCATCTGAAAACATACCCAAAGGATGCACTAGGCAAAAATCAGTGGAAAGCTCTCTTTAAACATATTCAAGCACAGTATACTACACGACAGGAAATGTATACAGATGGCTCTAAACACGACCACAGAGTTGGAGTTGGCATTTGGTCGAGTGAATCCAATATCATGGTAAGACTTCCAGATAGGGCCTCTATTTTCACAGCAGATCTCACGGCTATTTTATATGCCATAAAATACATTGAAAAGATACCAGGAAATTTTATCTTGTTCACTGACTCATACAGTGCTATTCAGGCCCTCAACCAATTACTTCCCTCCAACCACTACCTGATACCTGAAATCAAGAGGAGGTATGAAGGTCTACCCCCAATGAAATTAATCATTGAGTGGGTTCCCAGCCACATGGGTATCATGGGAAATGAAAAAGCAGATCAACTGGCAAAAGCAGCATGTAACCTGGAAACAACTGTTCACCCCATCTTCCACACCTTGATCTCATACCTCATGTCAGGCAACATTTCAGACAAAAATTGCAAGATGCATGAGACTCAAGCATTAGCCAATACCATGCAATCAAATCAAAACTGGAGTCAACAGTAAATTCCTCTGTATCACGGTAAAAGCAAGTGGTTTTGACGCCATGCAGACTACACACAACTAAACTTACTCATAATAATATTTATGCAAGAGATCCACAGCCAATGTGTGCTCAGTGTTGGACACATTGTGATTGACTGCCCTGCATTCGCTGCACAAAGAACAAATTTTGACGCCATGCAGACTACACACAACTAAACTTACTCATAATAATATTTATACAAGAGATCCACAGCCAATGTGTGCTCAGTGTTGGACACATTGTGATTGACTGCCCTGCATTCGCTGCACAAAGAACAAATTTAAAGAACTATGCATATGCAAATAAATTTCAATTCAACTTGGAAAATGTTCTGAGTGGCTTCTTTAATCATGAACTGATGATGAATTTTTTGGACAAACTCGACATCATCAATCAAATATAAAATGCTCCACATCCTAAAAGCTTATTAATCAGGTACTCCTGCCTGTAATTGGTGATGTGCCTGAATTCACACAAGTATTCACACAAGTATCTATGGGAATTAGAGTTCCCAGAGGGAAAATGTAAGGTGTTATGCTGAGTGTTTGTTAGGCCATCTTTTTATTGAGATAGAATACATTTTTGTTTTGCTACTGCCTGTTTAGTGCCATCCTGTATTTCTGGGGCTGCATTCTTTATCAATTTTTATCATGTTTTTAAACTTCCTTCTCGACTTGCTGTAAATGCTGTTTCTCTGTACAAGGGATCTTGTGGAGAAACAGTTTGTATATTGATTTCACATTTTGTTATTTCATACTAATTAGTGTTTTTTTATTTTGTAACACTTTTGTTTGGGCTAGAGAGGCTCAATTAACTTGTAATTTATTCTGTCATATCTTTATTTAGTTAAAGCAACAGCAAGCTTGAATAAGTTTACTGTTGCTAAATTATTGAAATATTAGTAAAATTATTTTTCTTAATAGTCAGTACTTTTTTTTGTGAATTGAAACTGTTGCTGCAGAAACTTTTCACCTTCATTCTGGAGACCATTTTGTAACTCTGGTGCAATTCTCTTCTGGATAGTGTTTAAGCACACCGTCTAGGTAAAAAAAAAAGTCCGTTATTTATAGTTGGATTTCTCTGAAATTTTCACAGTAGGTGTGAAATGATGCAAATATCATTTGTTATTTCGACAAAATTTTTGTATCTGCACTGGATTTTTTTTTATTTTCGAAAAATATGATAAAATAGTTTTTTTTTAAAATCCTACTTCTACAATTTTAAAGTTACAGAACCAGTACTTCATTTTTAGATTGCTTAGATGTCTATATAACCACTCAAAATAGGGAATTTTGATAACTTTTTTTGTGGATTTTGGAAATAAAAGAAAAAAAAATGAACTTTTTTACTTTTTTTTCATGTTGTGTAATTTTCAAAATAATAAATTTATCAAAAAATGCTATTGCGCCAGGATACACCTTGCTGAGTCCTATCGAATGGTATATAAACCATTCTCGTAGCTCTAAAATTGTGGAAAGAGTAGCATTTGAGAAACCAATAATCAAGTTTCCATATAAACGTGTTCAACCACAAAAAAAAATTGTTTTTCTTTTTATCTTTTGAACTACAGGGTTTTCTACAATGAACTCTTGAGCGTTTGTAGCTCTTTTCAAGCCCTTTTGATTGATATAATTTACATTGCTGTAGCTCTGTAACTCTGAGAAAAAATATACAACAAAAGAGAATAGGTGTAATGCATGAAAACAATTAATTTTTTTAATTTTTCATTTTTTTCAACCAAAATACGTTTTTTTGTCAAGTCAACTCCTTTGTTTTATAGCTCATTTCAAGCCCTTTGGATTGGTGTGCTCGCCATAGCTGTAGCTATGATACTGCAGCTGTCATCGAGCTATGAATGAAAGCTGCGGTATCATAGATACGGCAGAATAAACTAAATTCTGAAATTGTCAAAAATTATAAAAAAATGTTTATTCAGTGTTAGAATGTTTTGTTTGAATAATGGAAGCACTTTGAGTAGCCCATTAACGAACTATAATGCCATTCCCGCAGAGAAACGCTCAATTGACTCCCAATAATGAGGGGGGTAGGGTTCAAGGTCACTCCACCCCCATTGCTTTCCCCCCCTCTGGTGGGCGCACTATTCGGAGTAGACGTAAACGGAAAGTACCAATGGAAGCGCAAGAAAATCCTCTATAAGATGCATATATAAACAGAAAATCAACACATAAGCTGATTTCTACCTAGACGGTGTCCTTAAGAGTTCTTCATTTTCTACTCTCACTACCATGCATTATCCCAAACTGGTACCCAGACACACGCTTCCCATTCCTGTGACCTCTTCTGTGGATTTTTTTGCTTCATCATAATATTCACTTTTATTTTTGCCTCATCCATTTCATCTTTTATGGTCCATCATTTCTCACTTGTACCAGATGAATGCCTTCTGGCATTGAGGTAACTACCCACCCATCTGAATGCAAACATCAGCTCTCCATTCCTTCCTAGCACAAATGAATTGTGCCAACTGCTGCACTACATGAAAAAATTATGCTACATGTACAAAAAAATAAGAGGATCATCTAGTGGAGCTCTGGAGCACAGGACAAATTAAGCAGTTTTTTAGATGAAGCTTTTCTCTCACAAACAAATCGTTTCTCTCAATGAAACAAGGTTTAACTAGACAAGGTTTCCAAACCAATTAAATTATCCCGTAAAAGATAGGCTTGTCATACCTATTGTCACCTGTTCAATAACCCTGTTGGATAAATTATTGAATGTCATTTAGAAAAAAATTAACACTATTTTCATATAAATTGGTTTATATTGGAATAAATAAATGTGTCCAAAATATGAATTATTTATTTTACAGTTAACAGATGAATTATTCCTTTTAGGTTACAGTATCTGGAAAGCAATCAAGGTTAAATTATTCTTTATTAGTACTAGTATTGAAATTAACAAATTCATATTTCCATTTCATCATTATTTATTACTTCATAGGTGATTTAGTAAAGTTTGTTATAAATATATACTAGTGAACTAATTTTTGTACCTTGCTTCTAACTAGAAATGAATAGAATATTGTGAATGTAATTGACCATTCTAGACCATAAGTAGGCTATAGCAAATCATCGAGTGTGAAGCTTTCTTCTAAGGTAAGCTCCATGAAATGAAGTATGTAATTTCTTGGCTTTAATTTAAACTGAGATTGATTTTACATGACCTACTGATGACGTTTGTACTACACCAAAGCAGCTATCATTTTTACACATTCTTCTGACATGTCCATTGGAGGGAAGTGTTCAAAGTTATCCCCTTTATTAACTTGTGCACTTGATTAGGACCTGAAGAAACAATGGTCAAACTTTTTCAGTTTGGGTTTTAGTTGAGGACAGCCTTTGCTTCTTCTGAGACTGGTGAGGCGGACAAAGAAGAGGAGGACAAAGGGCGAACTTTGTGTTAATGATCTTGGAAGATGTCTGAATTAGCATTGAGGCAAATTGAACCCAAGTTTCTGCACTCACTATTACAACTTCAACTGCTGCGTTTTTAGTCTACTTTGAAGATTTTTTCTCACATTAGGGATTGTATTGATCAAATTTTAGTGTGGGTGAAATGTCTTGAATGTAAAGTGAAGCCAAATAATTGGTGTCTATTGAAAAGCTTTATAATTAGAAATGTAGTCCTTTATGGAGTGCACAGTGGCATTTCTGAACTTTCAATTCATTCTTACACAGCTTTACATTATCTAGGAACCAAACAAAACCAGCATAGAGTGTGTCCTGAACATCACTTTGCAATTCTGTTCAACTTTACTGACAGCATTTGCAGCTGTAAAGAGGGTTCCTTCTTAGAAATGGTTATTGAATAACTGAAATACAGGGGAAGTAAAATTGATAATATTGCTGTATTCAGGGATCGGGAGGCTTTTTAAAATAAATTATCTAAGCAGAACTAAATGGTTTGAATTCATTTCAACAGAGTGCGTGCTGCCCAAGTTTTGAGAAACATAAGAATTCACCAGATGGTGCTAAACAAGTTATCGGATTATAGTCTCAAAATTTAAAATTACGAGTTCTTATTCTTGTACTCAGATTTGTCTATTTGTTCATGTCCTGTTTGCAATTGTTGCTGCCATGACAGGAACTTTGAGGCTTGTCTCGTCCAGCAGAACCATAGCAGTGTGAGCCTAAATTTCACCGAGATGACTCCATAATGAATGAAATTCTGATTCTCTTCCAGGTGCGCATGTGTTTTGAAAAGTTGATTGTAAGTGAAACTCTTGTGTGTTGTAACGAGCACCACAGAAGGAGAAGATGTTCACGACGTTCAGAAGGAAGATCATGTGGCGCAGCAAGGACAATGTGGACGACTTCATGACCCACGTTCTGGAGGAGCTGCACATGGAGGTGCGCACGATGGCGCCGGGTGCGCGCCTGTGCTACGCCGTGCGTTACAGCCTCGAGAAGCTACCCAGAGAGACCCGGCAACAGATCGTAAACAAGCCCGTGAGTGGCTTCACGCCCCTCTTCATAGCGTGCAGGCGGGGCCTTGCTGAGGTTGTCGAATATTTGTGCACCACTTGTGGATGTGACCTGGAGATCCGAGGCTCGTACGAGGTGCACGACGACAGGTCTAACCACGTGGCCACCCCGCTGTGGGCAGCGGCAGTGGCGGGTCATGAACAGGTCGTCAGAGTCCTCGTGGCCAACGGTGCTAACGTGAACAGTGTCTCAGACACGGGGTCCACGCCTGCTCGGAGTGCGTGCTTTATGAGTCATGTGAGCATTGTCAAGTATTTGGTGGAGTCTGGGGCTGATGTTCTCAAGCCTAACTACAATGGAGGAACCTGTCTCATCAATTCTGTGCAGAGTGTGGAGCTGTGCCGGTTCTTGCTTGACCACGGAGCCGACATTAATGCTCAAGATGTCAAAAATAAAACAGCGTTGCACTACGCTGTTGAAGAGGATAGATACGAGACAGTTAAGCTGCTCATCGAGCGCGGTGCCGACCCGTTCATCAGGAGTCGCCTGGGTGACGATGCAGTGCAGACAGCTTGTCTGAAGGGGGCGCTCCAAATATTCTCTTACTTCATTGATGTGCTGGGCCTGGCACCAGGCAGAATTGCTGATGGATTCGAAATTTTAGGCTCCACCTATTTAGATGAACATAATGACATTCATGAAGCCATCACGCAGTGGAGGACAGCTGCTCTACTCCGACAGAATTCTGGGATCGGGAAGCAAATCCTGACCCCTATAAGTACGTTTAGTTTTATAAAGGAATTCATCACGTTAGACGACCTGGATAATGTGATCGTAGATCAAGATGCAATCAGAATGCAAAGCTTGCTGGTGTGCATGAGAGTCCTTGGGCCGTCTCACAAAGACACGATATATCGGCTCATGATCCGTGGCGCGGCGTACGCGGACTCGGCGCGATACCAGCGCTGCATTCAGCTCTGGCTCCTGGCTCTCGAGCTTAGAATCCGTAGAGATTCCATCTTGTACAACGAAGTTTATTTCAACTCTCACGCGCTTGTCAAACTCTTGCTGGATATGATGAAGTTTCCGATCGCTGAAGTGAAGAACATTGTTTTATTTAGTGACGTCTTCCGTGCTTTAACGCTGATCGGCGATGAGCTGGAAGAGAGCATGAAGCTCTTGGTGGTCAAACCCGAGTACAGGCAACAACAGAACAATTTCGACCAAGCGCTTAACATCTTCATCTGTCTACTGCATGTCATTCTTCGTATAGAGCCTTGTCCCAATCAAATGGAAACTCTGAGTGACTATGTACAAAAAATAGTTCATCTGAACCCAGTGACTGTTGTAGAGCGGTGGTCGTTGCTGCACATCAGCGTAACGACGAATGTGAAGCTGGCACCGCCGTCTGGAGGGGCGCTGTCGAACTGCGCTACGGACATGCTGTTCCCCAACGGTGCGGTGGCGTCCCTGCTGCTCGACTGCGGGGCCAACGTCAACGCCGCGTCCAGGGAGGGCTGCACGCCGCTCTTTCTGGCCTCCTACACCCGCCACTACAAGAAGGAGGTAAAGCGCTTGTTTGCATTTAAGGATGTTTTATTCCAATCAAGCATGATACAAATTATCTTGTATATTAGTTTTTCAAATGCCTAATAACTAACGCCAGGTTTCCCCCGTAAATCCGGTACCCATTCCCGACATCTGGGTAGAGTGGGATATTGTGCTTCAGTTTCCCCTTATATCCACCGGGAGCAACGCCGCGCAGCGCCGGTATTCGAACCCACGGCACCTTCTCAGAAGGGCGCGTTCTTAAACACTCGGCTACGGCGAGCATTAGCAGCAGATGTTTACTAAAAATGTTGGGGTTTCTCTTAAAAGCTTCATTGTTGTACAACTTAGATTTATCATTGCACCCCGCCACTTTATCATTTAGTTGACCGGCACGAGCAGAGTTTGACTCGCCTATGAGCTGTTGAGCTCTTATTCTGAAGAGTTTTGAAAAGTTTCCTTATATGCGCTTCTGTCGTAAACTTTGTTCCGTTCGAATATGTTCTAGAGAGGCTTGGCCTCCCATCAGTTGCATATATTGGGCTACGCCCTTTGTTAGTTGTAGGCTGAATCCAACGCCCCGCGAAGATGACGACATGCTTCGCCAATATTGCTCTCCGCCGTTATATTGCCTCGACATCATTCGTGACACAATTTAAAGTAACTCTCTCAGCCCATAACATCCTTGAGACCGCGAGTGTTATTTGTGTGCTCTAAATGCCGGGCGTCATTCAGTACTGTGCATTCTCTTGCTACGAACTTTCAACGTTTCTATAATATTAAAGAAAAAATGGAACATTTAGGTTTAGTGACCATACTAAAATGTTAAAATACGCGACTCGGATTAATTCAAGAGAAGTGCTCCAATTGGGGCGCTGCAGCTACGTGCGGCGTCTATTGGATGCAACGTGAGGATTACTTTTGCAGGCGACTGTTGTGTGTTGTGCTCGTAGCTAGCATCAGCCTTTTTATTTTTATCGTATGCGATCGGCCTGTCACAGTGAACTAATTTATCAGTCTTTAGAACCTGCAGGTGGGAAGTGTGTGAGAAATATTACATCTAATTCACTGGGAAACGAATTGAACTGTTGCGAATTGAGAGATGTATACGCAATTGATTATTGTTCTTCACGTGCATGATCTTGGTAGAGGCAAAAAGATGTCTGACACTAGGAACTTGGCTATTATAAGGGAAGAGTTTTAAGAAATTGAACTTTCCATGCTCGAAATTTGAATTTGTACCGCTTGTTGGTACGTACTAAGTAATATCCCCGACTTCTTATGACAAAATAACCTATATGCTTTTCCACCAAAAATTTTTATTCTTCAACATCCATTTTTCGTATTTTAGCAGTTTCATTTCAATTAGAATGAACGATTTTCCCATGTTTTGAGATTCTATCTTGCAAATGAACGCATTTGAAAAATCCCAATTGAGGGGTTTGATTTTTCTTCTCTTACATCACTTCTGTTGCCAGCTTATGTAATGATTATGAAATGTACTCAATAATCTATACTATCGCATTTTTTTACTGCTATTCTCTTTGTCAGCACCTCTGAGTTTCTTCTCCTACTTATGTCTTGTTTCATAACCTTCCTTCTAAACTTGGTGTTGCTCTGCGCAGGGATCTTGTGTGAACACGTTGTGCATACATTTTCTCTTTTCTCAACTCCTCACTAAAGGGTGCGGTGCCTTTACCCTTCCTTTCTTTAAATATCTTTGTTGTGTTGTGTTCAAAGGTGTTAAAGGAGGCTGAAACTAATCTAAAATCAAACATTTTTCTTACTAGTAATCCTTAGTATGTTCCCGTCCTCGGTTTAGCGGGACGAGTCTGTGGTTGCCGTGTGTGATCCCTGAATGATGAAGCAAGAGCTGTTTTGGTTTCCTCTGGGGCCGGTAAGACCTTCACACTGAGCTTGCGACAGGCAGTACTGAATGACAAGTGCAAGTGACCGTATGAAGATTGATCATCTAACCCTTGTTATTAATCTTTATTCTTCTTTGTAGTATTGACGATAAAATGTATGTGCGTTTCCGGTATTGTTGAAGCCTTGCGGTAACCGTGGTGTTGTTGTTGAAAGCGCTCGCCTTCCGTGGGAAATGGGTGGGCTTTCGAGGGGCGGCAGTGCTAAGCTATGGAAGGGAAAACGTCCGTAATTCCTCTCTCAATTCAGGTTATCTAATAGTAACCGCTCGACCGAGGTTAACCATCATTGCATCATGGCATTAATAATGAAGTATTTAAAAAAACATCAACGTGACATAAATGAACACTGTTAAAATAAAGCATGGTTTAACAGCTGGCCCTGTGTTGCAGATCATAGAAATGCTGTTGCGAAGAGGGGCACATGTGGACCAGGCCACATCGTCGGGCGACCACGCCGGGAACATCCTTGCTAGGAACGCTGCGGTCCGCAACGACGGACTCGAACTTCCCATGTCTCCTCTGAAGTGCCTCGCTGCTCGGGCTGTGCGTCGCTACCGCCTCCCTGTCGCGCCGGGCGACCTGCCTGCCCACCTCCTCGCCTTCATTGACATCCATTGATTCTCTCAAGCATTTCTGGCTCGGGTGTTGCGTTAATTCTGTCCGTCTCTCTCGTCGCTCAAGCATTTCTGTGTCGGGTGTTCGGACTTCACACGTCAGTACTTTCCCAGTCAGTCTTGCAGCTCCATTTATTTTTGTTATCGAGAATAGTACCTATTAAGCTAGTTCTACTCAGCAATAAAATTTTTCAATTGAAATTATCAATGAAAGCTACGCTTACTCTCAAAATTGAATTAATTTCTAAATGAATTATGATTGCATCGAAAAGCTTACAGCGACTCGCACTGTTCACGGAACAATGAGGAGCGTCCTTATTCACTTGCCTGTTATGTTTATAGAATTTCAGTAGATTTCTAACTTGTGAATTTTGACTGTGCTAGGCCTCAGAATGTGTGCAATACTCGCTACTCAGCTCTCCAGATACCGTCTTGCTCAGGTGGGAGCGCGTGTGCTGGTCGAGTCAGGAGGAAGACTTCGTGTTTACTGTGGTAATGAGCGGCCGAACCGTAGGGAAATTGATAGGCTGCCAAAGTTTTACCCTTCGTCCGAACGTTTTCAGAATAGGTGACGCGTCTATCCTGGTAGCACCGAACGGAGAACTCCAATTTATGGATTTAGAATCAGAATAAACAACTGCCGGCTATGGGTTGCCATTAAAGCACAACTTTAACACTTCATAATATTGACATGCTTGACTTGGCCCGTTTGTATTGACTCGAGGACCGTCTCAGGGAGTGGAGAGTTACGAACGAGTTGGTGACCCGACCCAAATTAACACTTAGGCTGCGACTGGTAAAACTGAAGTTTAATATTGAACGCAAATTTAAGGTCAAATGTCGTAAATAATATTGAAAATAGGAACGTTAACTGGATCAGGCTTCCATTTAATTTTCATTGAGTATATATGAAAATTGAGTTTTTGACTATTTGTTGATCAGCAGCATTGTAAAAATTCCCTTCGTGTACCACAGGTGGCCCACGTCGCTGTGAAAATGTTGAATTAGGAGTTCATGGATGGAGCGTGCTAGGCGCAAAAACTTTCATGCGACCACGCATAGAATAGGCAGTGCAGCTGTGGTGGTCCACCACCTCAACACGAGATATCGACAAGGTCGAGTGAATTTAGCGTAATGCAACCAGTTTGATTCTAGAACTTTGTTACGTGGGCTGCGAATGGCTTCAAGAAACTAGACTCCTTTCTCTTGAAGAAGAAGATTGCGAGGTCAAGTAATCACAAATATCTTGGTGGCTTCAACGAAGCTAGCTCAGATGTGCTTTACGAAGCTAAAGACATTGTTTCAGCCAAAATTAAATTGTAAAGGACAACTTAGGTCATAAATTTTATTTTATTCTAGTTAAAATTGTCAAAATCAGGGATCAGCTGCCAGAAAATTTGTTTTCTGCTGGCACAGTGTATGCGTTAAAAAATTGCCTAGACGTTCAATGAGTTCAAATCCAGTATGTCAAAGTACGAGTGAAAATCCTAATTGCTGAAAGAAAAACGAAGTAAAAAAAGTTATGCGCTTCGTATGTAGGCATTACAGAAACCGGGTTTGTTTCCGTGAAGCATTAACGGTAACTTTGGTTATGCCTCATCCGGTAGCATGGTCGAAACGGCGTCAAAATTGCAATATGTTACAGCTCCAGCCCTATAGATAATGTGATGAAAAGCTGCCAAATCATTTGACTTCCATTTTTAAAAATATGTTAACTAATATGTACTGATGTGTGTGGGCTTAGAAATTGATGTCTAAAGCCATTCGTTTTTTTTTTAACTTGCTCTTACTCGGGTCTGTGCATACCTGTGGTCTGACAGCGCAAGACTTGAGTTACGACCCGAGAATGGCGGGGCGTTTGTGTTGCAGGATTCTGTTGTGTGCTGCCGGTGGTGTGGTGTGTTGGCCGGCCTCGCCAGGTGTGGTTCCGTCGCTGTTTTGCCAAAACAAGGTCGTCGCGTGGAGGCAATTGGACGCTCAGAGAAACGATTGCGAGAGTTTCCCTGTTTCTGTAGAATACAAGTAACGTACCTAGGGGCATTAAATTTTATACGCGTATTAATGTGCAACATTTCTAAACCGTATGCTCTTCAGTAGTTAATTACTAAGTTTCAATTTAGTTCACTTTCTAGTTTCAATGCTCAAGAGTTTACTCGGCTGCAGTGTGTGATCGGAGTGAACATCAACAAATGTTGGCCACAATTCTCAGAACGACTCGCGACTGCGCGCCGTTCGGCCTTTTGGCAGCTCACAAGGATTCCTGTCGCTGGTGTTGGTTGGTCTCAGCGTCAGGGCCTCGAGTCCTGCTGGCGGCCTCGTGATCTTTTTTGCTGCCACGCATTTTTATAATTTCGTACAGTATTTTTAATGAAATAGCTCCTAGTATGCATTGCGCTGTCCTCTGCTTCTTCAGTTCACACCTCCTCTGATTTTCTTGGTATGGCTCATTTCATGAGATGCTGTTGATGGTAACCATTTGTTTTCGTTGTGTGATCAGTACATCCTAATGCACGCCTTTATGTATTTTTCGCACCAATATTCTCACGTTGTTCCACCTCAAGCATTACTCACTTGAGTAGTTTCCTATGGTACGATTCTTTAAACAACTTTATGTTTTTCTTTCTTTTACTCATTCTCAACTTGGATTTAAGGAAAGCTGAACCCCTCGGAGGGATGAAACTATTGTATCAATGGGAATTGGCACTCCTAGGAGAAAAATATGCGGTCCTGAGGTGAGGCTCTGTGGATGATCTTTCACAGATCAACTGGGGCTCTTATAAGATGACAATAGTGTGGGTGGCAATTAAAGCGGTTTTTGTCATGGCTGTTGCCATGTTTCCGTAATGCTGATTATGGCAAACTTTGAATAGCGATAATATAGTATGCTTTTGCCGAGATGATGTGAACTTGGTACTTTTGAACTATGAGATCTACGGTGCGATGTAGTGCGAATTACTGAAGCGCCAGCAAATCAATGCTAATGCTACTAGTACTCCTGAGGTGTGTCTTACATAGGCCTTCTTTTTGTTGAAATAAAATTAGCGCTCCCAGGGGAACCATGTGAGGGCCCGAGCTAAAGGTTAGGTAGGCTTCCTTTTTGTTGTAATAAAATAGGTTTTTGTTTTGTTACGGACCATCTTTTTTCGGTTCACTGCTGTCCTGTTTTTCAGCACCTACTTCAGCACCTTCAGCTTGAACGAGTTGTGTGTGCAAGCTATTGGAGAGGATTGTAAACGTTCGCCTTGTACGATGGCTGGAAGCAGAAGAAATTCTGAATCCTGCCCAGTTCGGCTTCAGGCAGCTTCGGGGGACCACGGATGCTGTCGTGAGACTGCAGAGTCATCTGGTTCAGAATATTGCCGCCCGCAAGCAGAGCTTGTGTGTCTTCTTCGACCTGCACAAAGCATATGATACCGTTTGGAGACATGGGCTCCTCCAACGTGTTTATGGATGTGGCCTTCGGGGCAATTTGGCTTTCTTTGTCCAGCGGTTCCTCCAGGAGAGGAGTTTTCGTGTAAAAGTGGGAGCCACATTGTCGCCTTGGCAAACCCAGCAGGAGGGCCTACCCCAGGGTAGTGTGCTGAGCTGCACCCTCTTCTCTCTGGCCGTCAATGACATCACCTCCACACTGCCAGCCGATGTCTCGTCGTCATTGTACGTTGATGACTTCATGATTTACTCTTCATCAGCGTATTTGCCTGCGCTGGCGCGCAGAGTGCAGTTGGCTATCAACGGTGTGAATGACTGGGCGACTGAAAATGGTTTCGTATTCTCCACTGGGAAGACTGTGGCCCTGCATTTTCAGGGACGCTGCCGACGTGACCCTCCACAGTTACTTCTCCGGGGAGTACCGATAAACTTTGCTCATAGTGCCAAATTTCTGGGCCTAACTATTGATGACAAGCTATCGTGGAAACCCCATCTGGCCGCGCTGAAGTCTGATTGCAACAGAAGAATGAACCTGTTGAAATGTGTATCAGGCCTGGCGTGGGGAGCTGACCGTGTAACATTGCTGCGCCTATACAGAACCCTGATCAGAAGTAAGCTGGATTATGGATGCACTGTATACCAGTATGCAAGGGAAACTTCGTTGTCAGTGCTTGATCCGGTGCACCACACGGCCATAAGGCTTTGCACTGGCGCCTTTCGGACCTCCCCGTCAGTCAGTTTGTGTGTGGAGAGTGGAGAACCTCCTCTTTGGCTCCGCCGTGTACAGCTGAGCCTACAGTACCTGGCTCGTCTAGATCAGCTGCCCCTGTCTCCTACATGGAGAAGCGTGCACGCGCCTTCCGGACGACATCTGCCTTTCCCGTATTGTCTGCCATCATCAATGAACTATCCTGCGCTGACGGCCGCCATGCAGCTGGGACCCATGAGAGTGCTACCTGTGCTGTTTGACTGCTCTCCGACATGGCGTGTCCCCGTGGAGAGCTTCTGCCCTGGATGTCGAGTGCCGAAAAAGGAGTCAATGCCGGCTAACATCCTGAAGGGAATTTTCATGGAGCATATACTGGAGAAACACGCAAACTCTGTGAAGATTTATACAGACGGCTCTAAGACAGGAGACGCTGTGGGATGTGCCGCTGTGTCCGGGGAAATAGTGAGGGCTAGGAGACTGCTCCCAGAGACCTCAATTTTCTCAGCGGAGCTGTATGGTGTGATGGAAGCGCTACAGCTGATCGAGGAGCACGATTGTCATTCTTTCACCATCTTCGTTGACTCGAAAAGCGTAATAGATGCTGCTCAGATGTACAACAGTACCCACCCCATTATTGCGGAGATCGTCACAAAGCTGGCACAGTTCGTAAATGAACGGAAGAGTGTCGTTATATGCTGGGTGCCCGCGCATGTGGGGATATCTGGCAATGAGAGAGCAGACCGGGAAGCTAAGCAAGCTGCTGGGTCAAGTGAGAGAACACTAAATTTGATGGTCCCTTCCCGTGATTTTTATCCTCGCATCAAGGCGGCGGTGAAGGATCTGTGGCAGCGAAACTGGACGGCCACAACTGACAATAAATTGAGAAACATTAAGCCCACTGTCCGAGAGTGGTCATCTTCTAACTGCCGTGCTCGTCGAATGGAGGTGATACTCTGCCGCCTCCGCATCGGCCATACTCGCATAACGCACGGCCACCTCATGGAGCGACAGCCGCAACCGCAATGCGAACGGTGCCGTGTTCCCCTGACTGTTGTGCATTTTCTCGTTGAATGTCCAAGATACTCTGCTATACGCAATGTGTGTTTCCCAAGTCTTCGTGGCTGCACGGAGGATGTGTTGATTGGAATACTCAGGGAAAACGAGCGCTCAGGCTTTAACGCAGCAGCGTTGCAGCTGTTCCTGGAGAGGTGCAAGCTATTTTCTGAGATTTAACATGAAGCCACGCAGTAATGCACTGTAACCAAGCGTGATATCGTATTGGAAGATTGTAGATGAAGAAACTGCAATATGGCCGGGCGCGCTACGTTGGTACCTCGGGGGGTTTCAGCGTGGGTAAGGCGTCCGGCCATAATGGGTGGGCAGCTGAAACCCCCTACGGGGTTTGGCTGCCCAGTGTGTTCGAATGTACTGTTGTATGTACAAGATTTCAATGGGGAGACAATTATACTCTTGAGTTGTAACTATAATTACGATCATATAATTTTTGATGTTCAAATAATGTTGATGTTCATCTTACGTGGTAAATCGGAAAGTCTGATACTAATTAAATTATGTGACCTCCGGTGCGATATAGTTTGAATAACTGAAGCGCTAGCAAACCTATGTTACTACTACTACTACTTCAGCACCTACTACTTTATTCTTCAACTTTTTTCTGGTTTCGTGAACTTCTTTCTTAGCTTCCTGTTTCTGTGCACCTTGTGCATAGATTCCGCGTTCCCTCAACTCCATACTAAATGGTGCCTTCCTCTTTCCTCTCTTAGAACATCTTTGTCGTGGTTAAGGGAGGCTAAAACTTTCTTATATAATAATAATAATAATGTTGAAATAAAATATTTTCTTTATGTTGACGACCATATTTTTTCGGTTCACTACAGTTTTGTTTTCCAGCACCTGACATTCTTCAACTTTCATCTTGTTTCACAACCGTCCTTATCTTACTGTTTCTATGCGCACTGGATTCTTTGCGGGAACACCCTTTGTGCATAAATTCCACGTTCCCTCAACTCCATGCTAAATGATACCTTCATCCTTCCGCTCTTTTTACATCTTTGTTGTTGTGAAGGGAGCCTAAAACTAATTAATAATCCATCAAGTCGATTAAGGAAGGCTAAACTTAAACCATCGTGACGATATTTTACTAATGCTCTAGCTCGTAATACTGTTGCCATCATGGCCAATTAAATCAAGCTCGCAATTTCAAAGATATAAAATTCTTTGACTCTGTTCCATAGTTCCGTTGTACGCACTTGGAGGTCACAAACTATGCGATCGCTTCAATCTATTTCCATTCTTCGTACTTGAAACGTACGAAAATCAATGTGTTCAAGTATTCTATTAGTAATTTTTTTTCAACGAATGAGTCGAGAAAGTAGGATACGAGAGATAGCGAGAGAAACGTTGAAATCGTTAGAATCACGAAGGAATGAAAATACGCTTAATGACTCTGCTGAAAAGATTAGGGACTCGACATATACGAAACCGGAAAAACTTGCCAACTAATGGAGATTATCATTTTGTTTAACTGAAGCTTTTGTTTTTTTGACTCAAACTTTTGTGACTTGTTACCGCATAAAAAAGAAACAAACATCCCTTAGTTTTAATCTCCCCTTCAGAGATTGGAAATCGCAATTGCATTAAGGATTTTAAAAGCAAGCGATGTTTCTGCCTCCCCGGCCACAACGAAGACTTAGAAAGAGGGACCTTGCTGGGACAGAAACAACTAGTGTATCGACGCAACATACTCGGCGCACTAACAGAAAGTTATGAAAAAAAAAAAAGAGATACACTTGAGAGCATCGACGTTGAAAACCCCTCAACAAGTTAGCAATAATTGTTGGAAGTAACCCTTCCACACACAACGAGAGGTCCCCAGCCGATGCTAATGTGAGCTTTCTCCCCGTCTAAATAAAAAAGATCCGTTATCTCTCGATTTACTGGTCCATATTTCAGCCCCCACTACTAGTTTATCATGTTTCATGAACTTTTCCTACTTCCTATTGCTAGCCGCAGTGGACCTTGCGTAAAAACGCGTTGTGCAAATACTTCTCATTCTTGTGACTGCAGACTAAATAAGTACGTTCATTCTTTCTGTTCGAGTTGAACCTTCCTTGAGAGGAGGCCTATATAAATTTTTCTGATCTGGGATAACTGGAAGCAAGAGTGAGCACGAGAGAAAAATTTTTCAAAATTATCTGTAGCCGAGGTGATTCAACAATATCCCCCATACGGCGCCGGTCCTATAGCATAGGTTAGCCTAACTTGACTGAGCTAAACCTGTTGCTTATTTCATGCCTCCTGAAGGGAAGAAATTCCATAAGTAATGATCTAATTCTACATCTTCACTACAAAAAGGCTCATGGAAACACAAGGTAAATGGCCATCAGTTTATCACTAAACCGGGCACCCAAGCTTCTGTCAATTTAGAGCTTGAGCTTGGTCCTCCTCCAGTGACGCCTCTTGGCGTTGTACCTGAAATAAAATAATAGATATTAGAAATATATTTTCGCACATCTTTTTATAACATTGCGCTGGAACCACTCAATGACTCCTGAACATTTTTTAAAATCATTTCAATGATGCAAACTGCAAGAGAAAAATACCTGATTGACCACTTCCCATAAATTACATATTTCACTAAAGACAAACTTCACATGGTTAACTTGGGAATGGAACGTTTATGCATGAAAATAAATTTACTGCTGTTATTAGGTTGCTACCTTTCTAAAATTCATGAATCAAGCAATGGCGTCATAAAATTCAATCAAATATGAAGTTCAACTGAATACCTGACCTTGAAAACCGCTTTTAGTATTTAATCATACGTTTTAAAGTTTGGCTGAAGAAAAGAGGACAGAACTTGCCAGTACCCTAATGGTATGGACGGGAAAACTTATTTCTGTCTAAATGTTCTCACACGAGATACCCTGCGAATAGAAACACAAAATTTGAAGTACAGAACAACAGATGGTATAGAAAGTTTGAAATCTGAAGAAAGCAAAGTGGGCACGAAAGACTAAGTTACGCAAGTCACCACTTCATAAGATGAACGAACCCAATCCTTTCGTGCATCTTGTGCATTCCATTCGTTCATTCTTTCTTGTGCTGATAAAGGGCACAGAAGGACATTAGTAAAACAAGCTAAGATACTACACACATTTCAAGAATTGAAACTGACCACACAAAGGTTGCGAGTTTACTGATGTGATTGAACATATACGCGCGAAGTTTGAATTTGGAAGAAGACAACCATCGCTTCAGAGCAAACACATGAGGGCAATCTTACTCTAAGAAAACTCGAGAAGATAAAAAAACATGAAATATCAACTGTGTGGTCAATACTTCATTGAGCTAGTTTTTTTTGGACAAAATCCTTCAAGCGTGAATGCAGAAAAGCGAAACTAGAGCAATTAAAATATTTTGAAGAAAGTGATGCTCCAAAGCATGTCCTCTACTATACACATGTGTACAGTTAGTGCAGATCCAACTGAAAACTCTTCAGAACAGACACGTGCAGAATTGGTGCACATCTCAAATACAATTTGGTTGCTTCTGCGATCCAAAAACTTGGAATGACCAGCTTCTTAAGTCAACACCACAGATGAATACAACCTTGCTTTCTGCGCACATAGGATGGCACAGCTTGAGATATAAAATATGTAGATTGAAATAAAAAGGCAGTCAAAATTTCAACTGAAACCGAGAAATGAAATATTCTCTACTTTGTGCACAGAGCAATCCTACTATAAAAATTCACATAAGCATTATAAACTAGAGGCAACAACTGCTTCATTGATATTCTCATTGCTTGGGTGGTCAGTTGGGAAAATCTAGGCTGGTGCGTTTCACCTTCCACATATTCAACAGCTCATTTAAATGTTAAAAATTCCCAGGCAACAAAGTCGCCCAGCACAAGCCCTGAATTGTTTTGTTATCCACACATTACCCAAGAGCAACAAAACATAAGGTTGGAATGCCCTCTAGTCCTGCATGTACATCGTAATGTTGCTTCTTTTGTAAAAAATTACAGTGGCGTCAGTGATGAGCAATACGAATGCTTTCACTACAATTAAGAATGTCATCTGGAGGGAAATACATGCAAAAGCTCATCATTGCTTGACTACTAGGTTAACCATTCCAGCAAAAGGAACTGGCTTAAATTTCTAACCAGGCCATGAGCAAGTTATCTCTCTGCAAGTACCTATATCTCTTAACATAATTTCACTTTAGACTAACATTGCCATAGTTCTCTTTCACAACAAAATTGAAGCATTTCGAAACAAAGTCATTAAATAAAGACTATAAGGAAAAAAAAGAATTAGCTACTCAAATATTTTGTTTCTCAGGAAAACCTGATCAATTGCTTGGGTCATGCACACTCGGCAACCATGGGAACAAATTTTTGTTCACATCAGAAGTGGTCTCATTATGGAGATACATTCAGAAGTATTTAAGCAGTGCAACCCTCACTTTCCTCACAATGACATAAATAAACTCAGTGAAAGAAGTGCCGATCAATAAAATTAACTAGAGTTGCCCACAATAATTAGCCCAAGGCAAGCATAAATTAGGTTCCCTACACTTTCTATTAAAGAAAACTCAAGCCAGTATTCGAGTGCACAAAATCATATTTCCTTTCACAAACCACAAGGACACTCACTTGATTTTATTTCCGGTCATGTTTCTGATCCAAGGAGGGATGGGCCGGTTCTGCTTCATTTTCTTAGCCAGCTTCATTTTAATCCGGAAAGTTTTGTTGGATGCCTGCAGAAAAAATGAAATATAATTTCACATATTTTTAGAGCAGAGCTTTATTGACTCATCTTCTTGGCACAACTTAATAGCACTGAAGTCCTCAACACCAGCACATTTTCATCATCAGATAAAGATCTCAAAGACAATGACAAATGAAGACCATGGATACAGTGTGTCTTGCTCATGAACGACAGAGAATAAAAAAGTTAATATAATTAAATTAAACAATACTTTAGCCGAGTCAGACAACTAAATAAACCTAACCCATAAAAAATCCAAACACACATGAGTCAAGTGTATGTGCTTTCAACAATTTTCCTGTTTTGATTGAAAAAGACGATTCAAAAAATGAAACCTTCCAACTCTCAGGATGAGAACAATTTTTAAGCATCTTTCTTTTGAATTGCTTCACTACAAAAATTCTAAAAACTCAATAGTTTTGATTTCTAATTTCAGTTGCAAAAATAGACAACATTTACTTATAATTGCATTATACTATTATTGTTGGTTTAGAAGTTTCAATCTGAATTTTCTTCACAACAATGTATTAGCTCATATTTAAAACATTGACAAGATACCCGCAATTTTAATCATGTCAATGCCATCAATTCTCAACAATTTTCATTTATTGCACATCAAGAAAACATTTTGAGCTCAGATTTGAGCTAAATTTATTTCCTTTGCAGGACACACTCAACATTTGTGCACAATTATTGGTCAATATTCAATTCAAAGACTTGTACTTTCATCAAAAAAATTAGGTTATTGGAGACATTTCATGATGTTTCACAGGAATGACATTGTGCTTGAATATGCTCAGTTTATGAAATATTCTTTGAAGCTGTAGGAATGGTGTATATAAAATTAAACTAACCTAAGTTATTAGTTAAATAAACTAACCTAAATTTGGTAAGAGGACCAAAAATCCAGAATTTTTGACCCCATATAATAAAAAGCGAAAACAGGAAATTAAAAATTTGAAACCGTAACTTTGTTTACAAAGCTTCAAGGATTACTAAACTGTCTTTGGTTTTATTTTAGCATACAAACTCAATGAGTTCTATTCAGTCACAATATCAATAGAAATGAACTAAAAAAAACAATATGTCCAATTTAAAAAAAAAAACTAAGGCCTAAATTGGAAAAATGAATAGAAGAAATTGTGTTTCTTTTTAAAAGTTACATATAGTAGTCAAATTTTATAAGAATCAGACTAGGTACATATATAAAATTTCATAAATTGAATACAAAAAGAAATTTATTCATTTATAGAGTAAAAGTCATTTATGAATATGAAGTTATGCATGGAGATTATCAAAATAAAAACTGCATTCAGTTACATAAATTGGCCATTATATTACACCTCAACAAAATTCATGTTTTTGCCTTATACCTTACCTTTCAACAATGAAAGGAAGACTAGTCATTGACTTTTTATGCTAGAACAAAACCAAAAACAGTTTGAGAATCCTTGGAACATTCCTAACCAGAGTACAGTAGCAAACTTCCAAATTGAACAAAAATTTTTTTAATAAGCGCGAAGTCTAACAGTGTATATTGGAGTTAGCAATTATATAGCATGTAAAAAAAAACATTAAGTTACAAATGTAAACATTTCCTACCATACTTTAGTTAGAAATGCTTTAAGGGTTCAAAAACTGTTTGGTTTTGTTCTAGCATAAAAACTCAATCACTTGTCTTCTTTTGAAATATCTATATAAATGTACCAAAAAACTAATTTTTTTGTATTTAAAAAAAGGCCTAAATCAGAAAACTTATGAGTAAAAAAAAAATCTTTTCAACAAATACATATCCCAACCAAATTTAAAACAAATCCGATGAAAAAATTGAAATTAGATCGAAATAAACGAGTTTTCTTCTATGCACTTTCAGTCCGAAATGAGTATTTAATGAGTTATGGCGCTAGGTTTAGTTTTATCTTTGATGACGAATGCACTCGAATAAACAGCTAGGTACTCATGGAATTTATAATTTTTGTTGCCTGAACCAGGATAACATTTTTAAATAAACAACTCTTCTTCTATACACTTTTTTTGTCAAACGAGTATTTAACAAGGTATAGCGGTAGGTTTGGTTTCATCTTTGATAGCAATCGTGCTGGAAGCGAGTGCGCATTGCAGTGTTGCTGTCCGACGTGCTCCTTGAATTACTGGTAAATGTTGAGGAGTTGACCATAATTGATTTTCAACTTTTGGATGCTTGAACATTGTTAATGAGATTAAAAGAAACAACTTTTCTTCAATGCACTTTCCGGCGCAAATGAGTAATTTTGAAGTTAGAGCGGTAAATGAGTTACCAGAATAAGGGAAGCAAACACCCTATTACAAACTTAAAGAGGTTGGGTCGTGAGGGGTAGCCACAGTTCTTCTAGTGAGAATTGTGAATAAAGTGAAATTCTGGCATGCATAAACGTATTTACATTTACCATATGAGGCAGGAAAAATGCAAAAGCTCCACAGCTCCTACCGCTATATAAGCTCCAAGATGGCGACCACCATGGGCGCCGCCATCTTGGAGCCTATGTAAACAAGATTGCAGTTGTCACCCAAATGTGTGTTTTAGAAGCTTTATTTATAATTTTCACTAAAAGAACTGTGACTACCCCTCACGATCCAACCTCTTTCCGTTTGTAATATGGTGTTTGCTTCCCTTATTTATTTTTTCCCGCCTCAAACACTTGACTTCCGGTAACTCCTTTATTCCACTATAACTTCTACCATAAAATACTCATTTGCCTCTGAAAGTGCATTGAAGAAAAGTTGTTCCTTTCCATCTCAGTAACAATATTTACACATTTACATATGGAAAATCAATTATGGTCAACTCCTCAACATTTACCAAATTACTTGCCGCTTCAAACACTGGAGCCCGGTAAGTCATTTACCGTTATAACTAATAATGTACTCATTTGAGATGGAAAGTGCATAGAAGAAAACATTTATTTCAATCTAATTAACTATGCTTAGGCATCAAAATTTACAAAATCGATAACCGACATATCCTTATGATTTACCCAAGTAAGTTATTTAGATTTTGATGCTTTCATACACCTATCACTGCAAAGATTTAACAACAATCTTGACCAGATCTGTCTCTTGCAGTATAATCACTCCAGGAACGCTTACAAATTGTTGTTAAACTACAACTCTGATACCCAATCTACTTAATTTCAACTTAGATATACAATGCAGCAATGCAAGTTAAATAATGTTACATTGACAACAAATGTCAATTGTATGCAAATACAAATAGGGCTTAGTTACATTACAATATTTACAACACTTGCTAACAGATTTTAAAAAATGATGCATAATTCATTGTAGTTTCATAGGTCAATATTGAGTTTAGGTGATGTGGGAAAATTAAGCATTCCGTTTCACATAATCACTCAAGAAGCCCATTCAAGAACGTTTTACATGAATGACATTTTTTCCGCTGATGTATTATTTTTGAATTATTAAACTTTCAAATAGGCTTTTGGGCGCCAAGGAAGCAAGCGCGCCATGCGGAATTTAATAACATAAGCTAACCCTCTATTACAAACGTAAAGAGGTTGGGTCATGAGGGGGAGGCACAGTTCTTTTAGTGAAAATTATAAATAAAGCTCCTAACCGACCCATTAGGGTATTGATCGCAATCTTGGAGCCAGCCGAAGTAAACAAGATTGCGATCGTCACCCTAATGGGTTGGTTAGAAGCTTTATTAATAATTTTGGTAAATGTGAAGTTTAATGCAATCACAGAAAATAATTCTGATTCTAGGAATCACTAGAGGAACCCATTTAAGAATGTTTCACATGAATGACATTCTGCTTGCTGATGCATTATTTTTGAATTATCGAACTTAAAGTTGGCCTTCACTCGCGAAATGAAGCAACGAAATTTAATTAATAACGGAATCTAATCCCCTATTACAAACGTAAAGAGGTTGGGTCGTGAGGGAGAGGCACAGTTCTTCTAGTGAAAATTATAAATAAAACTTCTAACCCACCCATTAGGGTGACGACCGCAATCTTGTTTATATCAGCTCCAAGATGGCGACCACCATAACCGCCGCCATCTTGGAGCCGATGTAAACAAGATTGCGGTAGTCACCCTAATGGGTGGGTTAGAAGCTTTATTTATAATTTTCACTAGAAGAACTGTGCTTCCCCCTCACGACCCAACCTCTTTACGTTTTAATAGCTTCCGTTATTGATTAAACTCCGTTTCGCGCGCTCGTTTCCTTTGGGCGCAAAGGCCAACTTCAAAGTTCAATAATTTGAAAATAACGCATCAGCAAGCAGAGTGTTATTCTTGTAAAACGTTCTTAAATGGGTCCCCTTAGTGATTCTTTAGAATCAAATAATTATTTTCCATGATTGCATTAACCTTCACATTGACCAATTTTCACTAAAAGAACTGTGCCTCCCCCTCACGACCCTACCTCTTTACGATTGTAATAGGGGGTTAGCTTCCGTTATTAATTAAATTCTGCTTGGTGCGCCCGCATCTTTAGGCGCGCTAAGTTACCGCTCCAACTCGAAAACTAAGCATCAGCGGAAAAAATGTCATTCCTATAAAACGTTTTTAAATGTGCTGAAGTGACTAAGTGAAATGGAATACTTAATTTCCAACATCACCTAAACTCAATATTGACTGTTTCATAAAAGTGTTTGAAACTCCTTCACAATAAACTTTGGTAAATCTGAAGGATATGTCAGTTATCGATTTTGTAAATTTCTATGCCTAAGCATAGTTAATTGACTTAAATTGAAATAAACAAGTTTTCTTCTATGCACTTTCCGTCTCTCAAATGAGTATTTTATTAGCTAAAGCGGTAAATGAATTACCGCAACTCCAGTGTTTGAAGCAGCAAGTAATTCAAGGAGCACGTCGGACAGCAACACTGCATTGCGTACTCGCTTCCAGTGCGATCGTCATCAAAGACAAAACCAAACCTACCGCTATACCTCGTTAAATCCTCATTTGACAAAATAAGTGTATAGAAGAAAAGTTGTTTATTTCGATGTTATTACCATGATTCAGGCAACAAAAATTCGAAAATCGATGAGTAGCTGTTTCTTTGAGTGCATTCGTCATCAAAGACGAAACTAAACTTACCGCTATGAATCGTAAAATACTCGATTTGAGACGGAAAGAACATGAAAGAAATCATATTTATTTTGATGCAATTAGTTAGGTTCAGGCAGCAAAAAGTGGAAAAACAATAACTGACATATGCTTCAGATTTACTTAAACTTTTAGACAACTTGCCTGAAAAATTAGAAAAGTAACATTTTCAAATTTCAGACATTCAGAATATGAGTTATAGCATCACTATTCACTCTGGATTTTTTCTACGTTCTTTACATAGCATTAAAACTCCACAGTAGCATTACTACAACGTAACTTATAATAGCTTCCTTCAACGGATATATATCAACCACTAACATGATAGAATATATAATTTTTCATGCAACTATGAATATATCTCTCATTAACTGCACTACATATTCACAGCACTTCAAATATTCTTCATTCCACGTCTCAACATCAAAGATGATGTAGCAAACTTTAAATACAAGGTTTCACAAATTCAACCCTAACCAAACTACAATTTAGCACCAGTTATAACCTAATTAGCGTTTGATAGAGCTACACAACACATCACTACAACCACAAAATTTATCAACGAATTTATTAACAGTTTACCTAAGTTCACTTTCATCAACTATCTCATATGAAAGAAAAAAACTGCTGCCTTAAAATACTAAAATTACCATGATTGTTGACACAAATTCACTTAGTTAACTGCTACACGCAAGCCACTTTACAACAAATGACTGAAGGCAAATACAGAGTGGATGTTGCCAGATTCAGCTGGTCTGGTGTTGTTCGAAAAAGATATTAAACTGGATATTTAGTTATCAACTTTAATTACAACTAACACAAGATTAAAAAACACAAATATTAGCTGTTTTTCAATATTAAATTACAAGTGTGATAATTTTTAGAAAAAATTTTACATTGAAATAATCATTTGTAAGGAACATTATCAACGATGAGGGCGATTACATATTTAAAAAAAGACCATTTAGGTATCGACATGACATACTTTAGCAATTTTTTCCATTTTTCATTGATTTTAACGGGAGAATACTAATCTTTCAAAAAATGTATATATATAGCAAAGAGATTCTGAAAGTTGTAATCGGTTATTCAAACACCATTCAAAATTACAAACTATATATAAACAAATCAAAAGAATTATGCATTAGTCAGTTACTCTTTACCTAATCTAAGACTAAAAGGTTTTTAAAGCCCCCATGTGAGGGGATGGGTTTCTACAACTCTCCCACCGTGGTCCGGTACGAGTCGTAGGAGGCGACTGAAGTAGACGGAGTGAGAGGACTGTCGGGATTTCTGACCGTTGGGGTAGTTTGAACTTAAATATTAGTTCTTGACGGCCAAAAAACTCGAACAATTCTCGATAGTGATCTGGGAAAATTATGAGAGGGATAATGAAAAACGGATTTGGACTCAGCTTATTTCAGGTGGAGTTTATTGGAAGAGGAAACCAGGAGGTCTTCGACGAGCTTGACTGAAAATCCCAGTGAGGTCCGGAGTGCCGGTGGTGAGCTTTGGTGATCACTGGCGTCGCTGTCGGGTTTTTATGGCTCCGCCGCTGGGTGGTTCAGTGTAAATATTAATTTGAACGGCTAAGACAAAAAACTCGATCGATTCTCGAAATGTTCGGGGAGGATTACGAGAGGGTTAATGAAAAGCGGTTTTTGGACTCAGCTCGTTTTTAGGTGGAGTTTATTTGAAGAGGGAACCAGGAAAACTGGCTTCTTGGATCTTGATCTCGGAGAGCTTGTCTAGGTGGGCAATCCTTGCCGGAGGACCAGGCTGGCGTTGACGAAGGCCGGCACGCGATGGAGTAGGCACGGTGATTGAGTTTGATTTGGGAAGTTGAATTTGGCAATTTGAGATGATTGAGCGAGAGTCAATGACGTAGTTCAGGAATAAATAATGACTCCAAAATAAGATGGGTGTGAGTGAGCAAGTAAAATCAGGCTCATGTGAGCAGAATCAAGTCGGCACATTAGCAGGGGCAAGTTGAATTACTTGCTCAGATTAGTAGTAGTAAGTTTAGTCACTGCTTGTGTGAGAATAGCATTTAGCAATCATCATGGCGCTCAGGAAAAAAAAGAAAACCCAGGGAGATTCAAAGCTGTGAGGGTGTGTGTATGGCGATGATGTAGAGGTCCTGCAAAGGAGTCCAAGATGCTGGGTGAAACAATCCAGGAGAGACATCAAGACATTCCACTACTGAAAATCCAACATAATAATGACAACTCTTCCCACACGGAGAAATCCGAGAAACTCCTACAGGTTCGACTCAAGCTATTTTAGGAATCTCACCTTTGGCAAACTCAAAAGAGATAGGACAGATTTTAGGTTGACAGATTTTTAATCAAGAATTAAATTGTTTAATCACTAATGCCTCTGGCTTTAAATTCCGAGTGTTAGGCTAAGAATCTTCGGTAATAAAGATCGTGATTCCTTACAGAGACTACGGGCAAGTAAACACGAGACCTACAGAATATCGTAAAAATATCAAGTGACTGCACTTTTGGCAAGCAGTAAAAACACATAAAAAATCCTAAAGTTCATGGATAAAAATCCTAGTAAAAAATCCTGGTATATCAATTTTGCATTAATAAAGAAATTAAGGAATAATATATATCCCAAATGATAAAGAGGAAAAGGAAAACTAAGCATTGAATTCACAGGCGGAAAATACGCGAAGAAGGCAAACACGAAAGCACAAAGGTTCAGTGTGTCGAATTAGCCGGCGGCTATACGCGTCGGCCTCAGCCAGACCCGCCAGCAATTTGCACACACTTAAGATAGGCAGATGGTGGTGGTGGGTGTTTTTGTCACAAGAATGCGATGAGTTATATTAAATTTTATTGAAATGTTTTTTATATTGAAATAAGTGCGATTTACGTAAAGGTTTGCAAGAATATGGAATTAAGAAATGAAATTCCAAAATTTATCAAGCATAGGCATGAATACTTTTCGTGATTTGAACTACTGCTAGTCGGTTTGTAAAAAGAGAATAAATGCTACTTATAACACATGCCTATGGTATTTGTAGTCACAGAGTAGTAGCAAGAGGCGGCGGTGCGAGGTTCCGCCATTACACAAAGACGCTATCGGCTACGAACGCCGGCAAAACTCGCCGCGTTCATTCCGAGTAGAGATTATCGTAGATTAGTAGATTACCATAGAGAAAAGGAACGAACATGATTATGCTTTGATAATAAAATCATGACACGGAAATATCTGACGCAAAATTCTACGCTAAATCACATTGAGAAAAAAAACAAAGCACTGAATGAGAAACACATGCTACATCGCGATTTCCACGCATAACTACGTATCGTAACACACTGCCTGTCACTTATTAGTAATCACTGAACACGAAGAATGAACACGACTATCTTCCAACACTGATTACTCACGTGACGAAGAAGGAACACGATTATTTTCTAACACTTTTAAACTCACGAGAATTTGCTGAAACACCGCTAAGTAGGACGCCAGAGTAAGAATGGCTTTTTTGAAAGAAGAGACGCGCAACTGCGCAATGTTGCCACCAGAGGGCTTCTCTCTCGAGAAATGTCAAGTTTATTTTTATTATTTCATGCATTTACACAAAAACTTCAATGATGGTGGATTAGAAGTAGAAAATAATTAATAATAAATTAGAGTAATATTTTTAATGCTACTAATTAATTTATTTAAGTATGAATAGCGAATTTCTAATTTTTACGCTTATGTAGCGGTATGCTACATCGCTCCGGCCGGTGGATGAGATTTTTAAGTGTATCGAGTTCAGTATATTCAATTTACTGTGGGCAATTTTAAACAAGCACAACAATCGGTGCGTAGCTATTTGTGTGGGCGAAACATGCTTAATTTTGGAGCAGGTGAGTTTGATCAAGGTGCCGAGACTGATGGCGATGATGACGCTTGGTTTGAATAGTACTTAGATCCCGGCACGCGGAATTCAGCGAATGCAAAGCTAATTCAATGGTGCCCGTAATTAGAGAATATATCAGGCTAAAGGCCCAGAGCATAGCCAAATCCAAGTTAAGTAGAAGAACCAAAAGCGGCCCAGAAGCGGCCCAGGAGCGGCCCAGAAGAGGCCCAGGGAGAATGTTGTAAATGGTGTGTGTGATGACGTTGAGGTCCTGTAAGGGCAGAGGGGCTGGATGAAACGTTCCAGGAGAGACATCAAGACATTCCACCACTGGCAATCCAACATAATAATGACAACTCTTCCCACACGGAGAACTCCGAGAAACTCCTACAGTTTTGACACCAGCTACTTTTAAAGATTCTCACTTTTGGCAACTCAAGGAGATAGGACAGATTTTTGGTTGACAGATTTTAACAATAAATAAATTGTTTAAACTGTTTAGCTGTCAAAACTGTTCACTAATGCCTCTGGCTTTAAAAAATCTGAGTATTAGGTTTAAGAACTTCCGGTAATAAAGATCGTGATTCCTTACAGCGACTACGGGCAAGTGAGCACGAGATCTACGGAATATCGTGAAAATCTCAAGTGACTGCACTTTTGAAAGCAGTAAGAACAAACATAAAAATCCCACAGTTCATGGATATAAATCCTACTGAAAAATCCTGGTAGATATCCTTTGCGATAATAAAGGAATTAAGGAATAATATATATCCCCAATGATAAAAGGAAAAGGAAAACCTAAGCGTTGATTTCACAGACGGAAAATACGCGAAGAAAGAAAAAACGAAAGCATGAAAGTTCCGTGTGGCGATTTAGCCGGGCGGCTTTACGCGTCGGCCTCAGCCGAAGCCGCCAGCAATTTGCACACACTCAAGATAGGCAGATGGTAGTGGGTGTTTGTCACAAGAATGCGATGAGTAAAATTAAATTTTATTGAAATGTTTTATATTGAAATAAATGCGGTTAAGTAAAGGTTTCAAATAGTATGGAATTAAGAGATGAAATTCCAAAACTTATCAAGCATAGACAGGAATACTTTTCGTAATTTAAGACTACTGCAAGTCGGTTTGTAAAAAAAAGAATAAATGCTACTATAACACATGCCTATAGTATTTCTAGTCACAGAGTAGTGACAAGAGACGACGGTGTGAGGTTCCGCCATTAAACAAAGCGCTATCGACAACGAAAGCCGGCAAGTTCAGCCGCGTTCGTTCCGAGTATCGAATCATGAATGGAACTGCAGGTATATACTATTATCGTAAAGAAAAGGAACGAACATGATTATGCTTTGATAATAAAATCATGACACGGAAATGCAATGCACATCTGACGCAAGATTTTACGCTAAATCACGTTGAGAAACCAAACAACACACTGAATGAGAACATGCTACGTCACAATTCCTACGCATAACAACGTATCTTAACAACACTGCACTGTCAACTATTAATACTCACTGAACACGAAGAAAGAACACGATTATTTTCTAACACTGATTACTCACGTGAACGAAGAAAGAACACGATTATTTTCTAACACATTTAAACTCACGAGAATTTGCTGTGACACCGCTAAAGTAGGACGCCAAAGTAAGAGTGGCTTTTTGAAAGAAGAGACGCGCAACTGCGCAGTATTGCCACCAGAGGGCTTCTCTCGCGAAAAATGGAAATTGTTATTTTATCGTCTCATGTATTTACACAAAAACTTCAATGATTACGAATTAGAAGTAGAAAATAATTAATAATAAATTATAGTAAGATTTTTAATGTTAATGATTAATTTATTTCAGTGAGAATGGCAAATTTCTAATTTTTACGCTTATGTAGCGGTATGCTACAGGACTGGGGATCCCCTTCTCTGTAATGATTTTCCCGAGAAGCAGCAGGCCAATGAAGGGACTGAGAGGGGTCGAAAGACCACTGAAACCCTAATACTAGGATCTATGAATGTAAGGGGGTGTGGAAGTAGAGCAACTGAGAGTAAGAGGAAGGAGATCGGAAGATTGATGATAAGCCAGAAAATGGATGTGTTAGCCCTGAGTGAGACGAAATTGAAGGCTAGTGGTGAGTTGATGTTTGGGGGTGTGGGGGGAGAGTATCTGGGGTGCGTGGGGGGCATGGGAGAGAGGGTGTGGCTATATTATTGAGTGTAAGAGTCAGAGAGAAAGTAGTTGAATTTAGTGAGTGGTAAGCATGAATAATGTGCGTGCGAGTGAAATGGGGGGTAGCGTCATGGGGGTTTGTGAGCGCGTACGGACCGGAATCGGAGAGGAGTGGGAGGGAGAGAGAGGAGTTTTGGGAGAAGTTGTCCGAGTGTGTTGCAGGAGTGGGGAATGGTTGTAGAGTTGTTATGATGGGGGACACCTGAATGCGAGAGTGGGTGATAAGGTGGTGGATGGTGTTGTTTGTAGGTATGGAGTAGCTGGGGTGAATGAGAGTGGTGAATACTTGGTAGAGTTATGTGTGGAAAGTGAGTTAGTGATTGGGAATAGTAAGTTTGAAAAAAAGTATAAACAAGTATACATATGTTAGGACAAATGGAGGTATGATAGTGGAGAGAGTATTGATGGATTATATTTTCGTTAGCAGGGGAGTGATGGGCCGTTTGCTCGATGTGCATGTGTTCCGGGTTGAGACGAATGGGATATCGGATCATTACTTGGTCGGAGGAAAGTTGAGAGTAAGTGGAGTGTGGGGAGGAGTAATAAGGAGGAGAGGAAGGGAGGTGTTACGTGCAAGCAAGTTGCATGATTCTGAGCGTGAGTGTGAGTATCAGGAGAAGATGGAAGTAGAGTATGGGAGGGTGAAGGTAAGTGAAGTTGGTGGAGTGAAAGGGGAATGGAAGTTGATTAAAGATGCGGTGGAAAAATGTGCAACAGAAGTGTGTGGGTATTATGAAGTGGAAAGCCCTACACTAGAGCACAGCATAGGTTCCACATAGACACAACATAGTTATAGTACTGAACAAAATAGACAATGCAATGACACAGCAAGTTAGGTAAATAGTTCACTCACCTCTTGGATACCTTAACTTTATACTCAATTGGCGGTACTGTGGCTAGTGAGATTAGAGCAGAGATAGACGGGAAATGTATAGAATAGAGTAGAATAGAATTATTACATTAGTTTAGAACTTAAGAAGTTAGATACCAACCTATTATGGAGTGGATAGCCCTACACTAGAGCACAGCATAGGTTCCACATAGACCGAACATAGTTATAGTACTGAACACAATAGAAAATGCAATGTTACAGCAAGTTAGGTAAATAGTTCACTCACCTCTTGGATACCTTAACTTTATACTCAAATGGTGGTACTGTGGCTAGTGAGAGTAGAGCGGGGATAGACGGAAATATATAGAATAGGATAGTATAGAATTAGTACATTAGTTTAGAAATTAAGAAGTTAGATACCAACCACAGTATGTACTTATATACACACACTCGGCCAACATGTACTTGTTGTTGAACCCGAGGCCAATAGCAGACTGACTTGCGAGTGTTGCTCTCTCGAGCGTTGCCAACTTATGGTCTCTCTAACTAGAACTTACACTACTCGCTATATTACACCCCTATCTCCTTAATTAGAAACCCTCCCCCTGTATCCCCAGTCCCCTTATTCCATATAGTCAATCCTAAAGGTCCATTCTCACCACAGGCTTCCGAGCCCGGGTAGACCTGCGTGAGATGTTAGCACTTGGAGGCTCGTGCATCCTAGCCTCCTGGGTGGGAGTCGGGTAATCAGGTGTTCCGGTGTCAGGTTCATTGGTCGGAGGTGGTGGGTATGAATTTTGAGCAGGTTGTGGAAACACGATGGTTTCCTCCGTAGGTTGTTCCAAGGGTTCAGGGATGGTGTTCGAGCAGGTAATAACTTGGTCCTGGTGTCGACGAACGACCTCTCCCCCCTTCAGTTGGCACTTGTAGGATACCGGGCCTGTTTTCTCAATGGTGGTAGCAGGGGTCCATTTTGGGGAACCCGGCGTGTATTGACGGACCATCACAGGAGACTCCGGCGGAATATCAACCGCGCGAGACCCTGGGTGGTATCTTTTCTGAGCGTCCTGGCGTTGAGCAACTTTGGACGCGATTGCTTCTGACGGCGAAAGCAGATCAAGACGAGAGCGAACTTTTCTGCCTAACATCAGTTCGGCGGGCGTAACACCTGTTGTCGTGTGGGGTGTCAGCCGATAGTTGAACAGAAACCGGTCTAGTGCTAGGCGTAGGGGTTCAGTTGACTTTCGAATATTCTTCTTGAAAGTTTGTACCATGCGCTCTGCCAGTCCATTAGTTGAAGGGTGGTATGGTGCGCTCGTAATATGTCGCATACCACATGCCTTCACAAATTCTTGGAATTCAGCCGATGTGAAACACGTTGCATTGTCAGAAACAATTGTTACTGGAAATCCAAATGTCGCAAAAGTGTGTTTCAGGCACGAGATCGTTTCGCTAGAGGTTGTAGTAGATGTGGGAAAAATTTCAACCCACTTAGAGTGTGCATCCACGATCACTAGATAGTATTTTCCATCCATTGGGCCCGCGTAGTCAATGTGTATGCGATGCCAAGGCTTCGCAGGCCATTCCCACGGATGGAGTTCAGCTTTCGTTGCTGCAGCTCGAGTGCTCAGGCACTCGCTGCATGACTTAGTCGTTTCTTCTAGATCTTTGTCCAGCAGCGGCCACCATACATAGCTGCGAGCTAACTTCTTCATCCTGGATGATCCAGCATGGCCAGAGTGCAGTTCGTCCACAATGGCTTGTCTGAGAGCTTGGGGTACAATAATTCTTGCTCCCCAGAGCACACAGCCATTTTGTGTGGACAATTCGTCTCGCCTCCTAGTATACGGAGCGAGATCAGGGTCACCAATTACCGTCGAAGGCCAGCCTACTTGACAGTATTTGTATACCTTTGAAAGTACTGAGTCCCTTAGGGTGCCGTCGCGGATGTGGGTGCTGGTGACTGGAGCTGACTCGAGGAAATTTACTAAGGACGTCCATTCCGCAGGAATAGGTGTGGCTTCCTCGGGAGTTGTCAAAGGTAGACGACTGAGAGCATCAGCTGTGCCCAACAGCACGCCGGACCGGTGACGCAAGGAAACTTGTAGGACTGCAGTAGTAAAGCCCACCTTTGAATGCGCCCGGATGCCATCGGAGAAATGCTTCTACCCGGATCAAATAGTCCTAACAAAGGTTTGTGGTCCGTAACCACAGTGAAATCCTGTCCCCACAGGTAGCAATGAAATTTTCGAAGTGCGAACACCATAGCTAGGGCTTCTTTCTCAGTTTGAGAGTAGTTGCGTTCTGTTGCTGTTAGAGTTCGGGAGGCAAAATAGGCGGGGCGTTCAATCCCATCAATCAGGTGACACAGCACCGCTCCCACACCATACGCACTACTGTCCGCCACTACCACTATGGGTTTCTGAGGGTCAAAATGGACTAGAGTCTGAGAGTCCAGGAGGGCTTGTTTAGATTTCTGGAAGGCTCTCTCCTGACTTGCATCCCATTTCCAAGGGGTTTTGTCTCTCAGTAAGGTATTTAGGGGCTCCAGCATAGTTGCAGATGATTTTAGAAATTTCCTATAGAAATTTAGCAGCCCAAGGTAGGCTCTCAGTTGAGTTACATTAGTAGGGGCTGGTGCATTCTGGATTGCTGCTACCTTCTCTGCAGTGGGGTGCAATCCATCCTTGTCAATTTGGTATCCAAGGTAGGATACCTGTGGCACTCCAATTTGGCATTTATCCATTTTCAGTTTTAGTCCTGCCTCCTGTAGTTTAGATAAGACTTGATAGAGACGCTTGTTGTGCTCTTGCTCATTAGTGGCACTCACCAGGACGTCATCCAGGTAGCAGAACACTCCTGGGAGGCCCTGCAATAGTCCTTCCATGGCACGCTGAAAGATTCCAGGTGCGGACGCAATTCCAAAACTGAGACGGTTGTAGGCAAATAAACCTCTGTGGGTGTTTATTACCGTGAGTTCCTTGGAGTCTTCATCCAAGGGTAGTTGAGCGTATGCCTGAGACATATCTAGCTTGGAGTATATAACTCCTCCTGCTAACCCGCTAAATAGATCTTCCACTCTGGGTATAGGGTAGGTATCAAGCCTAGTGGCTCTGTTGACTGTTAATTTGTAGTCCCCACAGATGCGGATGCTTTGATCAGCCTTGAGCACAGGGACGATCGCCGCTGCCCATCTCGAGTATTGTACAGGGGTGAGCATACCTTCCTGCACCAGTCTATCAAGTTCTTCCTCCACCTTAGGTCTCAGTGTGTAAGGCACGTTCCTGGCCTTACAAAACTTTGGTGGTACGGCTGGATCTACTTCTATTTTGAAATTCCTTCCCTTAAAGCAACCTAGACCTGGTTGAAAAAGGTCAGGGAATTTATTTGCTAACTCTTCAGGGCAGGTAGTCCATTTGTTGACATTATTTGATACTATAGTTAGCCCAAGGGAATCAATCAGGTCCCTACCCAGCAAAGCTGGCCCCTCCCTGTCTACAATCACAAAAGTTGCTAGTTGAGGAACCATATTACCAGGTTCACGCTGGATGTTAGCCCTAATCTCTCCGCAAACTACTAGCTCCGCTCCCCCATAAGTCCTAAGCTTAACATCAGAAGGTCTCAGCTCGGGTCTTGACTTAGCTGGTATTTTAGAGTAGGTGGCCATTGAAAGGATAGACCTGGCAGCACCTGTATCTACCTCCATCTCTAATGGCACACCATTTAGTAACAATTTTATTTCGATTTGGGGTTTCATTTCCTCGGCTATTGAGAAAATCTCTCCATAACAGCCTAGATTAGCAACTGGATAGTCTGCACAGGTTGCATTGTTAGTTCTATTAGGGTTAGGGTGGTGTTCCCTCCCCCTTTTTTCATGCATAGCATGCACAAAATTATTTTTGTTGCCTTTAGCAGAATTTTGATTTTTCAATTTAAAGCAACACTTCTTAAGATGGCCTTTTTGGCCACAACCATGACAAACACTGTCTTTATAGGGGCAATCTCTACGCCAGTGCAGATTACCACAGCCGCTGCATGCTGATTTGGGGCTAGCTTGAGCCTGAGTTTTAGCCCTGAGGCTTTACTGCAGTTTGCTTTACTCTATGCTGGCCCACATTTAGTATGGAATTAGGGTGCCTTAACACAACCGTCTCCTTCAGTTGAGTTTCTTTGGCAGTTGCCAGATCCACGGCTTTTTTCCATGTGAGGTCTGCTTCATTAAGCAAACAGTTTTGAACATCATTAATGGCCACACCCAGTATTAACCTATCAAGAAGCGTCTCTTCCAGAACTTCCTGTTTGAAATTACAGGTGTCTGAAAGGGCCTTTAAGCTAGCCACAAAATCAGCAATGCTCTCCCCTTGTTTCTGGTTCCGCTTATGGAACCTAAACCTTTCAAAGATCTGGTTGCGTGTCGGCTTAAAATGCCGTCTTAACGCTTCCATGATCCCCTCATAGGTAGCGTCTAAAAGTTTTTTAGGTGAGAGTAGGTCTTTGGCTAACCTAACAATTTTAGGACCCACCAGAGCAATAAATGTTTTAGCTTTATTTGAATCTTCCACTTTATTAATACTCAGGAAACAGTTCAGCATGACTTCATATTCTGGAAATTCTTCCTCTAAAGGATTGAATTCTCCCACTGAGCCTAGCATTGGCATTTTTACCCAGCTTTACAGCTAAATGTCAGATATCTACCTGAAATAGTAGTAGCAACAATATCAGTTGCAAGAGTAGCCCATTTAAGAGACTGTAATAATACACCTTGTTAAAAAAAAAAATCAGAAATTTACAGCATCAATACTCTAGTCACTGAATAATAATATAAATTCTGAGTTCCTTCATTAGTCTAGCCTCTCCCAATAGTTCTACAAAAAAAATCCTCGTCGCCAGTATTATGGAGTGGATAGCCCTACACTAGAGCACAGCATAGGTTCCACATAGACCGAACATAGTTATAGTACTGAACACAATAGACAATGCAATGTTACAGCAAGTTAGGTAAATAGTTCACTCACCTCTTGGATACCTTAACTTTATACTCAAATGGTGGTACTGTGGCTAGTGAGAGTAGAGCGGAGATAGACGGAAATATATAGAATAGGATAGTATAGGTTTAGTACATTAGTTTAGAACTTAAGAAGTTAGATACCAACCACAGTATGTACTTATATACACACACTCGGTCAACATGTACTTGTTGTTGAACCCGAGGCCAATAGCAGACTGACTTGCGAGTGTTGCTCTCTCGAGCGTTGCCAACTTATGGTCTCTTTAACTAGAACTTACACTACTCGCTATATTACACAACCACAGTAGGTAATTATATACACACTCGGTCAACATGTACTTGTTGTTGAACCCGAGGCCAATAGCAGACTGGCTTGCGAGTGTTGCTCTCTCGAGCGTTGCCAACTTATGGTCTCTCTAACTAGAACTTACACTACTCGCTATATTACACCCCTCCCTCCTTAATTAGAAACCCTCCCCCTGTATCCCCAGTCCCCTTATTCAATATAGTCAATCCTAAAGGTCCATTCTCACCACAGGCTTCCGAGCCCGGGTAGACCTGCGTGAGATGTTAGCACTTGGAGGCTCGTGCATCCTAGCCTCCTGGGTGGGAGTCGGGTAATCAGGTGTTCCGGTGTCAGGTTCATTGGTCGGAGGTGGTGGGTATGAATTTTGAGCAGGTTGTGGAAACACGACGGTTTCCTCCGTAGGTTGTTCCAAGGGTTCAGGGATGGTGTTCGAGCAGGTAATAACTTGGTCCTGGTGTCGACGAACGACCTCTCCCCCCTTCAGTTGGCACTTGTAGGATACCGGGCCTGTTTTCTCAATGGTGGTAGCAGGGGTCCATTTTGGGGAACCCGGCGTGTATTGACGGACCATCACAGGAGACTCCGGCGGAATATCAACCGCGCGAGACCCTGGGTGGTATCTTTTCTGAGCGTCCTGGCGTTGAGCAACTTTGGACGCGATTGCTTCTGACGGCCAAAGCAGATCAAGACGAGAGCGAACTTTTCTGCCTAACATCAGTTCGGCGGGCGTAACACCTGTTGTCGTGTGGGGTGTCAGCCGATAGTTGAACAGAAACCTGTCTAGTGCTAGGCGTAGGGGTTCCGTTGACTTTCGTATATTCTTCTTGAAAGTTTGTACCATGCGCTCTGCCAGTCCATTAGTTGAAGAGTGGTATGGTGCGCTCGTAATATGTCGCATACCACATGCCTTCACAAATTCTTGGAATTCAGCCGATGTGAAACACGTTGCATTGTCAGAAACAATTGTTACTGGAAATCCAAATGTCGCAAAAGTGTGTTTCAGGCACGAGATCGTTTCGCTAGAGGTTGTAGTAGATGTGGGAAAAATTTCAACCCACTTAGAGTGTGCATCCACGATCACTAGATAGTATTTTCCATCCATTGGGCCCGCGTAGTCAATGTGTATGCGATGCCAAGGCTTTGCAGGCCATTCCCACGGATGGAGTTCAGCTTTCGTTGGTGCAGCTCGAGTGCTCAGGCACTCGCTGCATGACTTAGTCGTTTCTTCTAGATCTTTGTCCAGCAGCGGCCACCATACATAGCTGCGAGCTAACTCCTTCATCCTGGATGATCCAGCATGGCCAGAGTGCAGTTCGTCCACAATGGCTTGTCTGAGAGCTTGGGGTACAATAATTCTTGCTCCCCAGAGCACACAGCCATTTTGTGTGGACAATTCGTCTCGCCTCTTAGTATACGGAGCGAGATCAGGGTCACCAATTACCGTCGAAGGCCAGCCTACTTGGCAGTATTTGTATACCTTTGAAGGTAATGGGTCCCTTAGGGTGCCGTCGCGGATGTGGGTGCTGGTGACTGGAGCTGACTCGAGGAAATTTACTAAGGACGTCCATTCCGCAGGAATAGGTGTGGCTTCCTCGGGAGTTGTCAAAGGTAGACGACTGAGAGCATCAGCTGTGCCCAACAGCACGCCGGACCGGTGACGCAAGGTGAGCTTGTAGGACTGCAGTAGTAAAGCCCACCTTTGAATGCGCCCGGATGCCATTGGAGGAATGCTTCTACCCGGATCAAATAGTCCTAACAAAGGTTTGTGGTCCGTAACCACAGTGAAATCCTGTCCCCACAGGTAGCAATGAAATTTTCGAAGTGCGAACACCATAGCTAGGTGTGGTGTTCTCCCTCAGGCTGCTTTCAGTGTGGTGTTCTCCCTCAGGCTGCTTTACACTCCGGGCAGACTTGTGAATATCTATTGACTTGTGAATATCGATAGACTTGTGAAATATCTTTGCCCGAAGTGAGTGCCTGTGGTGCGAACGAACCGGCAAGGTGAGGAAAACACAACTATAATAAACGCAGTATTATTATGAAGATCGCCGACAATAATGGCACAAGGAAATATTACAGTCGAGTAATACAGTGACGAATGACGTCTTGGCGGACCGACGGTTGTCGGGGAGACGCTGCGTGGTTGAGGGGCGAGAGCAGACCGGTGAGGCTGCTGCTGTCCGAGGGTCTCGACCAAAGGGGTACCAGAGGCGGTAGCAGAGAACTGGTGCGACTAGCAAGCAACAAGACGTGGCGGCTGGCTGTCGAGGAGGTGGTGAAGCCGACAGGTGAGGTGCTGGCGGAGCGTCGAGGCTTAGTGTGAATATCAGGGACGCTGAGAGTGTAATGAGCTCCGCTGGCTGCGCGGCTGTTTATATAGGCCTCGCTGGAGGTTGACTCTACCCGTCCGGGTCTCTGATTGGCGGGAACGCCTGTTTACTTTCACGTCGGACCGCGCGGCGTATTTGCCTCAAACACTGGAGTTGCGTGTGGTCTCATCTCCAACCATGAAGCGTGCGAGGGAACGCCTGTTTACTTTCACGTCGGACCGCGCGGTGTATTGAAGCGTGCGAAGGTTGTGGTGGTGTGTGTTCATACCACCACATAGGGCTTCTTTCTCAGTTTGAGAGTAGTTGCGTTCTGTTGCTGTTAGAGTTCGGGAGGCAAAATAGGCGGGGCGTTCAATCCCATCAATCAGGTGACACAGCACCGCTCCCACACCATACGCACTACTGTCCGCCACTACCACTATGGGTTTCTGAGGGTCAAAATGGACTAGAGTCTGAGAGTCCAGGAGGGCTTCTTTAGATTTCTGGAAGGCTCTCTCCTGACTTGCATCCCATTTCCAAGGGGTTTTGTCTCTCAGTAAGGTATTTAGGGGCTCCAGCATAGTTGCAGATGATTTTAGAAATTTCCTATAGAAATTTAGCAGCCCAAGGTAGGCTCTCAGTTGAGTTACATTAGTAGGAGCTGGTGCATTCTGGATTGCTGCTACCTTCTCTGCAGTGGGTTGCAATCCATCCTTGTCAATTTGGTATCCAAGTTAGGATACCTGTTGCACTCCAATTTGGCATTTATCCATTTTCAGTTTTAGCCCTGCCTCCTGTAGTTTAAATAAGACTTGATAGAGACGCTTGTTGTGCTCTTGCTCATTAGTGGCACTCACCAGGACGTCATCCAGGTAGCAGAACACTCCTGGGAGGCCCTGCAATAGTCCTTCCATGGCACGCTGAAAGATTCCAGGTGCGGACGCAATTCCAAAACTGAGACGGTTGTAGGCAAATAAACCTCTGTGGGTGTTTATTACCGTGAGTTCCTTGGAGTCTTCATCCAAGGGTAGTTGAGCGTATGCCTGAGACATATCTAGCTTGGAGTATATAACTCCTCCTGCTAACCCGCTAAATAGATCTTCCACTCTGGGTATAGGGTAGGTATCAAGCCTAGTGGCTCTGTTGACTGTTAATTTGTAGTCCCCACAGATGCGGATGCTTTGATCAGCCTTGAGCACAGGGACGATCGCCGCTGCCCATCTCGAGTATTGTACAGGGGTGAGGATACCTTCCTGCACCAGTCTATCAAGTTCTGCCTCCACCTTTGGTCTCAGTGTGTAAGGCACGTTCCTGGCCTTACAAAACTTTGGTGGTACGGCTGGATCCACTTCTATTTTGAAATTCCTTCCCTCAAAGCAACCTAGACCTGGTTGAAAAAGGTCGGGGAATTTATTTGCTAACTCTTCAGGGCAGGTAGTCAATTTGTTGACATTATTTGATACTATAGTTAGCCCGAGGGAATCAATCAGGTCCCTACCCAGCAAAGTTGGCCCCTCCCTGTCTACAATCACAATAGTTGCTAGTTGATGAACCATATTACCAGGTTCACGCTGGATGTTAGCCCTAATCTCCCCACAAATCACTAGGGGGGTTCCCCCATAAGTCCTAAGCTTAACATCAGAAGGTCTCAGCTCGGGTCTTGACTTAGCTGGTATTTTGGAGTAGGTGGCCATTGAAAGGATAGACCTGGCAGCACCTGTATCTACCTCCATCTCTAATGGCACACCATTTAGTAACAATTTTATTTTGATTGGGAGTTTCATTTCCTCGGCTATTGAGAAAATTTCCCCATAACAGCCTAGATTAGCAACTGGATAGTCTGCACAGGTTGCATTGTTAGTTCTATTAGGGTTAGGTTGGTGTTCTCTTCCCCTTTTCTCATGCATAGCATGTACAAAATTATTTTTGTTGCCTTTAGCAGAATTTTGATTTTTCACTTTATAGCAACATTTCTTAAGATGGCCTTTTTGGCCACAACCATGACAAACACTGTCTTTATAGGGGCAATTTCTACGCCAGTGCAGATTACCACAGCCGCTGCATGCTGATTTGGGGCTAGCTTGAGCCTGAGTTTTGCCCTGAGGCTTAATAGCAGTTTGCTTTACTCTATGCTGGCCCACATTTAGTATGGAATTAGGTTGCCTTAACACAACCGTCTCCCTCAGTTGAGTTTCTTTGGCAGTTGCCAGATCCACGGCTTTTTTCCATGTGAGGTCTGCTTCATTAAGCAAACAATTTTGAACATCATTACTGGCCACACCCAGTATGAACCTATCTAGCAGCGTTTCTTCCAGAACTTCCTGTTTGAAATTACAGGTGTCTGAAAGGGCCTTTAAGCTAGCCACAAAATCAGCAATGCTCTCCCCTTGTTTCTGGTTCCGCTTATGGAACCTAAACCTTTCAAAGATCTGGTTTCGTGTCGGCTTAAAATGCCGTCTTAACGCTTCCATGATCTCCTCATAGGTAGCATCTAAAAGTCTTTTAGGTGAGAGTAGGTCCTTTGCTAACCTAACAATTTTAGGACCCACCAGAGCAATAAATGTTTTAGCTTTATTTGAATCTTCCACTTTATTAATACTCAGGAAGCAGTTTAGCCTGACTTCATATTCTGGGAATTCTTCCTCTAAAGGATTGAATTCTCCCACTGAGCCTAGCATTGGCATTTTTACCCAGCTTTACAGCTAATTGTCAGATATCTACCTGAAATAGTAGTAGCAACAATATCAGTTGCAAGAGTAGCCAATTCAAGAGACTGTAATAATACACCTTTTTAAAAAAATCGGAAATTTACAGCATCAATACTCTAGTCAGTGAATAATAATATAAATTCTGAGTTCCTTCATTAGTCTAGCCTCTCCCAATAGTTCTACAAAAAAAATCCTCGTCGCCAGTATTATGGAGTGGATAGCCCTACACTAGAGCACAGCATAGGTTCCACATAGACACAACATAGTTATAGTACTGAACAAAATAGACAATGCAATGACACAGCAAGTTAGGTAAATAGTTCACTCACCTCTTGGATACCTTAACTTTATACTCAATTGGCGGTACTGTGGCTGGTGAGATTAGAGCGGAGATAGACGGGAAATGTATAGAATAGAGTAGAATAGAATTAGTACATTAGTTTAGAACTTAAGAAGTTAGATACCAACCACAGTAGGTAATTATATACACACTCGGTCAACATATACTTGTTGTTGAACCCGAGGCCAATAGCAGACTGGCTTGCGAGTGTTGCTCTCTCGAGCGTTGCCAACTTATGGTCTCTCTAACTAGAACTTACACTACTCGCTATATTACAGTGGGGTAAAGAAAGGTTGGAAGTGGGATTAGAAAGGGGAGTGAATGGTGGAACGGAGAAGTAGGAGTGGCTGTGTGAAGAAAGCGGGGGCGTTCAGAAGGTGGCTGCAATAGGGCAGACAGCAAAATTTTGAAGAGTATAAGGAAAGGAAGAAAGATGTACAAAGAATGGTAAGGGGAGCGAAGAGGGCAGCGGATGAGGAGTGGGGGAGGAAGTTGGGAGGGGACTTCATGGAGAGATGGAAGGTTTTCTGGAAGGAAGTGAAGAGAATTAGGGAAGGACAGGTGAAGAGTGAGGCAAGAGTAATGGATGCAAATGGTAGGCTGCTAGTGGGGGGTTGTGATGTGAGGAAGAGATAGGCGGAGCATTTTGAGGAACTGCTGAACGTGAAGGATGATAGGGTTGCAAGAGTGGTAGCTGTTGGAAGTGATGTTAGAATGCCTGTGTTTGGTGAAGTGAATAGAAGTCGAATAAGAAGTGTAGAAGTGAAAGGTGCGTTGGATGTGATGAAAAATGGGAAAGCTCAAGGTATGGATGGCTGGACGGTTGAATGTCTAAAACAAGGAGAAAATTTGTCTGTAAAATGGTTGGTACGTTTATTTAATGTATGTTTTGAGGCAAGTAAAGTGCCTGTAGATTGGAGTAGCGCATGTGTAGTTCCGTTGTACAAGGGGAAAGGTGACAGGTGTGAGTGCAGTAATTCTAGAGGTATAAGTCTACTGAGTGTTGTTGGGAAGCTGTATGGAAGACTTGTAGTGAACGCCCTCAGCCACACTTCAACCTAATTTCATAATCATTAAAACTAGCCTTTAAAAATTAAATAAGATTAACACAATCATTTTTACAATTTTAGATAACATAATTCATTTAGCATGACCCCGAAATCCATTAAAATTTGAACCGGAAATACTTCGACATTTCCAAAAATTAGCACTCATGTGTTGTGATGTAGAACCATTTCGCAAGTTCTTCCGGTACACAACGTATATAAAGCCAGCGTTCCAGGCAGAGTCTGTCAGTCATATAAGTGAGCCGTCTGAGCGTAGTGCTTGGGCCCCAGAGGGGCATATATAAGTAACAAGTGTTTAATGTTAAGTGTTTTATTGTGTCTAGACCCCATTATATTAACTTGTCTGTGTAGTGAGAGCTCATTTTTGTGATTAACTTAGGAACATTCACTGTGTTTTATCTATGCCAGTGTGAGTTAGGCACAAGCTTCAAGCTTACTGCGCCATCTCTGTCATTGTTTTCCCTTTTGTTTTTGCTAGTCTCCGATTATTCTGTATTGTGCTCTTAATATTATTACGATGTTGGCATTAGCTCGTTAGATATTTTATCGGTGATGAGCCATAGTGTTTTAAGGCACTTTGCTGTCCACAAAGATCATTTATGATCGAGTTCAAAATTGTTTCCCTGAATTTATTTGAGCGTTTGCTAACCTTTGCTGAATCACTGTAACTTTGTTTCCATCTTGAGTTTGTTTTTACTGTTGTGCCTTTTTATATGCTACTCCATTTTTATATGTATTTTTATAACCAGTTTTAGAGTTACATTGTAGTCTCCGCAGCATGCTGAATAAGGCAGTTATAGTATATATTTCAATCCTAACAACCACCCAACTGACAACAGTTATGGAATTAGTATATTTTTAGTCTTTATATTCACATATTGCGAAGTCAAATGTCGGCCCTGCTCAGGTGCTAAAGTTTGTGTTGATATTATTTCGTAGAGACTCCTCGCTTTGAGGCAGCTTGTAAATCGCACTTGTTCACAGCCTAGCAAGTGTTAAGAAATGGCTCGCCTTAATACCGTGTTCAATTTAACCCAGCTTTGTCGTCCGATACAGGAAGCCACGAGACACTACACGCTCCACTGTCACATCCACCTACCGTGCCATCTCAGCTCAATCATCAAATAGGCAAATACCCCGGTAGTAAAGTAACCGCCCAGAACCCTGAACGCGGTTACACTTCAACAAGGCTTCCGTACAACCCACATTGACGAGGAGAAACTGCCTCCTTTACTGCCTCCTTTACTGCTTCCTTCACTGCCTCCTTTACTGCATCCTTTTTCCTCCATCAATCATCATTACCCTCGTCAACCCACCAGAGCTGGGTTGGGTAATTCTCGTCAGCTGTCTAACCACACACCACTGAGTCGCGTTAACAATTCCCGGGGAGCACCTGCTCACCAACCTTACACAACCTCTCATTCGCCATCTCACGAGCACTGCCGCGAGCCGGGTGCACCCCTACTCAAGATCGGACCGGGAACGGTTCACCCTGAAGCGACCGACGGTTAACAGCCCTTCGTACCCCAATAAAGGCCGGGCGAGATACACCAAAATCTATCCTTGTCCTTCCGTTGGTTTAGTCCGTGGAAAAAGGCTCATGATAATTTGATTAAACAATTTAAACAATTTAAACAATTTAAACAATTTATTTACCACAGGTGATACAGAGATAAAATGTTTCTTAAGTCTAGTACAATGGTCAAATTTGAGTATAGCTACCTGTGGGCCCGAATAAGTTCAGTGACTTCTAGGGCATCCTACCATCAAGGTTAGTCTTAGGAGTACAATAATGTTTAACCTAATTCACTTAAACTAGAGACGCATTAGACTGATCAATGAGATAATTAACTCGAAATTAGACACTTCATTTCACAATATAGTTCATATGGACTTGATTTAACAGTATAGTCGACAAACGATTCATGAACAGACTGAAGATCGGCGAAATTAACCACGGCGAATTACATTATTAGGACCAGTTATGTAGGTGACAAGGTTTTACTCTGTGATCTTACACGACTAGTAATCTGATAGGAAGTGAGACTCAAGATTATTTTTGAATACCTTATAAGAATTACTTTCACGGATCTCCGCAGGTATTGAGTTCCAAGTTTTAGTTCCAACGAAGAGGATACTGTGCTGTGACCGAGCCTTTGAGTAATAAGGAAGCATGAATTTGCTTCTATTTCGGGTTAAATGGTCGTGATGACCAGTTTGCGCAGTTAATAGTTGTTTTAGGCTATTGTCGCCATCATTTGTTAATGTTTTGTAAATGAAATTGCAAATGGAGATTTTGTAGAGATCCGAGAGCTTAAGTATTCGTAAATTTTTGAATGAGTCATTTGTGTGAGCATTATATTCTAGATTCTTTACCGCTCTTATGGCTCTTTTTTGCAGGGTAAAAATTTTGTTGGTTTTATTTTTATCAGTTCCGTACCATGCTTCTATTCCGTATTGCAAGTATGGTGAAATGAGCGTTCGGTAGAGCATTTGTAAGGCTGTTTCAGGCAGGAAATTTTTAACTTTATTTAGGATTCCGATAGATTTTGATAATTTAGAACTAATATGAGCGATGTGCTCTTTAAAGGTTAGATGTTTGTCTATTATGATGCCCAGGAATTTACTTGAGTTGGTTCCTTCGATTTCACCTTCGCCAATTTGAATGCGTGGGAGAGATATATTTTTCTTGTATGAGAATGTAATATATTTTGTTTTATCGATATTAAGGCTTATTTTATTAGCTTTAAGCCACAATGAAACCTTATGAAGTTCATTATTTATACGCTCCGCCATCCTAGCGGGATTTTGGTCTGGAAGGACCGCAGAAAGGGTACTGTCATCGGCAAAGAGTATGAATTTGAAGAATGATGTAGATTTAATGATATCATTGATAAAAATTAGAAATAGGAGAAGCCCAAGGACAGATCCTTGTGGAACTCCATGGCTAATTGTCTGTGGGTCTGATTTTGCGTCGTCAATGACAACGTATTGTTTCCGATTTGCTAAGTATGATCTGAACCAATCATGGGCAGCCCTTCGAATGCCATAACAATGTAGTTTCGAGAGTAATACGTTATGGTCCACACAATCGAATGCTTTTCGAAAGTCAAGAAATACGGAGAAAACAAGCTTTCCTTCATCTATATTAGAATAAAGGTATTTCAAATGATTTAATACCGCTTGTGTCGTAGATTTCTTAGAACGAAAACCGTATTGTTTGTCGTAGAGGAAAGATTTTTGTTCCAAATACGAATACACTTTTTTATACACAATTTTCTCGAATATTTTGCTAATAATTGGTAGTACAGAGATAGGTCTATAATTGTTAATGCAGTTTTTATCACCATTTTTAAAAATAGGGGTGACTCTCGCAACTTTGAAAGAGTTGGGGAAGATACCTTGAGAAAGGGATTGGTTGATAATATAAGATATGCACGGTGCTATTATATCAGCTATAGCCTTAAGAACTTTAGCCGAAAAATTTTTCAATCCACTTGATTTATTTTTCAAGTTGTTTATGCACGTAATTACATCGGAGGGATTAGTTGGCGTGAAAAAGAAAGAGTTAGGTTCACGGACATGGTCCATGTATTGCAAGTGGTCTCTGGGTTCACTGAAGACACTATCGGCTATATTTTTTCCTATGTTTAAAAAAAAGTTGTTAAACACAGTTGCAATATCTTTTTTCTCGTAGTATTTTACATTTTCGTGAACGACGGACTCAATTGTTTTCGTAGTATTATTATTCGGTTTATAGCATGAATTAAGCAGGCGCCAAGTTTTTTTAATATCAGTTTTGTATTCAGTAAATTTGCGCGTGAAGTAGTCTCGTTTTGAGGTTCGTATTTGATTTGTCACATGATTCCTGAATCGGTTATACGTTACTTTAGATATTCGCCCTTCGTATAGTAAGGCTAGGTACGCTTGACGTTTCTTTATATTGATCACGATATCTTCAGTAATCCAGGGCTTATGTCTATTTTTCGGCGTAATTGTGCGGGTGATTATTGGGCAACACTGGTTATATGCGGTCGTTATAATTTCAGTTAAATTTAGTATTGCTTCATCAATGTTTATCGCATTATTGTCCCGTTCATAGATGTCTAATGATGGCATTAATTCTTCTAGAACAGTTCGCATTGTTCCCAAGTTGTATTCGTTTACACAACGAAATGAATAAGTATCAGCCTGTGGGCTGGGACAAGGATTATAGACATTTTTCTTGATGAGAAACACCGGGAAATGGTCAGATAAGTCAGAAGTTATTATTCCGGTAAGAAAATCAGTCGGATCTAACATAAAAATATTATCGAGTAACGTAGCCGATTCAGAAGCAACACGCGTAGGTTTCGTGATGATTGGAAGGAAGGAGCTAGACTGAAAAACATTTATGAAGTTTGAGGTTTGCTCACAGCTATCATATTGTAGAAGATCGTAGTTGAAATCCCCGCAGATTATTATGTCATTATATAGAGACTTGTTGAACTGAGATATTATGCTTTGAAGCTCGTTCAGGAAAGAGACGTTACAAGCTGTTGGGGGCCTATATACTGTCCCAAGCACAATCCGTTTATCATTTTTCGTTAGTTCTATAAATAAAGTCTCAATATGTTCACGATTCATAGTTGCACTTAAAATGACTTTCGAAGATATATGTTTAGATATGTACGTACTGATGCCACCACCACGTTTGTTACTACGGAGTGAATGATGGCTATAATAGTTTTGAATTTGAATCAGGTCTTTAGATGAGTCGTCTAGCCAACTTTCGGTGAAACTGAGAACATCAAAATTGCTGTTCAGCTCAGTGATAGTACAAGATATTTCATCTATTTTCGGATAAATGGATCTACAGTTCCAACATAATAGAGAAAAATCGTTACAGGTCTTCCTCATCGATTCATTGAATTTTTTAATATTTAGGTATTTACAGTTTCCAGTTTCATTTAGGTTTGGGTGCAGTCTATTCAAATGATTGAGATCTGGATCAATATTGTCGAATACGTCAACATGGTCAGTCATTAGAATTAAGAGACAGTAAGTAAAATGTGACGTAAAAATAAAAATGATAAAAACTACAGGATCAAGGTAAAAATAAGGACATTCCTACTTATAATTAAATTAAAAAAAAGAGAAAACTAAAAACACACAGAGATTATTAGTCTAAATTGTCTGAAACCTAGTATGATTTCATAAGGAGAGCGCAAATTCAGTCCATGAGCAGGAACATTAGGGATCATAAATGGCAAATAATGTAGTTACAAGGCTGTCGTACCAGTGGTTTCCGCATATAACACTTATAAGATGTAGCAAGGACGAAATGGACTTAAAAACGATGTGACAGTGAAGTTATTTATGGAATTTAAAAATCTTGACTATCTAAATTGTTTCCAGATTTAGAAACATATACACGAGTCAAGTCTGAGCAGCAAGTTCGGTAGTGATGCCGTAGAGCCGTAGAGCATTAAAAGTGATGCCGTAGAGCATCCGAACACCATACTTAACTCCTTCTGAGTTTGCTAACCACTAAATTCAATGCGCGTTCCCTCGCGCTGGTGACCTCATAAATTTTCGGGCACCTCCAGCGTCACATAACTAAATTGAATTCGCCGCCTATGGGCGAACTTCATAGACTTTTAATTGGAAGAGTGAGAGTGATGACGGTTCGTGTGCTTGCTGAAGAACAATGTGGTTTTAGAAGTGATAGAGGTTGTGTGGATCAAATGTTTGCTGTGAGGCAGGTACATGCGAAATACTTAGCAAAAGGAATAAATGTATATTGGACATTTATGGATGTATAGAAGGTGTATGACAAAGTGAACCGTGACGCTCTATGACAAGTTGTAAGCTTGTGTGGAGTGGGTGGAAGACTGTTGAATGCAATCAAGGGTTTCTACATTGATAGAAGAGCATGTGTGAGAGTAGGGAATGAGGTGAGTGAGTGGTTCCCAGTTGTGACAGGTGTGAGACAGGGATGTATGATGTCGCCGTGGTTGTTTAATTTGTTTAGGGATGGTGGGGTGAGAGAAGTGAATGCCAAAAAGTTGAAAAAAGGTGCAGTCGGTGGAACAAAATGGTGTGTATTGGGAAGTTTGTCAGCTGTTGTTTGCAGAGGATACAGCGCTTGTGGCTGATTCAGAGGTAAAACTGAGGAGACTGGTTGCAGGGTTTGGTAGAGTGTGCGAAAGGCGTAAATTGAGGGTGAATGTGAATAAAATTAAGGTGATGAGATGTTCAAGAGGTGGAAAGTTTGGAACTTTGGATGTGAGGATGAATGGCGAAGTGTTAGAGTAGGTAGAGCATTTTAGGTACCTTGGGTCGGATGTGGCTTTTAAGGATAGTATGGAAGTAGAAGTGAGGCATCGAGTGAGTGAAGGCTGCAAGATATTGAGCGCAACGAGAAAAGTTTTTGAATAAGAGTTTGAGTATGAATGCTAAGAGGAGACTGTATGAAAGCTTGATCGTGCCAGTTTTGTTGTATGGAGCAGAGTCCTGGTGCAAGAGAGCAGCTGAGAGGAGGAAGTTGAATGTGTTTGAGATGAAGTGTTTGGGGAGCATGTATGGAGTAACAAGAAGAGATAGAATCAGGAATGAGTCGGTTAATGGTGCATACGGGTGTTATCAAAAAGTTTAGCAGGCGAGTGGATGAAAGAGTGCTCAGAGTGTTTGGGCAGGTTGAAAGAATGAATGTTGAGCGGCTGGTGAAAAAGATTTATATGTCGGAAGTGAGTGGTATTAGAGCCAGAGGTAGACCACGGATGAATTGGATGAATGGGGTGAAACGTGCTTTGTATGAAAGGGGTCTGACTATGGACGTGGCGAGAGGAATGACTGTGAACAGAAGTGAGTGGGGGCAGTGCATAAGAAAGTAATTTTATTTTTGACACGGTACTGGAAGCCTGCCCGCCTGTAATGGGGTTGACCTGTCCTGTGCGGGGGGAGGGGCTGCACTCAAGGAAGCGGTCGGGGTAAACCAGCTATAGTTGTCGAGCCTGACTGTGGAAGGTGGTTGTGCTGGGCTGCGCTTGCGAAATGGTTCTACATCAAAACACATGAGAGCTAATTTTCGGAAATGTCGCAGTATTTTCGGTTCAACTTTTAATAGATTTCGGGGTAATATTAAATGGATTTATTAATCTAAAGTTTTAGGAATGATTGTGTTAATCTTATATAATTTTTAGAAGATAGTTTAATAATTTATGATATTTGGCTGAAGTGCGGCTGAGGGAGTTCACTACAGCTACCCCCCCACTGAGGAGACCGAAAGGTCTGGTAACAGTGAAGCTGTTACCTGTAAAATGAAAGCAAGAATTACGAAGGAAAGATCCCAAAAGAAAGTGTTGATAGGGGAAAATAATGGAAGGGGAAACTGTAGAGCTGTGAAAGTTTCAGCTCGGATCCCCAACTGGGACAATAAAAGAGTATCTGTGAGGTTCACATCACTGGACACAATAGTGCCAGAAGTATCCGCCGAAATTATAGGCGCCCGAATTACTAGATTCCTACTGCGTTCTTTGAACGGTATACCGGGGAACATAGAATTCATTGCATTCCAACGTCTTTGGGAATTTCGAAGCAAAATTAGTCAAGTGCGAATTCGTTGGCTCGACAGGTGTTGACCTGGGCGAAATCGCAGTCTGGGTTGTGATATTATGCCATAGAAAAAATTCAGTTCCTTCTTTCCCAAAACACAAATGCCGGTTTCACCAGCAAAGTGTGCGATGTAAGTCGTTTGCACAGCCTCCCTAGGCAACGTGCGTGCTCCTCAGGCGTCCCCAGGGCTACAAGCACACCGACCAGGCAGCAATACAAAAAATGGAAGATCGGGAAAGACTTCAGTCATGTGATGCTGAAAGGTTTGCGGAGCATTTCATAACCCGTATGGGATACGGAGGAACTTATAAAAGACAACCGGTGTACAGACGACAGTCATTTGAAATGAGCGCAAAGTTCAAATTTATGATTGGGGAACATATTTTGGTGCCATCTAGGTTGGCAGCAAGGTTGTTGAATTAAGTAAATTGCTCAGATTGCCAAGGGCTGGCCCAGAGACTTTCGAGACGCGAATCGTCCCTGCTTCTAACATTTTTTTTTAAACTCGGCTTTTACCTCCTGCAATCGGTCAGGGGTAAGACGCCTAACTTTAGGTGAAAGTTTAAGGAGTGCAGGCGTATTCGCACTATCGGATGTGTTATTGGCGGGAGCCATCTTAGGTATTTCGAACGTCTAATCAATTGTGAAATTAATTTAATTGGTTTAAATTGGTGTTTCGTAAATAGAAATTTTGTTTACTTGTATGCTGCAGTAGCAATGAATGGTGCTCCAATACTATTCCGTTATCGTACGTATATAATGCCAGCCCTCCAGGCAGAGTCGGTCATTCACGGAAGAGAACCGTCTGAGTGTAGTGCTTGGGCTCCAGAGGGGCATATGAAGCCACGAGACACTTCATACTCCACTGCCACATTCACCTACCGTGCCATCTTAGCTCACTCATAAGATAGGCAAATACCCCGGTAGGAAAGTATCCGTTCATAAAGACCTGAACGCAGTTACACTTCAACAAGGCTTCCATTCAACCCACATCGATGAGGAGAAACTGCCTCCTTCTTCCTCCCTCAATCACTATTACCCTCGTCAACCCACCAGAACTGGGTTGAGTATTTCTCGTCAGCTGTTTAAGCACTTACCACTGAGTCGCTTCAACAATCCCCTGGGAAAACCTGCTCACCAAACCTTCCGCAACCTTACACTCGCCATCTGACAATCACTGCCGCGAGCCGGGTACAGCCCTACTCAAGATCGGACCAGGAACGGTTCACCCTGAAGCGACCGACGGTTAACAGCCCTTCGTTACCTCAATAAAGGCCAGGCGAGCTACACCAAATCTTTCCTTTTGTCCTTCCTTTTGGCTCAGTCCGTGGTAAAAACTTGATTAACATGATGCCGTAGAGCATCCGAACACCGTCCTTAACTCCTTCTGAGTTTGCAAATCATTAAATTCAACGCGCGTCCCCACGCGCTGGTGACCTCTTTAATTTTCTTGCTCTTCAAGCTTCACAGAATTAAATTGAGTTCCCCAACTTTGGGCGAAATTTAAATGTTTTTTTGCCACAAGATAAAGTGAAAAATGAATAGAGACGTAATTTTCTCTAAAAAAAATATTAAAGTACTGTTTATATTGATTTTCAAGTGGTGAGAAGAGGTTTGCCATATGTATTTTATGATAGCGCTTAAATTTTACGTCTAAAACAGATACACATAAATAATCGCTAAAACTAATTTTAGTGATTGTTCATCAAACTATACATAAGATTATACATGTAGCATTAGCTAAAAAGTGTAAAATTCTAAAAATTCTCATTAGTACTTAAATAGCATAATTATTGGCATTAAAAACCTTACTCTAAATTATTATTAATCCTTTCTTTGTGCCTGTACCTTCAAACCCTATCCCAAATCCTATCGTAGACTCTAATTCTAACTCTCTTAGTGAAACAGCGACAAGTCTGGAGAGACCAGACGAGACCGCTGCAGTAACTTCTGTACCAAGAACTCTTGCTGATTTAAATTTGCAGACCCGTTTGGTGAAGCTTCCCCGCTCAGTAACATTTTCCGACCGCCCAACCCGGCATGGTCGCGTAGTTTGAACTCCTTCCCGCTACAAATGATTGCAGTGGGTGGACCTTTCGGTCTGCGCCTTGGGGGGTAATGTAGCATTAGCTACAAAGTGTAAAATTCTAAAAATTCTTATTAGCACTTAAATAGCATAATTATTGTCATTAAAAATCTTACGCTAAATTATTATTAATAATTTTCTACTTAAAATTAGTAATCCTTGAAGTTTTTGTGTAAATGCATGAGATATAAAATAACGGTCGACATTTTCGAGTTTGAAGCCTTTGGGAATTGGCAACACCGCGCGGGGACGCTTTGTTTGAGCGTCACTCTCTCGTGCGTCTTTAGCTTGTGCGTTACAGCGTTCTTGTAAGTGAAAAAAAATTAAGTGTTCAAATAGAGCAAATCTGGTAAAATATATCGTGTTCATTTCTTAGTGTGCATTGTGTTTAAAAGTATAAGGATCTGGTCAGTGTCGTGATATATATATAAACATGTAAATAGTCGTAGAAGTCGTAAAATAACATGGCTCATTCCAAGTGCTATCTCAACATGACTGTAATATAGCGAGTAGTGTAAGTTCTAGTTAGAGAGACCAATAGTTGGCAACGCTCGAGAGAGCAACACTCGCAGCCAGTCTACTAGTGAACTCGGGTTCGACAACAAGTAAATGTTGACCGAGTGTGTACATAATATTACCTACTGTGGTTGGTATCTAACTTCTTAATTTCTAAACTAATGTACTAATTCTATGCTACCCTATTCTATATATATATTCCTTTCTATCTCCGCTCTGCTCTCGCTAACCACATTCTGGTATCTGAGTATCTATGTTGTAAGGTATCCAAGAGGTGAGTAAACTATTTTACCTAACTTGATGTCTATTACTATGTTGTGTCTATGTCTATGTGAAACCTATACGGTGCTATAGTGTAGGATGCGATATTGGCGACGAGGATTTGGTAGAACTGCTGGAAGTGACTAAGTGGTCGTGACTACTGACTAGTGAGGGAACATAAAATTTGCCTAGTGAAATTTTTGTTATTGTTTTTCTGCTCACTGGTGTTGCTAGACTGGCTAGACTAGTGGAGAAAATTAAAATTGATCAAGTGATTGTACTATTTGTGCTGTGAAAATTTTTTTTTACAGTGTGTTTTTGACTTACTAAAAATTCAATATGCCATTGATAGGTTCAGTGGGAGAATTTAATCCTGGAGAGGAAGAATTTGGAGACTATGAAACTAGATTACACTGCTATTTTTTAATAAACAAAATAGAGGAAAATAAAAAAGCCCCCACCATAATTTCACTAGTGGGTCCTAAAATTGCTAGGTTGATCAAGGACCTTATGTCTCCAAAGAAAGTACTTGATGCTACTTATGACGAGATTGTGGAAGCGTTGAGACGGCATTTTAAGCCAACAAGAAATCAAATCTTTGAGAGATTTAGGTTCCATAAGCGGAACCAGAGACAAGGGGAAAGCATTGCTGATTTTGTGGCTAGCTTGAAAGCACTTTCTAATACCTGTAATTTCAAACAGGAAGTGCTAGAAGAGACCCTGCTGGATCGTTTCATTTTGGGTGTGTCCAGTAATGAAATTCAAAATTGCTTGCTAAATGAGGCTGGCCTGACATGGCAAAAGGCCATGGATCTAGCTACTGCTAAAGAAACCACACTGAGAGAAACAGTGGGGTTGAGGCAACCAAATTCAATTCTAAATGTAGGTCAGAGCAGAGTTCAGCAAACTTCGTACAAGCCTCAGGGCAAGACTCAGGCCCAAGCTAGCCCCAAATCAGCATGCAGCGGCTGTGGTAATCTGCACTGGCGTAGAGACTGCCCCTACAAAGACAGTGTTTGTCATGGTTGTGGCCAAAAAGGTCATCTAAAAAAATGTTGTTTCAAACTAACAAAAGGAACAAAAGGGCAGAAATCTGATAAAGGCAACAAAAATAATTTTGTGCATGCTATGCATGAAAAAAGGGGGAGGGAAAACCACCCTAACCCTAATGGAACTAGCAATGGAACCAATGCAGACTACCCAGTTCTCAATCAAGGTTACTATGGGGACATTTTTGCTTTAGCCGAGGAAATGAAACCCCAATCAAAATAAAATTGTTACTAAATGGTGGGCCATTAGAGATGGAGGTAGATACAGGTGCTGCCAGGTCTATCCTTTCAATGGCCACCTACTCTAAAATACCAGCTAAGGCAAGACCCGAGCTGAGACCTTCTGATGTTAAGCTTAGGACTTATGGGGGAGCTGAGCTGGTAGTTTGTGGGGAGATTAGGGCTAACATCCAGCGTGAATCTAGTGGTATGGTTCCTCAGCTAGCAACTATTGTGGTTGTAGACAGGGAGGGGCCAGCCTTGCTGGGTAGGGACCTGATTGATTTCCTTGGGCTTGGGTTTCAAATAATGTCAACAAATTGATCACTTGCCCTGAAGAGTTAGCAAATAAATTCCCCGACCTTTTTCAACCAGGTCTAGGTTGCTTTAAGGGAAGGAATTTCAAAATAGAAGTGGATCCAGCCATACCACCAAAGTTTTGTAAGGCCAGGAACGTGCCTTACACACTGAGACCTAAGGTGGAGGCAGAACTTGATAGACTGGTGCAGGAAGGTATCCTCACCCCTGTACAGTACTCAAGATGGGCAGCGGCGATCGTCCCTGTGCTCAAGGCTGACAAAGCATCCGCATCTGTGGGGACTACAAATTAACAGTCAACAGAGCCACTAGGCTTGATACCTACCCTATACCCAGAGTGGAAGATCTATTCAGCGGGTTAGCAGGAGGAGTTATATACTCCAAGCTAGATTTGTCTCAGGCATACGCCCAACTACCCTTGGATGAAGACTCCAAGGAACTCACGGTAATAAACACCCACAGAGGTTTATTTGCCTACAACCGTCTCAGTTTTGGAATTGCGTCCGCACCTGGAATCTTCCAGCGTGCCATGGAAGGACTATTGCAGGGCCTCCCAGGAGTGTTCTGCTACCTGGATGACGTCCTGGTGAGTGCCACTAATGAGCAAGAGCACAACAAGCGTCTCTATCAAGTCTTATCTAAACTACAGGAGGCAGGACTAAAACTGAAAATGGATAAATGCCAAATTGGAGTGCCACAGGTATCCTACCTTGGATACCAAATTGACAAGGATGGGTTGCACCCCACTGCAGAGAAGGTAGCAGCAATCCAGAATGCACCAGCTCCTACTAATGTAACTCAACTGAGAGCCTACCTTGGGCTGCTAAATTTCTATAGGAAATTTCTAAAATCATCGCAACTATGCTGGAGCCCCTAAATACCTTACTGAGAGACAAAACCCCTTGGAAATGGGATGCAAGTCAGGAGAGAGCCTTCCAGAAATCTAAACAAGCCCTCCTGGACTCTCAGACTCTAGTCCACTTTGACCCTCAGAAACCCATAGTGGTAGTGGCTGACAGTAGTGCGTATGGTGTGGGAGCGGTGCTGTGTCACCTTATTGATGGGATTGAACGCCCCGCCTATTTTGCCTCCCGAACTCTAACAGCAACAGAACGCAACTACTCTCAAACTGAGAAAGAAGCCCTAGCTATGGTGTTCGCACTTCGAAAATTTCATTGCTACCTGTGGGGACAGGATTTCACTGTGGTTACGGACCACAAACCTTTGTTAGGACTATTTGATCCGGGTAGAAGCATTCCTCCGATGGCATCCGGGCGCATTCAAAGGTGGGCTTTACTACTGCAGTCCTACAAGTTCACCTTGCGTCACCGGTCCGGCGTGCTGTTGGGCACGGCTGATGCTCTCAGTCGTCTACCTTTGACAACTCCCGAGGAAGCCACACCTATTCCTGCGGAATGGACGTCCTTAGTGAATTTCCTCGAGTCAGCTCCAGTCACCAGCACCCACATCCGCGACGGCACCCTAAGGGACCCAGTACTTTCAAAGGTGTACAAATACTGCCAAGCAGGCTGGCCTTCGACGGTAATTGGTGACCCTGATCTCGCTCCGTATACTAGGAGGCGGGACGAATTGTCCACACAAAATGGCTGTGTGTTCTGCGGAGCAAGAATTATTGTACCCCAAGCCCTCAGACAAGCCATTGTGGATGAACTTCACTCTGGTCATGCTGGATCATCCAGGATGAAGGAGTTAGCTCGCAGCTACGTGTGGTGGCCCCTTCTGGATAAAGACCTAGAAGAAACAACTAAGTCATGCAGCGAGTGCCTGAGCACTCGAGCCGCACCGACGAAAGCTGAACTCCATCCGTGGGAATGGCCTGCGAAGCCTTGGCATCGCATACACATTGACTACGCGGGCCCAATGGATGGAAAATACTATCTAGTGATCGTGGATGCACACTCTAAGTGGGTTGAAATTTTTCCCACATCTACTACAACCTCTAGCGAAACGATCTTGTGCCTGAAACACACTTTTGCGACATTTGGATTCCCAGTAACAATTGTTTCAGACAATGCAACGTGTTTCACATCGGCTGAATTCCAAGAATTTGTGAAGGCATGTGGTATGCGACATATTACAAGCGCACCATACCACCCTTCAACTAATGGACTGGCGGAGCGCATGGTACAAACTTTCAAGAAGAATATACGGAAGTCAACGGAACCCCTACGCCTAGCACTAGACAGGTTCCTGTTCAACTATCGGCTAACACCTCACACGACAACAGGTGTTACGCCTGCCGAACTGATGTTAGGCAGGAAATCCGCTCTCGTCTTGATCTGCTTTGGCCGTCAGAAGCAATCGCGTCCAAAGTTGCTCAACGCCAGGACGCTCAGAAAAGATACCACCCAGGGTCTCGCGCGGTTGACATTCCGCTGGAGTCACCTGTGATGGTCCGTCAATACACGCCGGGTTCCCCAAAATGGACCCCTGCTACCACCATTGAGAAAACAGGCCCGGTATCCTACAAGTGCCAACTGAAGGGGGGAGAGGTCGTTCGTCGACACCAGAACCAAGTTATTACCTGCTCGAACACCATCCCTGAACCCTTGGAACAACCTACGGAGGAAACCGTTGTGTTTCCACAACCTGCTCAAAATTCATACCCACCACCTCCGACCCATGAACCTGACTCCGAAACACCTGATTACCCGATTCCCACCCAGGAGGCTAGGATGCACGAGCCTCCAAGCGCTAGCGTCTCGCGCAGGTCTACCCGAGCTCGGAAGCCTGTGGTGAGAATGGACCTTTAGGATTGACTATATTGAATAAGGGGACTGGGGATACAGGGGGGGTTTCTAATTAAGGAGGGAGGGGTGTAATATAGCGAGTAGTGTAAGTTCTAGTTAGAGAGACCAATAGTTGGCAACGCTCGAGAGAGCAACACTCGCAGCCAGTCTACTAGTGAACTCGGGTTCGACAACAAGTAAATGTTGACCGAGTGTGTACATAATATTACCTACTGTGGTTGGTATCTAACTTCTTAATTTTTAAACTAATGTACTAATTCTATGCTACCCTATTCTATATATATATTCCTTTCTATCTCCGCTCTGCTCTCGCTAACCACATTCTGGTATCTGAGTATCTATGTTGTAAGGTATCCAAGAGGTGAGTAAACTATTTTACCTAACTTGATGTCTATTACTATGTTGTGTCTATGTCTATGTGAAACCTATACGGTGCTATAGTGTAGGATGCGATAATGACGTAGCGTAAATTTTGCGTGTCATGTTCATTTCTTGTGTCAAGAGTATAGTATAGATGTTTAACCACGTCTTTCTCCTTACTGCAAAAAGATATACTTGCAGTTGCCATTATGGTATTGAAACTCGCTCATCAAATACTTCGTGAGAGTGCACGGCAGATTTGCCGGCGTTTTTCGCGGAAAGATGGCTGAACGTAAATTGCCGTGTCATGTCATTTTTTATGCTCAAGATTTGCACTTTATTTAGGGGTAGATATTATTCTTTTTTACTACAAGATATACTTGCAGTGTTTTCAGTATGATTGACACATGGATGAATTTAGGACTGCCTTTTTATTTCTCGTACGGATTTAGATATGTTATAGAGTAAGAAATTTATTCATTCATATTCTTGCATTTATTAGCTGTTTCGTATTTCATTGATATTCCACGAATCATGGTGCTTAAATCACATGTATTTTCCATAATTCCACATAATTGAATAACAAATTATTACTGCTCTAAAATCACAAGTCTTGTACGGTCATGCTTATACTGTAATTCAAGCATAAAGGAACAGCCATTGCCAGCTTGTAACCTTTCTATTTTCTTCCTGAGCCTGTAAAGAAATTAATAGCTTTGAGTTAAATCTATGGAAGAAGTTCAGGGTTTTCTCCGTGATGGGAAATTTACCATTGCAGTGTAGGGATTGTCAGTTGTGGAATTTTTTCCTTGATGCCTCTCCGAGAACTGTAGCATCAGCTACAAAAGCGTAAAATTATAAACTTTCTTATTCGCACTTAAATAAAATAATTATTAGCATTAAAAATCTTACTCTAAATTATTATTCATTATTTTCTACTTATAATAAGTAATCCTTAAAGTTTTTGTGCAAAAAAGCATAAAATTAAAAGTCATGATTGACATTTTCGTATTTAAGCCTCTGAATTTGGCAACAACCGCGCAGGACGCTTGGTTTCCTAGGCGTCACTCTCGCTCAGCTTTCGTAGCTTGTGGTTGTCTCCGTCCGTGTAAGTGGAAGAAATAAGGTTAAATAGAGAAATGATCTGGTAAAGTATGGTGCCATTGTGTAATGTGCATTGTGTGTAAGTTAAGGATTTTTGTCAGTGTCATGAGTTATAGATAAACATAGAATAGAGGTAGAGTACTTAAATAAAGCATGCCTGATTTCGAGTGTTATCTCAACATGACATAGCGGGAATATTGCATGTCATGTGCATTTGTGTGTATCAAGAATTCATTATCAACTTTCAAATCATGTTCTCTTCTTGCAGTTGCCATTCATGATATCGAAAATTCGTGCATAACATACATCGTGAACGCGCACGGTATATATCGTGAACGCGCACGGTTTACATCGTGAACGCGCATGGTAGCGTCCCGCGCCTTTGGGGGTTTCCAAAATGGCGCCGCATAAACTGCTCTCATGTTATTACTCTGTGATTTAAATTGCACTATATATAGGTGGATTAACTCTTCAATTATTACCACATACTGGCAGTGTTTTTCTTCAGTGTGTTTTACGTATAAAGAAGTGAAGAAATCCCTTTTATTATTTTTTCTTTCGGAAAATAAGCCATATTTTCATACAGATTTTTAGCCTTCACCTTTCAGCATATTTCATTAACTGCATATTAAATCAATCTAATTCTTTTAACATGAATCAAATTAGTTTCATTAACCAAGAAAAATTTTTAGAATTTTATGCAATTGTAAAAGAGTTCTTTTTCTTTTACGAGCCTCTAAAATTTCTATTCCCATTTCTGGAGTTTGACAAAGAGAGAAATTAAATTAGCTCGTTGTTGAGTCTGTAGGACGTCTCTTTGTTTTCGATATGGGAAAGTTACCATTTACGGTGTAGGGAATTCAGTGGTGGTATTTTTCCTTGATGTCTCTCCTGGAACTTCTCATCCAGCGCTTCGATTCTTGCAGGACCTCAACGACGTCGCCAACGCCACACAAACATTATTCCCTGGACCTTTCCTTTCTTCTTTTTTGTTGTGCTACCTTAACTGGCCTTACCTTACCAGGCCTTACCTTGCCTGGCCTTACCTTGCCTGGCCTTACCTTGCCTGGCTTTACCTTGCCTGGCCTTACCTTGCCTGGCCTTACCTTAACTGGCCTTACCTTAACTGGCCTTACCTTACCTGGCCTTACCTTAACTGGCCTTACCTTAACTGGCCTTACCTTACCTGGCCTTACCTTAACTGGCCTTACCTTACCTGGCCTTACCTTAACTGGCCTTACCTTACCAGGCCTTACCTTAACTGGCCTTACCTTACCAGGCCTTACCTTAACTTGCCTTACCTTACCTGGCCTTACCTTAACTGGCCTTACCTTACCTGGCCTTTACCTTGCCTGGCCTTACCTTAACTGGCCTTACCTTACCTTAACTGGCCTTACCTTACCTGGCCTTACCTTAACTGGCCTTACCTTATCTGGCCTTACCTTGCCTGGCCTTACCTTGCCTGGCCTTACCTGGCCTTACCTTGCCTGGCCTTACATTGCCTGGCCTTACCTTACTTTACATTGCCTGGCCTTACCTTCCCCAAACACTCTCACGTACCTCCGGATCTCACCATCACTCACCGGACCCCGCCGGCAATGAGTGCTCCACCTAGTCAAGTCTTCCAGTCAAGCTCACCGCCAGTCCGCCTGGCGTTTCTCCAATAAAAAAAGAGCTGAGTTTTCCCATGCTTTATCAACCTTCTCTCACGTTTTGAAAACACTTTCGAGCCAAAAGAAAGATTGGGATTGGACGTTAATAGCAATTATGAATAAAACCCCCATCATCTCCAATCCTAACACTGGTGACCCCATAGATTAAAACCCCAACCTTAAAATTTAAAACTTAAAAACTATTCAACTCGATAAGTGTTTGAGAAATTGTGAGAGAGGATAATTTTGGCATATCATTGTAGTGATAAGTTTCCCATGTCGTAGTCCTTGAGAATTTCTATGGATTTAACCGTGCTAATTTTCTCTGAGCAGCTCTAACAAAAAAAATTTTTTTCAGCGCTATCCTGTCCTTGTTTGTTTCATGTGCCACAGTAGGTAAGAAAAATATTTTTTCTCCTATTTCCGTGCTTTACGCTTATTTCTGACTACCGTAAAAATTCTCGTTTCCATTTTTTTTCATGCTTCCTCAAAATGACACTTTTGAACATTGGCCGAAACAAGCGATTCATGTATTATTTCCTGGCATCAAGAATTGCGAAGTTTTATGTCATGTACATGTAAACTGTCAAAAGTGTTTTCACCTCACAATGAAAATGCATCGTCCATGAAATTGTGTTGTCTATTATAATTATCATTACATGTATTATCAAATGTAGATTAAGCAAGATTAGGAGTACATTGCCCTCAATCATTTATTTTCGACTAGTGACACGAGTTTTACAATACTCGTGTGTGTGTATCATCTAAGTGTATTAATTTTAAGAGATTTTAAAAACCAATGATGGTACTTTTGTACCATCTATATTGGAAATATACTGTTTTTCTTTCTTTCTTTCTTTCTTTTTTTCTCTCTTTCTTTCCGTTTTCAACGTTGTTTGATCGATTGAGTAGGTAGAGTAATAACGCAAACGTTTGACACCTTTAATATCAAAATTTATTAGGCGTTGAATACGTAATTCCGAGCAGTTGTAGTTTAATTTTCGCATTCATAAAAGAAAATTGCTAGCATGTCTGACACAGAGAATGAAGATCGAGCGCTCACCAAACCTCTTAGTCTGCCGCCTTTCATACCAGAAGACAGCCTCTCTTGGTTTGACCAAGTGGAGGCAATATTTAGGTATAATAAAATAAGGGACGAAAACGATATGTTTTATGCCCTTGTGTCCGCAGCTCCCACGAAATTATTAAATGACTCCAATAACCTGCTAGAAAACCCTCCTGCTGTTAATCCGTACGGCATCTTAAAAAGAAAGATACTGGCAAAGTTGCAGATGTCCGATGCGGACAAATTTAGGTCGTTAGTAAATGAGTCAGCAATTCCACCTGTTTCTGTCTCTTTCTCTCCTACTTCGTTAGTTAAGGAGTTGCGAAAACTTGCAGCGGGTGTTGCCGTAGCTGAGGGATTTCTGAAAGAAGTTTATATGAATAAACTTCCTAGTAATGTGCGTCCGTTTCTATCGTTAGCAAGCCCTGACCAATCTTTAGAGATGCTTGCAGAGTCCACAAAAACAGTGATGCGCAACTTAAACATGACACACACGCCGCAGGTAGCTTCCTTGAACGCATCAGCTGCGAATTTTAGCCCGGCAAATACTGCTAATAATCAATCCTCAGCAACAATAGATAAGATGCAGCAAGAAATCGCAGAGCTAAAGCAAGCTTTCCAGAATTGCCAGCTAGGTCATAGTGTAGCTCATATCCAGGAAGGTCCAGGGAGATTCCCTAGCTATCAAAATGCCTACGACTATCCCTATCACTATCACCCTTTTCCTCCTCCTCAACGTTTCGATAGAGGTAGATCTTATGATAGGTCAAATCAAAACCGCAACTCTAGATCGCGCTCTCGCGATGCTACTAGTAACCTATGTTGGTACCATCACAAGTTTGGTGACCAAGCACGAAAGTGCGGGTCCCGATTCTGTCCTCGCTATACCTAAATGACTTCGGGAAACGCCAACAGCAACGCATAGTAGCGAGTACTGCGTTGCCTCATTCCCAGACTACTCGCCTCTTAACTATTCTAGATCCCACAACCAAATATCGATTTTTAATCGACACTGGTTCCAGTGTGTCAATTATCCCAGCCACGGCGAAAGACAAGAACAACCAATTGTTGGCGACACTACGCGCCGCAAATGGCACTCCAATAGCTTGTTACGGGGAAAGAGTATTAGAGTGCAGTCTGGGATTGAGGCGAAACTTCCTTTTCACTTTCTTAATCGCGGAAGTCCAAGAGCCTATCATTGGCGCGGATTTTCTAGCGAAGTTTGGGATTCTTGTAGATGTTAAAAACCGTAGAATTAGGGACGAGGAGACACAGATCTCAATTCCCGCTTGTAGCATAACTAGAGCCAATGTCTTACATTCCTTCTCTATCGCTTTCAAGGAAGAGTGCATGTTCGAGCAGGTTCTAGCAGATTACCCTACACTAACAAATTCTAACTTAGCTTCTAAAAATATGCAGACTAGCACGAAACACCATATCGAAACCACGGGACCGCCAGTTTATTCCCGAGCACGGCGCTTACCGCCTGATCGATTGGCTTTAGCCAAGAAAGAATTTGCGCGCATGCAAGAATGCGGCATCATCCGCAGTTCCAAAAGCCCTTGGGCCAGCCCTCTTTTGCTAGTACCCAAGGCTAACGGTGAATTCAGACCGTGCGGGGATTTCCGCAGGTTAAATGCCGTTACTCTACCTGACCGCTTCCCTATCCCTTACCTTCATGATTTTAGTGCAAATTTAGAGGGAGCACAGATTTTCTCAAAAATAGACTTACAAAGTGCCTTCCATCAAATTCCACTTGAGGAGAGCGCTATCCCTAAGACCGCGGTAATCACTCCGTTTGGTCTCTTTGAATTCCTAAAGATGCCATACGGCCTGAGGAATGCCCCTCAGACGTTCCAACGTCATATGGCTGAAAATTTCTCAGATCTCACTTTCGCCTATGTGTATCTTGACGACATTCTGGTGGCATCCGCAACCCCGGAGCTACATAAAGACCATCTTAGGGTCGTGTTTCAAAGACTGTCCGACAATGGACTCCTGGTAAACCCTGCAAAATGTGAGCTCGGAAAGCCATCACTGATTTACTTAGGTCAAGAAATCTCTAGCCTAGGTCTAAAACCTTTGCCTTCCAAAGTAGAAGTGATCAAAAACTTTCCTCTTCCACAGACCCAGAATGAACTGCGAAGGTTCCTAGGTTCTGTTAATTTCTATCATAGATTCATCAGAAACTGCGCGCAAACTTTAGCGCCCTTGTCAGACTTGCTCGAACCTAAACGAAAAGGCAAATCTACTGAGGTAAAATGGACGGAGGATGCGCGCAAAGCTTTCGACGAGATTAAGCATAAGCTGGCTGCCGCGACTGAATTATCCTACCCTATTGCTAATGCTGATTTCAGTTTGGTAGTCGACGCCTCAAGTACTGCCGTAGGTGCCGTTTTGCAACAACAAGTAGGTACTAATATCTCTCCCCTTGCTTTCTTTTCCAATAAGCTATCGCCCACTGAGCGTGCTTATAGCGCGTTCGGTAGGGAACTCCTTGTTATCTATCTGTCTGTGAGACACTTTCGCTATGCTCTAGAGGCAAGGGAGTTCGTGATCTACACAGACCACAAACCTTTGACCTCAGCGATTAAGATGCCTTCTGAAAGACATTCGCCAAGAGAAGCTCGACACTTGTCCTTCATTAGTCAGTTTACCACTGACATCCGCTTCATCAAAGGTCTCGACAATACTGTCGCTGACTGTCTATCTAGAATCAATTCTGTCCAAACCAGTGGTGAAATCACCTTCGGAAATATTTCCAAGACTCAGAAGGAGGATCCTGAACTTCAGGATCTTCTAAAACCTTCTAACACTTCCTCTTTGAAATTAACCTTGGTTGACGGCGTGTACCGTGATGCTGAGCGACCTTCTCGTTTGTATCTTCCTGTGACACTTCGCAGAGTAGCTATTCTTCACTATCATTCTCTCTCTCATCCTGGTATTAACCGTACATTACGTTTGATTTCCGATCGTTTCGTCTGGCCAGCGATGCGTAAGGAAGTCAAGCAAATTGTGCAAAATTGCCATGCATGTCAGAGTAGCAAAATTGTGAAACATAATCGTGCAGCGTTACAGAGCTGTGCTTTTGCTGGACACAAATTCGACTCTGTACACCTAGATTTGGTGGGTCCTTTGCCTTTATCGCGTGGTCAGTCTTATTTGTTGACCATCATTGATAGGTTTTCTCGATGGGTTGAGGCCGTGCCTCTTCCTGATACCCAAACTGAGACTGTAGCTCGCGCTTTCATGAGCAACTGGATTTCCAGATTTGGGGTTCCCTTAAGTGTCACGCATGACCGGGGATCACAATTTACCTCCAAATTTTGGAGTGAACTTAGCACCACTTTAGGGTGTGAAAACGCAAACACTACAGCGTATCATCCACAGTCAAATGGACTTATTGAGAGGGTCCACAGAGATTTAAAATCGGCATTACGATGCCTGAACTGCAGCAATGATTGGACTGACAGACTTCCAGTAGTATTGCTGAGTATTAGGAATTTATATCGGCAGGATCAGCAATGCACAGCAGCAGAAATGTTGTATGGAAAAACACTTCGTCTCCTCGGCGACATTGTTGACCCAAAACCTTTGCCTGAATTTTCATCTGCTGACCGTTCCGCATATGTAACCTGTCTCAAAGATTGCATGCGTCAGATCAAGTACGTTGCTCCACGAATGCCTCAGACTAAGGACAAACTTGATCCTGCGCTGCAACATTGCACACATGTGTATGTTCGCATAGACGCTATAAAGCCAACTCTCACACGCCCTTATGATGGCCCATTCAAAATATTGAAAAAGACGCCCAAGTATTTCATCCTTGACAGATCTGGTTCACCCGACCCTGTGAGCATAGATCGGTTAAAGGTCGCGTACACTTCCGATAATGGTGTAATTTCTAACTCGTCATTCTCTCCACAGAACTTCCTTTCCACTGAGACTCGACCATATCTACCATCTCAGCTTCCTCGGTTGGCTGCATTGTTGCCTAGTCAACTTGAGTGTAATCCTTTCTATGTGCCTGTACATTCAAACCCTATCCCTAAGCCTATCGTAGACTCTAATTCTAGCCCTCTTACTGAAACAGCGACAAGTCTGGAGAGACCAGACGAGCCCGCTGCAGTAACTCCTGTTCCTAGAACTCTTGCTGATCTAAATTTGCAGACCCGTTCGGTGAAACTTCCCCGCTCAGTAACATTTTCCGACCGCCAAACCCGGCATGGTCGCGTGGTTCGAACTCCTTCCCGCTACAAATGATTGCAGCGGGTGGACTTTTCGGTCTGCGCCTTGGGGGGGTAATGTAGCATCAGCTACAAAAGCGTAAAATTATAAACTTTCTTATTCGCACTTGAATAAAATAATTATTAGCATTAAAAATTGTTACGATACGAGCATGGGCCTGTCGGCTTCTCGTTACCGAAAGAGGAATTCAAACCTCTATAGATGAAGGATAAAGGAAAATTAAGACAGAAATACACAGGAGGAGAATGGGACAGGAAAGAAAGAAATTATAAATAGTAGTGCTCGCATAGTGCACCCCGAGTCTCCCTTAGTCTATCAGCATGGATAATAACGACAACATTGAAAGATTAGACATATTTTTATTCTTGACCGTAGAATGTTGAACACGTGAGTTAAAGGTGATAATTGGCAACAAACACTAACACAAAGTGACACACACCATGAAAAAACGTGCGCTTCGAATAATGATAGGCGCCCGCAACGGTTGCATGTTTTAACGTTACGCAAAAATTTTTATGATGACTATCAAAAGAAGATCTACTCACAATAAACCAGAACAAGAAAATAATTGATAGCTGGGCTAGAGTACGCCCGAAATAAAAATGGGGATAATTTAAAACAATAAAACCCTTGACTCACACAAGGTGTTAAACGCGGAACACTTAAATTTGCGCTACGCACAATGTGAAGCTCCACACACCACGATGAACAAACAAAAATCGAAATCACTCCAGATAGCGCGCCATTTCCAACACTTTCCAATGTGCTGTTTTGCACCTAAGCTTGCACTTTTATTCACCGTTCAATTTCTCAACTCCACTATGTCATCCTAACTCTTCTGTGATGCGTCGTTGAAGTGAGGCGAATTCTGCTTCCACTTATGGCTTGAGGAATGTACGAACGTTCAGTTGATCAGACTAACATCCGCTGATGCCCCAATGCCGGGCGGCCGGGTGGTGCTGCTCCCTGTCTGCAACGCGTTTACCGCTCTTGAGTGCCGAAGGAGCTTGATCATCGTGGCTTGCGCGGGATCGATGTTGTATGATTGCAGCTTTCGTAAATACGTGGTTCCAAGGGGCATGCTGGAGTTGCCTGTGAGATTGGAACTGGCGTAGACAAACTGAATGCTTTCGCTGCAGTTGTTGACACGTTTGCACTTGACGATCATTGCTGTGAAGCTGATGTGCTTCGAGTGGATTTCTGCCGCAAGTTGATACTTCGATGGCTGCTTTTTTCCCGACTTTTTACTCGCGAGACTTCAATGTTGTCACCTCACACCGATGTTAAAGTTTTGGTACTCTTGTGCGAGGTACGCCGGCAAAGCCGGAGTACTCTGTTTGCGTGCGTGTCCTCACTCTCTCTTTGTTTCGAAACCCCACCAAAAGACCACGATTATTCTTGTCGCATCCTTATATGTGCGTGGCTCGGATCCTTCTCGAATGTTCACGAATCTTCGCAGTTACAATGACAGCATTTTACAGCTGATTGGAGGAATTCTTCCTTGTCCTGACGTCTCGAAATTTCATTGGCTAGGTGCCCGCTTTCTTGTGCCACACCTTCGACGCGCGGCCTGTTCATTGGCCTAGATGTTGCGGCTTTTGCTAAGGCCAACCCTCGTATCGCGCCTTCGTGCAAGGCCTGTTCCCATGCCCAAGCGACGGCCGGCTTAACGGTTTGGACATTCCAAAGTCTATCGCAGCTTTTCGCACTTTTACCTCAAATTGCCTCGCAACACATCGTATTATATAAGATATAAGATATTTCACTACTAGTATATAAGATATTTCACTACAAAATCTTACTCTAAATTATTATTAATTATTTTCTACTTATAATAAGTAATCCTTAAAGTTTTTGTGCAAAAAGCATAAAATTAAAAGTCATGATTGACATTTTCGTATTTAAGCCTCTGAATTTGGCAACAACCGCGCAGGACGCTTGGTTTCCTAGGCGTCACTCTCGCTCAGCTTTCGTAGCTTGTGGTTGTCTCCGTCCGTGTAAGTGGAAGAAATAAGGTTAAATAGAGAAATGATCTGGTAAAGTATGGTGCCATTGTGTAATGTGCATTGTGTGTAAGCTTAGGATTTTTGTCAGTGTCATGAGTTATAGATAAACATAGAATAGAGGTAGAGTACTTAAATATAGCATGCCTGATTTCGAGTGTTATCTCAACATGACATAGCGGGAATATTGCATGTCATGTGCATTTGTGTGTATCAAGAATTCATTATCAACTTTCAAATCATGTTCTCTTCTTGCAGTTGCCATTCATGATATCGAAAATTCGTGCATAACATACATCGTGAACGCGCACGGTATATATCGTGAACGCGCACGGTTTACATCGTGAACGCGCATGGTAGCGTCCCGCGCCTTTGGGGGTTTCCAAAATGGCGCCGCATAAACTGCTCTCATGTTATTACTCTGTGATTTAAATTGCACTATATTTAGGTGGATTAACTCTTCAATTATTACCACACCCTGGCAGTGTTTTTCTTCAGTGTGTTTTACGTGTAAAGAAGTGAAGAAATCCCTTTTATTATTTTTCTTTCGGAAAATAAGCCATATTTTCATACAGATTTTTAGCCTTCACCTTTCAGCATATTTCATTAACTGCATATTAAATCAATCTAGTTCTTTTAACATGAATCAAATTAGTTTCATTAACCAAGAAAAATTCTTAGAATTTTATGCAATTGTAAAAGAGTTCTTTTTCTTTTACGAGCCTCTAAAATTTCTATTCCCATTTCTGGAGTTTGACAAAGAGAGAAATTAAATTAGCTCGTTGTTGAGTCTGTAGGACGTCTCTTTGTTTTCGATATGGGAAAGTTACCATTTACGGTGTAGGGAATTCAGTGGTGGTATTTTTCCTTGATGTCTCTCCTGGAACTTCTCATCCAGCGCTTCGATTCTTGCAGGACCTCAACGACGTCGCCAACGCCACACAAACATTATTCCCTGGACCTTTCCTTTCTTCTTTTTTGTTGTGCTACCTTAACTGGCCTTACCTTACCAGGCCTTACCTTGCCTGGCCTTACCTTGCCTGGCCTTACCTTGCCTGGCTTTACCTTGCCTGGCCTTACCTTGCCTGGCCTTACCTTAACTGGCCTTACCTTAACTGGCCTTACCTTACCTGGCCTTACCTAACCTGGCCTTACCTTAACTGACCTTACCTTAACTGGCCTTACCTAACCTGGCCTTACCTTAACTGGCCTTACCTTACTTAGCCTTACCTTAACTGGCCTTACCTAACCTGGCCTTACCTTAACTGGCCTTACCTTACCAGGCCTTACCTTAACTGGCCTTACCTTACTTAGCCTTACCTTAACTGGCCTACCTTACCAGGCCTTACCTTAACTGACCTTACCTTAACTGGCCTTACCTAACCTGGCCTTACCTTAACTGGCCTTACCTTACTTAGCCTTACCTTAACTGGCCTACCTTACCAGGCCTTACCTTAACTGACCTTACCTTAACTGGCCTTACCTAACCTGGCCTTACCTTAACTGGCCTTACCTTACTTAGCCTTACCTTAACTGGCCTACCTTACCAGGCCTTACCTTAACTGGCCTTACCTTACCAGGCCTTACCTTAACTGGCCTTACCTTACCTGGCCTCACCTTAACTGGCCTTACCTTACCTGGCCTTTACCTTGCCTGGCCTTACCTTAACTGGCCTTACCTTACCTTAACTGGCCTTACCTTACCTGGCCTTACCTTAACTGGCCTTACATTATCTGGCCTTACCTTGCCTGGCCTTACCTTGCCTGGCCTTACCTTGCCTGGCCTTACCTTGCCTGGCCTTACATTGCCTGGCCTTACCTTACCTTACATTGCCTGGCCTTACCTTCCCCAAACACTCTCACGTACCTCCGGATCTCACCATCACTCACCGGACCCCACCGGCACGGAGTGCTCCACCTAGTCAAGTCTTCCAGTCAAGCTCACCGCCAATCCGCCTGGCGTTTCTCCAATAAAAAAAAGAGCTGAGTTTTCCCATGCTTTATTAACCTTCTCTCACGTTTTGAAAACACTATCGAGCCAAAAGAAAGATTGGGATTGGACGTTAATAACAATTATGAATAAAACCCCCATCATCTCCAATCCTAACAAAACCTTCTCATTCAGCATCTTCGATTATTGCAGATCCTCGACGGCACCAAACGCCACAACACACATTCCCTGGGTCTGAGCTTTACAAGTTAAATTCACGTGGCATATTATCTCTCACCAAGCCATCGAGTTACACCACGTAAATTGCCTATCTGTGACGTGAGACGGTCTGACCTTTGGTCATATATCACTTTGCAAATCACTTGTTTCGAAGCTAGTAGAACCTAGTATATTACATCTAATGGCTAACTAATCTACCCGCTCAACCACGACAATTTGCTTTTCATATCGGGAAATTATTCCAAAGTCTGAACCCATAAATAGTGACTCATCCACACGTCACGGGTGAAATTGATAATCTGTAGTGAACCCTCAGCCGCACTTCAGTCTAAATTTCATAAATTATTAAATCCATCTTCTAAAAATTAAATAAAGTTAACGTAATCATTCTTAAAATTTTATATTACTATTTTCATTCAACATTACCCTTAAATCTATTAAAATTTGACCAAAGAAATACTTCGACAAGAAAGAACGGCGTTATTCACGTAGAACCATATCGCAAGTTCATCCGTTTCCGGAAAATTCCGGAAACGCTCGTCCGCTCAAAGCGCATATAAAGCTCATTTTACACCTACGGTGTGGAGCGACGGTATGGAGCGACGGTGAACTTGCTATAACTCCTCCCACAAGAGGATTGAGCGTCACTGCTCACCGACTTGCTTTTACATTGCCGCTCAACACAACGCTCCTTCCCGAAAAACAGCAGTCGCCACGCAAGGCTCCCCTTCCTGGGTTTTTCACTGAGATCTTGTTTTTTCGATCCCTACTGGGTTGCCAGGTTTAATTTTTGAACTATTGATAATTATGTTTTTTTTAATCAAGTCAGACAGTAAATTCATCATTAACTTAAGTAAATTTAATAATCCAGTTAAGAATTATTGTTTCAACACCGTATGCAAATGAATATCTGATTCAAAACCACGCCTATCGGATGGGGTAGAACGTGTTCAATCTGTTTTTCGACCTTAAAAACGCGTAAGAAACGAGTATCTTACGAACTTGCAAACCCGGCCAAGCCAGGGAAAGCCGGCGCTCCACTTCTGTTGCTTCGATTTGCTTGGAACGTTGCAGTGAGATGACGCGCATTTTGATCGTAAAACTGGTCGTGCATTCCTTTAAATGAATGTTCTTTTTTTTAAACATTCAAATTTTCATATTATTGCCGCACTAGTTTTCAAAATTTATAGCCCTCCAAAAACGATGTCTAAAAAATGGTATACGCAGTCTTTCAAAGAAGAATGGTTAATGGAAGGAATGAAAAACCTGTTACGGTTGGAAGCTTAAACCGAAATTGGTACGAGATGTCATCAACAGAGCATGTCACCAGCGTAATGAAAAGCGCCTTGCACAACAGAAAAGTCGCCTTAATATTGAAATTTGCGCTGCAGAAGAGAATTAGGAGGAAATACAGGAATAAAATCCGCATTACCATCATTTTTTCTACTGACGAATGTTAACTGGTACTTTTTCCTATTAAAACGACACTTTTACGTTTATTTTAAACGAATTTGTTTTTTTTCATGTTCAATCTAGGTTTATCTGAACATCTTCAGCGGGAGTCCTGATCGTCAGTATTGCTATTGGAATACTGAAAGAATACTTGGAAGAACAATTTGCAGAGTATTTGCAGAATATTTTGCAGAAGTGAAAAGCTAATATTCTTAAAAACTTTAATACTACCCAATTACCTTCAAAAAACACTGAAAATAGAAAAGAAAAAAAACAATTACAAATTTGTAGGTTTCCATTTTTACTTTTCCTTTAATTTCAATAATCTTCTAATGACACCTGCCAAATGTTTTTCGTCTACTTGAAGTACTTTTCCTAAGAGCAATGCACACTGTACAATTTTAATTGCACTGTAAATAATTTTACGTTCACATACGCTGTGTATGATTCTTTGATTTTTTTTGAATAGTGAAAGCTATTTCCTATAGTAGCCTCTCGGTGTTTAAATTTTCATTTTAACCATTGAAATTTTATAATTGGGGAAGTGATATGCTATACTTTTAAAAGCATCATCTCTGGACACTCTGTTTTTATACTCTGCGAGCTTAACGTTCCATAAACATGGAAATTCTTAACATTTTTCGATAGGAGTTTTAATTTCTTCTTTGCTCCATAATATGTAAGCTATGACTACACATGCTCTCTATGGTCTCATGAGCAACTGAACGCTGGTGACTGGCAGTGCACACCGCCGATATTTAGCATGCAGAATGTTGGCACTCCTAACCGTGAGCGTGGCAATAAGGGTCATTTTGCTCTGCTGTGGGCGGAGCTTATTTGGTGGCGGGATGGAGCGATGGTGTGGAGCGCGAAGACACCGTCAATGTAAAAGGGCCTTAAGGCCGGCTTCCCAGGCTGAGTCGTCATTCTCGTATAGATCCTCCTGACTAGCGCTTGGGCCCCAGAGCGGGCATTTGTAAGTATCAAGTGTTAATGTTAAGTGTGTATTATGTCTTAACTTGTTCCGTGTTAGGGAGCGCTCGTTATTGTGTCTTAGGAACATTCACTGTGTTTATCTGTGCCGGTGTAGTTAGGCACAAGCTTCAAGTTCACTGTGCCATTTCGTCAGTGTTTTTCCCCTGAATTAATGTAGCCGTGCAAACCTGCATATTCACTTTAGCATCTGATTCCAATTGGAATGTGTCTTTTTACGGTTTCGCACTGGTGTTTTTACCAGTTCTGTTAGCCTTATAATTCAATTAACTTTTGGCAGTACAGTAGCTAGAATTTTAGTTATTTTATTTACTGTCGTGCATTGTGTAATTAGGTCATGATTCAAACAAGTATGGAATTCTTTTTAGTTTCACACTTAACGTTTAAAGTCCAAAAATCTTAAGAAATAAAATAGGATATTGCAGCAAATCGCGTTTGTATTTTCTGTAGTACTCATTTCAAGTCAATTCACATAAATAATTGTTCCTTAGTCTTGCTCAGAACTATCCTTAAAAATACCTAACTACATTTGACAACATGTTTTTTAGGAATAGAATCAGTGTTCTTATATTTCAATATTTTTCCATGAATTTAATTGAGCCTTTGTAAATCGCTGTAACTTTGTCCATCTCTAGTTGTTTTTACTGTCGTGTCTTTTCATATGCTACTATTTTTTATATGTAATTTTGCTGCAACTCTTGCTCATCTGAATTATAGAGTATAGAGACTTCACCTTTTCTCATACTTATTTTTTAGTACATTAAATTATCTAAATACCTCAGTGCTTTAGCTATTTTTTTTTGGCTGTAGTTCATTTAAACTCAGTTGTGTCACTGCTTTGGATATCAGGATAGAGCTTATGACCAGTTGGTCTCGAACACCGGTTCTGTGTGTTAAGATGATTCCGGGTGCAGCTCGGGCGCTGGAGCTGCGCACTGACCTTAGCACTAACTTCTGCCATTGTTCTTCCTGTAAGTAGCAGATGCAGCAGTCTTGCACATGTGTATGAATAGGCTCGTAGTGTGCGGACTAATTCCACTTGACGTCCCCTCACAGGATCGACGGGACCACACATTCCATGCACTCATAAACACGTATGGAGCCAAACCCTAATCTCGTAATTTAAGGAGCTTAATTACCTCCTCCAAGTTTTCGCCTTCAAGTCTCCTCCAAGTCTTTCCTCCAAGAGTTCACTCTCCGAGTTGATTCTCCAAGTTCACTCTCCGAGTTGATTCTCCAAGTTCACTCTCCAAGTTTACTCCCCTAGTTCATTCCCCCAAGTTTTCGCCTCTGAGTTGATTCTCCGAGTTTCCTCTCCTATTTAACTTGTGAAACTGGAAGGCCTGCATCCCTGCAGCTAAGCCGCTAAAATCTCCAGTTCAGACCATTGGGTCGAGAGTCCCCCTTTTCTTACCGAGTTTTCCCAACCGGTAACTATTCCACACCCATCACTCAATTCCCTACTCACTTTGTGTCGGAATTTCTCACACTTACACCATCCTCGACTTCACACTCCAGCACACGCTTCCACAAGCCTGAGCTGAACGAATCATCTGAAGTTCAGCAACCTCCTCGGACTCTCCCCAAGAACGTCTTTCAAACAAGAATCAAGCCTCGCACCTCGGCGTTCAACCTCCACCTCAATAAATCCCATAAAGGCGAGCGTAACTGTTCTCTCAATTTCCCCAATGTTGGCTGTATGGTAGTTTTTTATTGTTGATTGTAGACGCTAGAAATATTGCGTCCGAACACCTTTGCTAGACTTCTGAGTCATTTGCCATACTTAATTCATTTGCAATTCAATGCGCGTCCCCTCGCGCTGGTGAATCCCCAGAGTAGTTTAATCAAATATAAAGGCTTATACATACGAGATACTTACCCGGACCACCATCGGAAGGATTGGGAGCGCATGTCTAGTGCTGTCAACTTCTGTGCATGGCTGACCTTGAAGGAGGTAGTTTCTGTTCCCTACTCTCAGTAGTCAAACATAGTATTTCCTCTCTAACCCTTCCCTTGGTTTCTACTCATTTACTGGGCGGTGAATTCTGTTTCCTCATTCCCCTTCAACCTCATTCCTCATTCACGTTACGTTCCCCATCCTAGCGACGTGACGATTTGAGACACTCGAGCTGCATCTAATTCACTTGCTGCTGACCCAACAATTCAATATTGTATCAACTTTTGGGGAATTGAGCCTCTCACCGTCTTCTTTATTCACTGACGCGTATGCCGTCTCAAGCCATTGGGATTTCCATGCACACGACCATCCCCTCATATACACTTGCCATATAACCACCACTGCTGCGAGCCGACTGGGGTCCTACTCAAGATTGGACCACAACACCAGCTCATCTTGAAGCGACCGACAGGATTGACCAATCTTCCAGCTTCAATAAAAGGCCAGAAAATATAAACCATATTTCCTTTCTTTTTCCTTCTCCGTGGTCCAGTCCATGGTAAAGTTCTCTTGTAAGTTTTGATTGAACGGAGGCATAAAGCCCCCGAACACCGAATAATTAAACCTCCTTCTGAGGGCATCGTCAGATATATATATATCATTTTATTCTAAGTAAGTGTTGCCTTCTCGGTGACTGGTGACCTCCATTATCAAAGAATACCAATCAATCAAATTCTCAACCAGTCAAATAGCTGGCTCTTCAAGCTACCAATCCTAATCATTTAACTGAACTTCCCCACTTTGGGAGGAGTTCAAAATTCTGTCAGTCGCTAAAATTAAACAGACTGTGAACCTCCACAATTCACACTCACTTACACCTGGCCAACGTCATCGCTCGCCGGACCTCGCTTGCACGGAGTTTCCCATCTAAGAGAAGATCGTACGAAGTCAAGCACGCCATCGGTCATCACGGCTTCCTTCAATAAAAATATCCGAGCTGAGTTTTCCCATAAAGTGTCTTTATTATCCCTCTCTTGCAACTTCGAAAAACACTATCGAGAAAACGTTTAAGATTGGATGTTAATAACTATCTAAGTTGAACCATATACCCACCAATCTTAACATATACCCATGAATTCGGAGCTCACATCAATGGTTTTTTTAATCATCTAATAAGATTTTGGGATGCAGAAACGTGCTGCGCTCACTTGGTACCAGTGGATTTATTTTTGAAACAGTGAGCGTGTCTCAATTTTATTTACTGAAATGTTGAGTTATTTTTGATTACTGACTGAATTTACTAGTCATGAGTTTAGCTTCTACCACAAAATAGTGTATCTAAAACCGTGAAATTCGTCCGATTCTGATACTAAAAGACAGGTCATAAACGAATTACATCGGATATTTTAAGAGTAAATAAGTGGTCAGACTGGTCATTCATGTCGTTCATACCCCTACGTACTAAACTATTTGAAATAGTTTCTTCGTGTTTTGAATTTCCAAAAATATGATAAATCATATATGATAAACTGACAATACATTTAATTATTTCTTCAGCCATGTCGGGTTTTGGGGTTTGCCGTTGAGTGGTTCAGTGGTTATTTTCGATTTGACGGCTAAGACAAAACTCGATTTTCTCTCGAAGCGCATGGGAAAATAGTGAGATGATAATGAAACACGTTTGGATAACTCAGCTTGGTTTTCCGTGATGTAGTTTATTTTGGGTAGCGAACACCAGGAACTGTCTTGGTTCTTGATCCCGGAGAGCTTGTGAAATTGGCTATCCGTGCCGGAGGAACAGGCTGGAGTCGACGAAGGCAGGCACACGATGGAGTTAAGCGTGGTGAATGAGTTGAATTTGGGGAAGTGGAATTAAGTAACTTGAGATGATTGAGCGAGAGTCAATGACGTAGTTCAAGAATATCTAATGACTCCAAAAATAAGATGGGGGTGTGAATGAGCAAGCAAACTCAGGCTCATGTGAGCAGAATCAAGTGGCACATTAGCAGGGGGCACACTCAAGTTGAATTACTTGTCCAGATTAGTAATAGCAAGTTAGTCACTGATAATGTGAGAATGGCATTAAGCAATCATCATGGCGCTCAGGAAAACCAGAAGCCCAGGGAGATTTGATTTTGAAGGTTTTGTGTAGGGCGAGGCTGTAGAGGTCCTGCACAGGATTCCAGGATGCTGGATTACGCGATTCAGGAGAGACATCAAGACATGGCACTACTGAATATCCACACAATAATGACAATTCTTCCCACACGGGGAAAATCCGAGAAACTCCTACAAGTTCAAACTCCAGCTAAACTCGAGAAGAGAGAGGAAGAATTTACTCAAGAAAGTCTGATACAACCGCTATTGCTTCAAATGCAAGGCATGAGATTTAAGAATTTTTAGTAGGCTATTTTGAATTTTTTTTCAAAAGGGAACCGGGAAAAATTCCCCTGGAATCATGGAAGGCACATGATTTAACAAGGCATGGCTTAGGGAGCAAAAAGGAGAATTACATCAATTAAGTAAAATATCGTTAGCAAGAATGGAGGAATAAAAGGGATAATTTTTCTTCTGATAAAATAAAAAGGAAAAATGCGTTTTGGATCTCACAGAAGGAAAATACGCAAAGAAAACGAAAGCATGAATACTTCGTGCAGCGGTGGACCCAGCGGCTTTTACGCGTCGGCATAGCCAAAGCCGCCGGCGTCTTGCACACACTCAATGATAGGCAGATAGTAATGGGTGTTTGTCACACGAATGCGAAGAGGCACGTTAATTTCATTGAGATGATTGATATCGAATTAAGTGGAGTTATGTAGATATATGGCAATTAAGAATGAAGTTCAAAACTTTAGCAAGTAGACATGAATAACTTCGTAATTTATTAAAATTATTTAAAAGGCATCTTTAATGATTATATCGCGTTTAAACAAATTTAAGAAGAACTGCTGGAAGTATTTTGTACAAAGAATAAGAGAAAATACTATTAGAACACATGCTTAAAATGCAAATAAAAATCACGTAGTAATGACAGAAAACGGCAGAGTGTTCCGCCATTACACCAGAAGCTATCGGGAACGAACGCCGGCAATTTCGCCGCGTCCGTCCACGAGTAATTTATGAAAGATTCGTGATATGATACTGGCAAAGACCCGCAATATGCTTGCAGTAGAGAGAAAGAAAACCAGTACGTTAAACTGAATATCTAGTATGAATTTACACGAGAGTTTGGGAAATGACACGCAATTTTCACTCTATAAAAACACATGCCAATCTCAGAATCTTAACACTAATTTTTATCCCTAATTCATGACACTGAGCAGATCTTCAGATTGAAATACACAATACACCGAAACACATGGCACATATTCTTACCCGGTTTTACTCTTATTTTACCCTAAATATCACTGCACTTACGAGATGTTTTCGCAACCACGCCACAAGCAAGAGTAAGTGGACTAGGCGACGCGCTAGTGTGTTGCCAGACGGGCTTCTTAAGAACTCGAAATGTAAATTGATTATTTGATCTCTCATGTATTTACACAAAAATTTTAATAATTACGAATTAGAAGTAGAAAATAATTAATAATAAATTAGAGTAATATTTTTGATGCTGCTAATTAATTTATTCAAGTATGAATAGCGAATTTCTAATTTTTACACTTATGTAGCGGTATGCTACATTACCCCCTAAGGCGCAGACCGAAAGGTCCACCCGCTGCAATCATCTGTAGCGGGAAGGAGGGCGAACTACACGACCCTGCCGAGTTCGGCAATTGGCAAACGATACTGAGCGGGGAAGTTTCACCAAACGGGTCTGCAAGTTTAGATCAGCAAGAGTCCTAGGAACAGGAGTTACTGCAGCGGGCTCGTCTGGTCTCTCCAGACTTGTCGCTGTGACAGTAAGAGGACTAGAATTAGAGTCTACGATAGGCGTATGGATAGGGTTTGAGTGTACAGGCACATAGAAAGGGTTACACTCAAGCTGACTAGGCAACAATGCAGTCAACTGAGGAAGCTGAGATGGTAGATATGGTCGAGTCTCAGTGGAAGGAGAATTCTGCGGAGAAGATGATGAGTTATAAGTTACACTATGATCCGAAGTGTATGCGACTTTTAATCTGTCTATGCTCACAGGGTCGCTCGAGCCGAATCTGTCGAGGATGAAATATTTTTGCTTGCGTTTAAGTACTTTGAATGGGCCATCATAAGGGCGCGTGAGCGTAGGCTTTATAGCATCATTTCGGACATACACATGTGTGCAGTCTTGCAGGGCAGGATCTAGTCTGTCCTCAGTCTGAGGCATTCGTGGAGCAACATACTCAATCTTACGCATGCAATCTTTTAGGCAGGTTACATATGCGGAACGGTCAGCGGATGAAAATTCAGGCAACGGTTTTGGGTCAACAATGTCGCCGGGGAGACGAAGTGTCTTCCCGTACAACATCTCCGCCGCTGTGCACTGCTGATCTTGCCGGAAGAGATTCCTAATGCTGAGCAATACTACTGGAAGTCTATCGGTCCAATCGTGACTGCAATTAAGGCAGCGCAAGGCAGACTTGAGGTCTCTGTGGACTCTCTCAATAAGTCCATTTGACTGCGGATGATAAGCTGTCGTGGATGTGTTTGCACACCCTAAAGCGGTACTGAGCTCACTCCAAAATTTGGAGGTAAATTGTGATCCCCGGTCATGTGTGACTTGTACGGGAACCCCAAATCTGGCTATCCAGTTGGACATGAAGGCGCGAGCTACAGTCTCAGTTTGTGTATCAGGAAGAGGGACAGCCTCAACCCAACGCGTGAACCTATCGATGATGGTCAACAAATAAGAATAACCGCGCGATACAGGCAAGGGACCCACTAGGTCTAGGTGGACAGAGTCAAACTTTTGACCTGTGAATGCGCAACTCTGCAGCGCTGCACGATTATGTTTCACCACCTTACTACTCTGACACGCATGGCAAGTTTGCACAATTTGCTTGACCTCCTTACGCATCGCTGGCCAGACGTAACGATCAGAAATCAAACGCAATGTACGGTTAATACCAGGGTGACTGAGGGAATGGTAGTGGAGGACAGCTACTCTGCGGAGAGTCGCAGGAAGATACAAACGAGAAGGTCGCTCGGCATCACGATACACGCCGTCAACCAAGGTTAGTTTTGGAAGGGAAGGGTTAGAAGATTTGAGAAGGTCCTGAAGTTCAGGATCCTCCTTTTGAGCATTACAAATGTTGCCGAAGGTGATTTCGCCACTGGTTTGGACAGAATTAATTCTGGAGAGGCAATCGGCTACGGTATTGTCTAGTCCCTTAATGTAACGGATGTCAGTTGAGAACTGACTTATAAAGGACAGGTGTCGAGCTTCTCTAGGCGAATGCCGCTCAGAAGGCATCTTGATCGCCGAGGTCAGAGGTTTGTGATCAGTGTAGATCACAAACTCCCTCGCCTCTAGAGCATAGCGAAAGTGTCTCACAGATAGGTAGATAGCAAGAAGTTCCCTACCGAACGCGCTATAAGCACGCTCAGTGGGCGACATCTTCTTGGAAAAGAAAGCAAGAGGAGAGATATTAGTACCTACTTGTTGTTGCAACACAGCACCTACGGCGGTACTGGATGCGTCAACAACTAGGCTGAAATCAGCATTAGAAATAGGGTAGGATAGTTCCGTCGCGGAAGCTAACTTGTGTTTTATTTCCTCAAACGCTTTGCGCGCTTCTTCTGTCCATTTTACCTCGATAGATTTGCCTTTATGTTTCTTTTCGAGGAGGTCGGACAAGGGCGCTAAAGTTTGAGCACAATTGCGTATGAAACGATGGTAGAAGTTAACAGAACCTAGGAACCTTCTTAGTTCCTTCTGGGTCTGTGGAAGAGGAAAGTTTCTGATCACTTCAACTTTGGAAGGCAAAGGTTTTAGACCTAGGCTAGAGATTTCATGACCTAAGTAAATCAGTGATGACTTTCCGAACTCACATTTCTCAGGATTTACGAGGAGTCCATTGTCGGACAATCTTTGAAAAACGACCCTAAGGTGGTCTTTGTGCAACTCTGGGGTTGTGGACGCCACAAGGATATCGTCTAAGTAGACAAAAGCGAAAGATAGATCAGAGAAGATTTCAGCCATGTGTCTCTGGAACGTTTGAGGCGCGTTCCGGAGACCATATGGCATTTTGAGAAATTCAAAGAGACCAAATGGAGTGATGACAGCGGTCTTGGGGATAGCGGACTCATCAAGAGGGATTTGATGAAAGGCGGACTGAAGGTCTATCTTAGAGAATATTTGAGCTCCCTCTAAATTTGCACTGAAATCGTGGAGGTACGGAATAGGATAGCGATCAGGTAAAGTAACGGCATTCAACCTGCGGAAATCCCCGCACGGTCTGAATTCACCGTTAGCCTTGGGTACCAGCAAGAGAGGGCTAGCCCAAGGACTTTTGGAGGTGCGGATGATGCCACACTCCTGCATGCGCGCGAATTCTTTCTTGGCTAACGCCAATCGATCAGGCGGCAGTCGCCTAGCACGGGAGAAGACAGGCGGTCCTTGCGTCTCTATAAAGTGTTTCGTGCAGGTTTGCATATTTTTGGAAATTAAGTTAGGGTTTGTTAATGCGGGAAAACTTTTGAGGGTTTGTGCGAAAATGCACTCCTCCTTGAAAGCAATAGAAAAGGAATGCAAGACATTTTCTTTAGTTATGCTACCAGCGGGAATTGAGATCTGTGTCTCCTCGTCCCTAATACATCTCTTTTTCAAATCTACAACAATCCCAAACTTTTCGAGAAAATCCGCGCCAATGATAGGCTCTTGGACTTCCGCGATTAAGAAGGTGAAAAGGAAGGATCGCCTCAATCCCAGACTGCACTCTAAGGCTCGTTCACCGTAACAAGGTATTGGCGTGCCGTTTGCGGCGCGTAATGTAGCCACTAATGGCTGATTTTTGACTTTCACCGTGGCAGGGATTATGGATACACTGGATCCAGTGTCGATTAAGAATCGGTATTTGGTAACGGGATCGAGAATTGTCAAGAGGCGAGTAGTCTGGGAATGAGGCAACGCAGTACTCGCTACTGTGCGTTGCTGGTGGCGTTTCCCGAAGTCATTTGTTCGGTATAACGCGGACAAAAGCGTGAGGCGCATTTACGAGCTTGGTCACCAAATTTCTGGTGATACCAGCACAAGTTGCTACTGGCATCACGAGAGCGTGACCGAAAACGGGGGTTTTGATTATTTGACCTATCATAAGATCTACCTCTATCAAAGCGTTGAGGAGGAGGAGGAGGATAGTGATAGTTGGAGGGATAGTCATAAGGATAGTTGTAGGCATTTTGGTGGCTTTGGAATCTCCCTGGGCCTTGCTGAATGTGCGCCACACTTTGACTCTGACCTATTTGAAAATTTTGGAGAGCTTGCTTTATTTCAGCGATGTCCTGCTGCAACTGATCTATTTTGACTGAATTCTGCGTCGTATTTGACGGGCTAAAAGTTGTAGCTCCTACATTCAAGGAAGCAACTTGTGGTTCTCGTGGCAAATTGATATTTCTAATCACAGTCTCAGCGGACTCCGCTAATTTTTCTAGAGTTTGCTCGGGCCCCGCTAACGAGAGGAAAGGACGCACATTAGGTGCGAGCTTCGTCATGAAAACTTCCTTCAGAAACCCCTCAGCTACGGCAACACCAGTAGCGAGTTTCCGAAGTTCTTTCACGAGCGAAGAGGGAGAGAAAGAAGCAGAGACAGGTGGAATTGCTGAGGCATCTACCAAGCTGCGAAACTTGTCCGCATCGGACATCTGAAGCCTTGCCAAGATTTTTCTTTTCAATATTCCGTAAGGATCGTGATCAGGAGGGTTTTCTAATAACTCGTTGGAATCATTAAGCAGTTTCGTGGGCGCTGCGCTAACGAGCGCGTAAAATTTGTCTATGTCCTGATTTATCCTATTATACCTAAACACAGCTTCCACCTGGTTGAACCAGGTGTGAGCGTCCCCTGGAATGAAAGGCGGGAGTCTAATGGGATTTGCGTGTGCTCGATCTTCATTGTCTGAGTCAGGCATGCTAGCGATCTCTTTTGGGGAATGCGCAATTGATGATATCAGTGCCCAAGACTTGGGATTAGGTAGCAAGGGTTTGCGTTAATTCTTTACCTACTCGATCATTCAAATTAAGTAAAAGCAGAAGATAGGAAATATGAATTTGGAAACGAAGAAAAAAAAAAAAAATTATTATGCGGTTTGCGGCAATTTGCGTAGGCACAAAATTAAGCAGGTGAGAGAAAAATTATTTTCCTACCTACTCAATCAATCAATAACGTTGAAGATAACGGAAAGAGAAAAAAAATGGGACGAGAATTTTACGGTAGTCAGGAATAAATGCACAGCACGGAAATAGTAGAAAAATATTTTCCTACCTACGGAGGCACAAAACAAACAAAGACAGGAAACAGCATAAAAGAAAGATAAAAAAAATTTTTAAGCTGCTCAGAGAAAATTCATTAGCATGGTCAAACTCACAGGAAATCTCTCAAACTACCACGAAATGGGAAAACTTATCACTACCATGCTACGCCAACATTATCCTCTCACAGTCTCCCAGAACACTTCGAGTTTAGTTCTTTCTTTTTTATTTTTAAAATAGCGGCCAATGTACCAGTGTCGGGTTTTGGGGTTTGCCGTTGAGTGGTTCAGTGGTTATTTTCGATTTGACGGCTAAGACAAAACTCGATTTTCTCTCGAAGCGCATGGGAAAATAGTGAGATGACAATGAAACACGTTTGGATAACTCAGCTTGGTTTTCCGTGATGTAGTTTATTTTGGGTAGCGAACACCAGGAACTGTCTTGGTTCTTGATCCCGGAGAGCTTGTGAAATTGGCTATCCGTGCCGGAGGAACAGGCTGGAGTCGACGAAGGCAGGCACACGATGGAGTTAAGCGTGGTGAATGAGTTGAATTTGGGGAAGTGGAATTAAGTAACTTGAGATGATTGAGCGAGAGTCAATGACGTAGTTCAAGAATATCTAATGACTCCAAAAATAAGATGGGGGTGTGAATGAGCAAGCAAACTCAGGCTCATGTGAGCAGAATCAAGTGGCACATTAGCAGGGGGCACACTCAAGTTGAATTACTTGTCCAGATTAGTAATAGCAAGTTAGTCACTGATAATGTGAGAATGGCATTAAGCAATCATCATGGCGCTCAGGAAAACCAGAAGCCCAGGGAGATTTGATTTTGAAGGTTTTGTGTAGGGCGAGGCTGTAGAGGTCCTGCACAGGATTCCAGGATGCTGGATTACGCGATTCAGGAGAGACATCAAGACATGGCACTACTGAATATCCACACAATAATGACAATTCTTCCCACACGGGGAAAATCCGAGAAACTCCTACAAGTTCAAACTCCAGCTAAACTCGAGAAGAGAGAGGAAGAATTTACTCAAGAAAGTCTGATACAACCGCTATTGCTTCAAATGCAAGGCATGAGATTTAAGAATTTTTAGTAGGCTATTTTGAATTTTTTTTCAAAAGGGAACCGGGAAAAATTCCCCTGGAATCATGGAAGGCACATGATTTAACAAGGCATGGCTTAGGGAGCAAAAAGGAGAATTACATCAATTAAGTAAAATATCGTTAGCAAGAATGGAGGAATAAAAGGGATAATTTTTCTTCTGATAAAATAAAAAGGAAAAATGCGTTTTGGATCTCACAGAAGGAAAATACGCAAAGAAAACGAAAGCATGAATACTTCGTGCAGCGGTGGACCCAGCGGCTTTTACGCGTCGGCATAGCCAAAGCCGCCGGCGTCTTGCACACACTCAATGATAGGCAGATAGTAATGGGTGTTTGTCACACGAATGCGAAGAGGCACGTTAATTTCATTGAGATGATTGATATCGAATTAAGTGGAGTTATGTAGATATATGGCAATTAAGAATGAAGTTCAAAACTTTAGCAAGTAGACATGAATAACTTCGTAATTTATTAAAATTATTTAAAAGGCATCTTTAATGATTATATCGCGTTTAAACAAATTTAAGAAGAACTGCTGGAAGTATTTTGTACAAAGAATAAGAGAAAATACTATTAGAACACATGCTTAAAATGCAAATAAAAATCACGTAGTAATGACAGAAAACGGCAGAGTGTTCCGCCATTACACCAGAAGCTATCGGGAACGAACGCCGGCAATTTCGCCGCGTCCGTCCACGAGTAATTTATGAAAGATTCGTGATATGATACTGGCAAAGACCCGCAATATGCTTGCAGTAGAGAGAAAGAAAACCAGTACGTTAAACTGAATATCTAGTATGAATTTACACGAGAGTTTGGGAAATGACACGCAATTTTCACTCTATAAAAACACATGCCAATCTCAGAACCTTAACACTAATTTTTATCCCTAATTCATGACACTGAGCAGATCTTCAGATTGAAATACACAATACACCGAAACACATGGCACATATTCTTACCCGGTTTTACTCTTATTTTACCCTAAATATCACTGCACTTACGAGATGTTTTCGCAACCACGCCACAAGCAAGAGTAAGTGGACTAGGCGACGCGCTAGTGTGTTGCCAGACGGGCTTCTTAAGAACTCGAAATGTAAATTGATTATTTGATCTCTCATGTATTTACACAAAAATTTTAATAATTACGAATTAGAAGTAGAAAATAATTAATAATAAATTAGAGTAATATTTTTGATGCTGCTAATTAATTTATTCAAGTATGAATAGCGAATTTCTAATTTTTACACTTATGTAGCGGTATGCTACATTACCCCCTAAGGCGCAGACCGAAAGGTCCACCCGCTGCAATCATCTGTAGCGGGAAGGAGGGCGAACTACACGACCCTGCCGAGTTCGGCAATTGGCAAACGATACTGAGCGGGGAAGTTTCACCAAACGGGTCTGCAAGTTTAGATCAGCAAGAGTCCTAGGAACAGGAGTTACTGCAGCGGGCTCGTCTGGTCTCTCCAGACTTGTCGCTGTGACAGTAAGAGGACTAGAATTAGAGTCTACGATAGGCGTATGGATAGGGTTTGAGTGTACAGGCACATAGAAAGGGTTACACTCAAGCTGACTAGGCAACAATGCAGTCAACTGAGGAAGCTGAGATGGTAGATATGGTCGAGTCTCAGTGGAAGGAGAATTCTGCGGAGAAGATGATGAGTTATAAGTTACACTATGATCCGAAGTGTATGCGACTTTTAATCTGTCTATGCTCACAGGGTCGCTCGAGCCGAATCTGTCGAGGATGAAATATTTTTGCTTGCGTTTAAGTACTTTGAATGGGCCATCATAAGGGCGCGTGAGCGTAGGCTTTATAGCATCATTTCGGACATACACATGTGTGCAGTCTTGCAGGGCAGGATCTAGTCTGTCCTCAGTCTGAGGCATTCGTGGAGCAACATACTCAATCTTACGCATGCAATCTTTTAGGCAGGTTACATATGCGGAACGGTCAGCGGATGAAAATTCAGGCAACGGTTTTGGGTCAACAATGTCGCCGGGGAGACGAAGTGTCTTCCCGTACAACATCTCCGCCGCTGTGCACTGCTGATCTTGCCGGAAGAGATTCCTAATGCTGAGCAATACTACTGGAAGTCTATCGGTCCAATCGTGACTGCAATTAAGGCAGCGCAAGGCAGACTTGAGGTCTCTGTGGACTCTCTCAATAAGTCCATTTGACTGCGGATGATAAGCTGTCGTGGATGTGTTTGCACACCCTAAAGCGGTACTGAGCTCACTCCAAAATTTGGAGGTAAATTGTGATCCCCGGTCATGTGTGACTTGTACGGGAACCCCAAATCTGGCTATCCAGTTGGACATGAAGGCGCGAGCTACAGTCTCAGTTTGTGTATCAGGAAGAGGGACAGCCTCAACCCAACGCGTGAACCTATCGATGATGGTCAACAAATAAGAATAACCGCGCGATACAGGCAAGGGACCCACTAGGTCTAGGTGGACAGAGTCAAACTTTTGACCTGTGAATGCGCAACTCTGCAGCGCTGCACGATTATGTTTCACCACCTTACTACTCTGACACGCATGGCAAGTTTGCACAATTTGCTTGACCTCCTTACGCATCGCTGGCCAGACGTAACGATCAGAAATCAAACGCAATGTACGGTTAATACCAGGGTGACTGAGGGAATGGTAGTGGAGGACAGCTACTCTGCGGAGAGTCGCAGGAAGATACAAACGAGAAGGTCGCTCGGCATCACGATACACGCCGTCAACCAAGGTTAGTTTTGGAAGGGAAGGGTTAGAAGATTTGAGAAGGTCCTGAAGTTCAGGATCCTCCTTTTGAGCATTACAAATGTTGCCGAAGGTGATTTCGCCACTGGTTTGGACAGAATTAATTCTGGAGAGGCAATCGGCTACGGTATTGTCTAGTCCCTTAATGTAACGGATGTCAGTTGAGAACTGACTTATAAAGGACAGGTGTCGAGCTTCTCTAGGCGAATGCCGCTCAGAAGGCATCTTGATCGCCGAGGTCAGAGGTTTGTGATCAGTGTAGATCACAAACTCCCTCGCCTCTAGAGCATAGCGAAAGTGTCTCACAGATAGGTAGATAGCAAGAAGTTCCCTACCGAACGCGCTATAAGCACGCTCAGTGGGCGACATCTTCTTGGAAAAGAAAGCAAGAGGAGAGATATTAGTACCTACTTGTTGTTGCAACACAGCACCTACGGCGGTACTGGATGCGTCAACAACTAGGCTGAAATCAGCATTAGAAATAGGGTAGGATAGTTCCGTCGCGGAAGCTAACTTGTGTTTTATTTCCTCAAACGCTTTGCGCGCTTCTTCTGTCCATTTTACCTCGATAGATTTGCCTTTATGTTTCTTTTCGAGGAGGTCGGACAAGGGCGCTAAAGTTTGAGCACAATTGCGTATGAAACGATGGTAGAAGTTAACAGAACCTAGGAACCTTCTTAGTTCCTTCTGGGTCTGTGGAAGAGGAAAGTTTCTGATCACTTCAACTTTGGAAGGCAAAGGTTTTAGACCTAGGCTAGAGATTTCATGACCTAAGTAAATCAGTGATGACTTTCCGAACTCACATTTCTCAGGATTTACGAGGAGTCCATTGTCGGACAATCTTTGAAAAACGACCCTAAGGTGGTCTTTGTGCAACTCTGGGGTTGTGGACGCCACAAGGATATCGTCTAAGTAGACAAAAGCGAAAGATAGATCAGAGAAGATTTCAGCCATGTGTCTCTGGAACGTTTGAGGCGCGTTCCGGAGACCATATGGCATTTTGAGAAATTCAAAGAGACCAAATGGAGTGATGACAGCGGTCTTGGGGATAGCGGACTCATCAAGAGGGATTTGATGAAAGGCGGACTGAAGGTCTATCTTAGAGAATATTTGAGCTCCCTCTAAATTTGCACTGAAATCGTGGAGGTACGGAATAGGATAGCGATCAGGTAAAGTAACGGCATTCAACCTGCGGAAATCCCCGCACGGTCTGAATTCACCGTTAGCCTTGGGTACCAGCAAGAGAGGGCTAGCCCAAGGACTTTTGGAGGTGCGGATGATGCCACACTCCTGCATGCGCGCGAATTCTTTCTTGGCTAACGCCAATCGATCAGGCGGCAGTCGCCTAGCACGGGAGAAGACAGGCGGTCCTTGCGTCTCTATAAAGTGTTTCGTGCAGGTTTGCATATTTTTGGAAATTAAGTTAGGGTTTGTTAATGCGGGAAAACTTTTGAGGGTTTGTGCGAAAATGCACTCCTCCTTGAAAGCAATAGAAAAGGAATGCAAGACATTTTCTTTAGTTATGCTACCAGCGGGAATTGAGATCTGTGTCTCCTCGTCCCTAATACATCTCTTTTTCAAATCTACAACAATCCCAAACTTTTCGAGAAAATCCGCGCCAATGATAGGCTCTTGGACTTCCGCGATTAAGAAGGTGAAAAGGAAGGATCGCCTCAATCCCAGACTGCACTCTAAGGCTCGTTCACCGTAACAAGGTATTGGCGTGCCGTTTGCGGCGCGTAATGTAGCCACTAATGGCTGATTTTTGACTTTCACCGTGGCAGGGATTATGGATACACTGGATCCAGTGTCGATTAAGAATCGGTATTTGGTAACGGGATCGAGAATTGTCAAGAGGCGAGTAGTCTGGGAATGAGGCAACGCAGTACTCGCTACTGTGCGTTGCTGGTGGCGTTTCCCGAAGTCATTTGTTCGGTATAACGCGGACAAAAGCGTGAGGCGCATTTACGAGCTTGGTCACCAAATTTCTGGTGATACCAGCACAAGTTGCTACTGGCATCACGAGAGCGTGACCGAAAACGGGGGTTTTGATTGTTTGACCTATCATAAGATCTACCTCTATCAAAGCGTTGAGGAGGAGGAGGAGGATAGTGATAGTTGGAGGGATAGTCATAAGGATAGTTGTAGGCATTTTGGTGGCTTTGGAATCTCCCTGGGCCTTGCTGAATGTGCGCCACACTTTGACTCTGACCTATTTGAAAATTTTGGAGAGCTTGCTTTATTTCAGCGATGTCCTGCTGCAACTGATCTATTTTGACTGAATTCTGCGTCGTATTTGACGGGCTAAAAGTTGTAGCTCCTACATTCAAGGAAGCAACTTGTGGTTCTCGTGGCAAATTGATATTTCTAATCACAGTCTCAGCGGACTCCGCTAATTTTTCTAGAGTTTGCTCGGGCCCCGCTAACGAGAGGAAAGGACGCACATTAGGTGCGAGCTTCGTCATGAAAACTTCCTTCAGAAACCCCTCAGCTACGGCAACACCAGTAGCGAGTTTCCGAAGTTCTTTCACGAGCGAAGAGGGAGAGAAAGAAGCAGAGACAGGTGGAATTGCTGAGGCATCTACCAAGCTGCGAAACTTGTCCGCATCGGACATCTGAAGCCTTGCCAAGATTTTTCTTTTCAATATTCCGTAAGGATCGTGATCAGGAGGGTTTTCTAATAACTCGTTGGAATCATTAAGCAGTTTCGTGGGCGCTGCGCTAACGAGCGCGTAAAATTTGTCTATGTCCTGATTTATCCTATTATACCTAAACACAGCTTCCACCTGGTTGAACCAGGTGTGAGCGTCCCCTGGAATGAAAGGCGGGAGTCTAATGGGATTTGCGTGTGCTCGATCTTCATTGTCTGAGTCAGGCATGCTAGCGATCTCTTTTGGGGAATGCGCAATTGATGATATCAGTGCCCAAGACTTGGGATTAGGTAGCAAGGGTTTGCGTAAATTCTTTACCTACTCGATCATTCAAATTAAGTAAAAGCAGAAGATAGGAAATATGAATTTGGAAACGAAGAAAAAAAAAAAATTATTATGCGGTATGCGGCAATTTGCGTAGGCACAAAATTAAGCAGGTGAGAGAAAAATTATTTTCCTACCTACTCAATCAATCAATAACGTTGAAGATAACGGAAAGAGAAAAAATATGGGACGAGAATTTTACGGTAGTCAGGAATAAATGCACAGCACGGAAATAGTAGAAAAATATTTTCCTATCTACGGAGGCACAAAACAAACAAAGACAGGAAACAGCATAAAAGAAAGATAAAAAAAATTTTTAAGCTGCTCAGAGAAAATTCATTAGCATGGTCAAACTCACAGGAAATCTCTCAAACTACCACGAAATGGGAAAACTTATCACTACCATGCTACGCCAACATTATCCTCTCACAGTCTCCCAGAACACTTCGAGTTTAGTTCTTTCTTTTTTATTTTTAAAATAGCGGCCAATGTACCAGTGTCGGGTTTTGGGGTTTGCCGTTGAGTGGTTCAGTGGTTATTTTCGATTTGACGGCTAAGACAAAACTCGATTTTCTCTCGAAGCGCATGGGAAAATAGTGAGATGATAATGAAACACGTTTGGATAACTCAGCTTGGTTTTCCGTGATGTAGTTTATTTTGGGTAGCGAACACCAGGAACTGTCTTGGTTCTTGATCCCGGAGAGCTTGTGAAATTGGCTATCCGTGCCGGAGGAACAGGCTGGAGTCGACGAAGGCAGGCACACGATGGAGTTAAGCGTGGTGAATGAGTTGAATTTGGGGAAGTGGAATTAAGTAACTTGAGATGATTGAGCGAGAGTCAATGACGTAGTTCAAGAATATCTAATGACTCCAAAAATAAGATGGGGGTGTGAATGAGCAAGCAAACTCAGGCTCATGTGAGCAGAATCAAGTGGCACATTAGCAGGGGGCACACTCAAGTTGAATTACTTGTCCAGATTAGTAATAGCAAGTTAGTCACTGATAATGTGAGAATGGCATTAAGCAATCATCATGGCGCTCAGGAAAACCAGAAGCCCAGGGAGATTTGATTTTGAAGGTTTTGTGTAGGGCGAGGCTGTAGAGGTCCTGCACAGGATTCCAGGATGCTGGATTACGCGATTCAGGAGAGACATCAAGACATGGCACTACTGAATATCCACACAATAATGACAATTCTTCCCACACGGGGAAAATCCGAGAAACTCCTACAAGTTCAAACTCCAGCTAAACTCGAGAAGAGAGAGGAAGAATTTACTCAAGAAAGTCTGATACAACCGCTATTGCTTCAAATGCAAGGCATGAGATTTAAGAATTTTTAGTAGGCTATTTTGAATTTTTTTTCAAAAGGGAACCGGGAAAAATTCCCCTGGAATCATGGAAGGCACATGATTTAACAAGGCATGGCTTAGGGAGCAAAAAGGAGAATTACATCAATTAAGTAAAATATCGTTAGCAAGAATGGAGGAATAAAAGGGATAATTTTTCTTCTGATAAAATAAAAAGGAAAAATGCGTTTTGGATCTCACAGAAGGAAAATACGCAAAGAAAACGAAAGCATGAATACTTCGTGCAGCGGTGGACCCAGCGGCTTTTACGCGTCGGCATAGCCAAAGCCGCCGGCGTCTTGCACACACTCAATGATAGGCAGATAGTAATGGGTGTTTGTCACACGAATGCGAAGAGGCACGTTAATTTCATTGAGATGATTGATATCGAATTAAGTGGAGTTATGTAGATATATGGCAATTAAGAATGAAGTTCAAAACTTTAGCAAGTAGACATGAATAACTTCGTAATTTATTAAAATTATTTAAAAGGCATCTTTAATGATTATATCGCGTTTAAACAAATTTAAGAAGAACTGCTGGAAGTATTTTGTACAAAGAATAAGAGAAAATACTATTAGAACACATGCTTAAAATGCAAATAAAAATCACGTAGTAATGACAGAAAACGGCAGAGTGTTCCGCCATTACACCAGAAGCTATCGGGAACGAACGCCGGCAATTTCGCCGCGTCCGTCCACGAGTAATTTATGAAAGATTCGTGATATGATACTGGCAAAGACCCGCAATATGCTTGCAGTAGAGAGAAAGAAAACCAGTACGTTAAACTGAATATCTAGTATGAATTTACACGAGAGTTTGGGAAATGACACGCAATTTTCACTCTATAAAAACACATGCCAATCTCAGAATCTTAACACTAATTTTTATCCCTAATTCATGACACTGAGCAGATCTTCAGATTGAAATACACAATACACCGAAACACATGGCACATATTCTTACCCGGTTTTACTCTTATTTTACCCTAAATATCACTGCACTTACGAGATGTTTTCGCAACCACGCCACAAGCAAGAGTAAGTGGACTAGGCGACGCGCTAGTGTGTTGCCAGACGGGCTTCTTAAGAACTCGAAATGTAAATTGATTATTTGATCTCTCATGTATTTACACAAAAATTTTAATAAAAACGAATTAGAAGTAGAAAATAATTAATAATAAATTAGAATAATATTTTTGATGCTGCTAATTAATTTATTCAAGTATGAATAGCGAATTTCTAATTTTTACACTTATGTAGCGGTATGCTACAGCCACGCAAAATTTGAGGAAAAAAGGCGTTTCATGGAGGGAGTTCATCTATATATTTTCACCTTGTAGATATTTATTTATGAATAATCATTAGATTTCGAAGATTTTGTTGCTCGCATTGGAGAGTAAATTTATTTTATTCGTATAAACATTTCCTGAAATATTTAGGGTAACTATATTTTTTCAGAATACGATTGCACCATTCCGTTCGTAACATGTTTCGTTTGCGTACCGTCATGAATCATGATTGCATCTACGGCTCGCGAGGTTAATCGCTGTTTGGTCGACGAGCGATATAGCTGGACTAAAAAGGTGTCCCACATATATGCCCGTTCGTCAGAATTTTTGATTCTACTGTGGCAGGTATGTTTTATAACTAAATCCCTCAGTTTAGTAAGTAAATGACGTGCGTGAAGAAATAATTTTAATCTAATTGGCAGGTACCAGTAGAGTTTATCATTAGGCCTAGTTACTTCATTTTATTTGGGCTAAAAATTGGTATGTATTTGAGCTGTTGGGCACTTCCTCATTTATTACGTAACAAGTTACATTTAATTTATTGACAGAGGTAGTTTTTAATAAAAGTTGAAGTAGGTAGCCATTAATATAAAACCCGTTAGCTACTATGTATATCATAATAATATTAAGTAGGCATTCCAGTGGTCTGTTTCTTTAGGAGAGAGTGTTCCATTTATCTGTAACTAGGTGTGCTGAAGCTTTCAAGCCCTTGAGTGAGTTGAATAAAATGAGGTGTTTTTAGTTCAGTTCCATGTTACGTTGTAATTTAACCTATTATGTTGAAGTCATTATGGCTTAAGTCTGAAAATAATAATATCCAAGTGAAAATATCGACCATAACTGGAATTTGATGCTAATTCCGATTATGCAATTTGTTTTGACCGCTCTTGATTTTTTCGATTTTTTTTATTTTTTTTTGGAAAGGCGGCTAGCAACAACTGAGGTGGTGCCCAAAGAATGCCATGTCTGTACAGGTTGGGTGGAACCCGGCCCTATCCGGTATTCAGGTCTTCAAGGCACGGTCTGACCATGTTGGGTCGAGAATGTTAGAGTTCGGATCATGAGGTGGTGCAGGCCAAAATATGCCAAGTCCGACCAGGTTGGGTCGAGAATGACAGAGTTCGGATCACGAGGTGGTGCATGCCAAAGTATGCCAAGTCCGACCAGGTTGGGTGGAGAATGGCAGAGTTCGGATCATGAGGTGGTGCAGGGCAAAAAAAACATTAAAAATGTATAAAAATTTAAAATTCAAAAAATCGCAAAAAATCGAAAAAATCGAGAGCGGTCAAAACAAATTGCAGATTCAGTATCAGCATCAAATTCCAGTTATAATTGATACTTTCATTCTTGCTGAGCAGCGAAGCCGCTCAGCAAGACTTGTTCCATCATTAGGAATAGATTTTTTCTTGTTTTTCGGACTGTAGTTAAGTCAAACTGCATTCTTGTGGGTAAAAAATATGGTCAATATGGAGTTTAATGTACCATGCAGATACCAAGTTGATGCAGACAATGCAGACACCAAGTTGAAAATCTAAGAAAGAAAGGTCTGGATGGAATAAAAGATTGATATAAGTTTATACAAGGTAATGATTGAGGTAGTGAAGTTCAAGTTGATGAATTAGTAGTCAATGGTTGGAGGGTGCAAGATAGGATGCAAATGGTGGAAGCAGTTGAAGAATACTGGGAGGACATTGGTGGAATGAATTAGTAGTCAATGGTTGGAGGGTGCAAGATAGGATGCAAATGGTGGAAGCAGTTGAAGAATACTGGGAGGACATTGGTGGAATGAATGAGCAGGTTACAGATGATGAACCCGTAAATTTTCTGATTGATGAACGTGAATTGCAAATGGAAGACAAAATCACTTGTGATGAGATAGTAAATTTTTTGAAGAAAGTGAAAAATGGAAAGGCATGCGGCCCTGATAAGATCCCATATGAGTTTTATAAATGTGGAGGAAAGAGTGTAGTCAGTATGTTGAAATGTTTATTTGATGAGAGATGGAAGAGTGAAAGAGTACCGGATGACTGGAACAAGTGTAATGTAGTTCTGTTGCATAAGGGTGGACATAAGAGTATGAAAGAACTTGAAAATTACAGACCAATTGCACTGGGTGACACTGTATGTAAGATCTTTTGTGGTATTTTGAATGAGAGAATGAAAAACTTGGTTGAGGAATTAGGAGTCCTAGGTGAAGAACAGAATGGATTTAGGCAAGATAAACGTGGGGAGGATAATTTGTTTGTAGTGAGTGAAATAATTGAGCAAATGAGGGAGGATGATAGGAAGGTATATTTAGCATTCTTGGATATTGAAAAGGTGTATGACAGAGTGGATCAGGTTAGGCTCTTTGAAGTTTTGAGAAAAGTTGGGTTTAGCAGAAAAATAGTAAAAATTGTACGAAGTCTGTATAAGAATACTAGCGCAATATGCAGGTTAGGAAATTTGGAAACAGGGCAAGTGAGGAGTGTTAAAGGAGTGAGACAGGGCTGCACTCTATCTCCCTTGTTGTTTCGATTGTACACAGAAGAATTAGCAGTTCGACTGAGAAGGAGTGGCTTAGGACTGAAAGTTGGTAATGAGAGACTGAGCTGTTTGTTGTATGCTGATGATGTGGTTGTGGTTAGTGAATACAGACATGAACTGCAAAGGATGCTTGACATTGTGAATGGATATAGTACAGATTTCAAGATGAACTTTGGTGCTGACAGAAGTAAGGTTATGGTTATAAATAGTGATGAGACTGATAGAGACAGACTGTGGAATATTGGAGAAATCAAAATAGGTAGAACAAAAGAATACAAATATCTAGGTTGTATGATAAGTGAAGATGGATGCACTAGAACTAAGGGTGAAAAAGTGGCAAAAGCTATGCAGTGGAGTGGATGGTTAAGTAGTGTGGCCAAATACAGAGCAAACATGTATGAATGTGTGAGAGGAATGTGGAAATATGTTGCTATACCTAGTGTCATGTATGGTATGAGTGCTCTTGCCTGGGATGGAAGTGATCTGGAAAAGCTGGATGTAATACAAAATAAAGTAGGACGGTTAGCATTGGGTGCTCCAAAATGGACAGCTACAGAAGCCATTAGAGGTGACCTTGGGTGGAGCCTATTTTCAGAAAGAATGATGAAAGCAGTGCTGAATTATAAGGTGAGAATTGAAAGAATGCAGAATAGCAGATGGGTAAAGCGAATTTTTGAATGGAATCTGGGTGTAAGCTATTGGGAGAAAGTCTGTTGGGGGGCCTTGCAAGAAAACTTAGCATGCAAAAGATTATTCATGTTAGAATTAGGAGACCTGTAGATGACTGGAGTTTAATAAATGCTGGAGGTATAGGGCCTAAGTGGGACTGCAAGAGGTCGAAGAAAGAGATTGAGAGGCAAACAAAAGAGTATGGATTGAATAAGTGGAAGCTAAGCATGATGCGGAAGCCTACACTTGACTGGTATATGAAAAAAGAAGCACCTAAGTTTGAGATGTTCTATGATGGTAGTTTTGGAAGTCAACTCTTGTTTGCTGTGAGATGTAAGTCATTGAGTGTAAACAGACGTACATGGAGGTGGAATGAGAATAATAACAGATTATGTCTTCAGTATATTGGGGAGTGGAGGAAACAATTGAGCATTTTGTGCTGGAATGTAGCAAGTATGAGCAAGAGAGAGAGAGTTTTATGAATGTGGTGCTTGAGCAGTATGGAGAGGATGAGTGGTATTGCCAGATGTGCTGAAGATGATGGCGGTATGAGCTATCTTGCTGGATTGGATCAGGAGTGTAATTTAAGTATCATTGAAGCTATGAAAATGCTTCTTGTGCGTGCCTGGAGTAAGAGACAATGACTGGAATGAGCCAGTCAGGTAGAGTGGTCAGTAATGACCCAATATGCCTGGGGATGGTGTTTTGACATACTGGTTATCCCAGTGATGCGGTCCAGTGGCCACTTGTGACAAGGATTGGTAGATCCTGAGTAGTGTAGTGGACAAGTCTGGTACCAGGCGCTGAACTCTTTTTGTGAAAATTCTGGAGGGAATTGTAGGCCGTTACAAAGGCCCCGACGCTGTCGGCCCTCAATATCGAGTTCAAGTTCAAGTACTCATGGAAATGAAAAATTCCGTTCCAAAGAATCACTAAAGGAACACATTTAAAAACGTTTAACTAGAATGACATTCTGCTCACTGATGCGATATTTTTGAGATATTCACTTTTGAAATTTGCATGTTCTAAAGCAGTTTGTCAGTTGCGCTGCGCGCTTGAGCCATTGTAATTCATTATTTGCCGACCCTGCGGAGCCTGAACCTTCTCGGTGGGCCAAGAAAAACATGTTTTGCCATGTGATTGTCTCTCACACGAATGAGAAAAGTGTTGAACATTCCTAGGTAGCACTAAGTTTGGTTTTTAGTAGTTAGGTTGATGGTAACCATTTTGGTCCTTTAATGGCAACTGCTGTCTGATGACAGCAGCTGGTAAGGACTTGCTATGCTACATGTATGCTTGCATTGCAAACTCTATTCTAATTCCCTACTTGAATAGCTAAAGTAAAGAACTGATCTTCCTATCCTTGCTTGCTAATGCAATAGTAAATCTATTAAATTACAGTGATTGCAATATATATTTTAGGTGACTGAAAATCTACTGATAAATATTTATTAAGTTTTCTAGGTGGTCTTGTCATTTCTACTTATTTTGGCGAAAAATATGTTCCTTTTGTGATCTATGTTAAAGCTTAATAGATCATACAAAATGTCAAATATTCTTGTTTGAGAATTTTTTTTCCAACAATCTACTATGAAAATTTCTTTAGCTGCAAATAAATTGTATGAAGTCTTGAGGTTAAAATTACTGGTGCCATCTTTAACTACTTGTTTGCATGAGCGGGCTCATTTTATGCATTGGTCATTGTATAGCCATGTGATAATTTTTGTGTACCTGCCACTTAGAAGCAACGTATTTAGGGCTGGATTCTGCTCTTTCTTCTCTAATGTATTCTATTTAGAGTTAGACTGGGTTGCACTGCTTGACCAATGCTCTTGTCTCTGACCATATTGAATTAGAGACTTTTCCAAGTAACTTTATATGTGGAACAAGATAGATTCATTTTGCTTCTTTCATGCTCTTGTCTCTGACCATATTGAATTAGACTTTTCAAGTAACTTTATGTGGAACAAGATAGATTCATTTTGCTTCATTCGTGCTCTTATCTCTGACCATATTGAGTGTGGATTTTTTATTTACATAGAATTTTAAAGTTGCTAACTAATTGCAATTTTTCTTGAGCAGATATGCTAACTGCTGCATACCATGGAAGTGGTATCTCTCTTATTTGCTGTGTATCATTCTGTTCTACTTTAAACATTTGCATGTGCAGTCACTATTGATCAACTACTCATATAATTTATGTACACAGAATGTTAATGTATTAATGTTAATGTATTAATGTTAATGTATTAATGTTAATGTATTAATGTTAATGTATTAATGTTAATGTATTAATGTTAATGTATAGAATCAATGTTTTTTCTCTGTATGTTACTGTCCTACCCTAACATATAATAATTTATATTTTTTCTCTTCAGAATGAGGCAACAGAAGGTCTTTTGTCCAATTTGTGAAGTAAGTAGATAGTTTAATGTGCAGGTGTTCAGTAGTTGAGATGAAAGTAGACTATGGCTTGTGTTATCATTTGCGTAGCCAAATTGTATTGAGTGTTCCAATAGGTTTTTCCAGTCTATTTTGTACAAGGTTTTTTTCAATTCAATTTATTTATTGTATTGAGCTGTAGTCAATTCAAGCACAGTAATGTAGTTACCATTACTTCAACAGCCATATTATGCTGTTATAATTAGCCCCATTGTTAGTTGAAATGTTAATGATTTAGCAGGCATGGATCTTGTAGTGAATACTGTTATTTATGCAACAAGTAATTATATATTCATTATCAAGTACCAACCATATGTGTCTTTCTCTTTTTGAAAGGAAAAAAAGAAAAAGTGTGGTTCTTTTTTTGATATATGTTGAAGCCTAAAGACAAAATGTCAAATGTAGTAATACATATCAAGTTTCTTGTAGCTGGAAATATTTGAAGTCTGAATTAAAATTCCTAACAAATTTTGTGCGCATAAAAATAACTGGCTGCATATTTCCCTTGCTTAGAGATTTTCTATCCTGGTAATAAAAAAAATTTCTTCTCTGAAGAGATATTTTTCTTCATTCTTTGGTTAAACCTCTGTCAAAAAAATGTCACTGGCTAAATTGCTACCTGATAAATTGTTATTGGTAAGTAGAAATATGACAGGTTGGGATATTCAAAGATCAGCTAAAGTAGATTGGAGTTAGGTTATGATGAGTTAGGATAGAAAAGGTTATGTTAGAATAGAGTCCCCTGCATGGAGATACAACTATTTTATCTATAGGAATCAGCAATCTTTAGGGAAAATGTGGGGTTTGTGAGCTAGGTAAGAAAACTTTGTATTGAAATATATAGGATGTTCATATTATGAGGGACAATTTTATTTTTCAGTTCACTGCTGACCTTTTTGTCAGTACCTCTGGCTTTCTTCTTCAACTTCCATCTAATTTTATAAATTTATTTCTTAAGTGAATATTTCTGAATGCAGGAAGTTTTGTGTGGAACCTACCTTGTGCACAGATTTGTCATTCCCTTAACTCCATACCTAATGGGGCCTTTCTCCTTTACCTTGGAACACCTTTGTTGTGGTCAGGGAGGCCTAAACTAACTTATTCTATCCAATTGAATAGAATTGGTTAGGTTAGCAATGGTTAGCTTAGGCCATGCTATTTATATTAAAGCATTAGGAATTTTTCCCTAGTTCAGCTGGTATTGTATTCTGCTGGTACATATTAATTTTGGAGCTTTATTGTATAACATTGTGACTAACTCAAAAGCTATATTGTCAGTGAACCCTGAACCATTAATCTGTGTTTTCAACTGGATTTGGCCACTGATGAACTTGATCTTCTCTAATATAAATAGGTGAGCCTCACAGCTTACCATTTGTGCTGCTAGACTATAGAGTCGCACGTAGCTTTGTGTACGTGTTTCATTGGAAAGTTGGATCTTGTAGTGTGAACTGGTTGATACAATCTATTGTGTTATTATGCTTTTAGGTATAAATTCAATGAAATTCTTTACTGTAACAAGACCTAACTTAGTTTGTTGATATTTTGACTATTATAAATTCATGTTTGTTTTTCAATTATTATTTTTCTTCTCCCTTTGTTTATGAAGTTACTCATTTCTAAAGTGTTTATATTTCTATTCTGAGAAACTGCTGCATTTCATTGGATGGTTTTCTGCTGAAAGCAAAGCTTGTGTTGCTGGGTAGATGTAGCTGGCATTCATGAATTACTTTCACATCTATGAGAGAGTTTGCCTGCTAGTTTGTAAACTGCTGTATTCTCTGGTTATGATAATTGCACTGCTTTTTATGGAAAATTTTTATTTGCATGAAAATTTGCTGTTTCTATCAGGGAATTGAAGGGTTTTTATTTTACAGAAATCATTTACAACCATAGAGTCTCTTCAAGAACACCGGAAGAGTGCGCATCACAGGGAGCGAATTTTGCAGAAATTTTACACCAAACGCAGGTAAGACACTACAGCATTGTATACATAGCTTATATACAATGGGTATTGGTTGCAGCACAAGTGAAAAGTATGTGGACATTTGAATTATTGAAACAAATCAGCCCCTCAGGGGGACACAACTATTGTATCTATGGGAATTAATGCTCCCAGGGGGAAAATGTGTGAGGGCCAGAGCTGAGAGTTAGGTAGGCCTTTTTATGATGAAATAGAGTAGCATTTTGTATTTGATACTAATCATTTTTTTGTTTTGTTTAATGCTGTACTGTTTTTCATCAGCTCCTACTTCTTTAACTTTTATCTTGTTGAATCTGTGTTGATGCGTCTTATTCTTAAAATGAAAAGCCAGGCAAAAATTGCAGTACAAATGGCCATTCTATTATTACAAATAGTAAAGTCTAAATGAATAAAATTGAACGTTTTGAACTAAACAGTTCATCTTCAGGAAAAGAAAAAAGATTTCTGCAACAAAACAAAACGAATATGAGTAAATTAAAACTACACTATTCAATAGAATACTACAACATATACAGAAAATAGTCGTAGATCTAAAACTAAAAAAGAAAACATAAAACAATTAAAAATCTAAACTAATGATCATGTATTTGCACCAAGAAGAGGAAAAGCACTTTGAGTATCATTTAGAGGGGGTCTGAGCTCAAAGATGTATAGCAACTCGAGGATGCATAAATTAATCATGTGAGGAGCACCTGCAAGGATTTTAAAATGATTCACAGAAACAGGGACGTTACAGTTTTTGGCATGGGATCAAACAGAGGACAGTGGAGTAGAACCAAGTGGACGACCGGTTCTACAGCTGCGCCCAGCGTGCTCGGCTACTCTGGACATAAGAGTACGACAGGTGGAACCTATGTACTGTGATTCACAACGTGAATAACTAAACTGGTAAACCACAGAGGAGCACATAGCAGTGGGCAGCTTATCCTTAAAGCGGAAAAGGGAACCGATTGTAAAATTGTTGACTAGAATAGAATGAATTTTAAGTTGTGAAAAAAAACTTGCTGATTAGGAGTTTAACCTCCTGATTGAACATGTCGTACTCTTATGTCCAGAGTAGCCGAGCCCGCTTGGGGCAGCTGTAGAACCGGTCGTCCACTTGGTTCTACTCCACTGTCCTCTGTTTGATCCCATGCCAAAAACTGTAACGTCCCTGTTTCTGTGAATCATTTTAAAATCCTTGCAGGTGCTCCTCACATGATTAATTTACGCATCCTCGAGTCGCTATACATCTTTGAGCTCAGACCCCCTCTAAATGATACTCAAAGTGCTTTTCCTCTTCTTGTTGCAAATACATGATCATTAGTTTAGATTTTTAATTGTTTTATGTTTTCTTTTTTAGTTTTAGATCTACGACTATTTTCTGTATATGTTGCAGTATTCTATTGAATAGTGTAGTTTTAATTTACTCATATTCGTTTTGTTTTGTTGCAGAAATCTTTTTTCTTTTCCTGAAGATGAACTGTTTAGTTCAAAACGTTCAATTTTATTCATTTAGACTTTACTATTTGTAATAATAAAATGGCCATTCGTACTGCAATTTTTGCCTTGCTTTTCATTTTATCTTGTTTCATAAACTTTTTTCTCAATTTATTGTTTCTATTCACCTTGTGTATAGGCTCTGCATTCCCTCAAGTCCATCCTGAAAAGTATCTTCCTCCTTCCATTTTGTAGAATGCTTTTGTTGCAATGAGAGAGGCCCAAACTAACACCTGCTATTATCTGATCTCTAAATTTGCAAACGTGTGCATGTTTCTCAAGCTTCTCTTTGAATGCATTTGTGTTCCGCTATTTTGATGGTAATAATGCATAAGCTCTCATGCTCAACTCATCAAAGGCATACAAATTTGGAATTGTTTCTCAATATTTTTCCAAAAAATTCTTCATTTTTTTATGCAGGTTCATTTGCTGTCTGGAGGAAAGTTTGAATGTTCCCCTGGAATAAACTTAGGTAGTTACATCTCACATTAAGCATTTTATGTCAACCTTTAGCAACTGAATTTAGGTTAATTGGTGCAAAAGATGTAGAAAATGATATATTCCCTGTCCTGAAATGTCTCTGTTACCAACCTGTCTTCTCTTCTGTGTCTGAAATATCCTTTCATTCTTCCATACATTTGAGTGACATAGAGTTATGTGAACATGACTATTTAAACACAATTTCCTTCATTGATTGTAGCACTAGGTTTCTTAAGACCTAATTATTACATTAACTTTTTTCACTCGGTTCCCCAGTTGTATGTTGGCTGACAGCAGAGACTTTAACTTTGTGTACACTAACACAACTTATGACTTGGCCATCTCCTGGCTAGATTTGAGCTGAGCTGTCATTTGCCTGGTGTTGAAAGACCTCAAAATAATTGTATTGTGCTTGCTGTACTTGTGATGTTATTGCTAGAAGAGTTGCTCTATTTTCCTATGCATCAATATTGTATTTTGTGTCTCAGTACAGATGTTTTAAATTGATGGTTCAATCTGACAAGTTTTTGTATTCAATTCACTTGCACCTTCTACTGCACGTAGGAAATTTTCTTGTGAAGTTTATCAAATGGTGAAGATTTAGATAAAATGGCATGAAATGGAAGAATGTAAACACTTCATCAATGGAGAACTTTGGTAGTGCACTCTGTTTTGATGCACAATAAACCCAGGCCCCATAACTATGCTGGTGCTTCTTGAAACATTCCATGCCAGTATCTCTGTGCTTGTACCTGCTTTGCTGCTCTGTGATGTGTTTAGTATTCATTTGGGAAAGTCATCTCACTTGAGTTAAGATTAAATTTGTGGGGAAAAATCCTATTTCATATTCAGCTGAGAAATTTATTTTGAACAAATCTACTCATTGCAATTATTGTGTAATTGTTGTGTCTCATCATTTCAATATCTACCTTATTTCATCTCAAATGCTGCTTCACCACCACACAATATACTGCTTTCTATTCCCTCATCACACACTCCTTCATCCCCCCAACATTGTGCTACCACTCCAAGCATTGACATTTATGAGCCAAGGTTTAAAGCCTCTCGGAGTTACACCATAAATGCATGAGTTCAAGCTTCGAGATGAGGCTTCACAACAGCTGCAACATCTAGTCAGCTTTTAAAGAAGGCACCTATGACAATAAGGTGGTTTCAAGTATTTTGTAGTGATGATAAAAGTGAATAGTGTTGAAGATGGAGACGGTTGATGACAGTTATGCAGTCATGAAAATGATCAAATGGCAGTAATTTTTAACCAATTAAGCAAAATTGCTTGAAAATGTCAAATATTTTGAGTCACACTCTATTTGTAGAGGATTGGTGAGGTGATCAGCTTGATAAATTCGTGCTGCAATGAGGTCAATGAAGATCATGAAGTTCTGCATTATGAAGTGTATGAGATGCTGTTTCTGTGCTGTGCAAGTAATTATTTTTCTTTTGATCAATAGTCACTTGTGATGAAAAGTGGGTTTCTTATGATCACAAATGATCAGGTTAGTGACTGGGTCGTGATGGTTGGTGAAACACTTCTTAATGCCAATGTTGCACCAGCAAAAGATAATGATTTCTGTCTGATTGTGTGCCTGTTGGTGTTGACCACAACAGCTTTCTGGAATCCAATAAGGGCATTGCAGCAGATATTTGCTGCCATCAACTTCTTGAAATGCACATTGGCTGACAGAAAAATAAGACTTGCATTGATGAATCTGTGGCCCAATTCAGCTGAACAATGGTGGCAGCCACGTGTCACAAGAAAGACCACTGCAGAAACTGGCTTACTTGGAATAATATACTCAACCCCCTCTTCCATATTCTCTTCATTTCACACCCACTGGCTTATTTTGTCAAACACTTGAGCTCATTTTTAAACTGTAAAATTGTAAATTCTGACTCAAATTGGCTTTCAAAGGTTCCATTGCATTACAGCCAATAATTGCTAACAGATTGATGCAGCTGCAATGTCCAGGAATTAGAACTCCCAGGAAAAACATGCAAGGTCTTGAGCTGAAGGTGAACCAGAATAGCTTTCACTTGTGCTATCTACCAAGTTTTTTATTCACTTTTGTAATTTTTTCAACCCATTTATTACATTTTCTTTAAAATTATATTTTGTTTCATAAACTTCTTTGAAGAGATCATTTAACCATCTACTATACTCATATCTATGATGTCTGAGATGCCATTCTTCTATTAGAAAATTATGTGATTGAAATTAGACATTATTTTAGTAAGAAGCCAATATTTTATTGAGGGTAGAAGTATGTTTCCAATGCTTGGTTGAGATAGGAAGAAGTTTAGTTTTATTAGAGATCTTTGTCTCTTACGTGTGTTGTGAGGCAATTCAAAATGCTTATTTTCTGACTTTTTGTGTGTTGCTCAAAAATGTGTTTTTTTTATTTCTCCAGAGATGCATGGACGAGAAGGAAAGATGACATTGAAATTACAGTGATGCCCGACTCAGCTCTCATCTCAGATGAAAAAGTACAAATCATCATAGAAGATGGTAAGCTGCTGAGCTTCGACTATTTTGTGAAAGACTAACTCTGTAGGCATGGCCACAGTTGTGCATCATGTGTGCAAGGATGCTCAGCTTGCGAGAGTCTGAATTGTGTGTGTGTGTGTGCGCGCTCTTGTTCCTTCAAATGATTTTTATTGTTAAACGGATGATTACTAAGAATTATTAAATATGTTCCTCAAGTGTTCATTGATCTGTGTTTCTTGAATTTGTTGTGTTTTTGTGATTGAATAATTGCCTAATGCACTGTCTTTCATCCACTTTCACTCAGTAAGGTATACAATAAACCTTGAATGGTATTTCTGGCAGAGCTATAATTTCATATATCCCCAAGTGTTGATCTGGTGGGTGTTGCTTCATTGTTCAGGTTTGCTTTGCTGGTGAATATCTTTGTTGCTTTAGACCAAGATTTACTTTATGTTGGGTATCAGGTTTTCTCTCAGCACATTGGTTCTTTTATTTCTTTTTAGTTAAAAAATAAAGTTTTTTTTTTCCACTTTTGCTAGACTTTAATACCATTTTGCAATAACATTTTTCTAAATTACCCATTTGAATTTGTTGTTTAATAATTTGATTTGAGTTTTAATTTCTTTCATATGCATTTCCGTGTGCATTTTTCAGTAGTTTTGTTTCATTTTTATTAATTAGTAAACTCTATTTAGCATTAAATTGTTAATATTATAGGCATGATTTCTTTTAGCTTCATACTTTCCTTTAAAGTTCAATTTCAAGGAATCTCAATGGACCGGTATGGTTTATTTATTTTTTTTTCTTTGCATTTCTATTTTGCATTATCTTTATTTCAAGTTGGCTTCTCCTGATTAAAGCCTTCATTGATTCCACCTGATTAATGCCTTCATTGATTCCACCTGATTAAAGCCTTCATTGATTCTACCTGATTAAAGCCTTCATTGATTCCACCTGATTAAAGCCTTCATTGATTCTACCTGATTAAAGCCTTCATTGATTCCACCTAATTAAAGCCTTCATTGATTCCACCTGATTAAAGCTTTCATTGATTCCACCTGATTAAAGCTTTCATTGATTCCACCTGATTAAAGCCTTCATTGATTCTACCTGATTAAAGCCTTCATTGATTCCACCAAATTAAAGCCTTCATTGATTCCACCTAATTAAAGCCTTCATTGATTCCACCTGATTAAAGCCTTCATTGATTCCACCTGATTAAAGCCTTCATTGATTCCACCTGATTAAAGCCTTCATTGATTCCACCTGATTAAAGCCTTCATTGATTCCACCTGATTAAAGCCTTCATTGATTCCACCTGATTAAAGCCTTCATTGATTCCACCTAATTAAAGCATTCATTGATTCCACCTGATTGAAGCCTTCATCGATTCCACCTAATTAAAGCCTTTATCGATTCCACCTGATTAAAGCCTTCATTGATTCCACCTGATTAAAGCCTTCATTGATTCCACCTAATTAAAGCCTTCATTGATTCCACCTGATTAAAGCCTTCATTGATTCCACCTGATTAAAGCCTTCATTGATTCCACCTGATTGAAGCCGTCATTGATTCCACCTGATTAAAGCCTTCATTGATTTCACCTGATTAAAGCCTTCATTAATTCCACCTAATTAAAGCCTTCATTGATTCCACCTGAATAAAGCCTTCATTGATTCCACCTGATTAAAGCCTTCATTGATTACACCTAATTAAAGCCTTCATTGATTCCACCTGATTAAAGCCTTCATTGATTCCACCTGATTAAAGCCTTCATTGATTCCACCTAATTAAAGCCTTCATTAATTCCACCTAATTAAAGCCTTCATTGATTCCACCTGAATAAAGCCTTCATTGATTCCACCTGATTAAAGCCTTCATTGATTCCACCTAATTAAAGCCTTCATTGATTCCACCTGATTAAAGCCTTCATCGATTCCACCTGATTAAAGCCTTCATCGATTCCACCTAATTAAAGCCTTTATCGATTCCACCTGATTAAAGCCTTCATTGATTCCACCTGATTAAAGCCTTCATTGATTCCACCTAATTAAAGCCTTCATTGATTCCACCTGATTAAAGCCTTCATTGATTCCACTTGATTAAAGCCTTCATTGATTCCACCTGATTGAAGCCGTCATTGATTCCACCTGATTAAAGCCTTCATTGATTCCACCTGATTAAAGCCTTCATTAATTCCACCTGATTAAAGCCTTCATTGATTCCACCTAATTTAAGCCTTCATTGATTCCACCTGATTAAAGCCTTCATTGATTCCACCTGATTAAAGCCTTCATTGATTCCACCTAATTAAAGCCTTCATTAATTCCACCTAATTAAAGCCTTCATTGATTCCACCTGAATAAAGCCTTCATTGATTCCACCTGATTAAAGCCTTCATTGATTCCAGCTGATTAAAGCCTTCATTGATTCCAGCTGATTAAAGCCTTCATTGATTCCACCTGATTAAAGCCTTCATTGATTCCACCTGATTAAAGCCTTCATTGATTCCACCTGATTAAAGCCTTCATTGATTCCACCTGAATAAAGCCTTCATTGATTCCACCTGATTAAAGCCTTCATTGATTCCAGCTGATTAAAGCCTTCATTGATTCCACTTGATTAAAGCCTTCATTGATTCCACCTGATTGAAGCCGTCATTGATTCCACCTGATTAAAGCCTTCATTGATTCCACCTGATTAAAGCCTTCATTAATTCCACCTGATTAAAGCCTTCATTGATTCCACCTAATTTAAGCCTTCATTGATTCCACCTGATTAAAGCCTTCATTGATTCCACCTGATTAAAGCCTTCATTGATTCCACCTAATTAAAGCCTTCATTAATTCCACCTAATTAAAGCCTTCATTGATTCCACCTGAATAAAGCCTTCATTGATTCCACCTGATTAAAGCCTTCATTGATTCCAGCTGATTAAAGCCTTCATTGATTCCAGCTGATTAAAGCCTTCATTGATTCCACCTGATTAAAGCCTTCATTGATTCCACCTGATTAAAGCCTTCATTGATTCCACCTGATTAAAGCCTTCATTGATTCCACCTGAATAAAGCCTTCATTGATTCCACCTGATTAAAGCCTTCATTGATTCCAGCTGATTAAAGCCTTCATTGATTCCACCTGATTAAAGCCTTCATTGATTCCAGCTGATTAAAGCCTTCATTGATTCCACCTGATTAAAGCCTTCATTGATTCCACCTGATTAAAGCCTTCATTGATTCCACCTGATTAAAGTCTTCATTGATTCCACCTGATTAAAGCCTTCATTGATTCCACCTGAATAAAGCCTTCATTGATTCCACCTGATTAAAGCCTTCATTGATTCCACCTGATTAAAGCCTTCATTGATTCCACCTGATTAAAGCCTTCATTGATTCCACCTGATTGAAGCCGTCATTGATTCCACCTGATTAAAGCCTTCATTGATTCCACCTGATTAAAGCCTTCATTGATTCCACCTGATTAAAGCCTTCATTGATTCCACCTGATTGAAGCCGTCATTGATTCCACCTGATTAAAGCCTTCATTGATTCCACCTGATTAAAGCCTTCATTGATTCCACCTGATTAAAGCCTTCATTGATTCCACCTGAATAAAGCCTTCATTGATTCCACCTGATTGAAGCCGTCATTGATTCCACCTGATTAAAGCCTTCATTGATTCCACCTGATTAAAGCCTTCATTGATTCCACCTGATTAAAGCCTTCATTGATTCCACCTGATTAAGGGGGTCCTCCGAAATGAAAATTTTTTTGCTCCGATTGGTCTGAAACTTGGTGAGTTTATGTAGTTTTGCAAGACAAACACATTAGAATTTGAAATTTTTTGATTTAGGCCTTAGTTTTTCCGAAAAATTTGAAAAATAGGTTTTTGGGTCATTTTGATGCATATTTCAAAAGAATAGAAGTCATTGAGTTTTTATGCTAGAACAAATTCAAAAACAGTTTTGGAATCCTTGAAACATTTCTAACGAAGATATATCCGGGGATTTTGCATTTTTTTTATATGCGAAAATTTACTAATAAATAAAAAAAAACAAAATTTTTGGATTTGAACCATTATAAAAAAGAATGAAATGTAAAAATTGAAAAAAGGGGAATATAACTTTGTTAGAAATGTTCCAAGGATTCCAAAACTGTCTTTGAATTTGCTCTAGCATAAAAACTCAATGACTTCTATTCTTTTGAATTTTGAAAGTAAGTAACTTTACAGTATAGGCCAAAAACTAAATTTTTTGTTTTAGTGTGATATAATGGAAAATTTATGTAATTGAATGCTGTTTTCATTTTTATTTCGATTATCTCCATGCATAACATCATATTCACACTGTGAATTGTAATTTCCAAAAAAGAAAAAAATTTAAAAATTTTTTACTTATATCATAAAAATTATGAAATTTTTTGTTTCAGTTTGATTCTTATGAAATTTGACTAATATATGTAACTTTTGAAAAGAAACACAATTTCCTCTCTACATTATTTTGATTCAGGTCTTAGTTTTTGAAAAAATTTGACATATTGGTTTTTAGTCCACTAGTATTGATATTTCAAAAGAATAGAACTCATTGAGTTTTCAGGCTTGAACAAAAACAAAGACAATGAAAGAAATGGAGAAGAAGTACTTTAAAAACATTTACTCTGAACGTTTCGAGCCTAAGCTCATTCTCAACAAAAAGTCTGCAAATAATATAATAAACAAGTTAGTACACCCAAAAATTACAGAAGCGCAGAATATAATCACAATAAAAACAAACAAACAAAAAATAATAATAATTTATCGGTTGACTATTTTCAGAGGGTATGCACTCTGCATTTCGTTGAGGGAAGGTTTAAGTTTATGAATGAATAATGACTCTAAAATACGTAGGTCTAAGCTGGCGGTACAAGTATCTAATATTTTAAATTTGCTAATGTCAATTATCTGTTCACAGGAATTATTACTACAATGTTGTCTGATGCTAGAATGACTAGGAGAGGTAAGCAAGCGACCTGTTCGATGACTCCGACCTGCATGTTCAGCAACCCTGACGTAAAGTGCTCGGTGGGTGGAACCCACATACTGCGATGCGCAATGCGCACAACTGAAATTATAGACGAGGGAAGATCGCATTAAATTATCTTGATGTCAATGTTCACCGATCGGGTAATAAATTCATAACCTCGGTCTACAGAAAACAAACATTCTCCGGGTTAGGTCTAAGTTACTTTAGTTTCTGTTGCAAGAGATTCAAACTGAATAGCATCTCCACCCTTATTACTCGTGCCTATAATATTTGTTCAAATTACACTGACCTCCATAAGGAATTTACTTTTTTGCAGTCTTATTTTACAGCTAATGGTTATCCACGTTCTGTTATTTTTCGTGCCATTAATAAATTCCTGAACAGTAAATTTATTCCGAAATCTCGTCTTCAAGCTCTAAACTATAGTTATTGTGTGTTGCCATATTTTGGATATCAATCGGAAAAGTTGAGAAAAGATCTTTTAATGCTTTTGACTAAATTTTTCCCAGACATTTCCTTTCGTGTTATTTTAGTGAACAAGCGTACCATTGGATCATTTTTTAGATTTAAAGATGTGCTCCCGACCGGCATGCGATCTTCCCTCGTCTATAATTTCAGTTGTGCGCATTGCGCATCGCAGTATGTGGGTTCCACCCACCGAGCACTTTACGTCAGGGTTGCTGAACATGCAGGTCGGAGTCATCGAACAGGTCGCTTGCTTACCTCTCCTAGTCATTCTAGCATCAGACAACATTGTAGTAATAATTCCTGTGAACAGATAATTGACATTAGCAAATTTAAAATATTAGATACTTGTACCGCCAGCTTAGACCTACGTATTTTAGAGTCATTATTCATTCATAAACTTAAACCTTCCCTCAACGAAATGCAGAGTGCATACCCTCTGAAAATAGTCAACCGATAAATTATTATTATTTTTTGTTTGTTTGTTTTTATTGTGATTATATTCTGCGCTTCTGTAATTTTTGGGTGTACTAACTTGTTTATTATATTATTTGCAGACTTTTTGTTGAGAATGAGCTTAGGCTCGAAACGTTCAGAGTAAATGTTTTTAAAGTACTTCTTCTCCATTTCTTTCATTGTGAATTTGCTTCGCAAAATCGATTTTCCTTTAAAACAAAGACAGTTTTAGAATCCTTGAAACACATCTAACAAAAGTACATTCACAAATTTTTTTATTTCTTCTTTTGTTTTCTTTTTATATGTGGTCGAAATGGGCTCAAAAATTTAAGATTTTTGTCCCCTTACCCCCCCCCCCCCCCCCCCTGGGGAGGGATCTATTGTCCGTAGCGCCATCAAATTTTAGGACCGAATAGTCCACCACCTAAGGGTTCTTTTCCAACAATAAAATGAAAAATGACCATCGGAGAGAAAAGGGGCCCCCGGAGGACCCCCTTAAAGCCTTCATTGATTCCACCTGATTAAAGCCTTCATTGATTCCACCTGATTATAGCCTTCATTGATTCCACCTAATTAAAGCCTTCATTGATTCCACCTGATTAAAGCCTTCATTGATTCCACCTGATTAAAGCCTTCATTGATTCCACCTGATTAAAGCCTTCATTGATTCCACCTGATTAAAGCCTCCATTGATTCCACCTGATTAAAGCCTTCATTGATTCCACCTGATTATAGCCTTCATTGATTCCACCTAATTAAAGCCTTCATTGATTCCACCTGATTAAAGCCTTCATTGATTCCACCTGGTTAAAGCCTTCATTGATTCCACCAGATTAAAGCCTCCATTGATTCCACCTGATTAAAGCCTTCATTGATTCCACCTAATTAAAACCTTCATTGATTCCACCTAATTAAAGCCTTCATTGATTCCACCTGATTAAAGCCTTCATTGATTCCACCTGATTAAAGCCTCCATTGATTCCACCTGATTAAAGCCTTCATTGATTCCACCTGATTATAGCCTTCATTGATTCCACCTAATTAAAGCCTTCATTGATTCCACCTGATTAAAGCCTTCATTGATTCCACCTGGTTAAAGCCTTCATTGATTCCACCAGATTAAAGCCTCCATTGATTCCACCTGATTAAAGCCTTCATTGATTCCACCTAATTAAAACCTTCATTGATTCCACCTAATTAAAGCCTTCATTGATTCCACCTGATTAAAGCCTTCATTGATTCCACCTGATTAAAGCCTTCACTTCATTGATTCCACCTAATTAAAGCCTTCATTGATTCCACCTGATTAAAGCCTTCATTGATTCCACCTGATTAAAGCCTTCATTGATTCCACCTGATTAAAGCCTTCATTGATTCCACCTGGTTAAAGCCTTCATTGATTCCACCAGATTAAAGCCTCCATTGATTCCACCTGATTAAAGCCTTCATTGATTCCACCTAATTAAAACCTTCATTGATTCCACCTAATTAAAGCCTTCATTGATTCCACCTGATTAAAGCCTTCATTGATTCCACCTGATTAAAGCCTTCACTTCATTGATTCCACCTAATTAAAGCCTTCATTGATTCCACCTGATTAAAGCCTTCATTGATTCCACCTGATTAAAGCCTTCACTTCATTGATTCCACCTAATTAAAGCCTTCATTGATTCCACCTGATTAAAGCCTTCATTGATTCCACCTGATTAAAGCCTTCATTGATTCCACCTGATTAAAGCCTTCATTGATTCCACCTGATTAAAGCCTTCACTTCATTGATTCCACCTAATTAAAGCCTTCATTGATTCCACCTGATTAAAGCCTTCATTGATTCCACCTGATTAAAGCCTTCACTTCATTGATTCCACCTAATTAAAGCCTTCATTGATTCCACCTGATAAAAGCCTTCATTGATTCCACCTAATTAAAGCCTTCATTGATTCCACCTGATAAAAGCCTTCATTGATTCCACCTGATAAAAGCCTTCATTGATTCCACCTGATTAAAGCCTTCATTGATTCCACCTGATTAAAGCCTTCATTGATTCCACCTGATTAAAGCCTTCATTGATTCCACCTGATTAAAGCCTTCACTTCATTGATTCCACCTAATTAAAGCCTTCATTGATTCCACCTGATTAAAGCCTTCACTTCATTGATTCCACCTAATTAAAGCCTTCATTGATTCCACCTGATTAAAGCCTTCATTGATTCAAAGCAGTAGTACTTTTTTTGAGTCTTCAAGAATTTTTGAGTCTTGAAAATAAAAATTAAGGTTTTATTGAATTATGTATTATATTTTATTACTACTGTTTTGTAGTTTAAGGGATGACCGTTTGAATAGCTATAGTGAAAACTATGTGAAAATAAAAAGAAATGTATTAAAAGCAGAAAAAAACATTTATCGTGGATGAAGCTCTTTTGTTGGACAGAGTATGAGAATAATTTTTTCAAAAAACTTCTCAAGAAGATGTTGACTCGAGATGGAATGACTCTCTTCTGCTGAACGCACTCCCTCTATTTCTCCATCCTGTGTTGGTGTTCATGTTGGGCAGCGGCGGCAAATGGTGCTGCCAATATTACTGCAGGACTAACGGGCTGCCACGACGCTGTCCTGCAACGGTCCTAGTGATGATGAGACTCTCACAAAAGGTGATTGATCTGTGCAGAACATCCTCCAAGTGTTGAGCTGGTGGTGACCAACACGAGCCGGACTGAGGTGATGCTGGAGAATGTGCAGCCTCTCTACTACTGCAGCAACCTCATCCTCACAGACGAGCATGGACTCTGCAACGGCCAGAGCTGCCTGCAGCTGAAGCCAGGTGAGCCGCCTGCAGCTGAAGCCAGGTGAGCCGCCTGCAGCTGAAGCCAGGTGAGCTGCCTGCAGCTGGGGCCAGGTGAGCCACCTGCAGCTGGGGCCAGGTGAACCGCCTGCAGCTGGGGCCAGGTGAGCCGCCTGCAGCTGGGGCCAGGTGAGCCGCCTGCAGCTGGGGCCAGGTGAGCCGCCTGCAGCTGGGGCCAGGTGAACCGCCTGCAGCTGGGGCCAGGTGAGCCGCCTGCAGCTGGGGCCAGGTGAGCCGCCTGCAGCTGGGGCCAGGTGAGCCGCCTGCAGCTGGGGCCAGGTGAGCCGCCTGCAGCTGGGGCCAGGTGAGCCGCCTGCAGCTGGAGCCAGGTGAGCTGAAGCCTGAAGACATCAGAGTGGTGTTACTTGCAGTGAGCATTTCATATCTCAGTCACCAATTGTCTCTCGTGTGATTTATATTTTTATGCTTGTATGAAGTCCGTATTGAATTTGATGAATTTAATTAGAAAGTTGTGTTTCAAATTCTCCATCATTGAAATTCAACCTGAAAATTTTTATGCAACAGGGTTATGTTATAAATTTAAACCTTCAATGTAGATACTAGGTATTTGATTTTCCTGTTATTTTATAGGATGTTGAATATTGCCTGTTGCTGTTTAAAATTGTATGTTTGTTAAATGTTGAGAAGTGATTGAAGAACAGAAAATTGTTAAGAAAGCAAGTTATTTGGTTGTTCATTATATATATGCTACAATGGGCAAGTTCAAGAGTTAATGTTACCTTTGCAACTGAACATCCTGTGTGAAATGGAGATATATCGACAAGTTACGTGGCAGGTGCACATTACAAGACTTCAGTGTCACACTTGTATTACCTTAGATATGTGTGACCGAGGTGTTGATTGACGAGCTGTTGGGGAAGTTGCTGTTCCATTTCACTGGTGTCGGAAGTGCAAACTTTGAGAAAATACGAGCCTAAGACAGAGACCATTCCTCGAGTAGTAATGCAAGTGTAGGTCGTGAGGTATTGTGGCTGCCACTCGGTTGGAATTGGTATTTAGTTTTGCGCCTTGTCTTGACCTGATGTTGTCATCTTGTGTTGCAGATGCCGCGTACAGCGTGACGTTCTCAGCATCGCCTGACGGCGAGGGCTGCTTTGAAGTGCCCGTCTTCTTTCAGTTCAGAAAGAAATACAGGAAAGAGGAACCACAATATCAGTTACTCCTCTTGGTGAGCCTCCCTGTTGTAACTTGTGAGAACACGAGCGAAGCTCTACGTGGTTTTCTCTGCACATATTCTGTGTAGTACCTCAAGGCTGTAGGAGAGACCGTTGAGCACAGCCAGTAATGTAGCTTAGCTCTGCCTCTGGCTAAGATGGCACAGCTCTGCCCTTGGCTATGGTGGCATAGCTCTGCCCCTGGCTAAGGTGGCACAGCTCTGCCCCTGGCTACGGTGGCACAGCTCTGCTCCTGGCTACGGTGGCACAGCTCTGCCCCTGGCTAAGGTGGCACAGCTCTGCTCCTGGCTAAGGTGGCACAGCTCTGCCCCTGGCTACGGTAGCACAGCTCTGCTCCTGGCTACAGTGGCACAGCTCTGCCCCTGGCTAAGGTGGCACAGCTCTGCTCCTGGCTAAGGTGGCACAGCTCTGCCCCTGGCTACGGTGGCACAGCTATGCTCCTGGCTACGGTGGCACAGCTCTGCCCCTGGCTAAGGTGGCACAGCTCTGCTCCTGGCTACAGTGGCACAGCTCTGCCCCTGGCTAAGGTGGCACAGCTCTGCTCCTGGCTAAGGTGGCACAGCTCTGCCCCTGGCTACGGTGGCACAGCTCTGCTCCTGGCTAAGGTGGCACAGCTCTGCTCCTGGCTAAGGTGGCACAGCTCTGCCCCTGGCTACGGTGGCACAGCTCTGCTCCTGGCTACAGTGGCACAGCTCTGCCCCTGGCTACGGTGGCACAGCTCTGCCCCTGGCTACGGTGACTCAGCTCTGCCCCTGGCTATGGTGGCACAGCTATGCACCTGGCTAAGGTGGCACAGCTCTGCCCCTGGCTACGGTGGCACAGCTATGCTCCTGGCTACGGTGGCACAGCTCTGCTCCTGGCTACGGTGGCACAGCTCTGCCCCTGCCTAAGGTGGCACAGCTCTGCCCCTGGCTAAGGTGGCACAGCTCTGCCCCTGGCTAAGGTGGCACAGCTCTGCCCCTGGCTAAGGTGGCACAGCTCTGCCCCTGGCTAAGGTGGCACAGCTCTGCCCCTGGCTAAGGTGGCACAGCTCTGCCCCTGGCTAAGGTGGCACAGCTCTGCTCCTGGCTAAGGTGGCACAGCTCTGCCCCTGGCTAAGGTGGCACAGCTCTGCCCCTGGCTAAGGTGGCACAGCTCTGCCCCTGGCTAAGGTGGCACAGCTCTGCCCCTGGCTAAGGTGGCACAGCTCTGCCCCTGGCTAAGGTAGAGCACTCATTGCTCAATGGCCTCTACTCTCAAGTTTTTGAGATCATCTGCGTTGTGGCCAGGTAGTCTGCAACTAACCTGATAATAATTGTGATAAACATAATAATTTTGCTTGAATTAGTTTTGTTTTTACATTAGACACAGTTGGCAGGCTAATGATGTCCCTCCCAAATAAATATATTCCTTTTCTCTGTAGATCTGTTTTGTATTGGAATGCTTTCTAATTGTCTGCGAGAAACATTGATCTTATTTTTCGTGTATTGCAGTGCATGGACTACCTGAACAGGGACGGTCTCGAGGTGGCCGAGAGCAGCTACGATGCTAGTGAGGAGTCCCGGGTAGGTGGGCTGCTCTCAGAGACGCGGGCGCGAGATGCAAGCACAGGGTGGGGCATATCAAATGCCCCCGTTTTGAATGTACTGTAGTACGTACAAAATTTAAATGGGGAGACAATTATAATCTTGATTTATAATTATAATCTTGATGTTCATAAAATTTTGATCTTCAAATAATAGTGATGTCATTTTATGTGGTCAATCGGAGGAGTCTGATACTGATTAAATTATGTGACCTTCGGTGCGATAAAGTTTAGAGTTACAGAAGCGCTAGCAAACCCATGTTGCTGCTACTACCGCGTTTTGAAAGGCTGTTAGGAAAGGTAAAACAATACTATCAGAATTATTTGTTGTTTTATTCGAATCAGTATACAATGCCGCTTGTGTGCTCACGTTTTGAGGATGGCTTCAGGAAGACGGTGGCGGCCACACACATCTCACCATCACCACCACAGCCGCTGCGCGCGCCTAGCAAAACTCGGGCATTAGAATTTCCCCGTCCTGTGTCTACATGAACATGAAATGATGCGCGTGTGTGTGCAGACAATGCAAGCATACTTCGTGTTCTTGATAGTTTTTTGCATTGTTTACCTCGCTTCTACTGAGCTTTTGTTGTGAAAGGGTTAGTTGAAATTGAGTTGAATTGCTTTCGGTAAAATTAATGAGAAAGGCTAGGTAGGATAAATAGCCACCAACCTGTCCATTTCCAAGTTTTGACTCATGGCACAAACTCATAAAGGCAACAAATATTCTAGTGAAATTAATCGCCCCAAACGGTTGAGTGAGTTGCTGGCAATTTAATTACCGCCCGCAGAATTGACATCGTTTTCAAGTTGGGTGCAATATTTTGACTACCAAATCTTACGGGCTGGGCAGGAAGCAGTCTTATGTGACTTGAGGGCCATTACAGATGATGGAGAACTTCTGGTGAAGGATGGACATGTATATGTTCACTTGCTATTTCTATTGCCTCTGAATGACGTGAGAGTAAATTGGTCTTGCTGTTGAGGAGAAATGTACTTCTGAGAAATGACAGTCAAATATAAATACTAGGAAATAAAAAATCATAGAAGGTATAGACTTAGATAAATATTGAAGGTTATCAGCCTGTTTTGCCCTGAAGTATGCATGCCTTATTGATAATGTAAAAGCATGGTTACATATTCACTCAACATTGACGGTTGTTTTAAGTTGGTAGGGCCATAAAATATAGCAACCATAGTCACCATTTCTTCATGGTTACCCACGATTTTCACATATTTGTCAGCCTTCCTGTGCATATTTTTCCTTTTGTTTCAGATTGAAATGCGAAGGAAAGCCCTTGTTCCGCCCAGCCCCAAGCTTTATTTGCCTGGAAAGCCTCAGCCTGGTTACAGCGCGTCAGAAAAATTTAAATATTTGTACCCTTACCCTGCGTATCTGCGTGAGCTTGTCGTTGTCAACTTCAACCCTAAATATCTTGTCAATGATTCCCTGAAGGAAGAACTACGAAAGTTGATCGAATTCGGAAAGAAGGGCCTTTCTTTAGAAAGCTACAGCCGATGGTTCGATCTACAATTGTGGATTGAAGAAATCGAAAGAGAGATAAACTTGACCTTCACGCACATGAATGACGTGGAAATGGTACTGCATCAAAATGTTCATGGTGAGCCCATGGTGCTGCTGGACGTGCCGGGTGTGGAAGAGAAGCACCCGAACGTGGTGCCTGGAGATTCGATTTTCGTGAGGCTCCCCAGCGAAGAGCCGCCCGTTATCTACGAAGGCATCGTGCACGATGTTGTTGGCTGCACCCTGCACCTTGGCTTTGGAGACGAGTTCTTGTTCCTCTTCAGGAGCGGCATGAAAGTCAACGTGCAGTTCTGGTTCCAGCGTACCATCTTCATACGGTGCCACGCCTCTCTGCGACACTGCGGTTTGGTCAAACAATTCCTATTCCCCAAGAAACACACGACACCGTGAGTTTTGTCACGGACTGTGGCGTATAACTATGTAGTACTTGCTCCTGTAGATATTGGGCTCTGTTCTGGCGTGCTACAGCTGCCTGTGGTCTGTGTTGGGGCAGCTCTTGTTAGTTTTGTGTGATGTGTTGAGTTCTTGTTGATGAACAGCGCGTTATGGACAACTTCTCCAAGTCTCTCATTATGAGATGAACCTTGTATTCTTGGTGTGCTTTAAATAGTTACTACCAATGCGAAGTGGATTTTTTACTGTTGATCGAGTATGCAGGCAAACATTAAATGCATGAAAACTTCAGTAGTAAATGCCACATTTCTTAGTCGACGGTACCTCTCACGAGGATACCACTGTTGTATCTATGGCAATTGGCGCTCTCAAGGGGAATATGTGAGGTCCTAAGTTAGAGCTAGTTAGGCCTTCTTTATGTTAAAATAAAAATTTTTGGGTTTTGTTAATTAAGGACCATTTTTTTTTTTTGATCACTGGTGTCTTATTTTTCAGTGTCTACTACTTTCTTCTTCAACTTCTCTCCTGTTTCATGTACTTCTTTCTCAACTTTGTGTTTTTATGCACCTTGTGCATAGATTCTTAAAATCTGTCCTAAATAGTGCCTTCTTTCCTCTCTCTCAAACGCCTTTGTTGATGTGGGAGGCATAAGCTATATCTTATTTTAATCTTGACTCGGGATGTAGCTTTAATTAATGAAAGCACGGGGCAATATCCACTAAATGCACACTTGTTGGGTGATGCACCAACATACACAGATCACACACAAATCACACACACACACAGATCACACGTACACCGGTCCCACTATCACACTTACCTACACAGATCACATCCCCGTCTGAGCACCACAGCTCAATAACCAGTCACTTCTGAGAGCAGGTAAAATTAGTTTGACATGCTATGTAAGCGCGATAAATCAGTTCAAATGTAGGATACCTGAATGCACTTGAAAACTTCAAATAATACACTAATGAAGGGATATTCATTACGATGTGTGAAAGTTTTATTTAATACAGAAATTTGTATGCTATCGTATCCTCCACATTGCTAATGAGGTCTACATTTTATTTTCTCAAATTACGTGATGAAACGGAAGATTTTTGCTTTGAAGTTTTTCTATAGCGTAGACCTGCTGGTCTAGCAGTGTGTGTGCCGTCAGTTGCAAGTCTTCCACACATTGCTTTGCTTCACCGATGCTTAGAATACAATATGGTATGTATGACGTAGCTGCTATATGTCACAAATCGCTATTCATCGAGTTTGCCATTTTAATCTAATCAATTCAAAAACCACTCATGCGTAATTATAGCAATTGTGATGTTTTTATAAAATTTTGGAACAGTACTTTCCAGTCAAACTTGAGAGGAGGTGAAGTTTTGGTCGTGCCGAGGTGCTGCAAAGTCTCGAGCTGAGCTAGTCGTGATAAATGGACTGAACTTATTTCCTGTTATCCGACCTTTATGACCTGATGCACCATCCTCACTTCAGCACTTAATTCACAATTTATTCTTTGTAAATAACAGTATATCAACCTCATTGTTTTACTTGTTCTTCATTATCAGCACATTTTGCTTATAGGTTTGATTATAAAATGGCACAGTTCTTCATTTAGAATAAGCCATTAGTGAGAGGGTCTATTGTAGTTTATCAGCTGTGTGGCTTACGAGTTTGGTGTGCTCTCTTTGACTGCAGGTTCAACGAGGATGATTTGGTTCCTCTGGACTTCTTCGACAAGCGCGTTGCAAACAACCCCCGCCAGCGTCGCGGGGTGGAGGCCATCGTGAACGAAGTGAGTGCGCCCGCTCCTTACATCATCTTTGGGCCTCCAGGTACCGGCAAAACCTCGACCATTGTAGAAGCCATCAAGCAGGTCCACAAGCGCTGCAAAAAGAACAGCATCCTCGTGTGTGGCCCTTCCAACGCCAGCTGTGACATCCTCACTAAAGGCCTTCTTGAGCACATCCCTCCAGGGGAAATTCTCAGAGTCAATGCTAAATCTCGGGTTGTCTCTACCATCCCTGGACACATTCAGAAGGTGAGCTACCTTGACGGTAATTGCGCCCTCATCCCAAGTCTGGACAGGGTGCGCACGTATAGCATTGTGGTCATGACTTACGTCACCGCTTACAACGTCGTGCCGATCATCCAAGAAAAAACTGAAGAGTCAAGCTTTTCCCATTTATTCCTTGACGAGTGTGGGTACACGCTTGAAACGGAAGCTTTCATTCCGCTGCTCACCTTACCTCGCATGGTTGTCATAGCAGGGGACCCACGCCAGCTGGGTCCTGTGGTGAGCAACATCAACCACGCCAAGACAAATATCTTCCACGGCTTCCGCCTGGACCAGAGCTACCTGGAGCGCCTGATGGCCATGCCCATGTACAAGCCACAGCAGGGCAAGTACAACGAGCGCTACATCACCAAGCTCCTCATGAACTATAGATCGCATCCCAAGATTCTCGAAGTTTCAAATAAGCTCTTCTATGACTCCCAGCTCATGGCGTGTGGTGATCGTAAAATCCTGAATTGTATGCTGCACTGGAAAGAACTCCCAAATAAGAAGTTTCCTGTTTTGTTCCGTGGCGTCAACGGTCGAGACGAAAGGATGCCGAGGAATCCGAGCTTCTTCAACATCTTCGAGGTGTTTCAGGTGGTGGAGTACGTGCGGGAGCTGGTGACGGACATGGGTGTGAAGCACGAGGACATCGGCATAGTCACGCCTTACCGCGAGCAGATGAAGAGGGTGAGGCCGGCCTTTTGGCTCAATCTGCGTTCTTGTATAATGTGATCGAGTATTGAGTACAATGCTTCAAGAAATTTGTATTGAGATAGGTTAGGTTAATCACGAGTCATAGGACCACAAACAGAATGTATTTTGATGAATGTACAGTGAGACATGGGCTGGGCTTGTAAGTACAATGTACGTTGTATACTTGGCAATGGCAGGAGAAGGAATGAGGACAAAACCAGGGTGAGAACTGTGAACTTGGTACTAAGAGCAGAGTGTTCTGGTGTGGCATTGCTATCATGGGTAGTTTGTTAATGCTGTTTTATCTTTCTTATGATATCCTCACTGTCCTGTATGCCATTTTACCTTCGTATTGCAGATACGCGACGCCCTCGAGAAGAAGGTGGGCCACAAAGGGGCAAAGATCCGCATCGGGACACCGGAGGTGTTCCAGGGCGACGAGCGGCGCGTGGTGATCGTGTCCACCGTTAGAGCCAACCCCGAGCGTCTCGCTGACCAGGCCTCGCAGCTCGGCTTCCTCTCCAACCCAAAGGTCCGCTTTGTCTCCCTTGCCTGCCTTGGTTGTTGCCTGAGGGCTGACGCATCACCTCTTAGCATTTGGAAGCGAAAGAGTGTGAGATGATGTGGCTGCTGCGAGCGTATGGTTCTGGCGTGTGGCGCCTGTGGTGGTGCTGTGTCTAGTAAGCTGTGTGTGTCACTCCTATCACCTAATGTGTGTGGAGTGTGTGGAAAGTGGTATATAATGGTGTGCTGTGTGTGTCACTCCTATCACCTAATGTGTGTGGAGTGTGCGGAAAGTGGTATATAATGGTGTGCTGTGTGTGTCACTCCTATCACCTAATGTGTGTGGAGTGTGTGGAAAGTGGTATATAATGGTGTGCTGTGTGTGTCACTCCTATCACCTAATGTGTGTGGAGTGTGTGGAAAGTGGTATATAATGGTGTGCTGTGTGTGTCACTCCTATCACCTAATGTGTGTGGAGTGTGCGGAAAGTGGTATATAATGGTGTGCTGTGTGTGTCACTCCTATCACCTAATGTGTGTGGAGTGTGTGGAAAGTGGTATATAATGGTGTGCTGTGTGTGTCACTCCTATCACCTAATGTGTGTGGAGTGTGTGGAAAGTGGTATATAATGGTGTGCTGTGTGTGTCACTCCTATCACCTAATGTGTGTGGAGTGTGCGGAAAGTGGTATATAATGGTGTGCTGTGTGTGTCACTCCTATCACCTAATGTGTGTGGAGTGTGTGGAAAGTGGTATATAATGGTGTGCTGTGTGTGTCACTCCTATCACCTAATGTGTGTGGAGTGTGTGGAAAGTGGTATATAATGGTGTGCTGTGTGTGTCACTCCTATCACCTAATGTGTGTGGAGTGTGCGGAAAGTGGTATATAATGGTGTGCTGTGTGTGTCACTCCTATCACCTAATGTGTGTGGAGTGTGTGGAAAGTGGTATATAATGGTGTGCTGTGTGCCTGGTGTGAGCATCCAGGTAGAGGAAACAAGGTAGGGTCATTTCTATGGGAGAAAATACACCTCTTCTTGTCTGGCTAGCCAATAGAATGGCATTATTTCAAACAAACTTTGTGACGTCACCAAAATGCTCTGTCGTTAGGCCATTAGTGGAGCCAGAGTTAGGGGGAGCAGTGCTACCAGATGCTATATGAGGGCTGGTGTTGGTTTTTTACCGTGACGTCTGCAACACCACACTGTCAACAAAAAAGAGACTGGTTTAAACCTACCTTGTTTCCTCTACCGTGGTGAGCATCACCGCCGTGTTACGACGCACGAGCTCAGCCCCCAGCGAGGCACGGTGAGCCACCATACCCCCACTCGTGTGGCTGCCTCCCTTGTCTCTCACTCATGAGTATGGCCGCTCTCGATGCTAAGTGAAGTGTGGCGAGTTCGCAAGGAATAGATCGAGCGAAGCAGGCGGCAGCTGTTTCTTGTCATGTAAAACATTTCATGCCAGGTGATCAATGAAAGCTGATAATACTCATTCTTCTGTAATTCCAATTAGTTTGAATATAAATTTTTAAACGTTTCAAAGTGAATTTGATGGAATTAGATTTTTTGATAGGAAGCAATTGCGTTTCATTGGATTGTCGTCCTACGTTGCTCATTTTCTGTTCCTTGAAGTTTTTGAAGCATGCATTCTGTTTTTAACATTGTAGCCCGTTGATTTAACTCAATCCTTCTGAGTTGAGTTGAGAGGAATTTTTGGCGTAGATTTGACTGGTTGGTATTTGAGTGGCGAGGGTTCACTCTGAGCTGGCGTGCTTCTCACGTTGGGTGACGAGGTGTCGCTCAACCTTTGTGATGAAGATAATAGCCTTCTCTTGCTTGTAATAATAACAATGATGAGGGAAACTTGTCAATTCCAACTTCCGGAAGTTATTTTTCTCTAAGCAAATGCTCATTAAGAATTTAAAATGTGATTTTAAAAGTACTCACTGTCAGTGTAATATTTTGTGAAATCTTCATAAAATATGATTTCAATGCTTACGACATTCTTCGTTTTTAAATTCCTAGAAACAAATTTGGAATAGAACATCCGGTACAACGAAATGTCAAAATAATTCTCAGTGTGACTCTAAGAATATAAGCTGTGTTTTGTGGCACAAGACTATGCATCAAATGGTGCACACACCTGAGGGAGGCGTGAGGGGCGGGCAGGAGGTGCGTCACTTGTCCTATGGGACTGTGTTACATGGCTCTCAGCTCCATTCTATTGTTTGCCAACGGGAAATTTCTACACTACCGAGTTGGTCTTTGCTGTTGAGAAGTGAGCAGGCAGAGCTGGCGGTGTGGAGTGAAGGTAGGCTCTGTTGGCCGGGTGGTGGCAGCTCTGTGGAGAGTGTGTGCCCACATCTCCTAACTACATGCGAGCAAATACTTCTGTCTCAACGTTAAACTTTCGAATATTCTACAAATCTGTTTAATATTTTACCGAGTGAAACAACTTCTTGCTTCTGACCAACTTTATTTCAACTAATGGTTTTTACTCGGATGTTTTTTAACACTCATTTTTTGCAAATTAATTTCTTTGAATCATTCCTTATACCTACAAATTTATAACACTCGCAGCAAAAAATTTAACTTTTTCAATTGATTGTGTGCCGTTGTGTATGCTTAACTTTTTTGAGTGAACAGAAGTGACTTGAGTTGCCAGGAGGTGACGAGGTGTTGCCAGTAGTCACCCGAGTTGCCAGTTATCACTAGAGTTGCCAGACACTAACCACTAACCCTGATTGCAGCGCTTCAATGTGGCGATCACCCGTGCCCGCGCCCTGCTGGTGGTGGTGGGCTACCCGCGGCTGCTGGAGCGGGACAAGTGCGTGAGCTAACCCACTAACTCAACTCGGGGGGGTCTGGTGCTGCTGCTGCCCTGCGGTGCTCTGGTCTTGTTAGCTTCAAGTTGTGTCACTTGGAGTACCGGCACACACACACACCTCATGCTCTGTTGGGTCTGACTCCTATGCAGCTGCTCTTGTGCATGCTGCTCCTCTACAGCTACTCCCTCTACACAGCCACTGCTCCCTCTATAGCTACTCCTTTCATCTAAATCTCACAGTTATTAAGAACAGTTCATTGCGGAAATACTTTTCTCTCCCTGTAAGACCTAGCGCTTCAAAACTTGGTTCATCTCAATATTTTTGAAGATGAAGGTGGGTTAACTCGAGGCACCTCTTCCATTTCAGCGTATGAGGAGAGAAAGTGGTATATAACGGGATTTATTATGCTGCTGCACCAAGGGTATTGATGATATAATAAAAATATAAAATATTGTACATGCAAGCACGTTGGGAGCCTCCAAAATCCTCATTAGATAAGTTGTTTGCAGGATTGTTTTTGTTTGACGAGTGTGTATGGCACAGTGCTGTTGTTTGCTTTGTAAACATCCAACAATATGAACGTGGTCTAAAAGAAAATCTTATCTCTAGTCCGATAATGTCTTATCGTTTTTTTACATTTAAAAACGTGGAAGAAATAGGGTTTCAAAAATTGCAAAAATGGCGCTTTTACACTATGACTATGTGAGGATAACGAATATTATATCACCGATCAGAATATGGGTCTGTTTCTTAGCTGAGCTTGTGTGTTACCTCGCTATGGGGACGCCTAATTGGGGCTATGCACATTTCTTTGTCTAGTAATCGCCACCCTACACACCCTTTTCTAGAGATAGCACGGTATTGTGACATATCTCTTTGGCAAGGTATCACGACCAGACATGTCACTTCATGAAGGTACTGCGACCACACATAACTCACTGTAGAGGTATGAGGCTGATGAAATACATACAGAAGAAGTAATAATTCGGAAGGCACAAAGAATAGCTCCTCATCCTGCACCAGAGGCGGGAGGTGCGGACGAGCCACCGTCGTCTTCAGGTGATGCTTGTGTCTGTGGGGTGCAGGGGCCGTCTGCTGGTGTGTGGCGTGTGTGGGGCTGTGTTGGATATGTGGGCTGTGTGGTCTGTGTGGAGTGCAGCAGCCGGGAGCGCGCACCCACAATGCCACACACACCCGCCCGCCTCCAGCACAGAGCAGGACGGACCGCCTGGCCGGTCACCAGACACACTCCGACACAACCGCTGCGTGTGGCCAGCCCCCTGGCAGCTCCGTGCACACAGGCGCCCGTCTCAACATCCGATGAGCCATCCTATTTGGGTGCATTTCACTCTGCTCACTTCAAATATCTCGCCCCCTACAATTGGCTGGAGAGATCTAGAATTTTGAGTGCTTGGTAACGTAATCTCTGCATGTACTTGCAAAATAAAGTCAAAATCTGAACATAGGTTGACGGTTTCTTTAGGATTGTTTTTTTTTCTTTGACTCGAGTTTCATTGTGAGGGGAGTGAGCGAGTCTTGAGTGTCGTATTTTGTTCTTGATAGCTCAACTCGACGCATGTTAGGCATTGGTTTTGTGATGAAGCTCTTACGAGGACATTTTGAAACACTAAAGTGAGAAACCTTTGACCAAATTTTCACTACTTTAATGTTTGAATTACAGTACATTTCTTCTTTAAAATGAGCTAGTCTGCTTCATTTCTACATTGTTTGTACTATTGTACGTGTCATTTACTGCAGATGAAGGGGCATAGTGCTGCGCCAAAAGAATGGTTTGCGTGACCGTCAGTATGCGCTCTGCATACTGGGAGTGTGCAGCTGCGCCGCAACCTCAGCGTCTCGCCGTGAGCCGTCTGTTGGTGTGTTGCTGTACGGTCTCTGTTGCTCGCTTCTGACATGGGGCCTTGGCTGCAAGTCCCTGAGTCTCTTCCCTCTCAATGTCACTATTGGCCTCACTTGAATCTAATTAAAATTGGGCACTAAAATATCCTCATCTTTTTCCTAAAAGTATTCATTTTTCCTTCAATGCAGTTTGGGTGCACGGAAGTAAACGGGAGTGACAGTGTTGGAGTCGTAGTAGTTGCATCTTATGAGGCAAACTAACATGTACAGGCAGCAAATATACTAACGCAATCACTAATGACGCGTCGTAAATATCAAGCGTGTACATATGCGATGTCCGTGTGTGCATGTCGGACATCGTGTGTGTACTTGCACAACCTCGCCTCCGAGTTTGGGCGTCGTGCTCGCCCAGTGCTGACTGCAGGCGGGGAGGTTGTGTGCTGCTGTGTGTGTGTGTGGGCGGGCGTCCAAGTATTGCTGCCTAGCCTGACGTAATTAGTGTATCGTACTTTGTACTCGTGGCTAGCGTAGCCCTTATTCTCAGTGATGTTTGCAGTCCTCAGTAGCGCGCGCAGTTCTCACTCAGTTCGTAGACCTCAGCATCAACCAGCGGTGGGACGCGGTGCAGCTGCCTCCAACGCTCCAGAGGACTGTACGGTCCTCTTCGGAAAGTAGCCTAAATTAATTGTACAAATAGGTGAATTTGTTCCCTATTGTGTTCTTTGAAGTTCACTGCCGAGTGGCAGTTTCTTTCTCATTTTGATATCGGAGACAACCGTCGCCAGTCTAACAATTAATGATGGTGGTTGTGATGACGGCAATATGAGTACAAACATGCCGACGCTAAAGGGTTGGCAGGATGTGGTTCAGACGATGACGGGACATCATATTCCACCCCCATAATGTCTGTGCACCTGACCACAAGAAAGAGAAGGGTTGCTTCTCCCACTGCCAGCGTGTCGCACAAGCTGGTGCGCCTTCAATCGACCCAGCATCACTAACGCCTTGCGCTGCTCTCATGGCAACACTTGCTTAACATTTGCAGATCCTTGAGGCAATGTTTACGATGTAATTTCATATTCCTCAACACATTGACTGCAATATGGCCCATTGGTGAGCCGTGCTTAATTTTTTCCTGCTGCAAAATGACCCATCGATAAGTCGTTTGAAAAAGTTTTAAGAATCTATTAAAATTAGCGGTATTTAATGGATCAAGTTAATGCTTGGTATTTATAAAATTTCTGACAACTTGTGAATTTAAACTTGAGTTGAATGCTGAACTTCAGTTTAACCCATCGTAGTCAGTGTGTTAAATACAGGCCTGGCCTTTATAGGGTCATCAAAAATTATGCAACTGAGCGTCGTCACTCGTAATTTCTGTGGCCTCTGAGATCTCCCCATCTTTCACCCCTGGACTTCTTCTGTGATAGTATGTCTAGACTAGAGCATGCACGGATATGTTATAAAAGTGTGCATGAGGGAATGGCCTGAAAAGTTGAAGCATTTAATGCTAGTGAGTGTACACTGATGAACGTCACGTGTAAGGAAAATTTGTTCATGTCTGTGGTTCTCGTAGTATAAGGTGCCTATGGTTATCACTTTAGCATATTTAGACTCTCCATTTAAGCCAACAGTACTTTGTAATCCCCTCGTTATAATGTTTTTCATTGATTTTTAATCTCAAAAAGTTTGTCCAATATACTAACTATTAAAGGTATAAAAAATTTTGGCTTTGGCCTAGGATTAAAATATCAGGGACACGTGGGAGGTATTATTAATGTTCAGTAGATTGCCGCATGAAGACCACAGCGGTTCAGAAGAGCTGCGCGTAAATAAGAATTTCTCTTTCATCCCTTAATATTTCCTCAAATCACATAACCTGAGATTGGAATTCATCTTGTGAATTAGAAGGCTACTTTTTCCTAAGTTGAACCTTGAGCACTTGGCAACATTTGCTGCTGGATTCATGGCATTGGAGATGGATGCACTTGTTGTGTAGGGGAGTTGCATGCCGTGCGGTGTGTGGGGCTGCAGTGCAGACCTCGCTTCCTGCGGCTCGTGTGGCCACGGTGCCTTGCAGTGGCGCGCCATCGCTAGCTCATTTAAACATTCCTAACCTCAGGTTGTGGGATTTTAAAAAAGATTGAGGAATGAGAAAGACATTCTCATTTCATAACGTACAGCTCTGCTGAACTGAAATGACTGGGTTACGCTCCCCCACGCCGCTGCCGCTGCTCAGCCAGTCGCGCGACCGCCTCTCTCACTTGTGCTGCTGCTGGTGTTGTGCTGAGGTGCTGCGTAGGGGGGCCACTTACGTGTAGTTATTGAAACGGGGCTCAAGTTTTCATATCCTCTCTATCTAATACCTTAGAATTGATCTCCGTGTAGTTATATTTAAGCAAGGAGATGATTGCAATCAAACCTAGGATTTGTCCGTTAAAGTTCCTAACGAGAGAGGGTTGGCTGCCGAGAGTTAGTACGTTGCTGCAGCAGGTCATCAGTGCTGTGCTGCAGGGGCGTGTGGACGTGTGTTGGCGGCTGTGGAGGGGCAGGCAGTTCAGCAGGGTTGTGCTATGCGTCGGCTGCGTAGCGGAGGCTCGTAATTTCTGTCTTTTGTTTCAGCAAATTTTTAGCCTCACTTTTATAAAAGGAAAACTTCTGGCGAGTAGTTCAATACGTGAAAATCATCTCATTTTGCGGTCTGTAGCAACTACTGCTTGGTAACTTTACTAATGCCTAAAGAAATATATTTTTGAACTCATGTGGTTGGGTATTGTATTTTGCAACTTAAATTCATTTCTTTGTTTCCTTATCTGTGTGGGAGCATTGCTGCCGCCGAAAGTAGCAGGTCCTTGTTACAGAATGGCAGAAAATATGACTGGGCACACCAATCATATGTTCGGTGGTGAGGACTTGCAGCTGTCGACAGTATGGCAGACCATGTGGTGGGTCCTTCATGTGCTCTGCCTTTCTCTAGCAAGGACCTGCTGCTTTGATTCTTGATGGATGGTCATCTCATTGGTTACGCATTAATACTTGGTTGAACGTTAATTATTGGTTAAATCTTAATACTTGGTTAAATATGCTGCCCATCATCACGCTGCATTAGCGTGAGTAGGGAGGGACTACGGTTGAGGATACAAGGCAGTCATTTCTATGGGGAAAATACGCCTCCTCTTGTCCAGCTAGCCAATAGAACGGCTTCATTTCAAACAAACTTTATGAAGTCACCATTGCGACATGTCTTTCGGCCGATAGTGGTGCCAGATTTGTAGCTAGCAGTGTTGCCAGATGCAATGTGAGCGCTGCTGTTGGTCCATTGCCATGACGGCAACATTGCCACACGGTCGACGTAAAAAAGACTGGTTTGACCCTACCTTGTTTCCTCCACCGTGGGGGGCACACGAGGCGTGCCGGTCAACACCGGAGCCGCGCTCGCCGTGCCCTGCTTGCATAACACCCGCACATGTCCGCTCGACCAATGAGCGCTCTGTTGATCAGCGTGCTCTGTGTTTGTGGGAGTAGATTTGAGTCTCAGATTTGAATTTCGCTGCGTGGAATTCATTATTATTTATTATTTTCCATTCTAAGCTTTGTATAGTGATTTTACTGCGTGGAATTCATTATTATTTATTATTTTCCACTCGAAACTTTGTATAGTGATTTTACTACGTGGAATTCATTATTATTTATTATTTTCCATTCTAAGCTTTGTATAGTGATTTTACTGCGTGGAATTCATTATTATTTCCCCTCAGGGGGATACAACTATTGTATCTATGGGAATTAGCGCTCCCAGGGGAAAAATGTGAGGGCCCGAGCTGAGAGTTAGGTAGGCCTTCTTTTTGTTGAAATAAAATGTTTTTTGTTATGTTAAGGACCACCTTTTTTCGGTTCACTACTGTCCTGTTTTTCAGCACCTCTGACTTCCTTCTTCAACTTTTATCTTGTTTCATGAACTTCTTTCTCATCTTACTGTTTCTATGCCCTTTCTGCATAGATTCCTCATTCTCTTATCTCCATACTAAATGGTGCCTTCCTCCTTCCTCTCTTCGATACGCTCTATTTTTGTAGCGGTTAGGGAGGCTTAAACTAACTTATAATCTAATCTAATCATTATTATTTATTATTTTCCACTCGAAACTTTGTATAGTGATTTTACTACGTGGAATTCATTATTATTTATTATTTTCCATTCTAAGCTTTTTATAGTGATTTTACTACGTGGAATTCATTATTTTTTATTATTTTCTGCTCTAATCTTCCTGTAGTGAAGTGTAGGCTAGAGTTTTATAAACAATATTAAGATTTTGTTCTTCTTTGCCATAACTTTCATAATTTAATGAACGCTTTAAGACTTACGCTTCTAACAGCAGCTGTCTTTTTGCATTTTTATTGTGTTTTTGATAATTTTTTCAGGTACTGGGGCTACTTTTTGAAGTACTGCTGGGACAACAAATGCTATCGAGGTTGCGACTACGATCCTTCCGAAGAAGAGGTCAAAAAAGAGGTTGATGAAATCGACAAGAACTTCAAGGATTTGAAAATTTGTAAGTAGTAATTCTTTTTGTGTTAGTTGATGTAGATAACGTACCTGACTTGTCAAAACGCGTGACTACAGTGACATGCAAATATGTTGGGGGCACAGCACGCTTCAGCGTTCCTGGCATCAAACCTGACCAATGGAAAGTGAATAATTACTCTATTGTGAGCTGCAATCCGGCATTGCAGGCCTAAATGTGAATGAAATCATGAGCTACTTTGATCAAAACAGTTTTGTTACAGAACTGCTCATACAACTAACGCTCAAGTATTGGTTATATTTTGGTCTTTCACACTTTGGGTGTGTTATCTTAGTCTTCTGCAGAGTTGTGAGTGTAGTGATATGTTATAGCATTGAGATGCTGCGTTAACTGTGGGAGACAATCGCTTTCAAGACGTTACTTCGTTTCTTAACCTTTTTACCCCCTTCGCCCCCTTAAGAATTGTCAGGGGAAATTGTGTGCAGATGGACTGGTAAGTGAGAGCTCACAACAAAGAATATTGTAAATAGGTCCTCAAACATATACAACAGGCGAAGTTCACTCTTTGGTCGAAAACATTACTGGGAAAATCAGGCTTTACTGCGGAGGCTCACGCCCCCCGGGGGGGGACTTGCCCCACCAGGTCAAGAAACACCGGTCTTATGTCTCCCCCCTTCCCAGGTGTGGAGATGGACACGGCGGAGTGACGTGAAGGTTGCGCCTGCTGCCTCGGTCGTCATGGCTGCCGCCCGTTCCTGCTGCGGCTTAGTGTCGGCTTCCTGCACCTTGAGTCAAATCTGATGTTGTGGCCGGACTCGGAGATGGAGCCATTCCTGCTGAGACCAGCGTCACCTGTTACCTTTATTCAATTGTGGGAGCTTCTTGTGCTACTTCTCAATATCTGTAATCAACCTTTTTATTTATGTTGTAGACGTGGAATTATGTATTAGTTTTAAACATGAGTTGACCTGCTCGTCACTGTGTGCCGGCTGAGGGAAGAAGAGGAGAGTGCTGTGTTAGCACGGGCTGAAGGCTGTGTGTTGCATGCACGTCACGTTTGTGTAGCCAAGTTACAAGCTAAGCGGTGTACCTGAAGCAAGTAATTCTTCATACATTTTGTTTTGAGTATAGATTCAGTGAGGTATTTAAAAAAAATCATTAACTGCAATTCAAATAAAATCAGATCTTTATGTTCACAAATTAGCGCAGAATATCAAAAACTTGAAACTAGACCACACAAAGAGCTAGTTACGTAGCCAACTTATTCTAAATGACCGTAGACTGTGGCTGTGAAGGTTGGCTTGTGGAGACTTGTCTGTAACGCCGCGCTTTGCGTGTGTTTGCCTCAAACTCCGAGGCAAAAAAAGGAAATGTAGCAACAGATACATGTGTTAGTAAATGACATGTTGTAATGGGCCTGAGCTTTGCGTCTCATTTAATACTTTTGCGCTACAGCTCCTCCTTGCCCCCTCAAATAAATTGCAAAGAACTGCTTGGCATTTCGAAGAAGTTTCAAACGAGAATACCTACAAAAAGTGGCTGCATTTGGTGTAGATATAATTGCATTTCCGTTGCGTCGTCGTTACTGTACGGAACGAGCGCACTGCGTTTCGTGGCGTATCAGGAATACTTCAGTGTGTCTTATTGGTAGCCTGTCGTTTGAATGCTCAATCTTATTATTATTATTAATACTATTGAAACATTAGGGTAATTTTTGCTGTTGAAATGAGCCATGGAAAATTGTCTATAGCCTATTGTATAGGCAGCGCTGACAGGGCTGAGCCTAGGAAGCTAGGGCTGAGGCACTACCACGGTAGAGAAAACAAGCCAGAGTCATTTCTATGGTGGAAAATACACTTCCTCTTGTTCGGCTAGCCAATAGTAGGGCTTCATTTCGAACAAACTTAGTGACGTCACCATTGCGACATGTGAGGCCAATTGTGCAAGATGGGACTAGCAGTGTTGCCAGATGCAATATGAGCGCTGCTATTGGTCCGTTGCCATGACGTCAGCATTGCCACACGGTCGACAAAGAAAAGACTGGTTTGTTCCTACCTTGTTTTTTCCACCGTATACGCAACTCCCGCCACCTGCCGTCGTGTCCCATAGCTGCCCCGATCACCACGTCCGTGCAAATGACCAGGAAAGGATAGTGCCCAAGCTCACTGCTTACGTCACCATCGTTGGCAACGTTCTGCTCCAACTTCGTCGTGTTGCTATTTTAAGGCATACAAAGTCTTGTTGAGAGCTGCGTCGCAAGGGCTCTTATTCTAGTGGGTGCCTCATAGCTTTGTGTTAAGGTAGAGATAGAGCTTATGTAGTTGTTACTGGCTGTAGCTTTTATACCGCAGATTTTTGCATTCCTGTTTGTAATCATTGCGTAGAGACGATGCATTTGTATACGATTAGTGTCGGACACATTTGCGTGTGTATATATTCTGTGACACTTGTGTGTGTGTGTGTGTGTGTGTGCGTGTATTCTGTAACACTTTTGGGACAATATGACAGTTGTGAGGGACGCGCAAAGGTGACATTGCATTGTAGATCTTGCCAGGACTCCACCCTATCTATTGTGTCCGCTTTGTTTCTTTCAGTTTCCATGTCTTCTATATCTGTTCTGTTTTTCCCCCTTCCATCTTAACTTTGTGTTTCTATGCGCAGAGTATTCAGTGTTCGGACTGCACGTTGTGCATTGGTTCCACATTTTCCTTAATCCATGCTAAATGTTGCTTCTTGTTCCTCTGAGAACATCTTGGCAGTGGAGACGAAGCTCTGAGAACGTTGGTTGTGGTGGTGCGGTGGGTGAGTCTGGTTAGGTTAGGATGTAAGTGGCAGAATTGAAAGACAGACTTTAATGCTTTGTTGCATTATTATATTTTATATGAAATATTAACAATATAATTATGTGATATTTCAACTTGTACGCTAAAATCTATTTTAAGAAGAGATATTGAAATTGAAATGCTATATATCCGAATTGGTACCTGAAGGAGCTATTTACCTAGTGGTGCACATGTGTCTCACTACGTCATCAACGTAGTGGTACATATTATAACCTAGTGGTACATGTATTTACCTAGTGGTACATGTATTTACCTAGTGGTACATATAATAACCCAGGGATACATATATTTACCAAGTGTTTCATATACTAACACAGTGATACATATATTTACCTAGTGGTACATATATTAACCCAGTGCTGCACTTACGTCCCACTACGCGGTCAATGTATCGAACAACTACCATAAGTTCTGTTGCGGAGGCTCCAACACGCTGAGAATATGTGTGGCGCTGACCCATCGCGGGCAATGCATTTCTCTGCGGCGACCGCTGTGGGCTGCGACGGCGCTCGCACCAGCCCTCAACTCCCCGCTGTGCGTTAACTGTATTTATTTATTTCCCACTGTGCGCAGTAAAGGACTCGTATTCGGCTGTAATGTTGCTTGCATCAACACGCCTCAACATTGTTATTCCTGCTGTGCTGCTGAAGTCCTGTGTTGACACACGAACTTTTCGTTGTTCCTTTTCTACCAATAGTCAAGTTGTGATCTGGAGAAATTAGCGCTCCCAGGGGGACAATGTGAGGGCCCAAGCTGAGAGTTAGGTAGGCCTTCTTTTTGTTGAAATAAAATGTTTTTGTTATGTTAAGGACCACCTTTTTTCGAATCACTGCTGTTCTGTTCTTCAGCTCTTACTACTTTCTTCTTCAACTTTGATCTTGTTTCATAATCTTCTTTCATAATTTACTGTTTCTATGCCCTTTCTGCGTAAATACCGCGTTTCCTTAACTCCATACTAAATGGTGCTTTCCTCCTTTCTCTCTTTGGATCACATTTGTTGCTGGGTAGGGAGGCTGAAACTAACGACTAATCTAATCTGTGATCTGGAGAATTTTTATCGGAATGTTTGAATTAAAATTAATTGTTAGCGTTCTGATGTTAATATATTTGAGTATATATATCTTATCCCTACGTATATTGGTACAATAAAAAGTCACGTGCGGGCGTGTGAGTGGTGAGCAGTATTTATAACTTGAGACTGTAAGTGTCCGGCAACGATTGCATTCTTGTCTGATAAAGTTATTAGAAGCTGATCATTAAAGGCATGATCTTCTGAATTATTTAGCAAAACCGGAGACGAACTTTCTTTTTCTACCGAGAAACAGAAGAGATCGAGTACCTCTGAAGAAGTATGCAGCAATCCCTTTTTGATATTTTGGGTTGAAAAAATGCTAAATAAGCTCCAAATTCAAAGCATTGAAAGTTAGCAACTTAGAATGTTCGGTAGTTAGTAGGGTTACTTACCGTAGTCAGTTGGGTTTACTCTAAATTTTGTGATTAAAACTATGGTTGAAGTCAGAGTAGTAAGTAACAGGCATATTTATTTAATTATTTTATTATTTTGGCTGTCTTATTTTACAAAGTTCTTTGTGTGAAATCCAAATATTTTTTAATATGTGTTGTGCAAGGTCTTTTGATATAAATATGGCTTATGAAGCTCGGTCTGTCTCGAGGGCCAGACCGACTGTGCCTTCAAATATAGTGACGTCAAGTCAACCGCGTCTCATTCTGCTGGTGCTTTGTGAGGCACACGTCGTCCTGCAGGCAACTGAACGAGTCACCTGATAAGAAAATCAGGCACTATCGAATCCCCCCAAGGATCCATTCTTGGGCCTCTTGTACTGCTCATTCACTGACTTGAAATTTTTCTTTAAATTCATACGTTTCACTGATAATGGCTCATTATCATGGAATTTCTCTCGTGAAAACGTGAGGAGGAAGATAATAATTTATAAAAAAGTAATAAGCTTTATTTTTGGGCACCACAAACGTTTTTTTCCAACTACCATTCGAATGAGGAATTGAACAGTTTTTCTCTCGGGCTTGTAAGTAGTAACATCTACTTGAATGTCAAACAGCTTCAATATATTTTCAATTTTAAGAAACTTCCCCTCCCACCCATTATGAATAGCCATGTAATGCCCTACCTTAGTCGCCCCTTAAAATCTTATTCTAGTCCGTTCGTGTTCAGTATAATTTTTTTTCATAATGAAGGCATCTACGGATGCTCTATTTACAATTCAATCCTGATACATATCACCATGTACATCGGATTTTCAAATGCCTTATAACTAACACCAAGACGCCATGACGCTTTCCCCCGGTAAAGACCGGTACCCATTTCAGACCCCTGGGTAGAGTAGGGTATTGTGCTGGGAATTTTCCCCCTATGCCCAACAGAGAAAATCGCCACTAGCGCCGGGTCTCGAACCCTCGTTTGCCCGCACGGAGGCAGGTCCTAAAGCCACACGGCTTCATAATCCTAAAATGTCTCAATGTAAATTTGAAAAAAACTCAATGGCAGAAATAGCAACAACAGCTTTAACAATTGGTGACCCCAGAAGCGTCACGGAATACAAACTCAGGACTACAGCGGGCTCAATGTCAGGCCGATGCCTCTACATTGCTGACCCCACAGCCATAAAAAATTCATGCAAATGCAACGGCTGTAAATATTTGGTTAGGATACTGGATCTCTGAAAATGGCCGCAATCACTCTTTTGTAGTCTCCAAGTTATGTTAATCTACCAGAATTTTACGAAGTCAAATACACGCTATAAACGAACCTTGTGTTTATACTAGCTGACTCATCATCCATATGAATTGAGCAAAGAAAAAAAAATTTCAATACAATCAATTCAAAAATCACTATGTATTCTTATCAGATATCTTTCAATTCTTTTACTTAAAACCGTTACTGAAATTAGCCTCCAGCTCAACAAGCTTAAACCAACATCGAATATTATCTATTATAATCGGATTGTAGAAATATTTTTTCAACCTAGGCTATGAGCAGCAAGGGAATGGCATGCCTAATTAGTGACTGGAAGAACTTCCCCTTCAACCTTCTCAATTTATGTTCTTTTGCTATAGGAGCCTAAGAACTGTGGTCTGGTAACAATTCCGCGGGAACTTAATTAAGGAGCAAAATTAGGGTTTAGCCTAATTAAATTTTGATGCTTAATTCCACGTGCATTAGAAAAGGGTTAAGCAATTCAAGTTTTGGAAGTAAGAATCTGGTTCGAACCTAGTCCATTTCTGGAATTTTTACTAAAGTTTGCTGAACTCATGAAATTTTAGTTTACGAAAACTAGTGAAACCAGTTAGAAAAAAACTTTTTCAGTTATTTTGCATACAAGTTGCTAAGCTAATTTTTCATTGAAACAAAGAAGGTGAATAATAATTATATTACTCCATTGTACTCATGGAGCGAGCAACACAAATAATGTATAGCTGCTTACCACGGCGCTCTGACATAATAGGACCTTTTACCTAAAAATAAGACTACCTACCAAGAAAAGCTCAGAATTTTGCATTTTTTTGTGAAAAATAAATTTTGCTGTTCTATTTACATCGACAATGAGACTTGGTTTTAACAATACTTTCAAATTTATTTAGCGGAAAAGGAAAACATGCTGGAGCTTAGTAAGAAACCGCCCGATTTAAATTGTGCGTTGATATATATATATATAACTGCAAAGGATGCTTGACATTGTGAATGGATATAGTACAGATTTCAAAATGAACTTTGGGGCCGACAAAAGTAAGAATATGGTTATAAATAGTGATGAGACTGATAGAGACAGACTGTGGAATATTGGAGAAATCAAAATAGGTAGAACAAAAGAATACAAATATCTAGGTTGTATGATAAGTGAAGATGGATGCACTAGAACTAAGGGTGAAAAAGTGGCAAAAGCTATGCAGTGGAGTGGACGGTTAAGTAGTGTGGCCAGATACAGAGCAAACAAGTATGAAAGTGTGAGAGGAATGAGGAAGTATGTTGCTGTACCTAGTGTCAAGTATGGGATGAGTGCTTTTGCCTGGAATGGAAATGATCTTGAAAAGCTGGATGTAATACAAAATAAGGTAGGACGTGTAGCATTGGGTGCTCCAAAATGGACAGCTACAGAAGCCATTAGAGGTGACCTAGGGTGGAGCCTAGTTTCAGAAAGAATGATGAAAGCTGTGCTGAATTATAAGGTGAGAATTGAAAGAATGCGGAATAGCAGGTGGGTAAAGCAAGTTTTTGAATAGAATCTGAGTGTGAGCTATTGAGAGAAAGTATGTTGGAGGCATGCAAGGAAACTTAGTATGCTAAAAATTATTCATGTTAGAATTGGAAGTCTTGACCTGTGGAGGACTGGAGTTTAATAACTGTTGGAGGTGTAGGGCCCGAGTGGGACTGCAAGAGGTGGAAGGAAGAGATTGTGAGGCAATCAAAAGAATGTGGATTGAATAAGTGGAAGCTTAGCATGATGCAGAAACCTACACTTGACTGGTATATGAAAAAAGAAGCACCTAAGTTTGAGATGTTCTATGATAGTTTTGGAAGTCAACTCTTGTTTGCTGTGAGATGTAAGTCATTGAGTGTGAACAGATGTACACGGAGGTGGAATGAGAATAATAACAGATTATGTCGGCAGCGTATTGTGGAGTGGAGGAAACAATTGAGCATTTTGTGCTGGAATGTAGTAAGTATGAGCAAGAGAGAGAGAGAGAGTTTTATGAATGTGGTATTTGAGCAGTATGGAGAAAATGAGTGGAATGCCAGATGTGCTGAAGATGATTGCGGTATGAGCTGTCTTGCTGGATTGGATCAGGAGTGTAATGTGAGTATCATTGAGGCTATGAAAGTATTTCTTGTGCGTGCCTGGAGTAAGAGACAGTGACTGGAATGAGCCAGTCAGGTAGAGTGGGCTGTAATGACCCAATGTGCCTGGGGATGGTGTTTTGACACACTGGTTGTCCCTGTGATGCCATCCAATGGTGGCTTGTGACAAGGATTGGTAGATCCTGAGTAGTTTAGTAGACAAGTCTGGTACCAGGTGCTGAACTCTTTGTGTGAAAATTGTGGAGGGAATTGTAGGCCGTTACAAAGGCCCCGACACTGTCGGCCCTCAAGTTCATGATACTTGTGCATTACAGTTAATAATATACCAACTAGAGCCAAAAGAATCGTGAAACTGGGCAAAGCAAGAAATTTTACTTAGTTGTATGTGTAAGCAAATAGTGAGGCATGTATGGAAATTAGTGACCGTAAATTAAGCCTTCACCCATGGCGTAACCTTTAAGCTTGTTTACCAGTTGTAATATGCCTAGAGAGGTTTGGCTAAAAAAGACCTAAGGCTTCTGCGCATTTTATCCAATCTGAAATGGTCAGCAGAATATAACATACTGAAAACTGTCTACTATACCATTATATTGCCAAAACTAAAATATGGAAGTTTTCTGTTTGACACTGTCTGTGCAACCCACCTGTTGTCCTTGGACAGAATCCAGTATGCTGCTGCCCGCCTGATGCTGGGTGTACTGAGGTGTACAAAAGTTAGTAACGTGGAAGCAGAAGCAAATTTACTACCACTTAAACATGCAAGGAGAATCTGGTAAATCTGAAGGATATGTCAGTTATCAATTTTCCACTTTTTGGTGCCTGAACTTAACTATTTGAATCAAAATAAACAAGTTTTCTTCTATGAACTTTCCGTCTTAAATGAGTATTTTACGATTTATAGCGGTAAGTTTAGTTTCGTCTTTGATGACGAATGCGCTCGAATAAACAGCTACTCATCGATTTTTGAATTTTTGTTGCTTGAATCATGGTAATAACATAGAAATAAACAACTTTTCTTCCATACATTTATTTTGTCAAATGAGTATTTAACGAGTTATAGCGGTAGGTTTGGTTTTGTCTTTTCATGACAGAGCGGTGGAAGCGAGACGCCATTGCAGTATTGCCATACAACTCGATCGAAGAATTTCTTTCCGCTTCAAACACTGGAGTTGCGGTGAGTCATTTACCGCTATAACTAATAAAATACTCATTTGAGACGGAAAGTGCATAGAAGAAAACTTGTTTATTTCGATCTAATTAACTATGCTAAGGCATCAAAATTTACAAAATCGATAACTGACATATCCTTCAGATTTACTGAAAATCCAAATGGGTCAATATGCACTGAGAGTACTTTGTGTTCCAAACCATCCAGTCCGATCAATATGTTTGGACTATTATCCATACCAGCTGTTCCAAAATAGTAACAAGCCTCTCCCAGTTTCAGGTTGTATATATAACTTCTTTCAAGAGATACAGGTTAAAATGGAAGACATTGGTCTCATTCCAAACAAATTTAAATACCAAACTATGTGTGGAAATTGTAAATTCAATCTGGGGTGCTATCAAAAATATTGCAAATCGGGAAAACCATTGAAAACAGCTATACAACCAACTTCACAAAGAATACAAAGATAGAAGGGCATTGTACACAGATGGTTCAGTTCAGGGTTCTAAAACTGGAGCAGGAATTTGGTCCCAACACGTTAGTAAACTGGCTAGAATTCCAGATAAATCTACAATCCTCACAGCAGAGCTTACCGCTATTTACTACGCTTTGAAGTTTGCAAAAACTCAAATAGAAGACTTTATTTTGTACACAGACTCATTCAGCACTATTCAGGCTATAAATCAACTGCTTCCATCTAGTTTCCAAAATTAAACATATACTTCAAAGCCTTTCTCCAAGAAAACTAGTCATTGAATGGATCCCAAGCCATGTAAGAATTACGGGAAACGACAAAGCAGATCAGTTGGCAAGAACAGCTTGTCTTTTAAACACCAATAGTTCTATTCTAATTCAATACACAGATCTGAGAGGATACATAAACTTGCACTGTAGAAGACAATGGCAAAAAAAATGGGATAGGGAACAATCCCTGTACCATAAAATAAAACCCATACTAAAATATATCGTGAACACTGGCCTCGAGGGAAAAGCAGGTCATTCTGACTAGGTTAAGGTTACTTACCACTGAAATAACACATAAACACTTATTTACCAAAGCAACAAAACCTAAATGTAGCAACTGTGGGTGCAACCTGAATATTTGTCATATATTGGTTGATTGCCCTGCATTTGAACTTCAGCAGAAGGCAATGAGAGACCTTGCCAGAGACCAAAAAGCAACTTTTGATGCAAGTAGTGTGCTCGGTGAGGGATTCAGTGCTGAGCTAGTCCTTGAATTCATTACCAGTACTGGGATGGTGAATCAAATCTAAATGCCCCACGTTCTAGTTGCTGTGACATCTGGCACTCTCTTACCTGTGACTGGTGATGTGCCTAATTGAACCAAAGTAAGTAAGATTTGGCTATTTGTGCGAAGGTTTTGTTTTTTATGCTGAAAAAATCAAGGTTGGCACATAAAAAACCCACCCAAAAAAACCCACCCAAAAAAAACCACCCAAAAAAGCCCAAAAAAACCCACATTAAAAAACCCACTAAATAGTGGGTTTTTTGGGCTTTTTTGGGTTTTATTGGTGCTATTTGAATTTCACTTGTTTTCAAGCTTATAGAATCAAAATGAGCTAAATATTTATATTGTCAAAATTTTGTCCAAGGCATTTGCATGACTATGACAATAAATAGTGAAAAAATACCACTATAAAAATAAAATAAGAAAAACCCTAATAACAAAAAAAAAACTCGAGGGGCTAGTATATTTCCAGGAGTTCCATTTCCAAAGTAAAAAACAAAAACTAAGAAACAAATGCAGTTTGACAATTTGGGAGTAAAGAGACTTCTGAATTCTTCCTCTGTCTTCTAGACTAGACTGCTACTACAGTACTACTTTATTTCTCTTTCTACATCCACTGTCATTTTATCGTTGTCACCCACATCTTGATCATTTGTGAGGTGGCAATATAATGAGACCAATTTCTGTACGCGTTCCAATCCTAATCTATTTCTCAATTTATTCCGCACAATTCCAAATGTTTAAAAAATTCTCTCAACGAATCCTGAACTTGCGAAGAAAGAATGAAGATTGCTTATAAACTTGCAGAAACCCTCTGCCAGTGTTTTTTTAAGAATCTGCATTTTCTGTTGTTTCATGTCTTGAATATCCCACCATCAACGAGGAGTCGTTGTCTTAGTGATATTCATGTTGAACATGTGTTTTGGGAAGATGTTGGAGTCCTTCAATTTATACAAACAAATCGCACCGATCAACTCTGGATTGTACTCAGCCAGCCACTCTTCAATATCTGTCTCCTTTGAGAGCTTTGCCGGAAATAAGTCTAACAATTATAGTCAGATGGGGCAAGACACGACCGCAGCCATCATGGGGTAAGAAAGTAAATAAACAACTGGCCTATGGTGAGCATTCAAGCTGCACTGGAACAAATTTGACGATGGAATCTGTTAGAGCATATATTTCTAATCATTTTGGTGTTTGTTGCTATCCTGAACTGCAAAAAGCAATTTTTTTGACAAATTTTAAAAAAAATTTTTTGGCATGTCACTACATGTTGTAACATGTAACAGTGTGGTTGACTGACTTGGCTTGCGCTGCTAAGCCCTCCAGCCCACACAATACACATGTTAAATTGTTAATAGCATGACTGTTAACACTTTGACCGCAACGTGCGCCACCGGTGGCCACGGATGGGATTTTCATAATGCTGCTGACCGACCAGTAGCCGCAAACTCAATTTTCATAAATACTTGATTAAAGCTAAATGATAGCATGATTCAGTTAATGTTTGCAATTCTCGAAATTAATTACCACAATTAACTTTAAATTTGAGTTGAATACTGAACTTCAGTTTAACCAATTGCGGTCAAAGTGTTAAGGGGACGGTTCGGGGTAAAAAAAAAGTCTGTAAGTTCTCGGTGGATTTTTCTGAGATATCTACCGTCGATGTAAATTGTTATTAATAACTTTTTGATTTGTGCGAATTTTTCGTAACCATACGTGAAAAAGATTTTTTTTAAAAAAACATGAAAATACATGTGTTGCGGAAAACCCCACTTCTCCTACAATTTTCAACTCACAGAACTCAGAAAGTATTCTCTAGATAGCAAATTGTCTTGTCTAGAGATCCGGTGCAAAAGTTTTTCGATTATTTGATTTTTTGAATTTTGAGAACTTTTTTCCCCAAAAATGACCTCTTTTTCCACTTTTTTGAATAATTTGCTTCTAATTTTCAAGGTGAATTAAAATTTAAAAAAACTTTTGCACTGGATCTATTTCCCTTTTCAATCGCTATTGATTGGTATGCTCGCCATCTCTGTACCTTCAAAACTGTGGGAAGAGTAGGTTTTCAAAAATCAAGAAGGTGAGTATTCAGAAAAGCCATTTTTCCAAAAAAAAAAATTTTCGTTCTGTACTAATTTTTTAATCGAGTCTTATCAGTGATTCTGTACCTTCATATGTACCTTCAAAACAGTGGGTAAGGATCCATATCAAAAGTCAATATATATAAATTTCAGAACAGGGTTAATTTTTTAACAAATTTTTTTTTTCAATGCTGACTAAATTTTTTTCAAAAACCTGTATTGCTTAGTAGCTCTTTTTGAGCCCTTTCGATTGATATGATTGCCATTCCTGTAGCTTCAAAACTCCGGGAGGCGTTTATGTTTACATAGCGAGCTAATTAGCTGATGACTCAGCAGCCAAACTCAAAACAAACACTCAATTACACCATCATAATTTATCACTGAGTGATAGGATGTTTCATTAGAGTACAAAAGCATTTCAAGTATGGCCATGAATGAACTCTCTTGCTATTCCAGTAGAGAAACACTCAATACTGGCTCGTAATGGGGGGGGAAGAGGGAGGTCACCCATCCATTAGCCCACCCCAAGGTCACACTAGTGCGCGTCTTTTACCCCGTCCAGAAGACTAACCAATTGACGTACTTGAAAGCCAATTATATCGTTGGATGCGCAAGAAAAATCTCTATAAGAGGAGTTTATAAACTGAAAAATGACCATAATCTGAAAATAGACCCGAACCGTGCCCTTAAGTGATGTGCAGCTGTCTTGCTTCAAGTTGCTTGTGGTGGTTACTTATGATCTGCATAGTGCTTCCCTCTCACACGACTTGCGTGACTCTGTCTTCTGCTAAAACAACTTACAATGAATTGACAAGCATAGCGATTCTCTTTGCACATCTTATATCTTCACAGACTGCACAGCTATGTCCCTATGCATATGGTAATTGGTAAGTGGTAATTGTGATGAACAAACTTAATTCATATATTGTTCATAGAATGTAATAATTCATATAATGATGTAATATAATGTTGGAAATAAAGTAATCTAATAACAATATAAACTCAATAAGTGTATATAAATCTGGAAAAGAGGCAACTGGAGCTATGTGAATAACTCTTTTAAACAAAAAAAGGTATTACAAAAAACCCAATAAAGCCCAAAAAAACCCAATAAAGCCCAAAAAAACCCAATAAAACCCAAAAAAACCCAATTTAACCCAAAAAAACCCATGTGGGTTAGGTTTTTTTTAAAAAACCCAGGGTTTTTTCCATCCCTGGAAAAAATTGCACTTAAGTCTTAGAAAAAATAAAAAATCACGGTTATGTTATTTCAGTTCTTCCACCAAAGGTTTTTTTTTCTCCTTGATTGAAGTTTCAGAAAAGAGCTTCAAAAGATTGATAAATCTGAAGGATATGACAGTAATTGATTTTGTAAATTTCAGCGCCTAAATATAGTTAAATTAATCAAAATAAACCAGTTTTCTCCTATGCACTTTCTGTCTGAAATGAGTATTTTATTTGTTATAGCGGTAAATGACTTACCGCAACTTCAGTGTTTGAAGTGGAAAGAAATTCATCGATCGCGCGAAATGGCAGAGTCTTGCTTTCGACACGATCGCCATCAAAGACGAAACTAAACCTACCGCTATATCTGGATAAATACTCATTTGACAAAAAAAGTGTTTAGAAGAATAGTTGTTTATTTTGATGTTATTACCATGATCCAAGCAACTAAAATTTAAAAATCGATGAGTAGCTGTTTATTCGAGCGCATTCGTCATCAAAGACAAAACTAAACCTACCGCTATAACTCGTAATATAATCATTTCAGACGGAAAGTGCATAGAAGAAAACTTGTTTATTTTAAATTAATTATGTTTAGGCACCGAAAAGTGTGAAATTGATTACTGTCATATCCTTCATATTTACCAAAAGATTTAATTACAATTACAATAATTTAGTACGGCCATTCTAACGTTAAAATGCAGAAGCAAGTAACTCTCCAACACAAACATGACATTGCACATCTATTCTGACATCATGTATAATGTACCTAACTTACTATATAAGTAACTTGCCAGAACTTCTTGGAAAAGTGGCCAGTGACCTGAATATTTTCCCCTCAGTGCAAAGATAGGATAATTTCCTTCTCTAAATATATTTGTTAGACTAAATTCAGCATTCATACTTTCTAAATACGCCTTGAACACAAATCTGTACAGACTTTCACTTCACACAATCTAATATTATATATAACATGGGATAGTCTAAGAAACAGTTTGGAGTAGGGCTATTATTAAAATGAAACCACTACAATGGTTCCAGTCACGCTCTTTATTTTATGATTTTTCTATGCTAAGTAAAGCAAATAATTAAGAGGATTTTTTGCATCTTGAAAGCTTTGCATGTATTCACTAACAGGCATTTAAATAGTGTTTTAAGTGCAAGCAAAGTATTTAGTGTCTCTGTTTTCTAACTTTGATATGTTGGTCTGAGTGTGCATTTGGGTATTTGTGTGTGTAATGTCAGCTAGGCATATGTGGAATCATAAGTTGGAAAGTTTTTTGATGAAAGCTTACCTAAATTGAGTTGTTTTTCATGATGACTTTCTTACAGTTTTTATTTCTTAATTCATTGAATTTGCATTACTGTGTCCATATTATCTTTGGATTTTACTGCACTGATGATGAAATCAGCATATTCCAAAATGCATGCCATTAAATTTGGTTATCACAACATAGGCTCTATTTTTATCACTGTTGCAGCAGAATTTTTTCAACTATTTGTTTATGCTTGCGGTTTTTTCAGTATGTACCTATTTCTTTGATATTTATTTTGTTTTATGAATCTCATTCATCTTGCTGTTTCTGTGCTCTGATTGTGGAAGATTCTTTCCCCCACTCAGATTCCTTGTGCATAGATTCTTATTCGTGGATATCGTACTGTTTGGTGCCTTCCTCTCTTCTTACTTGTAAACACTTATGATGTGGTTAAGAAAACTTTAAATAACTTTTAAGGAGACCGTCTGGGTAGAAATCAGGATATATGTTGATTTTCTGTTTATATATGCATCTTATAGAGGATTTTCTTGCGATTCCATTGGTACTTTCCGTTTACTTCTACTCCGAATAGTGCGCCCACCATAGGGGGGGAAAGCAATGGGGGTGGAGTGACCTTGAACACTATTGGGGGTCAATTGGGCGTGTTTCTCTGCGGGAATGGCATTATAGTTCGTTAATGGGCTACTCTAAGTGCTTCCATTATTCAAATGAAACATTCTAATGCTGAGTAGATATTTTTTTATACTTTTTGACAATTTCAGAATTTAGCTGTTCTGCCGTATCTATGATACCGCAGCTTTCCTTCATAGCTCGATGAACGCTGCAGTATCATAGCTACAGCAGTGGCGAGCACACCAATCCAAAGGGCTTGAAAAGAGCTATAAAACAAAGGAGTTGACTAGACAAAAAATGTATTTTGGTGGAAAAAAATTAAAAATTAAAAAAATTTTTTGTCAAGAATTACACCTATTCTCTTTTGTTGTTTATTTTTTCCCAAAGTTACAGAGCTACAGCAATGTAAATTATATCAATCAAAAGGGCTTGAAAAGAGCTACAAACGCTCAAGAGTTCATTGTAGAAAACCTTGTAGTTCAAAAGATAAAAAGAAATTTTTTTTTTTGTGAAAAAACATGTTTTTCTGGAAACTTGATATTGGTTTCTCAAATCTATCTCCTTCCACAATTTTAGAGCTACGAGAATGGTTTATATACCATTCGATAGGGCTTAGTAAGGTGTATCCATACGCAATAGCATTTTTTGATACATTTAGTGTTTTGAAAATTACACCACATGAAAAAAAAAATTAAAAATATATCATTTTTTTTTTTCAATTCCCAAAATCCACAAAAAGAAGTTATAGAAATTCCCTATTGCGTATGGTTATATAGACATATAAGCAATCTAAAAACGAAATACTGGTTCTGTAACTTCAAAATTGTAGGAGGAGATAGATTTTACAAAACCCCTCTATTTTATCATATTTTTCAAAAAAGAAAAAAAAAAGTGCAGCTACAAAAATTTCGTCGAAATAACAAATGATCTATGCATCATTTCACACCTACTGTGAAAATTTCAGAGAAATCCATCCATAAATAACGGAGTTTTTTTTTACCCAGACTGTCTCCTTAATATAATTTAATCTAAGAATTGTATTTAGAACAAGATAGCTATTAGCTTTATTTGTCACCTGAGCTACACTGCATCTGCAACATGAGGGTATTGGGTTGTATCACCATTAGGTGAGGTAATGCTGGGTTTGTACTTTTTTTAGTACTTTATCAAGCACAAATTGGGATTGATGAAGGCATAATTGAGTTTTAGGCTTGTATGAAAAACATTGGTTTTGTATTAAAAAAGTAATTATAAAAATATTGTGTGCTCCAGGCTTCAAAATATAGTTAATTGAAATGGCCAATATTTACTAAATTAGTTTTTTGCGCAGCAATTTTTTTCATCAAATTTGTGAAGTGCTGGTGTAAATCTGCTGAAATGATTGTATCTTCAGTATCATTTCAAATGTTCATACTTTATGAAATTTTATCATTTTTTTTTGGCAAAGATGAAAGTTTGAGTACAGCTGATCTTGGAGACAGATAAGGGCTGCCAATTATTGATATTTGCCTAAGCCTAATTTGAAAACTTTGTGCAAAACCTAATAATTTTTTGAAAATTTGTGTAAGCCCTTTATTTGCATGCTAGTATTGTACTGAACTGTTATGCTTGGTATTTTGTGTATTGATTCTTGTCTCATACCTTATGTGTACATGATGAAAAGTTGTATGACTTTGTATTTCAGAATTGAAAATTTGCTTTAGTGACAATCTTGAGAAGAAGCAAATTTGCAACATGGGTGAAAAAGTTAGCAATTCTCATCCTGCACCTGCTGCAGCCAAGAAGAAACTTGGGCATCATAATCTTTACCAGGTTTTTGAAGCAGCCAAAAAGACCTTGGCCATTCATTCTAAGCTCTGCATTCAGTTGACTAAAATTTATAACAAGGTAAGTACTGAATGATGAGGACGTGCTCATTTTAATGAGTAGTGCAAAGTTAATTACAGATTTTTGATAATACAAGTATAAGGCTTATAGATAGCTCCTAAATATTTTTGGGCACTCTTTTCTTTTATTTCTTGTTGGTTATAGGAGATAATAGCATTTTTTAATTCTTTTAAAATTTGAGGATTTGTTCAAGATTTGAGCAAGCAATTTCTATGTAAATTATTGATTTTCAAAGAAATTTTAATGTTCTTGGATCCTTCTTATCTAAGCTTTGCATTTTCTGTACTCAGATCTCTTCATAAAAAAATAGCATGACAAAAAAATGTATACTTTTTCATACAAATATGAACAGGAGAGCATTATGATTTAGAGCCATCCTTTGAGCAAATCATCAACAAAACCAAGTTGAGAAATGAAAAAACTTGGAATATATGAAGAAAGTTATTGAGGGTCTCTCATCTATTAGTTCCATAGTGAATATTTTGTTTAAAGGTGGTATTGACCAATGACTTGAAAGGATTGCTTGAATTAATTTCCCAGTAGAATTTTGCTTGTGAGTTACATAACAGTCCTAATAATCAAATGATTGCTATAGTTTTTTAAAGACCTAATAAATTTTTAGTAGTTTTTTGAGTATTGGAGTTATTAGCATCCAAATTAATTTCATGTTCACATCTGTTATCTCAATGTCTGTTTATTTGTTGCATCTCTCTTTTTCTCTTAGAAGGAGTCATCAAATTGTTGGATAATGAGCACCTTGGTGCTTCTATTTGCTTCATAACCTGCAGTGCAGTCCATTTATATTTCCCAGGTTGACAAGCTGTCATTTTAGCACTTTGCCTTTTGATGATTGCTTAGAATGGTATGTTGAGCAGTTGCTTGGAAGTGCAACATACTCAAATAAATCATTAAATGGGAACTTTGTTCATTTGAATACTCTTTCTATAAAAATAATTGATATTTTCCCCCTGATTTGTGAGAACAGATCTGCAGTTCAAATACTCCTTTTTGATTCATAGAGAATAATTCAAATTTTCCCCTACAGTTACTATCAAAGTTATTAAGGAGATCGTCCCAGGCCCCTGTCGCTCAGGTGGTCATTTTTCATGTTTTTGTTGGAAAAGAACCCTTAGGTGGTGGACTATTCGGTCCTAAAATTTTATGGCGCTACGGACTATAGATCCCTCCCCCAAGGGGGATAAGGGGACCAAAATCTTTAACTTTGAGCCCATTTCAACCCCATATAAAAAGAAAACAAATGGGAAATGAAAAAAAAGCCCATTTGAGTTTGTTAGGAATGTTTCAATGATTCTAAAACTGTCTTTGTTTTTGTTCTAGCATCAAAACTCGATGAGTAACATTTTGAAATATCAATATCAGTAAAATGTCAATACCTAAAAACCAAATGTCAAATATTTTCAAAAACTAAGGCCTAAAACAAAAAAATGAAGAGAATTTATTGTGTTTCTTTTCAGAAGTTACATACCATAGTCAAATTTCATAAGAATCAGACTGAAAATAAAAAATTTCATCTTTTTGAGAAAAATATAAATTTTTTGGGGGGAGATGGGGGGGGGGAGGGTTGGAAATCACAATTCACCGTGTGAATATGAAGTTATATATGGAGATTATCGAAATAAAATTAAAACTGCATTCAATTACATAAATTGTTCATAATATTACACTTCAACAAAAAAATTTATTTTATGCTTATACCCAACACTTCTACCTTTCAACATTCAAAATGCTACTCATCTTCAAGTTTTGATGCTAGAATATAACCAAAGACAGTTTTAGAATCCTTGGAACATTCATAACAAACTAAAGTGGGCTTTTTTTCAAATACAAATTTTTTGAAAAAATATATAGCTCTAAACCCAAAAAATTACTGTTGTTTTCAGAAATTTTAAAAAATTTGAAAAAAATAGAAACAATTTAAATTTGAAAAAAGGCCCATTTGAGTTTGTTAGGAAGGTTCCAAGGATTCTAAAACTGTCTTTGGTTTTGTTTAGCATCAAAACTCGAAGACAAGTACCATTTTGAAATATCCATAAAATATACCAAAAAACTAATTTTTTGAAAAAAGCTAAGCCCTAAATCGAAAAAGTGACATGAGTAAAAAAGGTTTACTTCCACATAATACATATACTGGCCAATTTTCAAACGAATCGGACAAAAAAAGTTCAAAAAGTGGGACGATCTCCTTAATCCGTCGCAACGTCCTGGACTCTTAGAAGGTCGGCAAAGCTAGCACATGTTTCACATCAGCAAACCTAGGGTTGCCATATATGGTCTTAAGCGTCTCGTTGAGCGCTATTCATTGGTGTAAGGTGAAATTAGGTGGGGGGTACAGGGAAGGAGAGGTAACAAGCTCAAATCTGTATGAATTCTTCTGCTCAGTCTGGAGTGTAGCTACCGGTGCTGCACAACCTCTTAGAAGGCCAGCAGTGTAGCTGAGGCATACCAGCACACTGTCTGCCTCTAAGAAGGTCGCCATCATTTTTATTTTCTTATGTTTTTTGTTCCAAAAATGGGAGTCCAAATCCACAGATTTACTCCTACGCAAAAAATAATACCACCATTGTATTCGGGAGGAAAAGCTCTATGCATATCAAACTCTTTACAAACAATGAAACTGCTTGATAACAGCCTATACACAATATGAACTAAAAAATAAAAACTGTGTTTTACATATAGTTCACATAACTCCGGAACTATTGGACCTGAAGAAAAATTCACATACCACAAGATTCAGCAACTCAGAATCTATGAAAATGCATCATAAAAAAACATAAAAGTGCAATAAATAAAAAATGGCCAGTGATTTTCTGATTTCTGTTTTTTGTATTTTACCGAAATAAAAACTCGAATTTTGTAGATTTTCATTAGGGTAGCAGTATTTTTTTCCCCACTGACAGAAACAGCAACTCTCTTTCTTTACAATGAACCCCCAATGAAACTTCTAACATGATTAATGAATGTACAGTAAGTTGCACAGTTGACCCATTTTCTTCAAACCTCTTGGTAGGTCGACCATGTGGAGACGGGTTAAGTATAAAAATATTGATCACATATTACAGTGTTCAAACTAAATGCTGGTGAAGTTGATAGTATCTTCCTCATTATTTGCATCACATTGGTAGGATATTGTTGCAGAGCTGAAAGAGTCCCTCATTAAAGTTAGATATGGATATTTTTTCTGCCTATTCTTTGGTGTTCATAAATTTGAGGCTGTGCTAGATTATAATTTTTCTCAGACCAGCAGTGGTCCCTTCATGTTGATATGCCATGAAGAAATATTGAGTCTAGTGCCTTGTTTTTGTTGCAGGTGGACTTTGATGTGTTCTTCAGTGAGTTTGTGGACCTGCTGAAGGTGTGTCTGGTGGTGGGAGAGAAGCACCCGCAAGTTGAGCGTTGCTTGTCCTTTGTGGCTTCTTTCACCACCTGTGACAAGCAAGTTAAAGAAGACAAGACTGCCAAGCAGGGCACAGACCATGCATGCACTGACGGGTCTCCTGAGCAACCAGACAAAGCAAACAAATCTTCAGATGCCCAAGAATCCAGAGAGGCAATTGAAGAGGAAGAGGATGAAGATGTTGATGAATTTTTGATAAAAATGTTCCAGTTCCTTGTAAATGTGAGTATTAATGTATGTTGGTCAATCGCAAATTGTCGGCCTGTGTTGTGTAGCTCAGTCAACTCCAATTCTTATATCACAATTCTACAGGTTCATAATTTCTTCAACTTTTTTGACCATTTTTTCTCAATTTGTTGGTAATTTTTTTTCAATTGGTTTCATTGTACCAAGTGCTTTGGTGCAGGGAATTTCTTCACAAATATTTGTGTTTATCTAAAATTAAGTTTCTAAAGGAAGTATAATATGTAACAAAATCAAGAAGTAGTTGACAAACATAGTTTCTCATGTGTGCTTTGAACTCGTCCAAAATGTGATGAACACAAGGATCAACCTTGTTGAAATTTTTTGGTCATTGGAATTTTGCCAATTCTGGGACATTTATTGCTGTGTAATTTTTTGCAGGGAACATTCATGATAGATTGAGAAACATTTTGTGTTTCAATCTTGTTCTAAAAATATATTTTGAAGGAATGAAACCAGAAAAAAATGGCTTTACATTTTATCTCACATGATAGTGTTTGATGAAATTAAGGTCTGGTGACATGTGTGTTTTGTATTACTCAATTTTAAGCATTAAAATTACTTGAAGGGAAAAGTTCTCATGACAAATTTGTGCAGATCCACGAGGCCCAAAGCTCCGCAGTGCGCTACCGCGTGTGCCAGCTCATCAACCGCATCCTGAACAGCATGGGCAGGTCTGCGAGCATTGATGATGACTTGTTCAACACCATTTATGACACGATGCTCGAGCGGCTCATGGATAAAAAGCCGGCTGTGCGTGTGCAGGCCATCCATGCTCTGAACAGGCTGCAGGACCCCACCAATAAAGACTGTCCTGTCATTAAAGGTTTGCCTTTTGCACACTCTCCATTCTTTCTCTTCTCTTCTCTTCTTTAATGCATGCTCTTCTATAGGCTCTCATTCTCATCTATGTCTTTTGGGACTCCTTGTGCATCCGTGTATTGGTGATAACAAGTAGTGTGACGTCACGGCCATGCTGCCAAGTCTAGGGTGAGGTCAGGGTACAGCAACGCGCAGGTAGCAATGACGTCACACTACTGCCCATCACAATGCACCAGCTCAGTAGTATTAGAATGAAAGTAAACGAGTAATTGTGCATATCCTTCAAAATTTTTGTGATGGTATGGGTGTAAAAATGAAAAATAAATGTGTGTTGTATGGAGATTTGTAGAGGCATTATACATACTTATTGGGCCTATTTAGTGTGTATTCTGACTTACATACACAATAATGTAGGTGTTTACATACGCAATAATTGAGGGAATTGCAACTGGAGTACTATAACATTAGAAAGTTTGGGGGGTACTGCACAGGCTGACTTGGAGTGTTTTGGAGATGTGCTGACATAATGTCTGTATTGCAGCTTACCGCTACCACCTGTCCATGGACCCGGCCAGCGAGGTGCGGCGCGCGGCGCTGTGCTGCGTGTGCATCACCTTCCAGACGCTGCCAGACGTGCTCCAGCGCACCAGGGACAAGAACAACCTCGTGCGCCGCCAGGTCAGCCTCTCATGTCCTCTCGTCTCGGCCAGTGCTCCATTTCCCTGCTATTTCTCTCACTGCAATTTCTCTGCCTCATTGCAAGGTTTATTCTCTGGCTTGAGACATGCTCACGTGCGGTCAAGTCATGTTTGATGCAACATTATCTGTTCGCACAAGGAAAGGCTCGATAATTGGAGAAATAACTATTTCAATGATAAACTCTACATAGTGTTGGGCTTGCGTCTGGCCTCAGCATGGTTACTACATTAAGGGAGACGTCACTCTGAGTTTGAGTGTCTACCCTACATTCATGATTTGGTAACAGGTTTGCTCAGCAAGTGTCTTGTTTTGAAATATTCTCATTAACCATAGCTGGTCTCGTTAACTTTGTTGTAGTCATGAAGTTCTAAGTGGTCAAGATTAGTTAGTGAAAAGTTACCATATTTTCTACCTCATGCTGTCACACTAAGAAGCACTGAACTTCGTATCGTGTTTCTAAATTTGATGTTTAAATTAAGTGCCATACCTCCTTAATCTGGACAACTGCACAGCTGTTAGTTAAACATTTGGCTATGTTCCTATAGCCAATAAGCAGGTAAATCTGAATACCTAACTTCACATAGTATCTTTATAACATAGCGATATTTAATTTTGTGTAGCATTTTTTTTAGTTTGCAGACTATTTTAGTAAGAGTCAAATTCCGTGAAGTAAAGATGGACGATGTTGTGATCAATTTATTCCAGAATGTTATTGTATTTCATGAAGCGGGCAGAGCTATTGCATTTGTAGGAGTTAGTGCTCCCAGGGAAAGTGGCATTCCCAACCAGAGGGGGAAATAGGCTTTGTTTTTGTTGAAATAGAATAGTTTCTATTGTTGCAGACGAATGTTTTTGATTTCACTTCTAGTCTATTTTTAGTCCCTGGTGCTGTCTTCTTCAACTTTTATCTCATTCCATTACCTTCATTCCTAACTTGCGTTATGCGCTTGGGTTTTTGTTTGGACCATGTACATATGTAAAGTGGTGTGCACAGTTTGGTAGGCACTAACTTGGGATGGTGTCTTCCTTACTGTAGTAACTTCACGTGCATAGATTCTCTATTCTTAACTATAATAAATGATGCCTTCATCCTTCCTCTCTTTGGAACACTTTCGTTGTGGTTAAGGAAGCTTAAAATAACTTTTAATGTGATCTGTTGTTGTATTTGTGTGAGGACGGCAAAGGAGCTGCCGGAAGAAGACATGGCGCCCATACAATATGGACGTTGAGGTTTGGTTCATTTGGTGCGGAGGTTTGCTTGAGAGGAGGAAGTTGGTGCGTGAGTTGAGATGGTGCAGTAGAGCTGGTGTGGTCTGTGAGAGTGGGAAATGAGGAGGTGCGAGGTAGGGCAGTGTGGCGAGTGTTGGCTAACGTGCAGGACAGAGTGAGGTAGCGTGAGTAGGTGATGAGAATGAACCAAATGTAACATGATAAGGTAGGCACAAGGCCGCATCTGAGTGCAAAGGATGTTAAGTGAAGAAGGAAGCTATTTATACTTGTAAAGAGTTCAAAAGCGTGCGTTGCCACCTTGAAGAGTTGAGGGAAAAAATTTTTGTGCCATTTAAGTTTTTGCTGTCTCCTATTTGGGACCTGAATCAGACTAATTTTGAGCTTTACCAGTAATTGAAATTCAAATAAAAAATCAGGTCTCAAGGATAACAATTGAGAAAAGCTATTCTCATTGACGTCTCTTACGTTAACACGTTGACTGCGATGGGCTAAACTGAACTTCAATTTTCAACTCTAATTTAAAGTCAAATTATTTTAAGTACCAAACATTAACTTGGTACATTAAATACCATGAATTTTAAAAAAAGATTGTTAACATTTTTCAAACCACCCATCGATGAGTCATTTCACAGCAAAAGAACTTACGCATCCCCCGTTGGTGGGTCGTGTCGCAAGCAACATATTAAGAGTGTCCGTGTAGCGGGAGCTGAGCGGAGGTCGTTGCAGGCGTACATGGTGCTGGCGCAGAAGGTGCACGTGCGGTCGCTGCAGATCAGCCAGCGGGTGCGGTTGCTGTCCGAGGGCCTCAACGACCGGAGCGACGTGGTGCGTGCCGCCGTGGAGAAGACCTTGCTGAATTCGTGGCTGCGCTTCGTGGACGGCAGCGTGCTCGATCTGCTCACCTGCCTCGATGTCGAGGCCTCCACCAACGAGGCGGAGCTCGCCCTCGCCGCCCTCTTCAGGGACGTGCCCGCCGCCACGCTCGTGCGCGCCTTCGACCTGCTCGACGCCAACAAGCTCATCCCGCTCGAGAAGCTCAAGCCAGAGAGTGCTCTCTATTGGAAGTGTCTTGTGCAGCACCTCAAGTGAGTTTTTTTTGAGAACTTCGGTCATAAGTGGTGCTACTTCATTGTTTTTATCTTACTTTTCTGTTTAGTTTTTGCCATTGGAGTGGAAGATAAAATAGCTGAAAGCCAACTAGAATAAGTGTTTGTCATAGGGATGAAGCTTACATTTTGTACATGAAAACAAGGTTGTGGAGGAGCTGTGTAGATGCGTTGTTGAAGACGACCTGGCCTAAGACAACCCGTCAGTGTCGGAAGAGATAAGCGATGTGTGCCGTGTGTGCAGGAAGGAGGAGGCGGAGGAGGAGCTGGACGCGGTGCTGCCGGACCTGAGCGCGCTGTGCCGCTACACGGAGGCCTTTGCGCTCCAGCCCCGCCCTCACGACGCGGCGGATGACGACCACGCCGCCGCCCTCCGCCGCCTCGAGCGCCAGTTTGTGCTGCAGCAGCTCCTCCTCATCACAGCCTCCTCTGACATGGCGGACGAGGTCATCATCCAGCTGCTGCTCAATCTTATTCTTCATTGCTTCTTTTTCTTCTTCTTTTTGTTTTTTTTGTTCTTCTTTTGCTTCTTTTCCTTTTTGTTCATCTTCTTTTCCTTCTTCTTTTCCTTCTTCTTTTCCTTCTTCTTTTCCTTCTTCTTTTCCTTCTTCTTTTCCTTCTTCTTTTCCTTCTTCTTTTCCTTCTTCTTTTCCTTCTTCTCCTTCTTCTTTTCCTTCTTCTTTTCCTTTTTCTTTTCCTTCTTCTTTTCCTTCTTCTTTTCCTTCTTCTTTTCCTTCTTCTTTTCCTTCTTCTTTTCCTTCTTCTTTTCCTTCTTCTTTTCCTTCTTTTTCTTCTTTTTTTCCTTCTTCTTTTCCTTCTTCTTTTCCTTTTTCTTTTCCTTCTTCTTTTCCTTCTTCTTTTCCTTCTTCTTTTCCTTCTTCTTTTCCTTCTTTTTTTCCTTCTTTTTTTCCTTCTTCTTTTCCTTCTTTTTTTCCTTCTTCTTTTCCTTCTTTTTTTCCTTCTTTTTTTCCTTCTTCTTTTCCTTCTTCTTTTCCTTCTTCTTTTCCTTCTTCTTTTCCTTCTTCTTTTCCTTCTTCTTTTCCTTCTTCTTTTCCTTCTTCTTTTCCTTCTTCTTTTCCTTCTTCTTTTCCTTCTTCTTTTCCTTCTTCTTTTCCTTCTTCTTTTCCTTCTTCTCCTTCTTCTTCTTTTCTTCTTCTTTTATTCTTCTTCTTCTTTTATTCTTCTTCTTCTTTTATTCTTCTTTTTCTTTTATTCTTCTTTTTCTTTTATTCTTCTTCTTCTTTTATTCTTCTTCTTCTTTTATTCTTCTTCTTCTTTTATTCTTCTTCTTCTTTTATTCTTCTTTTTTTCTTCTTCTTTTTTTCTTCTTCTTTTCCTTCTTCTTCTTTTCTTCTTCTTCTTCTTCTTCTTTTCTTCTTCTTCTTCTTCTTCTTTTCTTCTTGCGTCCATTGCATCTCAGTTAATGGTGGGAGATGGTAGAGGCCCGTCCCGTATCTGCCGTGAGAGGCTCACCAACTCGTCCCTGGGGCGTGTGGCGTGATGACGTCTTCTCAGGAGGGGCAGTGGTGCCCATGCTCGTGCTGCAGTCCCCCCAGAAGGGGACAGCTATTGTATCAAGGGGAGCTGGCGCTACTGGGGGGAAATGGGACGTCCTGAGTAGTGATGTACCGATGTATCGGTATCGGTATCGGGCAGTATTGGTCATTTTTACTGGTATCGGTATCGGGCAGTATTGGTCATTTTTACTGGTATCGGTATCGGCAAAATTCGGCCGATACTTTCCAATAATAAGTATTTTATCATGAAAATGAAGGTCATAAATCGTGGAAGTAAAAGTATCTAACCTAATAACACCCGTTGTGTGTTTATTTACATATTTATTGATATATATGTTTGGTGCCCGCTTCTTGAGAAACATAGGATATCTGAGTGTGCGGTATCATGGATACCGAATATCTCCTTGTAACATTGAAAGATGGCCCTTGCATGCATTGATATGTTTGATATTTTATCAGGATAGCTTCGGTTAGGATAGGTTAGGACAGGAAAGGTTGAATAATGTTGACGAAATTTTTTCACGGGCCACCTAGCTTAACGATGACATTGTACATAGAATTTCCACGGGTCCTGCTACTCCCTAAAAATACCCTTAGTTTTTTGTTTTGAGTCTGCTTCTTTCATTTCTCTGTCACGCTCATAAATGTAGCCATAATGACCGTATCTGTGATACGAGTTTCACCAGTGCGCAAGTACAATAATATTTTTTATCACGGGTACTGTTATGATAAATATATTTGTTAGTCATCCACGTCTGGAAAATTTGTTCAAGAAAGGTATTGAATCCCGTCATTTTTGGTGGGCCGTGCACACTAGTAATCAAATAAAGAGCCTATTCATGCCTAGTAAATTAGTTAGCTAACTGTTGAATAACAGCGTTTAATCAGACCCGCTAACTGAATTTACTACTTTTACTTCCCGATGAGTCACATACTGTCAGTGAGTGAAAGCTATGTAGCATGAATAGTTAAGCACAGTAAAAACACGGTAGCGACATAAAATTATTATACTTTTACAACTAAAAACTTATATAGTTTGAGAAGATTTCTATTACCCAACGAATGTGACAGGCTAAAAAAAATTAAACCAAATAAATAAAGTTGAAGGCAAAATTTAAAGTTTTTGTAAATTTAATATAGAAGTGGCTGAAAATTCTATTTTAATTTAGCATGTAAATCGTCGTACATTACGAATCTTGCATTTTTGTTCTATTTCAAGATGTTTTGAAAAATTCACGAACAATCTTATAGTTGGTTGCGTATTTGCGGATCTTTACGGTTTTGGGGCCTATCGAATTTTAATGTTTTCTTTTCGTCAAAATATGTATTTTTATAAAATATGTCTTTATGTATTTATGTAAAAATATGTATTTTGGTGTGAAAAACACGAAAATGATAACCATTTTGTGGGAAAATTATTCATTAAGTGTTACTAACCTAACCTAACCAGGGGTATAATTTCAAACACCTCACTGTTCATCATGGTGAAAACTTCGTGGACCCTGCAACAGGTGCACGCACTCAAATGATTGAGAGTGTGTGGCATTGTCTAAAAATGAAAAAAACGTCAGCGAGGCACTCACCGACAAATGATGGACTCATATCTGTGTGAATTTGCGGGCGGAAACGTACCGAGAAACCGCAGTATTTTCATAAAATATTAATGGGTTCAAGCAAATTTCAGGCTTATTAAATAATTTTTCCAAAAATTGGTTATCATTTTTGTGTTTTTCACACCAAAATACATACTTTGTCGGAATGAAAATATTAAAATTCGATAGGCCTCAAACCAAAAAGAGCCGTGTTTGCTTCTGCACACTGTGTGTGTGTGTTGGTACATACGTATACTAATTGCGTCCACGCTGCTATTTCTGAGACTAAATGCTACATTATATTACTAGTTTATGCCTGTGAATGGGGGAAAAAAAGGATTTTTAATTAATTTAGTCGAATAATAACTTAAGTCGGCAAATAAAGATTGCTAAACAGTGATTACTTGTTAGTTCATGCATGCTGATAACGGTATCATACAAAATAAAGTGGAAAGATGACGCAATCAAAAAACTTAGTGCAGGAAACGAATCAAACGATATAGTTAACATAGCAAGAGCAGTTTTATCATTCCTCCTAATCGAAAACTTTGTCGTCAATGTTGTTATATTATTAGATATATCAGTAAATAATTGTATTATAACACCCATGTAGGGCTTATAATGATTTTATTTAAATACTAGTGTGCACAGCCCATCAAAAATGATGAGATTCAATACCTTTCTTGAACAAATTTTCCAGATGTGAATGAATTAAAATATTCTTTTACTTCCATTTTTTCAAAATTTTGGGATCAGCAAAGACAAATTTAATTTTTTGACCCAAGCTTTCGGCTAGATTAGCTCTAGCCGTCATCAGGGGAACGATGTATTTTTAAACAAAACCTCTTATGGTATCCGCGGGTATCTAGTATACAAAACATTTTATTAAATTTTTGCATGCAAGCTGAAAATCATTGATCAAGGGCGACTGATGAGCAAAGGAAGAAACTGCGGGGGGACATCAAGGGGACGATTAATTTTGTTCGGTTCCTAAACACTGTACATTGCTTCGACAATTTTTCGGGCGTATTAATTTTCAACATTTTGTAAGATAGATACATTTTTAAAATCAAAAGAATGGTTATCTTCTTCGGAATGCTAATAGACAAGGGGTAACCTATTCTTCCTCTGCACATTCTTAGGAATAGGTTATCCCTTGTCTATTTGTCTGCAGAGTTATCAAGGTTATCCCAAGGGGTTATCCCTTGTCTGCAGAGGAAGAATAGGTTATCCCTTGTCTATTTGTCTGCAGAGTTATCAAGGTTATCCCAAGGGGTTATCCCTTGTCTGCAGAGGAAGAATAGGTTACCCCTTGTCTATGTCTATCCTTGTCTTGTCTATGTCTATCTTTAGCTATGGAGAAGCCAAGAGGACGGTGACATCCAGGTATGTTTCTCCCCGCACTTCTTACGCTGACGTCGCCCAACACCGTAGACTGAACTCTCAGCCAATCTTTCGGCAACCTGAGCAACCGCACTCGCGGAGTGTGGCAGCACGGCGAGATGAGCAGGAGCCAGAGCCTTTGAGCCTTGTGGATGCCTCTGCTCTAAGAAGCCAGAGCCTGGCCCAAAAGCCTCCAGTGCGCGTGACCCAACCTTTGGCTCAATCAGGACCCTCTAATAAGGAAATTTCAAAAGATCCAGCTTCCACCACTCACCAGAAAGATTCATCTAACGATCAGTTTCAATCAATCCCCTCAATTATTACCTCCCGCAAAAGAACTAAAAGCGACATATCGCCCCCACAAGATGTAAAACAAACAAAAACTCCGAAAACACTGAGATTTATGGAAGACACCCCAGCAGACAATCAAGGCCAAGCTATCCCGAGTCAAGAGAAGGATCCTGTCAGGGATTCAGTGGCTACAACCGATGGAAGGGCAGAGCACGAACGCAGCACTGTGAGGGAATCTCGATCTGCCGTGCGAGGGCCCAGCCGTGGAGACAAGCAGGAAAGGGGATCCGGGCGTGACTTGTCGCTACCGACCAAAGAAAAGAATAGCTCCCACATTGACAGTAAAAAGCAGCCTAACATTGTTACCCAACGCATTCGTTCTTTAGAGCGGGTTACGACCGTCCCAAAAGAAGTAGCAGCACACCTGTTAAAAATCTTCCCACCCCCAAAAATCTCCCCACCGGGCCTCCTCCGGCGGTACCTGTCCACCCGTGGATTGACAGACCTCCTGTCTCTACGTCACCCGGACTGACGTGTGCCGCAGGTGAGGGAATTGAAAAGGGACCTACGTATATAACATCTAAAACTGATGAAAAATGAACACCTTCTTACAATGGAATATACGTGGCTACAGACGGAATTACGGAGACTTGAGAGCACTTCTGGAGAGGCACCAGCCCTGTTGTGTTTGTCTGCAGGAAACACTGCTGGGGAACGTTACCCCAAGGCCTCCAAGCAACTACAATGTAGAGTTGTTCTCCCCAGCGCCCAACCCGGTACCTGGAACGGGACTGGCGGTGCTTGTGCGGAGAGACGTTGGCTACAGTAGATTTGCGGTAAACACCAGGCTGCAGGCTATCGCTTTCCGTGTCTACATTGGGAAACGTATGATAACAGTATGTAACATCTACATACCACCAGGCGAACCCTTAGCCCTGCAAGATCTCAGCCTCTTAAGCAATCAACTCGCGAGGCCGGCCTTGATCCTGGGAGACGTCAATGCCAAGCACATACTTTGGGGAAACGCCCGGAGCGATCGTCGAGGTGAAATTGTGGAGGACTTCATCGTCGCTTCTGATTTTTGTCTTCTGAACACCGGAGCCCCCACGCATTTTCACGTGCAGACTGGGACTTCCTCCGCCATCGACCTGAGTCTTTGCACTCCCGACATCCTTTCCGAATTTCAGTGGTCCGTGAGTAGCGATGCACACGGTAGTGATCATTACCTCGTCTTAATGCACTCGGTCCAAAACCAGCAGATGCTGATAGAACCAAGGTTTAACTTCAAAAAGGCCAACTGGAGAAACTTTGGAGCGCTGACGACAATGGAGGACCCAAATGAAGCTCATGGCGTAGATGAATTGGTTGACAGCTTTGTGAGTGCAATGCACGAAGCCGCCAACAGTGCTATTCCAAAGTCTAAAGGCGGTTGCCCAGTGCACCGCGTCCCGTGGTGGAACAATGACTGCCAGGCCGCTAATATCGAGAGGAAACGCGCATTGCGACGATACCAAAGAACAAAAGAACTAGCCGACAAGATCGCATACAATCGGGCTAGAGCGCGAGCTCAGATTATAAAAGACGTCGCCCGTAAGGTATCGTGGCAGAAATACGTCTCCACTCTCAACAGCGATACTCCTATGGCCAAGGTATGGCAGCGAGTAAATAAAATGAGGGGAAAATGCAGTTATCGACGGCCGTGCCTAGAAGTTAATGGCGTTCTCACCTCAGACCCGGAGTGCGTGGCAGAAGCACTGGCCCGAAGCTTTTATAGTGTCAGTAGCGGACGACTCTACTCTCCTGCCTTTACAGTGCTGAAACAGCATCAGGAGCAGCAGCAGTTGGACTTCTCAACAAACTCCACCTACTCTTATAATGACCCCCTTACAATGGTTGAATTTTACAACGCCCTGAAGAAATGTAAAAATACCGCTCCCGGACCAGATGGTATCCATTACTGGATGTTGAAGAAAATGCATACTACAGCCATTAAATTCTTGCTATATATTTTCAATAAAATCTGGATCACGCATACATATCCTCAACAATGGCGCACATCATTAATCATGGCTTTTGAAAAACCCAACAAACCTCCATCCAACCCTGACAACTACCGACCCATTGCCCTAACTAGTTGCCTTGGAAAATTGATGGAGAAAATGGTCAATGCGCGACTCACCAGATGGTTAGAGGCGGAGGAGCTACTGAACCCTGTCCAATTTGGCAGTCGGCAGCTTCGAGGGACCACAGACGCTCTGCTCCGCTTACAGAACCACCTGGTGGCCAACCTTGTCGAGCGTCGCCGAACCATGTGTCTTTTCTTTGATATGCATAAAGCTTATGACACCGTGTGGAGATATGGAATACTTAAGACACTACATGAGTATGGACTCCGTGGTAACATGGCCCTGTATATTCGAGAATTTCTTGGTGAAAGAACTTTCCGCGTTAAGGTCGGTGGCACCCTCTCTTCCTCGCAGTTGCAGTGCGAAGGTTTACCGCAGGGCAGTGTTATGAGCTGCACACTGTTTAGTGTCGCCTTAAATGGTATCACCTCCACCTTGCCTCCCAGAACGGTTGCCTCCTTATATGTGGACGACTTTATGGTATACTCTTCATCAACACATCTTCCGGCTCTGACGCGAAGAATGCAATTAGCCATCAATAACGCTAATAAGTGGGCTCAGGAACATGGCTTCAACTTTTCACCCGAAAAAACCGTTGGACTTTACTTCCAGGGCCGTGGCCGTAGTGATCCCCCACAGCTCACACTGCAGGGAAGACAAGTGAGTTTCTCACACAGCGCCAAGTTTCTGGGGGTGACGCTTGATGACAGGCTCTCTTGGAAGCCCTACCTAGCCACCCTCAAGGCTGACTGCGTCAGAAGGCTGAACTTGCTAAAAAGCCTGGCCGGCCTGACGTGGGGGGCTGACAGGATGACCCTACTGAGACTATATCGTACTCTTATTAGAAGCAAAATAGACTACGGCTGCATAGTGTATCAATATGCTAAGGCGACTTCACTTTCGAAGCTGGACCCTGTGCATCATGCTGCTATCAGAATCTGCACTGGCGCGTTTAGGTCGTCCCCTTCCAGCAGCTTGTGTGTGGAGAGCGGTGAACCTCCTTTACGGCACCGACGTGTGCAGCTGACCCTTCAGTACTTGGCGCGGTTGGAACAAGTCCCCTTGTCTCCTGCATGGACCAGCGTGCATGTGCCACTAGGCCGACATCTGCCTTTCCCTTACTTTCTGCCCTCATCGGAAGATTATTCGGCAGTCGTGGCTGCAATGCAGCTGAGGCCAATGAGAATACAACCAGTGTTCTTGGAAATTTTTCCCACGTGGCGTGTCCCAATCGGGAGTTTTTGTCCGGGATGTCAAATGCCTAAGAAGGATTCTATGCCTACACACATACTAAAGGGGATCTTTTTGGACCATATTGCCGAAAAACATGCCCGTGCGATGAAGTTCTATACCGACGGCTCAAAGGTGGGAGACGCTGTAGGGTGTGCCGCTGTGTCGGGGGAGCTGGTGAGCGCCAAGAGATTGCTCCCAGAGTCGTCCATTTTCACTGCGGAACTTTACGGTGTGCTGGAGGCCCTCCGACTAATTAAACATTGTGTGTATGATACTTTTGCTATTTTTGTGGATTCAAAAAGTGTGGTGGAGGCCACTCGAGAGCATAATAGCACCCTTCCGCTCGTTGGTGAGATCGTCATGAACTTAATAAATTTAACACGTGAGCGTAAATCTGTGACGTTGTGCTGGGTGCCCGGCCACGTAGGAGTGTCTGGCAATGAAAGAGCTGACCAGGAGGCTAAACGGGCCGCAGAGGCAAACGAGGAGACTCTAAATCTGATGGTTCCTTTCCGAGATTATTACCCTCGGATCAAAGCGGCAGTGAGAGAACGATGGCAGCATGAATGGGACAACGCTGCTAACGATAACAATAAATTAAGAAACATTAAACCCACTATACGTGAGTGGATATCGTCCAGTTGTCGTGGTCGCCGGTTAGAGGTGATGCTTTGTCGCCTCCGTATTGGCCATACGCGGCTAACACACGGGCACCTGATGGAGCGGCTACCACAGCCGCAGTGCGAACGGTGTCGTGTGCCTTTGACTGTAAAGCACTTCCTCGCGGAGTGTCCCCTGAATGCTGTTGCCAGGAATCTGCATTTTCCGCACCTTCGCGGGTGTGCACAGGATGTTTTGACTGGAATACTTGGGGAGGCTGAGCGGTCAACTTATAATGTGACAGCGCTGCAGTCGTTTATTGGAGCGTGTAATCTGTCTTCAAAAATCTAGCCTGAAGATTCTACGCATGGTAATGCGATGTAAACACTGAACTGTAAAATGGCCGGGCGCGCTGCGCAATGCCCCTGGGGGTTTCAGCGCGGGTAAGGCGCCCGGCCATAATTGGGTGGGCAGCTGAGACCCCCATTAGGGGGTTAGGCTGTTGCTCAATGTGCAAACTGTGCATGTACCTTAAGATGATTATATGAACTGATTGAACCCTAAGCATGAGGAGTATGGTATTGAACTAGCAGCTCCTTTATTACTGCCGCTGCTGCTACTACTACTACTGTCACCAATGAAATCAAGCGTTGTTCAGATCACGCTCGTGGCTGTCGCGTCTTTGTTTGTTTAATAGTTGCTGTGACTTGCGGTGCGATGTTTGTGGCAGTAAGACGAAATTTGAGAAGTGGAGACAACCTGAATTGCGAGACCTTCGGCGCGACATAGTGCAGGCACTGAAGCGCTAGCAAATTGATGTTATTACTACTACTACTTAACAATTGATTCTTTTACTTGTGCACTGGTAATCCTCGTATCACAGATACGAGTCCTTATGAGCGTGACAGAGAAATGGAAGAAGCGGACTCCAAACAAATGAGCCAGGGGTATTATTAGGTAGTAGAAGGACCCGTGGAAATTCCACGGACAACGTCATCATTAAGATAGGTAGACCCGGGAAAAATATCTGTCAACATTACCTAACCTGTGCTCGTCAAACCTATCTAGATAAAATGTTGAAACGTATCAATGCATGCAAAAGCCATCATTCAATGTTACACTGAGATATTCGGTATCCATGATACCGCACACTCAGACATCCTGTGCTTCTTTGAGAAGCGGACACCAAACAGATATATGATTAAACACACAACGAGTATTATAAGGCTAGATAATTGTGAAAGTATCGGTCAAAGTATCGGTATTTTCAAGTATCGGAGTATCGGTCAAAAAATGGGCATATCGACCAAAAAAATGGTATCGGTACATCACTAGTCCTGAGCTCGATGTTAGGTACGCCTTTTTTCTTCAAATAATTTTTTTTTTAATTTTCTTACTGACCGCTCAAAAGGAGAATGATAAAGAGATTTGGAAAGCGCTACTACCCCTCTTTTTCTCGATTCATTGCTGTCGTTTTTCAGCACTTATCCTTCGAATTCTATCTTGTTTAGAAACTTCCATCTCAACTCACTGTTTCTTTGAGCAGAATATCTTCACCCTTTGTGCATAGATTTTGCGTTCCCTTAACTCTATTTACATAAATTGTGTCTTCATCCTTTCTCTTTTTAGAAGTCCTTTGTTTTAGTTAGGGAGGCTTCAACAAACGTTAGTTAGATGCAATCTTACTGCAGTGAGTCTGTTGGCGTGTGCGTGTAGGGGCCGTGTTGGCGTGTGCGTGTAGGTGAGCGTGTAGGGGCCGTGTTGACGTGTGGGTGCCACAACAAAGCTAAACGAGTGCGGTGTGTGCTGCAGGTGGGCCGGCGGGCGCTGCAGGAGGCGGTGCGGCGGGTGCTGGTGTGCCGGGAGCTGGCCGAGCCGTCCATCGCTGTGCTCGTGAAGACCTTCGCCCGCCTCTGCCCTGTCGCGTCACGCGTCCAGCAGCTCGCTGAGATCATATCAGGTCTGTGACACCACCTGACCGCCCTTCCTCTTGTTGCCACTGGGCTTCTCTTGTCTATGGCCTCACCTCAAGTGTAGTGGTGTGTAGTTCAGTGTAGTGGCGTGGGGATCCAGTGTAGTGGTGTGTAGTTCAGTGTAGTGGTGTGTAGTGATGTGTAGTTCAGTGTAGTGGTGTGTAGTTCAGTGTAGTGGTGTGTAGTTCAGTGTAGTGGTGTGTAGTTCAGTGTAGTGGTGTGTAGTGATGTGTAGTTCAGTGTAGTGGTGTGTAGTTCAGTGTAGTGGTGTGTAGTTCAGTGTAGTGGTGTGTAGTTCAGTGTAGTGGTGTGTAGTTCAGTGTAGTGGTGTGTAGTTCAGTGTAGTGGTGTGTAGTTCAGTGTAGTAGTGGTGTGTAGTTCAGTGTAGTAGTGGTGTGTAGTTCAGTGTAGTAGTGGTGTGTAGTTCAGTGTAGTAGTGGTGTGTAGTTCAGTGTAGTGGTGTGTAGTTCAGTGTAGTGGTGTGTAGTTCAGTGTAGTAGTGGTGTGTAGTTCAGTGTAGTAGTGGTGTGTAGTTCAGTGTAGTAGTGGTGTGTAGTTCAGTGTAGTAGTGGTGTGTAGTTCAGTGTAGTAGTGGTGTGTAGTTCAGTGTAGTAGTGGTGTGTAGTTCAGTGTAGTAGTGGTGTGAGATCCAGTGTAGTGGTGTGTAGTTCAGTGTAGTGGTGTGTAGTTCAGTGTAGTGATGTGTAGTTCAGTGTAGTGGTGTGTAGTTCAGTGTAGTGGTGTGGGATCCAGTGTAGTGGTGTGTGATCCAGTGTAGTGGTGTGTAGTTTATTGTAGTGGTGTGTGGGATCCAGTGTAGTGGTGTGTAGTTCAGTGTAGTGGTGTGTAGTTTATTGTAGTGGTGTGTAGTTTATTGTAGTGGTGTGTGGGATCCAGTGTAGTGGTGTGTAGTTCAGTGTAGTGGTGTGTAGTTTATTGTAGTGGTGTGTGGGATCCAGTGTAGTGGTGTGTAGTTCAGTGTAGTGGTGTGTAGTTTATTGTAGTGGTGTGTGGGATCCAGTGTTCCGACCCTTTTAGTAATCTTGGTCGAAACGAACGCGGATGGGGTTCGTGAGTGAAAACGATGTGGAGTGATGGTGATCCTTTTTATTTTGTTCCTTCGTATCGACAGAACATCAGAGTTGACAATATATTGGTAACTTCTAGCTGCCTCGATCGTCACGCTCCTGCTACTGACAGCGACTATTTCGTTTAGATGTTACCTTTGCGGCCAACCGCCACTCAATGAACGCCGATACATCTTGTCGACTCTATTTATATGACTAGCGGGCGCACATTTGCTCCCCCTGTCAAAAGAATTTTTATTATTACACTAAAAATTCTTAAAACATTGTTTAATTTACATCAATTAATCCTACAACTCTTCGGATGAATTCGAACAGATCACAACGGATTACCAAAACTGATTCCTAATTATCAACGGAAGTATGCAGGTATGGCTTTTATAGACAACTTTCAACGGAATCCTACATCATGCTAACTTATCAATTTTAGTGTCAATTCAATACTAGATTACTAAATTATTAGATCAATTCGTTACTCAAATTCAATCAGATGATCACTCTACGCACTGAGTTCAAACAATTTATTAATTTATTATCAGGTTATTTCTATTTGTTATTCTAGGGAGTCTTGGTTGCTCCAGATAATTCGGATATAAATGGATACACCACACACTTTTATTAACATATCAATTCATCAAAATCAAACATCAAAACGCATAAGTAATGAACCAACTACGTAAGGTACAATCTATTACAAACTGAATACACACCGTCAATTGAAAACAATTATTGAATGCAACGAAAATTACCGCGACACATTCTTAAGATTAAGAAATTAGGAATCATAAAATATAAGTTTATATAAGCTGAAGATACATTACATTCCTACAATTTGCAAGGTACAGTAGAATAGGTGCAATACGGTTTCTATACGAAAAGGGCTATAAAATTTTTATTTCGAGGTTATACAACAATGAGGTTAAACAACATTAAGGGTTATAATTTTGTTTTTCCTTTTCGTCTGATTCAAATCGTCCTACGATGCAAAGTAACTTATTTCAATTCAACTGAATTAATGATTGAAAGGTATAAAAGAAATATCACTAGCTAACTCAATTTCACCAATCTAAAACAATAATTGAGCTTAACAAAGGCGAGTAACACGACATCAATGATTATAATTAACGACACATGTAAGTTCCGTAAATATATATAGAGGTATTATAAGTCAGAATATGATAATCAGATTTATCTGAATTAGAGCTTAAGGTGAAACGGAAATAACTTGTTTAGGAATATTACAAATTTCTTTTAAAGCAGTTCGACGCAACGCGACGTCTTCACCACTCAATCTACCCGTCACCTTATTCAAATCTCTTTTGATGTAAATAATCATCACCGTAATTATGATAGTTACGATGGTATACAGAAGCAACATAATGTCGCTCAGCCGGTCAGGAATGAGATCGACTTTTGTTTCTTCCGTATGTCTGATCAGTTCATCTGATATTTGGCCGTTATTGGCCTTGATCGCCGCTAGGATGGAATCTACATTAATATTGCTTACCTTATTACCCATCTTATCCCAAAAAGCAACTATCAACGTGGGGACTAAAATTGCGATTAATTTTAATCACACGAACTTGACAATAATTATATAATACTATCAGCTAAAAAAGTATAAGCGAATATAGGCTAAATTTTAATCACATGAATGTAATGCATGAATCATAAATTAGAAATAAATAAAATTAGAAATCAATAAATGCTCACGCTCCCTTATCCTTAAGCACACCCCCCTTATTAAGAAACGCGTTCTTTATATTCTTTATATCCTTTACTGGATGTTTTCATTAAAGGCGGCGATTCTAATCGTTAAAACTAGCTCGATGTTATCTCCTGCTTCATAGACTTGGATGAGGGTGCGCCACGGGAACTCGATGTTCAAGAATACCTTTAAGTCGAATTCTCCCTCTTGTAAGATTTCCTTCCGGACTTTTAGCCCGAAGGTTATTTTGGTTGGTTGCGGTCTCCAAAGTAGCCCTTCTCTCCCGTAACACATCGGGTTTGATGAGTGAATTTATTCTTGAAATTTTAAAAAAGTGTTTCTTGGGAATCAGAATGTGTACTGCACTGGAAAGGATCAGAAGTTGCCCAAGGAATCTGAAAAAGAGAAACGATACATCACATTAGCATGGCCCCGAATTTATAAAGTAACAACTATCGTTTCATGCAAAGGCAGCGTTCCCTTCTCATTAAGACACACTCATTTCTAGACCTTCTCATTAAGACACAGCTGCATCGCCTGTCACTGTTTTCAAACAAGAGCGGCAAGTGCGAGGTAATTCTCAAGGTGTGCATTCGCATTCGAGTGACGACATCTCCATTATCACAGCTCAGTTTACCAATTCTAGCTGACGGCTTGATGAGCACAACCTTGCTGTCGCAATACAATATGACAACAACCTAAGCTCACATCTCGTCTCGAGGTGTTTGCACAATCAAGCAATTCCTAACGCAAGACATACATAGAATGAACTCATAGAAGGGACTCAAAGGAACTCATAGAACTCATAGAAATCATAGAACTCATAGAACTCTCTTACAAGCTAAAAACCATTTAAATACATATATGGAATGACAATTCGGAATATATAAGAGCGAACATTACAACTAGGTTAACAATTTACCTTCTTATCTTATCTAATGGCAATATGTGGTTTAAGTTCGATCGGATAGTTTTGTTACCTATTTTAATATCTGCAAAATTTTTACCTAGTTTTTCAATGATAGCAGGACCCAAAAAATTCAGCTGTAATTTATGTTTTTTGGCATGATTTTTTACTAGTACACGGTCGTTCACTTTCAAATTTTTATCGCGACGTTTCATATTTTTATAGGCAGTTCTTTCAATTGTGGCGTTAATGATTGCATTTCGAATATTGTTCACTACAATAGATGACTCCTTAAATTTTTGTTTTTGAACATCTTCATATGAAGTCGCAACATTTAAATCTTCTAAATTAGTAGAACTGATGTATACACAAGTATCTCTACCGAAAATTGTGTATGCAGGTGTGTCTCCTAAAGTTTCATTATAACTATTATTAATCGAATTCTCTACAATATCCAGTAGTCTATCCCACTCATTATGAGTAAGAAAATTTAAATATAACTTGAGCAGGTGTCGGATTTTACCATTGCATCGCTCGACTATACCATTAGAAAAAGGTGAATACGCCAGAACTTCCTTTTTTAGGATAGAAAGTCCTTTTGCGAAAGTTCTTACATTATTGGATTTAAATTCTAGCGCGTTGTCGGACAACAACACGTCTGGAGTACCGAACAAACAACAAAAATTCCATAGACAATCTGTGACAGTCTCTGTACATCGGTCACTAGTTGGATATAGTTTAACAAATCTTGAAAAGAGATCAATGACTACAAGAATATATTTGTTACCGTTGTCCGTCATTGGCAATGGACCGTAGAAATCCATGCTAACAGTTTGAAAACATCTTGTTCCAATTGGAGCATTTAGAATTTTAATAGGCGTCGAAATTCGTGATTTTAGAATCTTACAGATGTCACACGATTCAACAATTTTGCGTGTAATTGTCCTTTCGTACGGATGAAAATATTTTAATTTAAACTTAAACAAGGTATGATTTAAATCCGTATGCGATAAATTATGAATGAAAGAAATTATTCTGTCTAGCAGGGTATAGGGCACGACAATTGTCAGAATGGTGCTGGGCCTGTTGTCAATTTTTCGTCTTTTATACAAAATATCATTCATAATCAGAAATTCATTCATATCAGTATTGGAAACTTTAGTTGCATTCTCTAGGGCATTCTTAATTTCAGAACAAAAGGGGTCTTGATCTTGTTCACGTTTAAATTCATCTAACGACCAGTTGTCATTAATACTTGAATGGTCTGTAGTCGTATTAACTCTATCCAGTCTGCATAAGCTCGTTGTCTGTCTGCTGTTAAAGTCACTGGTCTCACGTCTGGGGCTTGCAACAGTACTGTTGTTGAGTCTTTCATCATCATCTCCTGGCGTTGTTTCTTCGAACTCTCCCTCAGCTACCTGCTTGTTACATTTGTTTCTTGCAGCAGCGGCTTGCCGCCTGGTTACAACGGGAAGAATCTCTACATCAGGGTTTAATTGAGGACATTCTGATAGTTCTCTTTCAGTTAGAGTATGTTCTTCATGATTTAATCTACTTAATGCATCAGCGGCACTATTTGCTTTACCCGCAAAATATTTTAATTTAGCATCAAAGGCTTGTACATATATGCTCCATCTCGCGAGCGTGTTGTCTTCTGGTAATTTCTTCGAAAATAATGGAACTATCGGCTTATGATCGGTATATATGACCAGATCATAGCCTAAAACAAGATATTTAAAGTACTTTAACGCTTCAACTATAGCGTACATTTCCTTTTTCGTAGTTGCGTATCGACGTTGCGTGGAGTTCAACGTTTTTGAGAAAAATGCAACAGGTCTCATGTTTCGAACTTTATCAGTAGCTGACTGGAGTAAAACAGCTCCTATGCCCACATTCGAAGCATCGCAAAATAGATGGAATTTTTGATCGAAGTTGGGATGCGCTAGCGTTGTGTTTTTGCACAGTTCATCCTTTAGTTTTTCAAAAGCGTTTTGACAATCTCGGGACCAATTGAAATCAACGTTTTTCTTTAGAAGATTATAGAGCGGGCTTGCGATGCTCGCAAAATTGTGAATATACCTACGGAAGAAATTCACTAGTCCTAAGAAAGATTGCAACTGCTTTACATTTTTAGGAATTTCTAAATTCTTCACTTTGTCAGTACCAGTGCTTCTGGTTCCCCTTCCGCTAATGGAATGTCCTAGATATTCAATTTCGTTCTTGCCGAACTCACATTTTTCATTTTTGATTGACAATCTAGCGTTTCTTAATAATTCAAGTACAACTTTTATATCGGCAAGATGCTGAGTCTTACTCTTAGAAAAGATTAGTACATCGTCCATAAAAACGAAAGCCAGTTTTCCTAGAACAGGGGACAATGTTTGAGTCATAACCGATTGGAAATATGCAGGTGAGGTTTTTAGACCGAAGGGTAAACGATTGAACTCAAACTTCTGACTACCAACTGTAAACGCGGTTATTTCTTTACTCTCATCGGTCAGTGTAATATTATGATATCCTGACCTAAGATCCAACTTCGAGAAATACCTTTGACCATTTAAACTATAGAGAAGCTCGTCCACGCGCGGCAGCGGGAAGGATTCTTCATGAATTACCTCATTTACTTTGCGAAAATCGACTACCGGACGTATAGTTCCATCCTTCTTATGAACTACAATTATTGGTGAATTATACGCTGAAATCGATGGTCTAATTATTCCATCGTCTAACATTTTTTCGTTAACGACTTTCAAGTCTTCCATGTAACGGTGGGCAATACGATAGGGCGGGACATTTACAACATCCACGTTAGGTTTCAAACGTATTTTGTATGGTTTAATCGCAGCAGCGGAGATCGATTCATTGTCTATAGTAATAACGTCTCTGAAGTTATTCAACAAATTCAGCAATTCAGGCTTCATTTCGTCATCATTACACTTGATATCATCATTATGTAATTTCCGCCGACCACGGGCGATTTCTTTGGAATCAGAAACGTACTCTTTGTCAACAACTCCTGTGATCCCGACAGATTGACTATTAGTGTCTTTATTATCGACATCTAAATGACTGTCCTGAACAACACCAGCTGCCTGCACAAAGGTACTCATTCCCCTTTTTAATTCTCCTTGTACATCTGACAAGTAAACTTCGGACTCAACTTGATCCTTTTCTACCTTTTCTAAAGTACTTATAATTGCGTTCTCCGGTAAGACAATCGCTCTGTCGGAGCTATTAATTAATAACAACGGAATCCTGCTCCTATTGTTAACTCTCACAATTGCTTCGGCTACGCAGATGCCTTCTTTTAAAGTTGCTTTCTTTATTATGTATTCTCCATTTTTACACTTTCCTACATGTCCTACATGTTTCAAAATTACATTGGGAGCAATCTCCACTCTTTGTGTATGAACTCTTAACGGCCTTGGCCCTGGATGGAAATTTGGACTGGTAACTGCAACTACGCCGTGAACAGGCCGATTTTTTATCTTACCATCCCTTTTTACTTCCTCACCGACTCTCGCGGCATTACACGTCTTCTCTCTTAGTTTATTTAGGACTTTTTTCTTAGCTCTGGACGTAATCGTGTCTGCCATGAGACACTCAGTATTCTCAACTAAATACTCGAGACACTCTGTCTTTCTCTTTTTTCTTCGTTTTACCTCTGCAAAGGGAATTTTCTCGTCCTTGATAATTAAACATCTTTGTTTCAAGTCAACAACGGCGTTCTTGTCTAATAAATCACGCCCAATAATGACATCATAATTATAGATACCATCCTTGATTATTAAAGCATTCGTTTTTAACATGGTGCCATTTTTTAACTTTAGGACAAGCTCCACCTCACCTTCTACCTTACTCTCGGCGTTAACGCCTTTTATAGTCAGAGAACTCGGCTTTAATTCATTACTTATCTCATTAAGTCTGTGGTAGCTCACCAAGCATTTTTCTGATCCTGAATCAATCAATGCATTCCACAGGTCTGCATCCTTTCTCAGCACAATCATAGGTTTATTACTTTTGCGAATTACAAATAATTCATTTTGTCCTGTGACTTCAACTTCTTCCTCATTTTCGTATTTACAAACGTTCGCCGTCACGTGGCTTTCGCTTAAATCTACCTCTCCAAGCGATTCGTATCTGTTTTTACACCCGAATAGAGGGTCTATTCTCTCATGGACATTTTTAACGAGGGAATCTTCAACACCAGAATTCTCCTCGGGTTCTGAGGGGGTTGCCGACAAAGAGTCACAATTCATTTCAATTTCATTTTTACCATTAAAGTTGTTTCTATTGGCAATGAAATCGTCGCCGCAGTTTATGCTAAAAAATCGTCACTGTTGTTAGTTTGGTAGGTTTCTACCTGGCTTTTTTCTGACACACGAGTTTTATGCTGTCCTCGCGCGCGGACACGATTAGGCCTACCTGGTCTGTTGAAAAACTCTCGTCCTGACCTACAGTCTCTTGCGTAGTGTCCTAACTTATTACAGCGAAAACAAACTACATCTCGCAGCGAATGCTCGGTGGCTGCCTGCGGTGAACCGGGTTTGTACCAATCTGACGGTTTCCTAGCCACAATAGACACCGCCACACCTTGTTCTTTGCAGACACACACATTTCTGTTACAATTCGAGCAACGACCAGTTCCTGAGGCTGTTTCCGATGTCTGGACTTCCAGAGTTCCTAGCTCTCTGTCTCCAAAATATGGTTGTACGTGAGCTCTAGCACGGTAACTGGGTTTTGGGAAATAGGGTCTTGAAAAGGGTCTTGAGTAAGGTCTACGAGTCCTACCTCTAGTTTGGAAACCGCCCCTTGCTGTTGTATGCACCTCAATCTCATCATGGGCTTCGAAGTTTGAATCGGACGAATGACCATCCTCAGCACAATAGAATTCCATAGATCTCTCAGTTTTCGCTAATATTTGTTTATCTTCGGGAAAATTTCTGGTGACAGTGACTAACCTATTAAGAAGTTCTTCGGGCGAACCGAAGGGTTTGCTGAACAATTTTTTGGAAAACTCCTCTGTAACCAAGGGGTTGATAATGACCATAGCTAAAGCAACAATTAAAGTACTCTCGACATACTTGTCGAGAGCAGCAGGATCAGTACAGTTCACTACATACGGGTGGGCTCTGTTCGAACACTCTGGGCTCGTCATTATTCTGTGTGTTAGCTTACGGATTTTGGATAGTATTTCTACGAATTGACTCGCTAAAGCATCGTTACGTTTTAGGCGTACATTATTCAGGTCACACGCAACTGCGTGCAAAGATCTTTCGCCCTTCGATACATATATATTTTCTAACAGGTGTACTACTTCTTCAAAGGTCAGTTCGTAACCCTCACTGATTATGGAGGCTACAACGGCGTTAAAGTCGCCGACCCGCTTGTCTGCGGTTCGCAACAATAGATTAAGTTTAGCTTCCTCTGAGTTGTCGGAAAGCATGTTGAAATACGCTCTCACATTTTTTATATGCGTTTCCAAGGATTTGTTTTCAATGAAGTCAGGGTCAAATTTTCGTCTCCTACCGCGGTATTGGGGCAAATCCTGTCCAGCAATCACCACGCTCGGTATCGGACCGACAACAGAAGTCGTTACACTGGTAACTGAGCTAGTCACAGGGACAACTGTGGTAACTGTACTAACTACCGGTGTGACAGTGGTGGTCGCCATCGTGAAAAAAATAGGCACAGAGACTCTTCCTACTCGGGTCACGTAAGGGGTGGTTCTTATGTACTCGTACTCGTCAGAGTCACTATTCGACATAAGCACAAAAATAATCCTATATTCGTAAGCCTCCAATTTCCATTAAATAAGAAATGTTCACACGATAAAATTGTCTACATGCAAATGGGAATAGTCTACACACAATTAAAATTTTCTACCTACCAACAACAATATTCTACATGCAATAGAACACAATAGAATTTTAACTCACAATTTCAGTCGACTCAAAGCAGGCTAATTCAGTACACAAGTCAAAATTCGCCGGTTGGCATCGCAGCAACTGAACAGAGCAACCAGCTCCAGCTCGCTTTTATGTCCCAGGGAACAATGGCCTGAGAACAATGGCTACAACGTCCGTCAATTGTTTCTAGGGAACAATGGACTACCTCTCAACGCTCAACGACGCTTCCGCGTAACGCTCGCTCTCCGATTTCTTAGAAGCAGCCTGCCTCTGCACTGCCTAGCTCTCTGCCAGTGCTTATTGCTATTGCTGAGTGCTTATTACTTACTGCTTCTTCATTAATTTTATATTGCTGGTTTATAATCATTTAGTTGAACGCATGCTTATTTAATTTGCAAGCAAACATTATCGGGTATACTCATCTTGCTACGGGAAGTTAGCTGGTGGCGTTGAACATTATTTTGGCGATGCGCAGACCTCGTCGGTCGATCTCCTCGTTGCAGATGCAGATGCAGATCTTCTCCTTTGAGTAGCGCTGATCCAGATTGGTGAAGACACCGTACCGTGTAGATTTTTGATTTTTCTCCCTCGAAGTTCTTTTCTCGATGCTCTGAAGTAATATGGTAATTTTGCGACGTCACTCCAAACAGCGTGATGACACTCCTCACATTTAAGATCACTGATCAGCAGAACTGAAGATAACTTCTTGATATCTTTCTTCTTCAATGGCAATGTGGCAATGTGGCATTGTGGCAATGTGGATTTCTTCAATGTGGCTCCCCATACTGGCCACCAATTATGTTCCGACCCTTTTAGTAATCTTGGTCGAAACGAACGCGGATGGGGTTCGTGAGTGAAAACGATGTGGAGTGATGGTGATCCTTTTTATTTTGTTCCTTCGTATCGACAGAACATCAGAGTTGACAATATATTGGTAACTTCTAGCTGCCTCGATCGTCACGCTCCTGCTACTGACAGCGACTATTTCGTTTAGATGTTACCTTTGCGGCCAACCGCCACTCAATGAACGCCGATACATCTTGTCGACTCTATTTATATGACTAGCGGGCGCACACCAGTGTAGTGGTGTGTAGTTCAGTGTAGTGGTGTGTAGTTCAGTGTAGTGGTGTGTAGTTCAGTGTATTGGTGTGTAGTTCAGTGTAGTGGTGTGTAGTTCAGTTTAGTGGTGTGTAGTTCAGTGTAGTCGTCACCCTTCCTCTCAACGCGTTTTGTCTGCTGGTGTCAGTAGCCAGCAAGAATCTCTTGATGCAATTCACACCTGATCAAGCGTCTCAAAATTTACCGTGACTCAAATGTTGTGCACAAAATAGCTTTGACTGACTTTGTGGAAGTCGCATGACGCATTTTGAACTGCTGTTAGTGCTCAAATTCTGTGGGTTTGAGATCCCATCAAAAATACATAAGTACTATGATAAAAATATCTTGAAAAATGAGTTTTATCGTCTAGCGAGGTGTTCCCTTCCTCTCAACCTGTTCTCTTTTCTGTTCAGTGATATTTATTATGCGTTCTTTTTCAACGGTTTTATGAAAATTTTTCAATTTGGCTATTTTCAAATTCGATTCACTTGAGACTCTCACAATTGATGATCTACTATCTATTTGCTTTAATTTTCATTATTTGGTAAAGGCAGAAGTTTACCCATACAACATCGGGATAAATTATGAACATCACGATTCTCTTTTTCATGTGCTAAGTTGCTCAGTACGTAATCTTATATTTTGTTTGCATATTTTTCATTGATTTATTTTTTTATTTTCTGTTGAGTTCATTGCTTCTAAAAAATTACTAGTTATAATCCCATATATGTAGATTTTTTTAAAAACACTTTGATTGTAAAATAGGTATTTGTTTGTAACTTATTGACAGCAATTTTAACGGGGTCGTGTGTTTTGTAGCAGTAAAACATATGTTGCTGAGTTGCTTACGATGGGGCCTGTAAAGCAGTCGAGTTACTTCAGACGTTGCATATAACCACCGTGACCCCCGCCAGACATCCGTGAGGGGTCTAGTGACGGCGGCGAGGAGGCGGGGGCGGCGGAGGCACCCGCCCCCCACCAGCCCGCCACCCCGCGCCCCACTCGCATCTCTGAGGACGAGCTACGCGCGCTCAAAATCAAGGTCAGAACTTCAAGGATGCTTTTTATTCCAATCAAGCCTGGTACATATCATCTCGTACGTTGGTTTGCAAATGCCTTATAACTAACACCAGGACGCCATGACGGTTACCCCCGGTCAAGCAGGTATGCTCATTTCTGACACCTGGGTAGAGTGGGGAATTGTGGCTGAGTTCTCCCTTTTCCCAACGGGGAGAAATTACCGCCAAATGTTGCTTCGTGATGCGATGCTACCTCGGAGCCACCAAGCCGGGCAGGGAATGCACTAATCTTACTAATAATAGTCATGCTGCTAAGTATTCTGCTAACTAGGCATATTTGTTGATGGTTAGGTATTTCGAATTTTGTTGCAGTTTGTGACATCATGTAAGTATGAGCAAATTTTACAGCCCTAGGGTTACTTGTGGTGTTAGCAAAAAGACAAAAAAATATTTTTTTATTAATCTTCTGTCTCAGTAGACTTAAGATTTGATGTACTCTTTATTTCCAACTTGATTTCCACTATAAATTCACGCCAAAATTTGGTTAACGCTTGTTGATATTTCTGGGCAAACCGTCATAAAAATGGCGAGAAAAATTTTAAGACCCTGGATAGATTACATATTATTTACTCTTCTATCTAACTATGCATGTTTTGCTCCAAATTTTTTAGCAGAAAACTAACCTGCCATTCTATGATACTGTAAAATTTGTGTGCCATAAATATCATCTTTTCTACACACACAGAAAAAAAGAAAAATATCTGCAAACACGAAAGTTGATTTGTAAACTCCATGTAAACTTTGTGATGATGACTCACTGAAGTGTTCATGTAGACATTCGTGGGTGCGTAACGCCCTCTGACTGGTCCATCTCTTGCCTGCTCACTGCGATGTTGACCAGCTGCTGGGGGAGGCAGTGGTGTGGTCCCTTTGCTCTGCCTTTACGTAGCGTGTGCGTGCAGCCCTGGTGTGTGTGCATTGAAACATTCACTCCCCTTCTCTGACCCTCATTGTTTAGCGTGTGATTCCAACTAGGGCACTGCTTTGTTATGCCTATATTTTGATTGATGTTGGTACATGTCATGAAGGAAGAGCTCACACGTATCGTTAGGTTGCACTTGAGGGCCAGTCAGTGAGGTGTGTGTGTTTGTATTTGTTTGGATATTTTAATTGATGTTGTGCCATGTGTTACACTTGAGGGCCAGTAAGGGTGAGGTGTGTGTGTGCAGGCGGCAAAGGTGCGGGTGGAGCAGAACGAGGTGCGTGAGGCGCTGGAGGAGTGCGTCAGGAGCCTCGACCTCGACCGCGCCCAGGAGCTCAAGCTGCGCCTCAGGGCGCTGCAGGACCAGCACGACCAGCTGCAGCAGGACCTCGCCACGCCCCTGCCCACTCCACAGGCCAGCGAGGTTGTCTGTCCTCTTCTCAATTGAGCTAAGCTGCTTAGGGTCTCTGCCAAAGGATCTAAACACTTAAAAAATTATCTAAACGGGTAAAAAATGATCGGTTCCGTCAGTGTGATCGGCAGAAAGGTCTTCTGCATTAGTTCTAAAGTAAGCTAAGCCACTCTGTGTCTCGAACAAGTGATGAGAACAGTTCAAAGAATGATAGGTTCCGTCAGTGTTCCCTCTCTAGAGAGTAAGTTGCGTTCCTGTCTGCTGTAGTGAGAGGGCACTCGAGATGAGAACTACCTATCCTGGCTGAATATCCTCATTGAGTCTCATATTTGAACTACTGGGTCAGGAGGACTGGAGCAGTTGGTTTCACAGCACCGGAGCTCGGGCGGCAGCAGACCAACCTCAAGAGTGGGGTGCTTGTTGTGACGTACTTATTGCCTGGCACGACCCTCATCCCTACTCCTAGTTAGTCCGTATGTGTCGTGCCTGCTCGATTTCTTTGCATTTTTTCAAGATTTGTAGTTCTAGTAGTTCAAAGTTCAAGTAGTAGTTGCGGTAGTAAGGTCATGGAAAATATTTTACAAGAGATTATCAAGCATTACCTCCTTCAAGAACAAGGGATAGGCAATAGGTTTAGCTAGGTTTGTCTGTCGTATCATATAGATTGATGCTGCCAGGGAGATACTGTTGGGTTGCCTCAGCTATAGGTAAGTTTTTGGTGCTTCTATCTTCGTGCTTCTTTTAGTTTTTATGCCTTTACCATCTCTCTTTTGGTTTTCTCATCCTTCTCTTGCTTCCTAACTTGCTGTTGCTATGTGCTGCAGGGGATCTTGTGTTAGAACACAACTTCTGCATAGATTCCTCGTTTTGTACACTCAATGCTAATTGGTCCCGTCTCGTTACTCTCCATCAATTACTAGGTATCAATTTCTTGTGAAATTTGTGTTCTAAATTTCATTTGAAACCATAGGAATGAAATTGCAAAACATATGTTATCTTTAGGTAAAAATCACATCGCTTTTCATCAAAGGGAAAATTTTTCCGTTATGTTTGTGCCGTAACTGTAGTATGGGTGTCCGAGTGATGGAGAAAATTGCTCGTCAGAACAGGGATGGCCAGGCTGTGTTAAATCAAACTATTCAATCTGGACTGTTTTGGAGTGGAGGTCACGCCCATCCCGTGTGAGGTGGATCCATTCCAGCGTATAAGGGCTACCATATTTTGATTCACAGCTTCAGTGGCAGACTGAAAATTATTTGAACGTGGTTGACCGTGATGTGTATGAGCATTAAGTTTTCTGGCTGAGTCGTCGGTCGCGACGTGTGCGTGAGGAATGCCGTTTGGTGACGAGTTTACCCTGAACGGAGCATGGAAATTGAAGGTTGCCTGGTGACGCTGTCCAGGCTGCGCGTGAAGGAGGTGAGGGTTCTCTGTCTGCTGGTGAGCACGATGAGCAGCAGGAGGGGGAGGAGGAGGGAGCCCCCAGCCAGGAGGAGGACGCCCCCACGCTGTCCCACTGCCTCACCATCGTGTGCGAGATGCTGCGCAGCTCCGACATCAAGACGCTGTCTCCCACCCTGCTTTCCCTGCATGACAACCTCGTGCTGCCGTGTCTCAAGAACCAGGTACTCTCCCTTACTGACTTCTAATGTAATCTGTTCCACCGCTTTAGCCTTCAACTAACAACTGATCTAATCCACCTCTCTAGCTGGAGGCAACAGCTTTCTTCTGTGTTGTCTTCCGAGGGATTTCCTATTGAAAGAAATGCTCAACATAGCTGTTCAGTAAGCTTTTTTGGCAATTGTTTATTTCATTCTTATGATCTCGCGTTTCGGGTAGATCTTGAGTGCTAGCGTCAAATTTGAACGTGAGTAAAGGGAATGACAACATGCACAGAGTGGATTGTTACAAGTATGGAATGAATCAAGCCTGCTTCTTCTATCACCAGGAGACTAATATTTTTCTGCGCAAAAATTTGTCCTCAACAGTCACAACGTTATTTATGTTGACATGATCATCAGTATTGAACAGGTTGGTTTTTGTTTTCTTATGGGCCATTTTTTTTCAGCTCTCTGCTGTCCTGTTTTTTAGCACCTACCGATTTCTTCTTCTTTTATCGTGTGTGTAGTGTGGTGTGTGTTGTGGTGTGATGGTGTGTAATGTAGTGTGGTGTGTGCGCCACATCACCTGACACATGGCCCCAAACCCCCCCCCCCCCCCCCCCCCCCAGGACGCGCTGGTGAGGGAGATGTCCGTGCGAGCGCTGGGGCTGCTCTGCATCATTTCCGCAGACCTCGCCCAGAAGCATCTGCCTCTCTTCATTCAGGTGACGTTGCATCTTTAGCAGCCAAGTCTTGTTATTTACGTGTCATGTTGCGGCAATTACCCTAACCACACAAGTGAACTACTTTACTTATTGTGCTGGTGTAGGGAAACCCTAACTTGATGTGCGAGACCTTCAGCGCAATATTGTTCTAGTTTCTGAAGCAAACCTATGTTGCTACTACTTAGTCCTTAGGCTAAGTGTTGGAAAGCCTGCCAGGTTAAATAATCTGTTCCTGATTCATTTCTTTGAGAGGTGTGTCTGACCAAAGGGACTGCGTGCAGATTCTGCAAGTAGACATCGAGGTGGCACAGATCGCGGCGGTCCGGGCTGTGTTCGACGTGCTGCTCATCCACGGCGAGCTGCTCCTGCCGCACCTCGACCCGCCCAGCGACGCGCACGGGGCCGTCGCGCTGCTCGCTAAGGTCAGGGGCCTGCATCGATATAGGCTCCGCACTTTGGCTGCGCAGGGTAAATTTGAAGTTTAGGAACGCGCTGCTCAGAGGGCCAGTGTGCATCGCCAGGGGCTCCTTAATTAGCACTTTAACTGTGGCAGGTAAACCTGAAGTTTAAAACCCAACTCAAATTTTAAGTCGATTTCAGTAAGTTATTTTGAAAATATCAAACATTAACTGGATCGAGCCATAATGAACATTACCTGGGTCGTGCCCTCCTTTATTTTCATTAAATTGATCTTGTGACTACTGGTCGATCAGCAGCATTATGAAAATTCCCTTCATGTACCACCGGTGGCTCACGTCGCAGTCAAAGTGGTAAAGTGATGGCTGGCTCTGCCCTAGCATTTTCCCGCTGTTAGAGGAGTAGCTCTCCTGCCTGAGGGTTCTTGCTTTCTCGCCTCCATCCTGCTATCGGGAGTTGTGTCAGCACCCGAGCTAGGGGTGCTGCAGACTGCCTGGACGTCAAAATGTAGACCTGTTTGGTCCTTTTTATTGCTCTTATTAAGGCCTTGAAATTTCATGTCCTAGCGCACACGTAAATGTTCTGAAGTTGGGGAAAAAATTGGTTTAGTTGTGTTCCTACGTGAAGTATGCACTACTCAATTGCGGGGCTTCATGTTTACATCTGAGTTATTTATGGACGCTGATCACATGGTTGGAATGGAGCTCAAGAATGTTATTGTACATCAGGTGTACGTCTTCGCTAAAGTTACATCCCACATTTGTGGCACTTAACCGAGAAGGAAAAAGTTTGATTACTCAAGTGCACCTGCCCTCTTGAGAACCATCGCATTGTATCTCTCATTAGGTATTTAATGACTTGGCAGAATGACGGCTATGTGCGGCGTTGTTTCCTTTAGTTTAGTTTCTTCATTTCTTAGTGAATCATCTCGTCAAGGGCCATGGTTTCAATACTGAATGCTGCTTCTTGTGTGAACACTTTTGGTTTAGTCTTGCATTGAGTGTGACTTCTGTGGTTGAAATACATGGCAGAGTTGGTGTAGTAGCGTAGTAGTTGGTTAAGGGATGTGCTGGGGTTGGGTCTGAGCTGACGTTGTCGTGTGTGGCTGCAGCGGCTGGAGGACGAGGAGGAGGTGGAGGTGCGGCGCTCGGTGGCCATGGGGCTGTGCAAGCTGCTCTGCGTCTCCCGCCTCACCTGCCCCAAGCTCCTCTCCCAGCTCGTCCTGCTCTGGTACAACCCCCTCACTGGTCAGTCCCTCCCACCTCTACTTCCACGAGGTGTCTGTTCTGGGTCTCTCTACCTGGTGTGGTCTGGTGTGAGGGGAGCTGCTCCTGGTGTGGTCTGGTGTGAGGGGAGCTGCTCCTGGTGTGGTCTGGTGTGAGGGGAGCTGCTCCTGGTGTGGTCTGGTGTGAGGGGAGCTGCTCCTGGTGTGGTCTGGTGTGAGGGGAGCTGCTCCTGGTGTGGTCTGGTGTGAGGGGAGCTGCTCCTGGTGTGGTCTGGTGTGAGGGGAGCTGCTCCTGGTGTGGTCTGGTGTGAGGGGAGCTGCTCCTGGTGTGGTCTGGTGTGAGGGGAGCTGCTCCTGGTGTGGTCTGGTGTGAGGGGAGCTGCTCCTGGTGTAGTATGGTGTGAGGGGAGCAGCTCCTGGTGTGGTCTGGTGTGAGGGGAGCAGCTCCCTAGTGTGGCCTGGTGTGAGGGAGCGGCTCCTGGTGTGGTCTGGTGTGAGGGAGCGGCTCCTGGTGTGGTCTGGTGTGAGGGGAGCGGCTCCTGGTGTGAGGGGAGCGGCTCCTGGTGTGAGGGGAGCAGCTCCTGGTGTGGTATGGTGTGAGGGGAGCAGCTCCTGGTGTGGTCTGGTGTGAGGGGAGCGGCTCCTGGTGTGGTCTGGTGTGAGGGGAGCTGCTCCTGGTGTGGTATGGTGTGAGGGGAGCAGCTCCTGGTGTGGTCTGGTGTGAGGGGAGCTGCTCCTGGTGTGGTCTGGTGTGAGGGGAGCTGCTCCTGGTGTGGTATGGTGTGAGGGGAGCAGCTCCTGGTGTGGTCTGGTGTGAGGGGAGCAGCTCCCTAGTGTGGCCTGGTGTGAGGGAGCGGCTCCTGGTGTGGTCTGGTGTGAGGGAGCGGCTCCTGGTGTGGTCTGGTGTGAGGGGAGCGGCTCCTGGTGTGAGGGGAGCGGCTCCTGGTGTGAGGGGAGCAGCTCCTGGTGTGGTATGGTGTGAGGGGAGCAGCTCCTGGTGTGGTCTGGTGTGAGGGGAGCGGCTCCTGGTGTGGTCTGGTGTGAGGGGTGTCACGAGAAAAGGGCCCTCCTCCTTGTTTACATTTCATTAACAAGAAGATCAGGTTCTCGGAATAGAGGAATGGCACACCTCCAGACACAAACCTAAACGCACAAAAATCAAAAAATTAATTAACATTACAGTACATATACTAAAACAAACGGTACTCACCGACGACAGCTGACCCACTTACAACGCGTTTCTGTGCGCATCTGAATTGCTGGAAGGCCTATTGCGAGGGGATGTATTAATACTGCAGAGGTTATCGGAAAGAATTTATGCTCGCGGCACACACATGACACCCAGAACAAACTACTCTTCTCAAGATCCTAACACAACTGCCAGAATTACAAACAAGATTCGAGCGTCATAGCCTCCTGATAATACTACCCTAATAATACGGGTTGGCCAACCCTCTGCGCATCAATTGAATCAATACACATGATAATATGCAACCTATTTTTAATAACGTTTCCAACAGCACAAAGCACGATCATAGCTTCAAATCACATGCGTATTCTCAGGCACCGCTTCAGTTCCGATTCCCTGACTTATTCACAGTTCAGTACAGTATCTTTTGATGATTGTATGACAGCATCTCGTAAGTTTTCTTCAAGTTGAAATTGACTGTGAAGAACTGCCAAGAGAGGAGTAAAAGAGACCGCCCTCCCGCCCAAAGACGTCTACACTTTATTTTCTGATTCTAATGTCTCGACCCCGATGGTCGTGCGTGAAACTTCTCTTCTCTTGTCGGACGGCTCGCCCAAACTTACTCGCTCTTTGGTCTTGTGTGCTGTGAGGGCTGCCCTCTTTCATTCGTGAACGCCTACAATTTCTCTGATTGGCGGTTCTCCACTTCGAAAATCTTTCCAAGGGTGCTCTGACCATTACATTGGCTGTAAGCCCTCTGATGAGAACGTATAGCCGACTCCGCCCTCTTTCAGGAACACTGGCGATCTTTTTTTTTTTCATGAATTCTGCTCTAAATTTTTTCCACTATGTTTTTCTAATGCCTGGTTGTTTCGTATCCTGCTGTGTCAACAATCTTGCCGCTTCGAGTGTCGCTCGTCCCCCACCCTCAAGCTTGAGTGCTCTATAAATCCTTGTCACCCTTGTGGTTTGACTGTTGGGCGCCCATGCCTCTCCAAAAGGTCTTAGCTAATCATAACAAGTTCATGTTTCTCACATCTTCAACACAGGACCTCTTTGTGTGGCCATTAGTTCTCCCCGTCGAATGTGGTTTAAGGAAACAGACTCTCTTGTCCAGGAAAGGCTTACACACAAATTCCTTCCAAGCACAACACCAACACAACACGTAGCACCCAACTCCAGCACATGTGAACACAAGCCACCAGGCACACATGTTAAGCGATCCGTTCGTGCTGTTGGAATACACAAGTACTACAATATCCTAAAAAAATTTACAAAACACAAGAGCACAAATCAGTTTACACAAAAAAAGGACACAAATCAGTTAAAATTTCCCAAAATTAAGTGTTTCTCGACAGGGGAGCAGCTCCCTGGTGTGGCCTGGTGTGGCCTGGTGTAAGGGGAGCGGCTCCTGGTGTGGTCTGGTGTGAGGGGAGCAGCTCCTGGTGTGGAATGGTGTGAGGGGAGCAGCTCCTGGTGTGGTCTGGTGTGAGGGGAGCAGCTCCTGGTGTGGCCTGGTGTGAGGGGAGTGGCTCCTGGTGTGGCCTGGTGTGAGGGGAGCGGCTCCTGGTGTGGTCTGGTGTGAGGGGAGCTGCTCCTGGTATGGTCTGGTGTGGTATGGTGTGAGAGAAGCGGCTCCTGGTGTGGCCTGGTGTGAGAGGAGCTGCTCCTGGTGTGACCTGGTGTGAGGGGAGCGGCTCCTGGTGTGGTCTGGTGTGAGGGAAGCTGCTCCTGGTGTGGTCTGGTGTGAGGGGAGCGGCTCCTGGTGTGGTCTGGTGTGAGGGGAGCGGCTCCTGGTGTGGTCTGGTGTGAGGGGAGCTGCTCCTGGTGTGGTCTGGTGTGAGGGAAGCTGCTCCTGGTGTGGTCTGGTGTGAGGGGAGCGGCTCCTGGTGTGGTCTGATGTGAGGGGAGCGGCTCCTGGTGTGGTCTGGTGTGAGGGGAGCGGCTCCCGAGTCTGCATCATACAAGTAACGGAGCAAAACAAAATTGCTTGGTATAGGGCAAAAAGGAGGAATTTTTCAGTGCTTTTCAGAATTTATTATTCAATTTTGTAGTTTAGTAACAAGTTTTAAAGTTTTATAAAACTGCATTTGAAATCAGTTTAATATTTCACTTAACTTCAATTTATTTTTAATGCAAGTAATTTTTCAAACCGTCCCGAAAATGGATTAAAAGACGAAGTTTATTGCAGAGGAGGACACTCATCTACGGCAGATGCTGGGGTCTTTCTTCCCCGTGTACGCGTCGAAGGGCGGCCCCCACCAGGAGGCCCTGGGCGCTGCGTTCCTGAGGACGGTGCGGGTGCTGGTGGACGCCCCGCCGCGCTCCCCCTACGCTGATGTGGACATCGACGACGTCTGCAGCTTCTTCCTGAGCGTCTCCAGCCCCGCCATTGTGGCGGGAGGCGGGCAGGTAGGGGTGTGTGGTGTTTCCTTCCTGAGCGTCTCGGGACACTCGTGTGAACTTAATCCTTCTCCCTTTCTTCATTCACTGCTTCATAACTAAGTGCATAATTTGTGTTTCTAGAACTGACTTAGGTACTAAGTATGATTCGATATTTTCTCCCCTTTGGCTTTCAATATTTGTTTAGCTGCCTTCAATTCAAGAATAACAATACAGTACTTTCTATGTGGCTTACATGCACTATGCACATGCACGACTCGTGCTCGTGCAGGGAGAATTATAAAAATCCCCTTCGTGACCACCGGTGGCTCACGTTGCGGTCAAAGTGTTCGGAAACGTGTGTCTTTACTGGAGTGAGATTTTCCCTTGATCTCACGCCTGCAAACTTACTACCCTCCCTATATTATTTCATTTGGCTTACACGTGTTGTCTCAGGCGGTGAACGTGCACGACTCGCTGGTGTTCAGCATGTGCGGGGAGATGCTCGCCCAGCCCACGCACGCCCTCACCTACCACCTCGGCCGCGCCCTGCGCCAGCTCTGCCTCACGCCCGACAACTTTGCCAACCTCAGTCAAGTACATTCCGTCCTCAGCAAACTCCTGAAGGTGCGGGCCTGGTTGTACCTCCACACTCCTTCAGTATCTAACTTGCTTAATTACGCACTATATTATTGGGCGATCGCAATCCAGTAGCCATTGACTTGTGACAGTGTCTGATTAGAGCGAGTGTCTACTTTTGAAAGAGATAGGTTTCCCAGTATTGCCTCTGTACAAGTGTGTCTCTTAGTGTGATGTTTTGATCTCACTCCAGTAGCCATTGACTTATGTCATTATCTGACTATAGCGAGTTCCAAATTTTGAAAAAGACAGATTCCTTAATTTTGCTCCTCTACAAGTTGGTCTCATAGTGTGATGTTATTTTGCGCAATGTATTACAATTGGAAATAAAATGCTGATGCGATGAGCTAAATTGAGGAAGACATTTTGTGTTAAATTATTTATAGGAAGATGCGCAAGTGTTCCAAGGTTGACATTTAAGTGAATCCCTGAGCAAGACACAAGCATGCAATGCTCTGTCCAGAGGAATGGCTGCCACACGATAGGGCCTCACAAACTCGGCACCATTTAGAGCAGTAGTCCTTAACCTTGTTGGCAGTACTGCACCCACAAGTTCTATACATGCATTCATCGAATCCTTCGTAGTTGCAATTATAAAATGTGTTTTTTCTTCAAATTCAAAACCTATGTATGTTACTATATACTGAAGTAGTGCACAAACTGTACCATGCCGAACCCCAGGGGTTCGATCAAACGCATTTTAAGAACCACTGCCCAGGTTGAATGGAACACATGTTAAGAACCACTGCACCATGTAGAGCGAGAGAGAGATGTTACCATTTGCCGCAGCGGTGCCGCGGTGACCGCCGGCTCACCATGTCGGTGGAGAAGTTCCTCACGACCGTCGCAGAGCTGCTGAAGCGCGCCCCCGCTCCGCCCCAGCCCGACCCCACTACCGCCGAGGTGTCTCAGGACCTCAGCGACGCTCACGGTTTGTCTTATGCGACTTGTCCCTACTCACTGAGACGCTCGCTACTCAAGAGAACGTTTATTTGCTTGTGCTCAGGTCCCGGTTTATTGCCCTCGAGTTTATTGTGCTCAGGTTTATTTGCTTGTGCTCAGGTCCCGGTTTATTGCCCTCGAGTTTATTGTGCTCAGGTTTATTTGCTTGTGCTCAGGTCCCGGTATGCTGTTTGCCGCTGGTCAATTTGTAGGCTGTCGTTTACTTCATAAGCTATGCATTTTAAAATTCTTATGCTGATGACGAAGTCATTTGGTTTCATGCAGATTTTATATGCTATGACAGTTTTAATGAGGCATTTTGCTTTTTCACCATGTTCTATCTAATTTAATTGTGTTTGTTAACATTCTCGTCTTCAACCGATTTTGATTTCACTGAAAGAAAGAGAAGAAGAAAAACAGTTTATTTCCAATGAAGTCGAAACATGAAATGTTAGGACATTGGTTTTCAAAATACGTTAACATTAACATCTCGGAGATGATGGAGTGTTCTGAGTGTAGTTGCATGCAATATCTTCATTGAAGGCGACAAGATTGCTCTCTCACCTTGCGTGCGCCATTAACTTTTTGTCCCCCCCTCCTCCTCCTCCTGCCGCTATAAAGCAGCTCGCGAGTCTAGTGAAATAGCGTTGCCATAAAGCCAGTCTGACGAGAGTCCCCGTGTCACCAGAGTCGACGGTCGCGACGGACAAGACTGCAGACGGAACGCTCGCCCGACGCAAGCGGCAGCTCTACTCCAACCACAGCTCCTCAGAACTACTCTCCAGTGAGGTAATCTTTCGCTTCTTTGTTTCTCACCAAAATGTAAGTTTCTCAATGTATGTCCACTTACTTTTTTTCTTGGTAAATTGTTCCCCTCAGGGGGATGTAACTATTGTATCTGTGGGAATTAGCGCTCCCAAGGAGGAATATGTGCGGTCCCTAGCTAAAGGTTAGGTAGGCTTTCCAATTGTTAAAATGGAATAGATTTTTTGTTACTGATCATCTTTTCTTTGGTTCACTGCTGTCCCAGTTTTCAGCTCCTACTACTTTCTTTTTCAACTTTTATCTTATTTCATGAACTTCTTTCTCAACTTACTGTTCCTGTGCACCTTGCGTATAGGTTTCGCGTTTCCTTAACTCGATAAAAATAGTGCCTTCCTCCTTCCTCTCTTTGGAACTCCTTTGTTGCAGTTAGGGAGCCTCAGAATAACATCCAATCTAATCTTGGTAAATTGTTGTGGCCCAAGTTTTTGAAGTCAATATCGAATTCTGGAGCCTTAATTGTGAATTTACAATATCCTCCTAGCTCTTTCTTTTACAATTTACAATATCCTCCTAGCTCTTTCTTTTCATTGGTGACAAGGTGCGCACAACGCTTCGTTTTATCCCATTGAGGAAGATCTCCAACATTCCTTTAGCCAGTGATATTTTAGCTTTACTTCTAAACGAACAAAACAAAGATAGTATAGATATTTATTGTATTATACATTGTTTTCCATTTTAGTTACAACTATGAACTGTGCTAATAATGGCTGTACGGTCAGGCGGAGCCTGAGGTTGGGGCATCCAAGAGTCAGAAAGTTCAGCCCGCAACTTCTGACGGCAGCGACCAGACGTGTGTGAGTTGTTGTTCTGTGGTAGCGTCCTGTCACTTCTACTTTATTACAATTTTTCTCATTTTGCGTAGAACTGCTGGCTGGTTGAATAATGACCTAGCTACTATTAGAATCTTTGTTAATTTCTTAAGCTATAATGAGTTATTTTTATATGTGTTTAATATAGACGTTGATGTTAAGCTTTGAATGAGTGATAAAGAGATGTGCAATTTGATCATAATGTAGTATTTCTCTCATCGGGGGTCGTGCGTTGCTGCTGGAAACAGTCAAGTGCTTCCCTTGGTGCTGTCTTCTCCCAATGCTCCTGAAAGAATCCTCTCGTATTCCTGCGTATGTCTTCTATTGGAATATTACATAAAAATAAAGCGAGTTTTTTTCTTTCCCTTACTGTAATTCCTTGTAGCTCTGTCAAACTTGTGAGTTTACTAGGGTAGGGTAGCTCGCGGTCAGCTTGTTGTGGCCAGAGACACAGTCACCCAACTGTACTTTTTTTGTCTACGTGGTAATATGCTCTTTATTAAAGTCGATTCTTTATTTGTAAAGAGTAATTCCAATGTACCCTGCTTGTTTTTGTGCCTGAAAAACTTATTGCTCAAGCTTGTAGAGTAGACCGCAGTGAGCACTTCGAATGAAGGTAACATGCTTCACTGTGTTTCAGTTGAATGCAACAGTGAAGGAAGACAGTTCTTGGACCACCACGGAACACAAGGACGCAGCAACCTCTGACCAGGAGCTACAGATGTAAGTTCACATGACACGGAAGCAACATTGCAACATTGGTGCACCAACGCCATCACATCAGAGAGCAACCATTGTGTTGGTATTGCGTTCAGTGCTGTGAGCTCGTATCGCACCTGCTAGGGGGTGTGGTGCAGGCGTGCATGTCGTCCCTCCAGCCCGGCGGCCCTCACACTGCTGTAGTGCACTGCCACGGTGCACAGAGCAGATATCGCGCACACATTCTATCTCAATTTCAAGAACGTGTAACGATTCTACATTGGTAGTCGCAATAATCTCAGTCTGTAATAGTTTTTTTTTTACGCAAGAGAGGTTATCGTTTCAACTTCAAGTAAAGGAAATATTTTAGCAGCTTGGTCGCAAGCTACTCGTGAAATTTATTTGTTTGCATTATGATCGTGTTCATAAAGAATTTGTGGTTTTTATGTCTGCTAAGTAACTACGATGTGCAGCTAGCGTAGAGGAAATAAATACTGGCTTAAATTCATCTCCCAGTCTGAGGCAACCAAAATTCACGAATAATTGATAATATACTTTTGGATTGTTCAAATTATTCAATCAGATTTTTTTTGTACATGAAACGCGTCAGAAAAAGAATGCGACCTGCATCCATTGATTGCGAGTCACGTGCTGAGTGCTGCCACCAGCCTCAACGTCATTATAGTGCAACACTTGCCTTAGTTGATACTAATTATTTCTTCATGTATTTGTACGTGCTGATGGCGCTCAGACAGACCATTGTCACATACACTGGATTATTGAGCTCAATCAAAGCTGACTATATTTTTGACGCGCTTACGATTCTTGTAGGTAACTTCAAATGCACTGTTTGTTTGCACCAGAAGTACCTTGGTGCTCATTTTTTTGGTTGGGCTGTTCTAGTCACAGCTCCGAGGACCGGGAGTCCACAGACACGACAGAACGGCAGCAGCAGCAGCTGGTGTCGGCCGAGCGCCCTGCTGACAAAGTCGCCATTGACTGCGCTGCTGCCGAGGCCACAAATGCAACTGATCACCACCCTGCTGCTGGCCCTGCAGTCACGTCTGCGGGTGACGAGACGCGGCTCGGACTCTCTCAGTCGCGAGAGCCGACCACAGAAGAAGAAGAAGAAGAAGAAGAAGAAAAAGAAAAGGAAGAAAAAGAAGATAAAGAAAAAGAAGAAACTACGTCTACCAGGTAATGCCATGATACCAACTGTTATCTAGCTTGTATTGTGGTTGTTTGTTTGAACATTTACTTTGGCTTCAGTGCAGACACCACTGCAGTGTCAGCGTAGTTATTATCACACCGAAGAGATGAATGACGTCCTGTGGTGTCGATCTTCCTCCTGTCAAAAGGATGTACCTTTGGTGTCCATCTCACCTGCCCAATTATAAATTTCAACCTATTTGGCGCCGTGTGCAAGGCTGCCAATAATTCTGTTGTATATTTTTCATTTTAAATCACTTGCGTGTTTGCGAGTTAGCTGAGTTCTAATTGATCAGCTGGGGTTTTGCGCTTGAGTTTTCATTTATTTAAACAATTTTAAGTAGATGCCCACTCTGCGTAAATTGCAGATTCACTAAAAATTTAAAAGTGAGGAAAATGCTAACAAAATTAGTCTATTTTATTAAAAAAAATTGAAAACGTTTAAGAGACCAGCTCCATCATCAGTTCTGTAAAATACAAAGTATGATCAATCCAACGTAAGCATGAAGAACGATTAAACGACTCATGTTGGAGACTCGTTGCGTTTTAGGCGACGGACAGGTGGGTGCAGAATTAACCCTTCCATTGTGCGTGTTATGTTGGTAAGTTCTCTGCGCGGGGCCGTGTGTGTGTGTGTCAGCTGCCGCGAACAGGTTCTTTTTCGATCATTTGCAAGTCCTCGTTCGACTGCTTCTCATGAAGAAGATATCAAAAGTACTGTAAAATGAGGCTTAAGATAACATTCTTGCATCTTTCATGAGATTTCATCTGCTTCCTTGCAACATTTATCACTCACTTAGATTTTTACTCTCGTGCTATCCATGTAGAATTTACTGGTGAGTAACGCGTCAACTATTTTCTATAAAACTGTAAATTGAACATCGACTCACAAAGTAACTCCATCAACATGGAATTCATTGTGTATGCAGTCAAACGTCCCGCAATAGTAGGCTTTACATCGATTGGTTCATAGGCTCATTTCTTGCCAGGCTCCTAAAAACGAGCTCTCCTCCCACACGGTTGTTTTTTGTCGTTGTGGCGTGTTGTGCTGCTTCTCCTTAAGGACATGTTCTATATAATTAGTTACTTTTGGAATAAAGAGAAAATAGCGAGGGAGACACTACTATTGTATAGTCAATTTGTGGTGATGTTGAGCAGATCATCCAGCCTTGCTGCTCTGGAGGAACAAGAAACGCCCGGCAGCGCCATGCTTGCTTCGTCTGACGCCCGCCGCTCCTTGACTGCCTCTCGGAGGTCAAGACGAGCTGCGCTCAGGTCCGTAGTTTGGGCGTGGCGGCCACGCTAAAGAGAGCAAGCTAGAGGAAAATACGCCTCTTGTGTTTGGCTAGCCAATAGAATGGCTTTTTTTCAAACTAACTCGATGACGCCACCACTGCGACATGATAGGTCAATAGTGGTACCAGATTTGGGGCTAGCAGTGTTGTCAGATGCAGTATGAGCGCTGCCATTCGTTCGTTGCCATGACGTCTGCGTTGCCACACTGGCGACGAAAAAATGCTGGTTTGACCCTACTTTGTTTCTTCTGCCGCGGTGACGGTTGCTCTTGGGCCTGTGCTCAGACTTCAGTCAATGCTGTTCCCTTCTTATAGTCCATTACCATGCGTAACTGCCTCGTCTCAACGCTGTGCGTCTTTGCCAGGTCTTGCTATTCAATGAAACTAGAGATACCGGACAACAACGTAGAGTCCCTGAAACTGTTTCATTCCTGATTCTGTTTCTTTGGTTCAGTATAGCTTCCTTCTGTTATTGATGGGCTGAGTTTTTAGTGAGCGGTTTTGAAAGTGGACGAGTTTATTTTAATTTGATTCAAAATCGTGTACACTCTGGGTTCTGTCTCATTTAACTGGTTAACACTACAAATGATGTAAGAATCCTTTGGTTTTGAAGTATTTAGACCTAAAAAGGGACCGGTTTAAATACAAGGATATTTTTTGGGTTTAACACTTCAACCACAATGTGCGCCACCGGTCGCCACGGAGGGAATTGTCATGATGCAGCTGACAGACCAGTAGTCTCAAACTAAATTTTCATGACTACTTAATTAAAGCTAAATGAAACCATGGTCGAGTTAATGTTTGCTATTTTTAAAATTGCTTCCTACAATTGACTTTAAATTTGAGTTGAATATTGAACTTCAGTTTAACCCATAGCGGTAAAACGTTTGTCGGGTGTTTCGATGCGCCATTACCACATGCGTTTCATTTCGTCCCTTTTACCATCTGCATTGTAGCACGGAGTTGATTCTTTTTTTATTTATTTGAGCTCCATTTCACTGTCATTGGTTCATTGGCATCTTTTGTGAGGCGTATTGTACCTTGAGTTGGTATCACTGCTACAAGGCACTAGGTACCCACACGTGGTGACTACTAGTCCAGTACTGTACCCTGAGTTGGTATCACTGCTACAGGGCACCAGGTGCTGACACCTCCACAGACGACGAGGTGCCGCAGCCGCCACCGTCCGGCAGGCGGAGGGCAGCAGCTGCAGCGGTGGCGCGCCCTGCCGCCGTCCACCGCAGGTCCAGCAGAGGGAAGAGCTTACACTGCGCAGGTGAGCTGCTGCTGCTGCTGCTGCACAGCGCTCAGCTGTGCTGGTTTCTTGTTTCGCATGTCAGTGAGTGTAGAGTTGCGCCGTTCTACCTCCACTTGCAGGTCTTTGAGTTTTTATTCTATTCGTCCCTCCTTAGTAATGTCAAAAAATCTAAATGGAAACCTTTTGCGATGCTCTATCTTTCCTTTTTTAAAAATACGTTAGGGCTTCAGGATGTACGTATTGTCCCCAGTTACTTGGTGCAGACAAAGTTTCAAATTTTACGTTAACTTCCACTGGTGACCATTGAGCCCACGTAGCCATTCACTGGATGAGTATCTTGCAAAATGCTCCTCGTGTAGGCTAGCAATAAGTTTAGCGTAGTTTGGCTTGTCTATCCTGTGCTATAGAGACTGGCGCCCCCTGAGCAAGTACCGTTAATTTACCTCAGCCATATATAGGCTTTCGGAACTTCTATTTTTTGTGCCAGTTTGTTTCTTTAAATTTTTATGCCTTTTTGCTCTTTGTATTTTCTTCCTCTTCCTTTTCAACGCGTTAGCAACCTAGAACGCTGTAATACACGACTGAATTGCAATAGGAATGAATGCAAAGTCAATAAATTGATTAGTTCTAAAGAGGAATTAATAAAAATTGTTCGAAAAGTAGTTATAGTGGGCTACTTCAAGACCAATGGAATCACTAAGAATAGAAATGGTTAAATAAATAGTCAGCAAAAAAATGTACGTTCAATTTACAGAAAATATCAAAATCGTTGGTCTTCCTGAGTTCGAAATAGAAGGAAATGACTTACCCAAAGTCACGAATCCGTAAGAAGCTTAACACTAGAATGTTCTGTCCGTCTAAAGTTTCGTCTTCACTCGCAAGTATTCCATGAAAAGGTCTATGTTTTTTTAAAACTGAGTCAAGGAATAGCTCACGGCAGCAGCTACTGCTGAACTCGTTTACGAGCTACATTCCCTCGCTTGATTCTGGAAACGCTTTCTCTTGCGGAGCTAATTTGTCACCAGCTCCACACGACGTAGGCTAGTATTGTTTAACAGCATAATTCTGGGTAGTCAGTATTCTTCCTAGCTAAAAGGGTGCAGATAAATTTTCCTGCGCTACGCAGCAGCAGAAACGAAAATTGGCCGGTGCGTGTTTGTCACATTGGGTAAACAATACAATTCCGACATGACGGTTTTATCGCCAACTGGTAAATCAAACCCCAGAGTTGAATGAAAATTTTAATTGCTTCTTTTCCAGAGAGTGACAGCAGCAGCACCATCTCCCCGCCTCGTCCTGCCCCCAAGAAGCACAGAGGAGCCCAAGCAGCGTCTGTAAAGTGAGTACAAGTGCAATTAAGTCTTTTAATTCTATGCACAAGCTCTGGTGCTCACTCGTGTAGAGAAGTGACTGACTACGGGTTAAGAATTCTTTATGGCACCTTAGAGATGCACGGCCTGGGACCCGCAGTGAGCCATTCATGGAGCAAGGCTGTCTCTACGTGCGCTTTTGAGTTCAGTGTCTCTTCATACAAACCAAATGTATAGGTACTGTCGTTTTGGCTTAGCATCCCCTGCTGGTTATCTCAATATTATTTATGAAGCACAGATCATTTTAATTCTAATTTCCAAATATGCTGACTTTGTTGCTAACAGAAAATACGTCGTACTCGTAATGTTTAATCGGGTAACCTTAGTCTGCTCATTCTCGTTAGCTAATATTGATGCACCAACAATTTACCTCACATTTTCTCCCAGGGGCGCTAATTCCCATCGGTTCTATAGTCGTATCTTACCAGAGGCTCAAAATGTATAGGCGAGTAGTTTAAAAGGACGCGTGAAATTTTATTTCAAAGGAAAATTGTGCTGCGGATGAGCACATGCAGGAGCAAAAGGAAGATATTGAGTGAATTGCCGTAAGATATGTTGCTGTTCGTCAGCACCACAGCGAGGAGATTCAAGTGTCGTGCAGCCATGGCGCGCCTCGCCCCGAGCCTAACCCACTCACCTCGCACGTGTCCGCAGAAGCCCCAGTCCGGCCGACCTCTCCAGCCCCCAGAGCAGCGTCCCCAGCACGCGCTCCACACGCTCCTCCGCCGCCGCCTCCGATGCCAGCTCTCGGCGGTCTCTGCGATCGTAAGCTCTTACTCTTATTTGGTTTCATCTAAACGCGCTGATCCAACTCTGAAAATTAACTAGATAATTCTAGTGCTCTGAACTGAATTTATACGGTATCAAGATTCTTCTTTGACTTTTTCCACTTGAATGATTCACTGTTTGATTTATGTTCAACTTCAGACATTCAGTATGTAAATTCAGATCAAGGATAGTTTTCTTTCATTTAGTTACTGGTGTTCATCAAAAACTAAGAGCTATTAGCTATTCCAATCCATTCCAATCCATCCATCCATTCCAATCCATCCATCCATCCATTCCAATCCATCCATCCATCCATTCCAATCCATCCATTCCAATCCATCCATCCATTCCAATCCATCCATCCATCCATCCCAATCCATCCATCCATCCATTCCAATCCATCCATCCATCCATCCATCCATCCATCCATCCATCCATCCATCCATCCATTCCAATCCATCCATCCATCCATCCATTCCAATCCATCCATCCATCCATCCATTCCAATCCATCCATCCATCCATCCATTCCAATCCATCCATCCATCCATCCATTCCAATCCATCCATCCATCCATTCCAATCCATCCATCCATCCATCCATCCATCCCAATCCATTCCATCCATCCATCCATCCCAATCCATTCCATCCCAATCCATTCCATCCATCCATCCATTGAAATAATAAATTTAGGGTTGAGGTTCCACCAGAGTGACCAGCAATTTGCAAACAAGTTTTGCATAGAAAACGAGTGACTCTAAAAAAGTTTTTAAGGGGTGTATTTCAAAACTATTTAGAACCTTAACCAATTGATTTTAAAGTTTCTTTTAGCGTCATCGCACTCAGAAAACAACATTCTTCTACAATCTATTTTAAAAAAATCAAATTTTTTGTTACATTTTAGGAATTTTTGAAAAGAAAGACATAGAAAAGTTTTTACGACATAAAAATTATAAAAGACACAAACTTATATTGCAAATTTTGTAATACAGATTATAGTAAATGTAATTACGAATAAAATGATTCCAAAACCAAGTCCCTACGTCAATAAATATGAGCTGCAAGGGCTCTAGAAATATGACAAAAATTTCCGCAGGTGAGAGCAGGAGGAAAAAAAAGTGGCGTTACTTCCCACTTCGAGAGCTGGTGGGTAATTGACGAGTCTTCTCGAGTCATGAACTCTAACTGGCCAATTGTTAAATAGTTTGACCTATAAAACGATCGCTTTCAACAGTGCTTCGCAAGCACTGGGTCATTCATGGCCAATAATAGAGCTTCCTCGATGCAGCGCAGCCAATAACTATGCAACTTCGACGAGCGATATCTCCCGTACTATTTAGTCTAGAAGCATGAAATTTAAAACGGAGCATAACGAAGGCTTTACACACATATTCGAACAAAAATAACCCAAAACGAATTTTTTCGTAAAAAAGAAAAAGAAACAATTGACACAAGCTCAATGGCCAGACTAAGGTGTTGCCAGTGCGGGCCTACATTCGAGTCGGCAGCGCAGCGGCCGCCGTCTGGTGTGAGGTGCGACGAGTTTTGCTGTAGCGCATTCCTTCCACCACAGCTTCCCTTACCTCACCAGTTCAGCAATACAATATGACCAAGGAATTACACTTGACAGCAATGAAATATTTTTTAAAAATTCGTCTGACGTATATATACAACAAAATTCTCTATATTAGGAATTTCCTTCTTGTACGAGAGCAATAGGATGTCTAGCGTTACTTTTCATGACGTGATCTAATGAGGTTAACTGCTTTGCAGGAGGAATACGGTGAGCCCGGCGACCTCCTCTCCTTCTACGAGAAAACGTTAAATCTGCGCTCCTGCATCTACGCCCTTCAGCAGTTCTGCCATATCGTCGCCAATTTGTGCCCAACGCAATTCTCGCAGAAAAACGCAGAGCTGAGGATACTTGGTTTCAAGCCATCAAGCCACGCTTTTGTGCTAATGCTGATGTTTATTTTTTAGCTCTAGTTTTCTGTCTTAAGATCACCAATAAATACTTTTAATCAATCAAAAGTTTTCACTCAATCGATCCTTTAACGTTAAATAATAGGCGAGTTGAAGTCGTGTTTCTCAAGTGAGCAAAAGGAGTTATTTTTTCACCTATTTACTCCATAATTTTTTTCGCAAGTTCATGCTACCTTATTTGAACAAAAGATTCTCAGATTGATTGGCCCCAGTAAACCCCCGAAATTCAACTTGCGGATTTGAGCCTTTTCTAACACGAAAACATAATTTCATGAGAATTTCTGGTCAAATAATTTGTTTAGCCTGATGTACAACCCAGTATCAAAGTCTCAAAAAATTTCAGCGCTTTTGGAAACACTGAGTGAAAAGGAAAAAATTAGGAATGATCGTGTAAAGAGGCCTTTAGACACTCCGGCGAACCATTGAAATAGGCAACACAGATTAGACCAGATGTTATTTTCAGTTACTCAACCGCAACTAAGGAGTTTCAAAGAGAAGATGGAAGAAGGCAACATTTAGTATGGACTTAAAGGGAACGCAGAATCCATTCGTAAGGTAAATAGACTCAAAAAGTTGAGAAAGAAGTTTATGAAATAAGATAAAAGTTGAAAAACAAAGTAATAGGCAATGAAAAACAGAACAGTGAAGTGAAAAAAGATGAACCGTAACGAAAAAAAACCTACTCTATTTCAACAAAAGAAAGGCATACCTATGTTTTAGGTAGGGATCTTTCATATTCCCCCGAGAGCGCTAATTCTCGAAGTAATAGACAACACAACGTCCCTACATCTAGACTTCTAGAGTATATCTAGAACGTCGTTCATATATGAAGTGGGCAGCATAACGCACACCACACACTTGTGTGAGGCCTCACAATTGCACGAGTCAAAACAAGCCTTTAATACGTAGTAATAACTCACCTCACTTCAACGTCAACTCCACCGGTCTTGTGCCGAGACAGAAGTCGCGCCATGTCCTGCAGAGCAGCTTCTTGTTGTCTTCCGACGCGTTCGTAAATCGCCCGGACCACTCCATCTGGAATGTTTGTTTTGTGACTTCAGTTTTTTATGATTAAATGAGATACGTTACTTTGACCTGCTGGAACTAATGAACTAATATAAAAGAGTTGGAAAAAGGAAGGACAATAGCTGTATTTTATATGGATTCAAGGACGGGGTATCTACGTACAAGGTCTGAAGTCCCCACAACCTGCGCACAGAAACAGTAAGCTAGGAAGAAATTTTATGACACCATATAAAAGTTGTAGAAGAAATTGATTTGTGCTAAAATGCAGGACACCAGTGAACCAAACACAGATGGTCATAAAAAAAACAAGAAACCCATTTTATTTAAACAAAACCTAACCCTTAGCTCGGAACCTCGCATATTCACCGTGGAATAAAAAATATTGTACCCTCACATTTGTTAAAAATCTCGTACAAGAAATTGTTTCAAAATTGGTTAGTTTTGCACTAAAAATGAAATGAAAACTGGAAAAAGCGAGTTTTAAATTGTTCTCTGACTGATTTGCCCAATGGTAAAATTCGAAATTCAACTCGCGTATTTAGACCTTTTCCTACAAGAATTCCATACGAATATCAGGTGAAACAATTTGTTATTCTCAACGGACAACTGAGTTTTAGAGATACAAAAAGTTTCATCGCTTTTGGAAACTTTGAATAAAAAAGGAAAAGCATATTGTGAAATAATAAAAGAAATGTTTCCAAAGTCAAAAAAGTAAATGAGAAATGAAAAAATATACCGTCTCTACCTTTAGTAAACGATTCGGAAGCAAACAATGAACCTGAAGTAGACAATACAACGTTACTAATTTAGCGCATATCTAAAACGTTTATAAATAAAAAAAATCGAGCAGCGTAATGTACACCACACATTTGTATGTGGCCTCACAATTGCATAGTGAATTAAAACTAGTCTTTATTATGTACTCATGGGTCACCTCACCTTATCGTGGACTTCGGTCTTGTGCTGAGACAGAAGCCGCGGCATCTCCTGCAGAGCGGCTCCTTGCTATCTTCCGACGCGTTCATAAATCGCACGGACCACTTCATCTGGAATGTTTGTATTGCGACTTCAGTTTTTTATGATTAAATTAGATCAGATAGTTTAGGTCGTTCGAACTAATACAAAAGGATTTTGTGGTCCCTGCGCACAGAAACAGCAAGCTAATTAAAGAAGTTTATGAAACAAGATAAAACGTAGAATGAAAAAAAAAATCACAGTAAAAACGAACAATACATTTATTGTGTGCGCTTCGAAATTTTAACAATTCCAAAACGTATGCAATCAATGCAATGTTCGTTTTTACTCTGCTTCTTCTCTTTATTTTACGAGTAAGATTCTCGACGAATCTCTTTATTAGAAGTATAAGATAAAACTTGAAGAAGAAAAAGGTGTTCACAACAGCGCAGCAGTGAACGGAAAAAAATTGTCCGTAACAAAACAAAACCAATTCTCTTCCATCTAAAAAAGGCCTACGGTCTACCCAACTCTCATCTTCCCGCTGGGATCTTCCATTTCAGTGCACGCGTTAGATGTTTTCACCGAGGCGTTATCTCTATTAAATGCGTGAAAATGACAGCCCTACGCTTCGAAAAATAATAATTCAGAATTGAGGATGGGATAAAAAGGAATACCAAGGTAGCAAAGAATATAACGATAAAAAACGCTTCGGATTATAAAGAATTTATTTTCAGTGCTCTAAAATACCAGAAATCAAAGGGCTAAAAATTTTAAAATTTGATTTTTCTGAATACACCGGAAATAAAACATTGATATCAGAACGACATTGAAAAAACTGAGAACTATCGGAAATTCCAACAAACAATGGAAAGTTTCTCCACTGGGTGACATTCATTTATTGACGAATCTTTTAAAATGCACATCGACTCTAAAATGCAGAGATCCAACGATTTTGGGGTTAATCCAAAATTTTGAAATTTGTACTTTTAAAGACATAGTCTTCATTCACACAATGTTTTTTATAGATGCGTTGGATGGTTTGGCCAGGTTACAGCCGGTGAGAAAAGAGACTCCCTCGTATTGTGCACACCTCACAAACAATTGGAGCCCAGCGCTACCAATGTAAGATCACTCGCAGCGGTCACACGTATATTGATATACAACTGAAGTGCATAACATACCCAGAGTATCCCTTCGTTTTAGGGGTGACCAGATTTTCCATGTCATTTTTGAAATAGGCATATGGATTTGAGGAAAAACCTCGACTGTTGGCCATATAGTGCTTCAATTTTCATTTGCTCTGCACTGGTTTCTACAAAAGGTAGCTGAGAATACAAGCCCAACCTCAGCATGGTGCGACTTCTCGGCTTCGCAGTGAACTTTCTACCCAAAAAATTCAGGAACTCCTTAGTAAAAATATTCTTCGGGTAATTGTTTCCACGAAAAAATAATTTTGTAAATATTTTATTTCTCAACGGAACAGTTTTAAGACGATGAAATTCCCAAAACTCTGAATTAACGTTATCATCCTTCAAATTTAATTCCATTAAAAATATGGCTAAAAAAATCGTACGAAATCCCGTAAAAGTTGCTTTTCGAACCTTTGAAATCGTGAATTTGTTTCCAGCTCCTGTAACTTTCATATTTAAAATAGACAATGCATTATCCATTTCTAGTACACATGAGAACTTAATTTTCCTATGACATTGATCAAAATATTAAAAAAACTGCTTTGAATCTCGGCACTGCCTGAAAAGGATGAACGTATTGTCAAGGTATCTCCCATAAAATGTGGATTTAAAATTATATGAACATAGTTTCAACTTGTCAACAAATTTTGTTATTCAATTTGACGAACGAGTCCTTGAGTGCTAGCTCGAGCAATTTTTTCAGATATTTTGGACAACCTTTTTCGTGGGTTATTGAGGGTCCTGTAATTTTTTTATCTAAAATAAGATTTAGCTTCATTACTGGCACATTGGTATGCAAAGATTCAAGAGCCAAACTGCACATAAAAAGAGAATTTGCATTAGCAGAAACATTTTAGGATTAAAAAAATCCAATGAATTGTCAAAAAGGGTTTTGCTTGGCCCTCAAATGAGACAGGTACGGAATTAAAGCTTTACCTACTCGGAAATTATGCATATCGCACGCGCTAGGGGAATAGACGGATAGCTGTGTTTGGCTTGTGGTCTTTTGTAGGTTCATATAAGAAAACAGTAGTGAGCCCATTGTATGGATATCATCATAAGGTTGGTCATTTATTTGCTGAGTGATATTCACCTTGCCCAAGGCATTGTTCAGCCGATCTTCCAAACGGATCAGATGCCGCTTTACGTCTTCGTAACAGCTACAAATTTTGAAGAATCGCTTAATTAAAATAGATTCTGCTTTATTCAGAGGGTCTATTCTACCTAATATAGCGATTCCTTATTCTTCTTCTATGTTGGTTACATATATAGACTTGCCTTCGGAAAGGCTTCTTAGTATTGTGAAGTCATTTTTTGAAAACACCAAATTCGCATTTTTCAAAGATTAGACTAGATCATGTGTTAGTTTCAAACTTCCTAACCGCTAAAAAAAGAGCGTATCGAAGAGAGGAAGGAGGAAGGCACCATTTAGTATGGAGATAAGGGAATGGGGAATCTATGCAAAAGGGACATAGGAACAGTAAGTTCAGAAAAAGTTCATGAAACAAGAAGTTGAAGAAGAGAGTAGTAGGTGTTGAAAACAAAACAGGACAGCAGTGAATCAAAAAAAGGTGGTCCTTAACATAACAGAAAAACATTTCATTACAACAAAAAGAAGGCCTACTTAACTTTCAGCTCAGGCCCTCACAGATTCTCCCTAGGAGTGCTAATATCTATAGATACAATAGTTGTATCTCCCTGTAGGGATGCATTTTTAAAAGATTGAAAGTATAATAATATTGGTAAATCTGAAGGAGATGACAGTAATCGATTTTCCACTTTTCGGTGCCCAAACCTAATGAATTGATTCAAAATAAACAAGTTTTCTTTTATGCACTTTCCGTCTGAAATGATTATTTTATGAGTTATAGCGGTAGGTTTAGTTTCGTCTTTGATGACAAATGCGCTCGAATAAACAGTTACTCATCGATTTTCGAATTTTTGTTGCTGGAATCATGGTAATAACTTCAAAATAAACAACTTTTCTTCTATACACTTTTTTCGTCAAATGAGTATTTAACGAGGTACAGCGGTAGGTTTGGTTTCGTCTTTGATGACGATTGCGCTGGAGCGAGACTCCATTGCAGTGTTGCTATAGCAGGGGATCGATGAATTTCATTCCGCTTCAAACACTGGAGTTGCGGTAAGTCATTTATCGCTATAAATAATAAAATACTCATTTCAGACGGAAACTGCATGGAAGAAAACTTGTTTATTTCCATTAAATTAACTATGATTAGGCATTGAAATTTATGAAATCGATTACTGTCATATCCTTCAGATTTACCATATTTTGCAGCAATACATTCGAGCTCTCTTTTTAAATTAATCAACGAGTTTGTACCCCTTTCATAAATGCTGTTTGAACAAAATGTTAATGTGTTTTAGTATAAACTTTTCACTTGAACCAATATTGCACAGGGCAGCAAAAGCTTCAAACTGTCTACTCTACACATTGGAAATCAACCAATTGCCTTTTACTAAGGTATCAAAAGTTAGGAGACACAAATTATGAGACACAAATAGCTTAAAAAGTTTGAAAAAGTTGTAAATTATGAAAAAGTGAAAATATATGTTATATTTAATTTTCTTAAATTGTATTAATTATTGTTTCCTTGACAAGTTTTTCGAAGTAGAAAATGTCAAGCTTAGCATCCACATAGCACATAAGTAAAATCTAAGCAAAGGCATTCATCTGCTGGAGGAATGAAAGAGAGCTAGAATATCAAAATGATTAGCCATGTTAAAATTGGCATGTCAGAGGAAGATTACTTTTTAATGTGCAATTTAGGTAAAGGTCCAAATAACATTGCAAGGGGGAAAAATTGATAAACTAACATGAAGATATTGGTAACTTAAAACCAAGGCTCCTCCATCAAGGAGGGGCAGCCAACAAACAAAAATTAAATGAACCCTTTAGTCAAATGACCAGATTAGATTATATGTTAGTTTAAGCCTCCTTAATACCTAAAAAAAAAAAAATTCCAAGGAAAAAGAAGGCAATATTTAGTATGGAAATAATGAAATGCAGAATTTATGCACAAGGGGCATAAAAACAGTAAAAAAAAAAGAGGTTTATAAAACAAGACCAAAGTTGAAGAAGAAGAAGAAAGTAGCAGGTGCTGCAAAATAGGACAGAAGTGAACCAAAAAAGTTTGTCCTTAACATAACAAAAAATATTTTATTACAACAAAAAGAAAGCCTACCTAAATTTCAGCTTGGGCCCTCACACATTTTCTCCCTGAGAGTGCTAAAACCTACAGTTACAATAATTGCATCCTTGCATTCCCTGAGGAGACAGTCAAATGGCCAACAAGCACTCACTGTCACACAATATTTTTAGGGCCCCTCATTCACAGCAACACCCATGAGAATATGGACATAATACATATTTTAGCTTCTTTCATTCCTCCATCAGACTTTCTAATGAAGGGTTTTCTTAGATTTCACTTTTATGGTATGTGGATGCTAAGCTTGACATTTTATGTTAAACTTGAAAAATGTGTCAATTTATTCTTCAAGTGCTTACTGTACATAATGCAATCTGCCATAAATAAGTTTGCTTTTTCATTTCAGTAGCTATAGATTAGAAGATGAGTTAGGTCAAGCCTCCCAAAGTACAATAAAGGTAGTCTGAAGTGAGGCACCATTCAGTATGAAGTTAAGAAAATAATTGGTAATAAGTGCTGGAAAAACAAAAAAGTGTTGTCTGTAAAAAAGTTATAGAACATTTATTTCAACAAAAAGAAGGTCTACCTAACCATGGGACCTTACATTTTCTCCCAAAGAGTGCTAATCCTACAGACACAAAAGTTTTGCCCTCTTCAGTCATTTTCAAGCAAGCAATAGCTGCTAGTTTTGCATGGCAAAGGCTGCAAGATCAGCACAAATTCTTCAACACTTGGAAGTTAATAATAAATATCAATCTTTGAAAAAAAGTAGAGAGAGTGGTGCCATAAGATAAGATGGTAGTTTAAGCCTTCTTTACTCTAAAGAGGCATTTAAAAAAAAAAGAAGAGGAGGAAGACGCCATTTAGTATGAAGTTAAGGGTTGCAGAATCTATGTACATATAAGGTGCATAAAAACAGTAAGTTGAGAAAAAGGTTTATAAAAACACAATTAAAGTTAGAAACAGGACAGCAGAGAACCAAAGGTATGTAATAAAACAAAAACCGATCCCATTTCAAAAAAAGAGAAGCCTACCCAACCTTCAGCTTGGGACCTCACACATTCCCCATGCCAATTCCCATAGATACACTAGTTGTATCCTCTTGAATTCTGCCACCCTATGAGAAAGAACTGGTCTCAATTTTTTTCACCCAAGTGACACTACATTCAGTTTACCACTATTTATATATGACATCTGATCTTATCAACACAAGATTTGAAAGAGAATAGATGCTATTTCTTGGTAACCGACTTGCTAATGTACTTTAAAAACTTCTAATTTTAGAAATGATCACATACAAGAATTTGAATATCTATGTAGGCTATTTAAAACAAATATTCACTATCAAAAATACTTACCAACAAGAAGCAGCTAATAAGGTCCACACTCCACAGCACTGGAGTAAGTCATTCCGGTAAATCTGAAGGACATAACACTAATCGATTTCCCACTTTTCAGTGCCTAAACATGATTAATTGAAAAATTGCCTATTATTATGCCTTGTATGGCTTATCTATTTGTATACCTTGGATGGTTTGTCAATTAGTACTCCTTGTATTGAACTTTTGTTGGTAAATCTGAAGGATATGTCAGTTATTGATTTTGTAAATTTTGATGCCTTAGCATAGTTAATTAGATCGAAATAAACAAGTTTTTTTCTATGCACTTTCCGTCTAAAATGGGTATTTTATTAGTTATAGCGGTAAATCACTTACAGCAACTCCAGTGTTTGAAGCGGCAAGTTATTCAAGGAGCACTTCAGACAGCAACACTGCAATGCGCACTCGCTTCCAGCGCGATCGTCATCAAAGACGAAACCAAACCTACCACTATGCCTTTTTAAATACCCATTTAACGAAAAAAGTGTATAGAAGAAAAGTTGTTTATTCCGATGTTATTACCATGATTCAAGCAACAAAAAATCAAAAATCGATGAGTAGCTGTTTATTCGAGCGCATTCGTCATCAAAGACGAAACTAAACTTACCGTTATAAGTCGTAAAATACTCATTTGAGACGGAAAGTGCATAGAAAAAAACTTGTTTATTTTGATTCAATTAATTAGGTTCAGGCACCAAAAAGTGGAAAATCGACAACTGACATATCCTTCAGATTTACCCTTTTGTTTTAGGACGTCTTATATTAAGAAATTTATAAAAGCCAATATGTTGGCATGTATCTCATGTGGCAGCTTGGAAATTAAAGGTTTTGTTCTTTTCTTTCTTTCTTTCTTTCTTTCTTAATTAAAGCAAAATGAACAAGTTTTCTTCTATGCACTTTCCATCTGAAATGATTATATTACGAGTTATAGCGATAGGTTTAGTTTTGTCTTTGATAACGAATGCGCTCGAATAAACAGCTACTCATCGATTTTCAAATTTTTGTTGGAATCATGGTGATAACATCAAAATAAACAAAGTTTCTTCTATACACTTTTTTCGTCAAACAAGTATTTAACAAGATATAGCGCTAAGTTTAGTTTCGTCTTTGATGATGGGCGTGTCGAAAGCGCAACTCTGCCATATTGTGCGATCAATAAATTTCTTTCCGCTTCAAACACTGGAGTTGCGGTAAGTCATTTACCGCTATAACTAATAAATACTCATTTCAGACGGAAAGTGCGTAGAAGAAAAGTTGTTTATTTTGATTAAATTAACTATGTTTTGACATTGAAATTTACAAAATAGATTACTGTCATATCCTTCAGATTTACCCTCATTCCTATTCACGTGCTGTATGCAGTGCAAATAGTCGATTGTACAAATTAGCAGTTTGCGCTGAGCTATATTGCCGTTCTACAGATATTTTCACAGAGGATGCAGAAGGGACCATTTGGTATGGACTGAAAAGTGGGAAATTTATGCACAACATTTAGTATTGGAGAAGGAGAGGACAATAATTGATTTTCCAAATTTAGCTGCCTAAACATAGTTAATTAGATCAAAATGAACAACTTTTCTTCTATGGAGTCTTTGGGGGAAACGAGTATTTAAAGAGTTATAGTGGTAGGTTTAGTTTTGTGTTCCATAGCAGTAATTTATTATTAGCCAACCCTGCAGAGCCTGAACTAACTTCCAGGATATTTTAATTAATAACAATAAAGGTTATCACCCAAAAATAATGAGTTATAGCAATATGTTAATTTTCTTCTTTGATGGCTGGAATGGGCTCCATCATTCCAGCGCGTCGGAAGGGAGAGTCCATTGTAGTCTTCCCATCCACACAATTTCTTTCGGTAAATCTGAAGTAGATGCAGTTGTCGATTTTCCACTTTTTGGTGCCTGAACCTAATTAATTGAATCAAAATGAACAAGTTTTCTTCTATTCTTTTTTCGTCTCAAATGAGTATTTTACGATTTATAGCGGTAAGTTTAGTTTCGTCATTGATGACGAATGCGCTCGAATAAACAGCTACTCATCGGTTCTCGAATTTTTGTTGCTTGAAACATGGTAATAACATCAAAATAAACAACTTTTATTCTATACACTTTTTTCGTCAAATGAGTATTTAACGAGGTATAGCGGTAGGTTTGGTTTCGTCCTTCAAGACAGAGCGTTGGAAGCGAGACGCCATTGCAGTATTGCCATACAACTCGATCAAAGAATTTCTTTCTGCTTCAAAGACTGGAGTTGCGGTTAAGTCATTTACCGCTATGACTAATAAAATACTCATTTGAGACAAAAAGTGCATAGAAGAAAACTTGTTTATTTCGATCTAATTAACTATGCTAAGGCATCGAAATTTACAAAATCGACAACTGTCATCTCCTTCAGATTTACCTTTCTTTCCACTTCAAACACTAGAGTTGCGGTAAATAATTTACCACTATAACTAATTTCGGTCAATGTGAAGTTTCATGCAATCACGGAAATTGATAATTATATTTCAAGCAATCACTAAAGGAACCCATTTAAGAACGTTTTTCAGGAACGACATTCTGCTCGCTGATGCGTTATTTTCGAATTATTGAACTTTGAAGTTGGCCGTCGCGCGCCCAAGGAAGCGAGCGTAATTTAATTAAAAACGGAAGCTAACCCCCTAATGCAAACGTAAAGAGGTTGGGTCGTGAGGGGTAGCCACACTTCTTTTAGTGAAAAGTATAAATAAAGCTTCTAAACCACCCATTAGGGTGACGACCGCAATCTTGTTTACATCGGGTCTAACATGGCGACCACCATGGGCGCCGCCATTTTGGACCCGATGTCAACAAGATTGCGGTCGTCACCCTAATGGGTGGGTTAGAAGCTTTATTTATAATTTTCACTAGAAGAACTGTGCCTCCCCCTCACGACCCAACCTCTTTACGTTTGTAATAGCTTCCGTTATTAATTAAATTCCGTTTCACGCGCTCGCTTCCATTGGCGCCAAGGCCAACTTCAAAGTTCCATTATTCGAAAATAACGCATCAGCGAGCAGAATGTCATTTCTGTAAAACGTTCTGAAATGTGTTCCTTTAGTGATTCCTGGGATCGGCATTATTATTTTCCGTGATTGCATGAAACTTCACATTGACCCTAATTTCCCCCGGAAGGTGCATAGAAGAAAAATTGTTCATTTAAATCTAATTTATGTTTAGGCACCGAAAAGTGGAAAATAGATTATTGTCCTCTCTTTCACATTTACCCAACATTTTTTTCACACAGAATTTTCTGCGGTCAATATTTACTTTAGGTCAGGCAGGCGACCATTATGGGCGCCGCCATCTTAGATCCGATGTAAACAAGATTGCGGTCGTCACCCTAATCGGCCTAATGGGTGGGTTAGAAGCTTTATTTATAATTTTCGCTATAAGAACTGTGGCTAACCCTCACGACCCAACCTCTTTACGTTTGTAATAGGGGGTTAACTACCCTTATTAACTAAATAACGGCGCCGGCGCGCGCGCGCCGGCGCCAACTTCAAAGTACAATTATTCAAAAATAACGCATCAGCGAGCAGAATGTCATTCTTGTAAAAGGTTATTAAATGTGTTCCTTTATTGATTATTTGCCCCCAAATTATTAATTTCCTTGCCTGACAAAAAAAATTAATATTGTCCTTTTCTGCATATGGAAACAGCACGTTAGAAAGGGAAGAAAAAGAAAATTTAAATAAAAGATAGGAAAGAAGGTAACGCAACAGCATCTCTCCAAGGGACGCCAGTCCCTAGTGCATCAGATATAGACTAACCTAAACTTACCGTTGCTCTCAGAGGGGTACCGGTAGTTGGACTTGAAAACAAGCGAAGACCGCAACCGGAGAGTTTATTACGGCTTTGAACATCTTGAACACCAACTCGGTCGGTGATCGGAAGTGACCCCTCGTAGATCTTACATTAATGTATACATATGTTTGGTCATTTTCTCTCTTAGTTAGTCCGCTTTTTGCATACAACTGCAAACGTCCGAGTTCATTTTCTCCGTGTATCGCTGAACTAAAGTAATAAGGATGAAAATTAAAACACTTCTTATAGGGCTTTAATGGAAAATTATATACATCATTATGTCCATACATAGTCCTAGGATTTTATAATACTAATTATTATGAACGATTCAAAACAGTGTTTGCGAGATAGGATATAATTTTTCTGTTAAAGCAATATTAACACAACTGAAAGTGCAAGAAACACTTTCAATACATTATTCAAGGGAGCATTTTTATTAAAAACATATTGGAGGCTTCGTGCACAATTCCCCTCACACTTGGGAGACGCAGACATTGGCTCTCAAAATGCTGTTAATATCTACAGTAATGCTCAATTAAACGACTGCTGATTATCTTAATTTGTTGAGAGAACGATAGAAAATCGCATCTAAATAAAGTTAGTTATGTTAGACAGTGCTAGAAATTGGCTCCGTAGCCTTTCCAACAGTCGGAAAGACAAAGGTCCACTGATATACAATGATCAATTTTTCTACTTCGAGAAAAATGAAACATCTGGTACACATTTCCCGCAAAATTTGAATATTTGGAAGAGTTGGCGCTGATGTACATAGCAAAGCCTTTGCATGTTTCTGTTCCTACCATTCAAACTTGTTATCTTGAATCTGCTTCAAACAATAAGAAAATATATTATTCTAACGTCGCATCTTCCGTTGTAAGTTATAAATTTTGCTATAATTTACAATATATGAGAAAAAGCTAGTGGATATTCTTTTAATAATAGTGAGAGATTAGAGCTGAAGGAGAGGCGGTGTGAACTGAAGGTGTCCTGCTTGTAAAGAGGCTGTTGTACCATATTAGAGGCTCTCTCAGACCTGTCCCTGATGTTCTCGTTCATTTGAAGGCCGAATGATCACATCCAAATTTTACCTTACATTTTAAAATTAAACCGAAGTTTAACTAACATCGCATTAATTTACATATCACACGTTCAGATAAAATGTTCGCTGTATTATGATTTTCAGTTTCAATAATGTATGCAGATTCCATTATTTATATTTCATACCGTTAGAATACACATAAATTATAACCGAAGAAAACGAAACGGACATGTGTAATACATTTCTCACATTCAGAGTTCTATTAAAAAGTTTAACACTAATAAGCAGCAAAATATTTTAACCATGAGACAGTTTGCCAAATCGCGAGGGCATTCATTTAAGGAAAACCAAATTTATTTTGGTTCTAGTTAGACTAAGCGTTTTAAATTGTTGCTTGAAGAGTTCAACACCAGAAGATACTTCATCATCATGAAGTTAGTTCACGTCTCGTAGACAAAGCGTTACCACTGAAAATGTGAACTGCTTACGCAGTACAGGGCCACAACAGTTCTTTATCAAATACAATTTGAGAGCTAGGATCTGCAGCGGACGCCACAGGACCTGCAGCGGGCGCCACAGGACCTGCAGCGGGCGCCACAGGACCTGCAGCGGGCGCCACAGGACCTGCAGCGGGCGCCACAGGACCTGCAGCGGGCGCCACAGGACCTGCAGCGGGCGCCACAGGACCTGCAGCGGGCGCCACAGGACCTGCAGCGGGCGCCACAGGACCTGCAGCGGGCGCCACAGGACCTGCAGCGGGCGCCACAGGACCTGCAGCGGGCGCCACAGGTCCTGCAGCGGGCGCCACAGGTCCTGCAGCGGACGCCACAGGTCCTGCAGCGGACGCCACAGGTCCTGCAGCGGACGCCACAGGTCCTGCAGCGGACGCCACAGGTCCTGCAGCGGACGCCACAGGTCCTGCAGCGGACGCCACAGGTCCTGCAGCGGACGCCACAGGTCCTGCAGCGGACGCCACAGGTCCTGCAGCGGACGCCACAGGTCCTGCAGCGGACGCCACAGGTCCTGCAGCGGACGCCACAGGTCCTGCAGCGGACGCCACAGGTCCTGCAGCGGACGCCACAGGTCCTGCAGCGGACGCCACAGGTCCTGCAGCGGACGCCTCAGGTCCTGCAGCGGACGCCACAGGTCCTGCAGCGGACGCCACAGGTCCTGCAGCGGACGCCACAGGTCCTGCAGCGGACGCCACAGGTCCTGCAGCGGACGCCACAGGTCCTGCAGCGGACGCCACAGGTCCTGCAGCGGACGCCACAGGTCCTGCAGCGGACGCCACAGGTCCTGCAGCGGACGCCACAGGTCCTGCAGCGGACGCCACAGGTCCTGCAGCGGACGCCACAGGTCCTGCAGCGGACGCCACAGGTCCTGCAGCGGACGCCACAGGTCCTGCAGCGGACGCCACAGGTCCTGCAGCGGACGCAACAGGTCCTGCAGCGGACGCCATAGGTCCTGCAGCGGACGCCACAGGTCCTGCAGCGGACGCCACAGGTCCTGCAGCGGACGCCAAAGGACCTGCAGCGGACGCCACAGGACCTGCAGTGGATGCCCAGCACAGAATAGGAGGACATCACACGAGCGATGACGGGACAGTCCGTGAAACACATTGTCACAGAATGCGAATCTCGACACAACACTCTAAAAATTGAGCTTTCAAGATTTACAACATGTCTAATTCAGGAAGTTGAACCTTGGGGTTCCTAAGAAGAACCTCATGCATTTACTTCACTTTATATGAAACAACAGTTTCCTTTTTCTCTTGATTACAATACGATAACTCTACAGTACGATTAAAATATAGTTCTTCGGCAATTCTCAACATTATATACATATAAATCAGTAGTATATTTAATCATAACACTTCTAGTCAATTAGCGACACATCAATTATGGAATGCTTATGAAGGCTGCGAATGAAGCAAAGCAGAGCAACAGAGAAAATTACAATTTGTTTGGTCTAAGTTTGTTGGAGATCGAGCTCGCTCAGTGGAACTTCTCACCCATTGGTGGTAATTAAAACGTCAGGAAACATACTCTCCGCCATTGACGTAGCAGTGACGCTATGGCATATACATCCAAGACATTTTTATTTTCTCAACTGAGGTACAGATATAATCTCCGTAAATTTGAGAACCTCACAATTCCTTTGAAGGAAAGAAAGCATGCTGCTGGATTTTTTCCTTCTAATCCTTACTTTTGCAGTCTGGAAGGCGCTGTGCAATCATTCCATTGTACCTCTTTTGCTTGAGACTCTCCAGAGTCGTGATACTGCAGCGACCCAATGAAAATGCAGGTCAGAGCAAACGACTCACCAAGCATGAGTGAGAGTATCGTAAAGCATTAACATTTTGTCATGGGCTCAAAAGAATTTATCAGCGCCTAGAGATCATTCTATTATTCGCCCAGAGGTCATTTCCCACAGAGAATCCTATCGCTATTTTTCACACCGAGTGTGAAAGACTCGCGCATGTAGTCTCATCTTTGATTTATTCTTATTCTAGGTTAACCTAATTGTGAAGACGATTGTGCGGTGCTTAAAATCACAACAAGAAAGCGTGCATCTATTCTGCTACAGAGCAGCTCTACCTACTGTACATCTATTCTGCTCTCTGGTGGTCTGCGCGCGCGAAGGCAAGGCTGAAGACGCTCCTCAGGGACTGGTAATACTGCCTTGTGTTCCAAGGCTGCTGCACTGAGTCGCCTCGTATAGCTTTACATCTGCAAGTGAGTGCTAGGAAGCCAAGGTCTTGTTGAAATTCATGATACATACTTCTGATTTTCATAGAATAAACATATGAATTTCTCAAAAAAATGAGTTAATTTTTATGGCTCGTTGTTCTACTTCAGCAATTTAGTCACAGAACTATGAAAATTTTTCTCCAGTTTTGTGAGGAAACTGGCTATCCGCGAAAATACTAATCAGTCCTGTGTAGCGGAAGATACTTAATGTGATTCTTTCGATGAAAATTATTGCTCTTGAAGAGCAGCGTTTCTACAGATTAATATCAAGAAGGGTGCAAAAGTGCTCAAACTTTCAGTTAACTGCAGTTAACTCATAAAAATTGCTGGTAAAAGCCAAATTTACCTAGCGCGTAACCGACAGAGTTAAAGTCGACGATATAATGTTTATGAAATAAGTATATGTGTTAAAATCGAAAAATTCGAATTTAAAGGCAATTTTGCAGAGTTGAGGATCCATGTTTTTCACAAGAAGTGGCCAAATAATTTCTCGAGTCATTCGGAAAGTTGGGCACGAGCCATGTTCAAGCCTTTGGGAGGCTTGGAAGAGATGGACTGCAATTTTCTATGCACGGTGCTAACTGGATCAAAAGTATGACATTAAGTCAAGAAAACAACCAAAAGTCCATGGGCAAGATTTCCAATGATCAGATAGTTTAAATGAGCAGCTTATAGCGCAGCAATGTTACGTTCATAGAGGTCCTCACTCCACATTTCCATGAAAATGGACTTACAAAAGATAAAAGGAGTCTTAACTGAAAAGCAATGTGAATGGAACTCTAGTGAGGCCTGAACACTTCTTTAGAAATAGACCAGCAAAATAGCATGAGGTACGCAGAGAAAAATAGAAGTCAACATGGTTTTGGGTCGGGGTTGCAATGTTTAGATATATAGTTTTGCTTAAAAGTGCTACTAGACAACAGTTCTTCAAGTAGACACTATTTCCTAAGCCTGTCTTCAGAACTGAGTCGGTTCCTGCAATGATCTTGGAGGAAAAATAAGGGTATATCTGGATCCCACTCACACCGGTAGAGCAAGTCCGAAGAATGAGATTATTTTAGAGTCGATGCAAACTACTCAGTGATATCTCAATACAAAGACCACCTAAGGAATTGCGTCAAGGGTTCAATTAGAGCATCTTTTCTTACATTAAATAAGGCTAATCATCATCTCCAACATATCTAAACATAAAATGAAGTAATAGGGCACGTCGCGGGTATACGAAAGATATTGGCGCTCGAAAGGCACAGATCTGTGAACCAAAACGCTCGACACTTGTAAGCGCCAAGCCAGCTGTGAGTACACTAAACGTCCTTAGATATGCAAAATAACTATAGGTATATAAGCTATGATCAAGTACACTTATCTTTGCTGCAACTCATTAGTAGCAGTTGACAAGGATGAGACGCCCACGGATCGAGAAAAAATACAAATGAATAACAAATGCGGTTTCAAAGACCTCCAGAATTTCCAGTATTCTTAATCGTAGGTCTACGATTCAAATTAGTAAAATGTTTTGATCTTAAGAATTGGTGCATGACAAAAAAGCAGTAGATTGCACATATTGTACAAAAAAATATGGCACAGAACGAAATAACACAAGAAGACGCATTGAAAGTGCATGAAAAATATTTCAAATACTGCATTAAACTTGGGAAATATTTGCTATTTCTAGCAAACTAAGCTGTGTAGAAATAAGGCTCCTCAGTTTCCCAACTTACATGTTGCGGCTGTGAAGTGAAGCTGCCGGTGCAAAGCAATGACCACAGTCGTCTTGGTGTCAGTGTTGAATGCTTCTCACAGTACACCGTCACTGACCGACACCTTGCCCAGAGCCACAATTCAGCTCGGGACTTCACATATTCCCGCTGGGAGTGCTAATTCGCAAAGAAACACCTATTACCATTGTGGTACTCGAGGAGAGCTCCAGAGCGTGCTGGCGTTTGTTTAGCAAGTTAACTTTTGCATCCTCGTAACACGATCAGTATTTGTTGCCAGTTTGGTTCTGGATTAAACAATCCTTGTTAATAAGAATGGAGTATTTCGAGCATCAAGTTGCTTCCCCTGCTTTTCTCTACACATATGAAAGAAAAAAAGAAATATGAGTACTTTTTGAAGAGAATGGCCAAATTTAGATATTATAGTAATTGCGTCCATGACGATTTGATTAATAAGTTAAATTTTTGGGGTATAACTTTCCTCCACAATCTAGACCAATCTACAATACCATCCACAGGAAATCCTTTGCCGGCACAATCTTACCACGAAAAACTTACATCAAAGATACACTTTGAATTCCCGTAATATTTCTATTATGAGCTACTTGGTCAGGTTTTGATGCTAAAAATAGCAAAACTCGTTGTAATTGTTGAACGTAGGGAGTTGAGAGCAAAACAGAACGTCATGCTTAATCTACTCCATATTCCTGATTTAAAGTAAGAAGAATTAAATACAGCTGAATGTTCATTCACAAGTTTGATTAACGGCTGTAGGTACTGTAGTTTTGCCATGGACTGTTATCACGTTTCGAGAATGGATGTTTTCTCAATTATAATCGTTGAAATAATTTTCAGAGAATAAGTTCATTCTTCCGTAGGCGTTTTCCAAAATTATACTCGTAATTCGGGCATAATTTTTCAACGTTATCGGAGTATAAGTTTGACACAAGCGAGGCACGTTATGCTTACGTGCCCTGCACAAGGAACGTAAGTATTTGCTCAGCTGGGCCGTGTTTGAATCAAAATTCACCTTAACAAGTCACGAAAATATTTTCGTAGTTCTTGGGTTTGGTCGCCTGACTGCATCCACGAGGGAATCAACTCCTGACTGAGGTTTCAAGACGTGGGAGAAGGTTGATGAAAAAAATAATTTGTTTTACTCGCTTCATGTATCGAAAACGAGAACTGTGAAGGTAAGCAGTGGTGAGCTGAACAGATGCAATCGGGTCAAAGAGCTCCTTTGATTACATTTAGATGAGATTTGATGTTAGTTCAAGCCTCTCTAATCGCACAAAAGCTTTCCAAAAAAAGGAAGGAGGAAGGCACCATTACGTATGGACTTGAGGGAACGCGGAATCTATGTATAAGGTACATAGAAACAGCAAAGTTAAGAAAGAAGTTTGTAAAACAAAATAAAAGTTGAAGGAAAAAGTAGTAGGTGCTGAAAAACAGGACATCAGTGAACCGAAAAAAAGATAGTCCATAACAAAACAAAAATTCATTTCACGTCAATAAAAAAAGACCTACCTTGCTTTCAGCTCAGGACTGCACATATTCCCTCTGGAAGTGCTAATTCCCAAAGAAACAATAGTTGTATCCCCCTGAGGGATCCCTTGACTACACTAGCGTTCGATCAAAGTAAAGAAAATTTTTTCCATCAAAGATTGAGCACATAGCGCAACACAAGCACAACCCTCATAATTTCATGCACATGGTTTTGACACAGAAAAACGGATGGGGGGGAATTTTTAGTTCTCACTATCACTTCTGGGTAATCTACAAAAACATTACAATGTCCATCACATATGTTTACACAAGAAAATATAGACATTTATTTAAAATATTTCTAGTAATTTTACTATGTTTTCCTTAACTAAATATACCTAAGTATTTGGACTTACAAATTGAAGTTTGAGACATACGAACTATCAAAATTCATTATAAAATGATTCAAATTTAAATTTTGTCCAACTGGTTAACACCCATCTTGATATAACCACACCGGAAAGTTTTTTTCTCATAGAGTCGACACACTTTCATGCGTCAACTGGTCACAAAACCGACACATAAAAGTGTCATCAACAAACATAGAACAACAATCAGAGTGTTGATCCACACCTTTGTGTGTCCTGAGCAGACACGCCCCTCATATGCGCGCCAACCGTGACCCACTCTATGTGAGTCAGCTTCATTTCACATATATGCTTCTCTTTCTCAGAGTAGCCTGTGTATACACGTATTGACGAACAATATCTAAGAACGTGAAGAAAAAATGTGGAATATATTACCCAAGGCTTATGAAGAAAATTACGTATATGGAACTAACTGTGCAGACCTTTAGTTTACATCAGGCCTGGATGACTGTTTCGAGTGGGTGGGCGCCATCACGAAGCGAACAAGTATCATAACCAAGAATTATGCGAATGCTTGAAATGAGTTGTTCATGCATTTGACAGAACAATACGAGAGAGTCTCCTGAAGGTTCGAACTATTTTCAAGCAATATGCTCTCACCAAATCTTCGATGAGAATTTTCACCTTTAATTTCGTTTACGTGACTTTCGAGGTAACTTGAATCAGATAGTTTCATTTTACTAACAAGGTAGCTTGCATACAATGAGGCAGCACATTCCTGGCTGGGGACGAGGAGGTACAGCGCGGCGTATCTTCACGAGGGGAGCGGGGGTGCGACGGTTGGTGCATCTGGCAGCAGGGGGGGGGGGGGGGAGGATATTCACGGAGGGGGTGGGGGAGGGGGTGCAAGTGGTGGCGTCAACGCCTGGTACAACAAAAGCGGCACAGCAGCAACAGCGAAGGACGACTCGTAAAAGTTAAGATTAAAACTACAATATTGTTCTTACTGCCCGTAATAATATTAGGCCACTACATGGGTTCTCTACGGCAATAATCAAAGTGCAAAAGCTATGCTTATTAAAACAGTTATAAATAAACATCTGCTCTAAGAGGATCAGATTATTGTTTGGACGCAACAATCATTTCATCACAATGACATTGGCTGAAGTTCTCGCCTCGTAGACTACGTTCTACCAACAGCTCTACCGACCTAACGTACCGACTCCCCTTAAATCATTGGTCTGCTTCCTGGACAATTGTCTCCTAGGGTAGGCAATCTTCTGTGAACCACAAGATCACAGCAAATACAGCTAGAATGAATGCAGCCTAGTTGAGAATTAGCCTACATGTTGAATAATTGAGGAATCTAGTTCAACGCTTTACTCCAGTCTATCACTGGAGTTCGACATTACACCCACATTCAGTTGACCAAGATGAAAGATATTCTGTAAGAACAGTTAGGGTAGAATTAGGATTAATTATATAAAAGACATGTTCAGACAAATAGTTTAGAATGGAATACATAGCGATGTCGGTCAGGAAAACAAGCTAGCGGCCGCCAACACGAGACACATTCTCAACCCAAACGAAATAAGGCATCCCAACGATCAGCTAACGCCGTAAGCTTTTCCAAGTCCGCTTGGCGACGTTACGGGCTGTGATCAAAACGTTTTGAACTGCGGTTTTTCTTATTGACTGAACGTGAGAGTGAGAGACCTCTTGGTGTACTCAACTCGCGTCGAGGTGGTCAGCTCACAGTAAACTCAGGGAATAGACAACTGGCGCTTGAAGGCGCTGTGAGACCGACAGGACTTAGAGAGTGTTTGGAAATATCGTAGTATTATCAGTGACATGTGTATAGAAACACATACGCATATTTACCATCTTATTCATTGTGATGTATATTAAAATGACATAGTTTCATTGATCTAACAGTGCAGGCGTAGAATATACTGTTTAGTTAATTGAAAAATTTATCCAATATTTAAAATCAAACTTTTATTCTAATAACATTCATTTTCGTTTGAATTCACGGAGAAATTATTCAAATTGTTCCCTATTTAAAGATATCTTAAGATGCGTATGAACAAATAACATTCAATCAAAGTAATTCGTGTAATTTTATTGTTGTAAGACTTGTGCAAAGCCTGACTCCTACCAGTCTGAAGAAGCACAAGCAAAGAAGTACAGTTTGAAGAAGTAATGTCTTCAATTTTGGCTTCGGACAAATTTTTGGTTATCCAAATTTGGAAAAAAGGTCATTACTGTCATCTGTCGGAAAAGCAGTCGCTGCAGCTTTGGTGAGAGAAGCTAAGAATATAATTAGGGGGCAATAAAGATCAATACGTCCAAATGAAGAAAGATTTCAGTTGGTTTCCATGTGCGCGTAGAAACGCACGTTCGTGTGACGGGAGCAGCGCTCGCTAGGCCCTCGCGCCACTCAGGAACAAGGTGGTCTTACTTATGTGTAGACACAACGGCTCGCACAAGACGGTAACTTTTGAGAGCAGGATTTGTACACAAAGGAAATACTGTAAGCAGGAACTGGCATCGTCTACTGAGCTCCTGCTTGCATGGTCGCTAGACTCGGCCACCGATCTGCTCTACTCAAAATCACATGAGAAATGAATAAACAAAGGCTTGTCAAAATAAAAATAGATAGATGGACATTCATGTCAATAATAAACCAATTCACAGTGCGTACCATAAGCCTTTTTTTGAATACTTCCTGCTAATTTGCAACGTCGAGTGGGGAAAGAAACTTGTTTAACTGTGACCAGTATCGTTTGTTGCGAATAGCATAGTAAAAAAAGGAATAAAGATAATTTCTTTTTGTCCGGTGGGATAGACATAGGACAACAGAAAATGTATTTACAGACGACAGGTCAGTAATGCTGGAAAACAAAGTGGTTTCGTTGAAGAAAACAATCTCTGTGGCAGCACTGACAATTGTAGCACAAGACCGGAACTCGCAACTACGGGAAGCTTTTTGGTTCGATGTCTAAATTTCCTATTGCAATAATGAACTATTCACAAGATATACACACTTGCTTCCTAATAAAAGAGCGCATTTGAAATCGCAAAAGCTTAGTAGAGCAGAAGGGAGTTTCAAAAATTAGCCTGTTTCGAGGGATGGTTTGTTCAAGTTCGAGGAGTAGATCTCTCGAGAAGGAACGTCTTCAGTTGAGGGCGACACTCGCTGAACGCGTACTCAATAGTATTGTTTTGAGTGAAATTGGCGACAGTTCAAGACAGTATACCTCGAGACTCCGACTTTACAACCTACGAGTATAAGACAGTGTACCTCGAGACTCCGAGTTTACCTTATACGAGACATTAAACCTCGAAACTGCGAGATTGCTACGTACGAGACTATACCTCGAGACAGCGAGATTACAACGTACAAGACAGGATACCTCGAGACTGCGAGTTTACAACGTACGAGACAGCACACCTCGAGATTACGAGCCCTTGAGCACGGACGAACGTGCAACCATTTTCTGGGATACCCTAAAATTCACTTTTTTGTACATGGATGTCTGGAGAAAGTAGAAGAAGCTGCGGGGATAATGCGTAAACATTACGTACAAGGTACTCATTCCAGAAAGGTCCCGTTAGCCATTTTGTTGTACGACTTTACAAACATTTTATAAGTGCTCGTTTTGTCACAAAAGAGATTTCCACCAAGAAAAAAGACCCGGATGCTGCATCACTCAGAACTGGAAGCTGAGCGTGAAGCGTTATGAACATAAAAGGAATAAAATAATTCGGGTCATCCCATGCTAAAGAGACGCCCCCCGTCAATAGGTATAATATGGCAAGCAATGTATTACTTGAGCGAACAAACGGCTTCAAGGCGGACATCAAAACATTTAATGAACTGCAATAAATGAAATCCATTCAACTACATGGAAACGATCGGCTAGCGTAGTCTATATATATTGGGTGTAACGTGATTTCTATACTGTAAACGTACGTATTCTTTAAGATTAGGCGGTCTTATACTTAGAACAAGTGCATGGAAAAGGCAGCAAGAACAATAAAGTGACGCGAGTTGCGCTATCACTACTGGTCCAAATCTTGGGAACGCGTCCTATCCATAGAAAAAGGGTCCGTCTGCGCGTAAAGAAGCACTCCGAGCAGAAAAGCGAGTGCTGTGATACAGCCGACATCTCCGCTGCTGGTCACAAGCGTAGCATTCTCGTCACTTATGCAGGCGAAACTTCCACCGAGACACTATCGCAGTATCTTACATACTCGTTTCACATGACGATGCCGAGCAGCGTTAGTCTTAACCATTCTTCTAATACTGCAGCGTTATGAAGTTTAATCAAATCATGTAAAACCACATCTTTTTTGCGAAGCAAATTAATAAGGAAGCAAATGGAGAAGAAGACTCGTAAAAGCATTAAAATCTTTATCTGAACGTTTCGAGCCAAGGCTCATTTTCAACAGGAAATCTGCAAAGTTTAGAGAAAAAATTTTTTTGAACAGAGTTATCATACACAATTTAAAATCAAATGTCTAGGTACGGTAGAACTAAATTCTATGCGAGCCTAATGAAAACGGGTGAAAACACATGTAAGAAAAAAAAAAAAAACTGCGTAAAACATCAAAGCTATAAAACTAAGTAAAAGGTGGGTTATAATGGGTTACCGATTGACTATTTTCAGCGGATAGGAACTTTGCATTTCATTGAGGGAGGGCCTGAGTTTATGAATGTACAAAGACTCCAATATGCGGAGGTCAAAACTAGCTTTACATGAATCTAAAATTTCAAATTTGTCCATATTAATAACCTGATGACATGCACCCTCCAAAGTGTGCTGTCTAATGCTGGAATGTGAAGGGGAACATAAAATGCGACCTGTTCGATGGCTACGACCGGCATGCTCCGATACCCTCACGTAAAGAGCACGATGGGTTGACCCCACGTACTGTGATGCGCAATGCGCACAACTAAATTTATAAATGAGGGACGAACGCATGCCAGCCGGCAGTACATCTTTAAATTTAAAAAAAGACCCAATAGTGCACTTATTCACTAAAATAACACGAAAACTAAGAGGGAAATAATTTGAAATTAGTTTTAAGACATCGGTTCTTAGTTTCTCAGACTGATGTCCAAAGTATGGTAAAACACAGTAGATGAAATCATTATTGGCGAATCGTTGGTGAAATCATTACCTGAACGATAAGCATCCTAATATTAAATTTACCTTAGAATTAGAAATGAATAAGGAGCTGAATTTTCTAGATGTTACTGTTTGCCGCTCCAACAATATTTTTGAAACATCGGTTTTTAGAAAACCATCTTTTTCTGGGTTAGGTTTAAGTTTCTTTAGTTATTGTTGCAAAAGGTTCAAATTAAATAGCGTTTCAACTCTAGTTAACCGTGCATATAACATCTGTTCAAATTATACCAACATGCATAATGAATTTAAGTTTCTTGAAACCTTTTTCACAACTAATGGCTACCCTAAAGCAGTAATATCCCGTTCAATTAGTAAGTTTCTGGCCAATAAATTTGCCCCAATTGCCGGTCCCGCCAATAATGATTTCATCTACTGTGTTTTACCATACTTTGGACATCAGTCTGAGAAACTAAGAACCGATGTCTTAAAACTAATTTCAAATTATTTCCCTCTTAGTTTTCGTGTTATTTTAGTGAATAAGCGCACTATTGGGTCTTTTTTTAAATTTAAAGATGTACTGCCGGCTGGCATGCGTTCGTCCCTCATTTATAAATTTAGTTGTGCGCATTGCGCATCACAGTACGTGGGGTCAACCCATCGTGCTCTTTACGTGAGGGTATCGGAGCATGCCGGTCGTAGCCATCGAACAGGTCGCATTTTATGTTCCCCTTCACATTCCAGCATTAGACAGCACACTTTGGAGGGTGCATGTCATCAGGTTATTAATATGGACAAATTTGAAATTTTAGATTCATGTAAAGCTAGTTTTGACCTCCGCATATTGGAGTCTTTGTACATTCATAAACTCAGGCCCTCCCTCAATGAAATGCAAAGTTCCTATCCGCTGAAAATAGTCAATCGGTAACCCATTATAACCCACCTTTTACTTAGTTTTATAGCTTTGATGTTTTACGCAGTTTTTTTTTTTTCTTACATGTGTTTTCACCCGTTTTCATTAGGCTCGCATAGAATTTAGTTCTACCGTACCTAGACATTTGATTTTAAATTGTGTATGATAACTCTGTTCAAAAAAATTTTTTTCTCTAAACTTTGCAGATTTCCTGTTGAAAATGAGCCTTGGCTCGAAACGTTCAGATAAAGATTTTAATGCTTTTACGAGTCTTCTTCTCCATTTGCTTCCTTATTAATCAAATCATTTAATGTTTCACCCCGAGTCACATTTAGCTTTGTACAATAACGGTTAGCAGTGATTACTAGAATACTCTCTTTTCATTGGGTGTTGTTAGTTACGTTTTTAAGCCTATAGAGTTTATGGTTCCCGAAGAACCGAGAAGAAGACTCAGAACACAAAATTGACTACCAATACTCAGCTGCACACGACGTGCAGTTGTGTAGTAAAGAACCTCACGCTCACTGCCGCAGGACACAGTCTCCCTTGTAGTCCACGGACGTATTTAGAAAATCAACGTGAACTTTAGACTTGAGGCCGCCACGCGTCGCGAGGTCTGCTTCAATCTCAGCTTAGGTGCGCACTGCAATGCGTCTGAGAAGGACGAAAAAAGTATTTGCTGCAGATAGCTTCAGGGAGCGTTCAGTAGCTCTTGAACCTCACTTCAGTTACTTCTTGTGTTAAAATTGCGTGCTAACTTGTTGCATTATTAAAAAATCGTTGTCTAATTTGCAATTGTCGTTTGACCGAGGAACTATCACGTATTGGAAAGAGACGTCGCGGTTATTTTTCATATTAAAAATAATTAATGTCTAACTTATAAGTTCTGAAGTATTTAACATTCTTCCCAATGTTAAGAACTTTATTTTATGTTCTTGTACAAGAACAAAAGCATTTTGGAAGACCCCAGCGCCTATTTCTCAGCATAAGCCCTCTACGTAACTAGAGGGACCTTTCTGCAGCTGGCACAGGCCGGGCTGATCATATCTCTGAGAAAAGCGAACAGTTCAGTCGCGAGCCTTCTCGACCATTTCATTTCCTCATTTTGTGGTAATAACAAAATATGGTGAGTGTAGCATTGACCTATATATTCTACATGAGGTGACTTCAGACCCTCTGATCAGATATTTTTTTTATGATGACGAAAATACAAGAAGTGCAGCACTGACCTATTTGCCCGAGACGGGTGACCTCAAAATTTTTAATCAAATCTTTTGACAATGATAAGAAAATATGAAAAGATCAGCACTGACCAATGTGTTCCCCGTGAAATGACCTTGGAATTTTGTTTACAACTGGAACACTGGAAGCCATTGTTTCGGCCATTTTAGCTCTACATATTAGTCGAGTGTCCCTTGACAAATTAATAGCCCTGCAGCACCCTTACAAATAAAGCAAGGTTGCTTCCTTCAACCTGCCCTTCCTTCCCTGTGTTAATCTGCTTCAAAAGTGAAGACCAGTAGCAGGGGCCATTATTATGCAGAGATACGAGTGCATGAAATACCCAGTGACTTTAGAAACGCATTCATTCGCGTAGATTTCGCCTTATTTTTACTCCATACAAAATCGGAACGATAGTTCGAGGAAATAACTTTCAGCTTCTAAATTTATTTCAAAACTTTTGTTCCCCAACGTCCAGTACGATAAATCTTTCACAAACTAGTACCCATTTCCTAATCAATTCCTCTCTGAAGAAATAGAAATTTCAGAAAGTTTATATCTTTTCCATGTCTAGCGTTTCAATGGCAATTGTTTTAATTTTTCTATTTTTGAGATCCATTTATAATTATGTTATATTATTTTTGAGATCACGATCTTTCCTAAAACATATCAATTCCTCTCCTCATCATACATTTTGAAAACACATTCAGTAGCTTAGCTCCATGAAGCAATAACGCTCGCACTGGAATTTAATGTATACTTTATTTGCATACTCAGCACATTTTATTCTATTGTCTCAAACTTCTGACATCGTGCAATAACATTCCAAGTGACTGGCTCAAATATGGCACCTCAATTCTCTCATTTTGTTTCACGTTAAATTTCTAAAACTGCCATGTTGCTCTCGTCCAGCATTGTCTTATTCTCTTCTTACCGCAGATCTTTCATTCACGCACCTCTTTTGCGTCATCATATTACATGTCTTCCCGCTTCACAACGTAACTTTACAATTCAAAGTCATTCACATACACACACTGTTCAATAATCTCGCCTTTCCGATCATCTCACTTGGTTCTATCACCTTCATAAAATTCAAAGATCCCTCGTCCCATTAACCAGAAAGTAACTGTGAACGCATTGGTCTTTCTTTTACTCTCAATTGGTCCAAATACACTCGTGTCTATTTAAATTTTATCTACCAACTACATGTTCATGATTCATATCTCAGAGTTTAGGGAACTTTTCCTCTAACCCCACGTTTCACTTTATGGAGAGATCGGGATGCCGCGCTTGAGTCAGGTGCTGCCTATGGAAAGCAATAGAATTGAAGTACTAATATTTTCCAGGACCGCAAGGAAGGAAGGTAGTTGTGTGTTTCTATGCAAATACAGTTCCCTAAACGAACCATCAAGCTATCAATGTCATGTCCTGCAAACTACACAATGCCATTTGGTTATACATGTGAAATGATATTTTGTAATTACTATTTCGTAAAGTTGCCCCAATGACAAAACCTAGTACGCACTACCCCTAGAGTTGGAGGTTATGACTGATGGCTCAATGAACTGTTAATATGGTAATAATGGAACTACATTTTTAACAAGAAATGACGAGAATGCTTAGCAGGTTAGCGTCTTTCACCGACCTAGTGAGCTCTGTCGAAGTATTGTTCACTTCACACAGCATCTCGGCTGACTGAAAACTTCACAACTGAAGTGGCTTCTATGCTAATGTCAGCAGTCAAATTACTGACACAGCATAGCTTTGTTCATGACCCAACCGTTAGCAAGCTGTTATGTAACCTCTCCCGGAATAAAATACAGCACAGCAAAACTTCGCGACCCATTATTAGGGAACGTAGGAAAAAAACGAAACAAATATTAGTGTGTGAATCACACGACGTAAATGTGCGGATTTTAAAAGTTAGGAAATAGAGATAAGCGGGACAAGTGTGGTTAAATGGCTAAAGTTTCGGAACGGTTCAGGCAGACACGAATACAACACGCCACGGGGACTTACAGACAACCCTGCCATCCAATGACGACCCTCATACCTCACGGCCACACAGCTCTCTGGTATATATAACGAGTACGAAGTAGTCACAGACGTCACTTTACACCAAAGCAATAAAAAAGATCTTTCGGTCCCATTTTCAGACAAATAGCTCTGACACGTTGTGCCTGCAACAAGCATTGGTCAACGTGTTAATCTTCGACCCAATTCCTAAAGTTCGGTGAAAAAGTATTGCAATCCATTGTATTTAATATTGAGCTACCGCTCGTGACTTTACTCCGTAAAATTCAGGTTAAATAAGCATGAGAATACAATAGCGTAGGAGTAATGCATCACAACGTGCGGGCAGGGCTGTCTCGCGGCGGCGAGGCACTCGAGACCTCATGATGAACCAAGTGTTCTGCTGCGGTGCAACGTCTCGCTGCGGCGAGACACTCGAGACCTGATGATGTACCAAGTGTTCTGCTGTCTCGCCTCGACGAGGCCCTCAAAGTAGTGCGCTGCTGCGATGCTCAAACGCTGGCCACACCGCGGGGCTGCAGCGGCCTCGGTTGGGTTCTGCGCGAAAGCAACTTGCATAAATAATTTCAGGTCTCCAGGCAGTTGGGCAACACTCCTTACTGATGACCAACTGTGCAGATCTACTTTTGTCAATCTCAAAAGTTCGTCGACAGGCTCTGCGACGTGACTGACTACGTACATCCTGAGAGACATCTCTCGGAGCTCCAACGGGAGATTAAATAAGGAGCTTGGTAAAATCTGCAACTTCTCCGAGTGCGGAAATTAGTGGTGTCAGCGGCGTCAGACCTCAAGAACACCTTACCTCATGTCATTGGAAGCCTTTATAATATCCAAAGAAAGAGAAGAGGAAAACCCCGTAGCCCACAGGGAACACGATGCGCGAGATGACATCGATGGACTTGGCCACGCGGATGGGGTGAGGGGGGTTGTTCTTGCGCGGTTGCTGCGGGCATAGAACACATTTCAGCCCAAATCAGTCTCCGACAACGAATTCGTACAAAAAAATATTTTTTTTGCGACTTTCATATTCAGGTTTGAGTTAGCAGAGCACAGAATTAGATTCATTTTGTTTAATAAATCGATATTTTTGTCGATTTTCCCATTGCAAATGGATTCAACTTTTCATCACAAAAGGGCCTGCATCCCAGAAAGGCCTGCTACGTACACATGGGATTCATTCACGAAATTGAGGGTTGAATTACGAGAATGTTAAAATTTTAGGGAAAATAAAAGCTTGCGCATGAAAATGAACGCAATTGTGCGTATTTATGAATTTATAAAATTATTTTATGTGGAATGTTACGCGCCATGCTCGCATTGTATCAAAATAGAAAACAGGCACAGTCAGCATCGTGACGAGCAAGAACTGTTGGCTGCGTTATGCGCGACAACGGGTACAATTACAACAAATGTGATGACTTTTGCAGGCAATGGGAAATTTGTTTCATTTCCTTACACGAGTTAGCACATTACTGCAGTGCGGTAACAGCAAGACAAATATCACTTCAATCCTGTGATATTCTGCGATACATGATAGAGCGGCATCACGCACCGCTCACAGAGAATAAAGTACGTTTCAGCTGAGCTCTATGCAATTCTACAGGGCTGTCAGAAGCATATTTTACAATGAAAATTATTCAGTTTGTTAACATATGACAACTAATACTCTTTCGAAGAGGAGTTTTTCTCGTGGCTGAAAACAGAATTGAGAGATGCCAGTGACGCTGTCGGCTTGGGGAGTGTTGAGAAGCCTCATTATTGCTTCTCTCTCTTATGAAGACCCACACCGATAATGATATCCATCGAAGTGAGCGCAATTTTATTATAGGTAAGACTCATGAGCCCTTCAACTCAACGTAATATCTACTAAAAAAAGAAGACCAACTACACACGAGTGCTTTCCTACAGGTCGTGTGCGACAATGCAAAAATAACGCATTTTTTTCCCTCGAAAAATTTGATCTTTGATGATCTTCAGCGCTCGCATTCCTTTGCTTCCCTCATTGTTGTGAATTTATTAAAATAACTTGGTCCTGGTTGTCTGGTGAACTCATGGCGCGCTCAGGTCAGGAGTTACTAGCAAATTTCAAGCAAATTTAGGTGCAGGATCTAACCTCAAGTACAATTAACACATAAAACCCACGTATGCTCGTCACCAGTTTCATTTAATTCTGCAAATTATTTTTTAAAAATAAACACGAGGTTAGGTCAAAATTCTTAGCAGTTTCCTTGTATCATACATTGAAGGTTTTCTGAGTGGCTCTTGCGCACGCCTACACTAGAAAATTATTTGTCTTGAGAGAGAAGTTATGTGGCGATCACGTCACATGGCTGCTAGTTACGATAGAGCAAGCATGTCTGCTTCATTATCATACCAGCTTCCCGGGATAGGAGCAACGAATTCTGTGGTGCAAATGCGCGCCAAGGGTCAAAATTTAGCAGAAGCCTATGTCATTAGACAGCAATGATTTGTGATAGAATTTTCGATGGGTCGAAGTGTTCAAAACTTGGCAAAGAAACGTTACAGAAAAAGTAGGAATTAGATCCTCATCAAACTCAATTACGCCAGACAAAATTCATACCCAAAATAAATGGTTAACAAGTCAAGAGAAAAATATTAGACCTTTAAATATCAGTTGTATTGTGGTCTGAAAAAATCTACACATACCCAATAAATTTACAGAATTAAGGTGTCTGCATTCTTACTCACTCTCGTGCAAAAAAATCTAAAAAATGATGAAAAACAAAGGTCTACATTCAGGGGTCATATAACAAGAGAGAGCAATAAAAGAGCTATGAAGTAGGAGTCAAAACAACAAACGCAAAACACGAAGAACGTTCCCAATCAAACACGATGCAATGGAGCCTCTACACCGTGAGAGCGTGCTGTAAGAATGACGGAGAACACGAAGCACAACATGACATATTCACGCGGAACACCGACAAACGGTATGAGAAGGGTACGAAAGGTAAGCGGAGGATACGATTGAGGAATGTTTCTCGGTAATTTCAAGCGAAACCGCTCATTTCAGCAGCACTGACAGAAAAGTGATTTGCAAGAATTAACCCAGTCTAAATTTTTCGCTGCCTGCATGCATGTTTTTCGCCGCTCAAGTAATTAAATCGCTTAGGCAGCGGAGAAAAACATGCATGTTCCGGCGAAAAAGTTAGACTGGGAAGCACTCTTTATATATGTATATATATATATATATATATATATATATATATATATATATATATATATACAAGAGAGAGCAATAAAAGAGCTATGAAGTAGGAGTCAAAACAACAAACGCAAAACACGAAGAACGTTCCCAATCAAACACGATGTATATATATATATATGTACCGCTTTACCAGACTCAGTAATTGTTTCTGGGGATGATATGACTTTGAGCTATTGATATATGTATATATATATATGATAATCTGACAAGCATAAGTAGAGGATAAATCTGACGAGCAAAAGTAGCGGATAGATCAGACGAGTAGACCTGGATTGCGGCCGAGGTTTTCCCTAGCAGCTTTTGTGAACAACATTTGGCATCACTATGTGGTGCCAGAGTCACTAGTTTATCTTATGGTTTCAGGAGGCTTCTTAGCTTGGTTGTTTGTGAGGAGTATAAACCTTGGTTGTTTGTGAGGAGTGTAATTATAATGATTCATAAACACACGCGCAAAACTAAATCTTCGACAAAACTGGCACTCAATTTAAAATACTTGAATGAGCCTGTAACATCAGTTATTTTTAGTAGATGCAATTTTTAAGGGATACTTTTTTGATATAGGGAAAAATGAAACGTTAGGGAGTCAAGACAAAGTCAACAAAAAACACTTAAGCATACAAACATGAAAGAAAACGCGTGCTGCATGGCAAATCTGCGAGTGCAGGACGCGTGCTAGGACCTCTCGGATGAGTGCTCATGCATCAGCTCACGAGAAGCGCTAGCGAGGACTTAACCCAAAAGTGATCGGTGGGGCTTGTACAGAAAGTAAATTGTCTCATATGAAAGTACCATAAGATAATAATAGCGTTCAGTATCAAAACAAAGCTGATGGATCAAAAGAATATGTACAGCAGAGCTACGATGCATTACATTTCAGACTACGAGCAATTCCAAAACGATGCCGGCATATCGTTTGTATCCACCGTAAAGTGCGGTCACAGGCAGCAACATTCACGACACCGCTAAAACCAAACGCTAACAACAACTACAGGCTCGTAAAAACGTATTTTAATCCATGCTGCAAAGGAAGGTTTAGGGCAGAACACAACGCACGAGTAACACACTGAGTGCGGGACGTTGGTTTCATTTCGTTCTAGTACGTGCTAACACGATCGCTTCAGTCACTGTTACCTGAAAAGTGTATTCTACTTGACTAACATCCCTCGGTTCCTGTGACGGAGGGAGAAAAAAACACGACAGTAATTCTGAAGAACATCGAAGCAAAGCATAGCTGTACAGCAACAATTATTCATGTCACATTTAGGCCGATTTCAAACATTTAGTTGGACACGGCTGAAAAAATGGCCCTAGGTCAAACTGAGACACTGAGATGATGAAAGATGAGGGAGTGTTTCGAGCGTCAAGAATCGACGACTTGTCATCTAAAGGTTTAAATTCGATCGTTGTTCATCTCAGCTGCGAGCTCGATCAATTTTGTTCAGCCTGGTTGCAGGAGGGTTAAGAATTCGGAATGTATTTTCGAGAACAGGATTGGTGTTTATAAAACTCAGATTGAATGGATTCTTTTCCAGAGAAGAGTTACAGAACTGGTGAATATAAAAATCAAATTAAACGGGTACTCTCTTTAGAGAAGAGTTGGTCTGCACGAAACTGAACGCTTGGGCTGGCCTTAGGTGCCTAGTAAGCTGCGGTGCCATGCAGTGTGTGGGGGGGCACGAGATCGAGTCGCTGCCTCACAGAGTGGGGCCAAAAGTGAGGGCCTCATAACTTATATCACACAACCTCACTGTCAACTCACGCCGGGCTCGGGCTCCTGTCAGCATGGAATAAATTATCGTTCTCAAGGAGGGCACTACAGACTGTATCGAGTCTTTACGAACACACGTGACTCCTAAAACGCAACAAAACTTTCAAGAAACTTTCCTTGAGAAGTCGAGACGAGTGCGAGAGTGATTACGACATTAAAAACAAGTCACATCTTCCACGAATAATTGTGAGAACACAATAGTGAAACCTTTCTTGAGGAATTGAGGCTTGTTGTCTTAGAATATTTACAATAACATTCATACAGATAAGCGAAGCACATAAAAAAACAATAATGAATCATGATAATTGTTGAAAATTATTAGCAAGGTAGTGAAGACAAAGAGCGGAAGTTTACACCATAAAACACAAATATCAAGTAGGATTTACTTTCATGAAGTCACCTGTAATCAAAGGTGATGAAGCGCTCTCTATGGAGCTGAAATTTGATCATCGTTTTCCTCACGATTAATACGCAAAGTTAAATTCTCACACGTACACAAATGCAATGAATCTTTACGTGTTTTACTATCGTATTCTGGCAGAAAGCCTTGGAAGCAAAAGGCTGTGAACTCTTTTATTCCGTAGAGATAAAGTATGATAATTCAGAGATGGAAATGGCCTAGCTCTATACCAACGTAGGACTCTGCTCCGCAGCCATCAATTAGCTTGAGATAGAAATGCATGTGATATGACAACAAAGGAGTAACTTCTTGGTTGGTTTTCATGGTCGCCAGGAAAATATCAAGTGAGTCATATTGAACTGAGTCAATCTCACTGATACAGTTCTGAGCGAAAAGACTCAGCAAAACAAGGGACAGGGTGTGAACTAACTTCTACTAGGTACGTACGAGTATAATGGTTCAGCTATCTTTATACCCGTGTAGATAATAAACAATTCACGTCCACTTGTGAGCGTGAAGATTGAAAAATGTACCGTTGAACGTCATTTGAATTCAGCAACCTTATGTAATGGAAAAATGTTAAAAAGGTGCGATCATTCTGCGCAAATGGGTGTCGTTCGTTTTAGTGATTCATGTCTTGATGTAGGTTGAAGTAGATGTACTGAAAACCATTTCTAAAGTCTGATCTATGATATTGAATGATGTAAAAAACGGACCTGCGACTCCGAATTGGAGAGAAACAACAGACTCGCAAACTGCTTGGAAGTTTTGAGTTTGCAACTATTCCCACAATACTCTCCAAAGAAGAAAGAATGAGACACATTTCTTTCAGAAATTTTCATGTGAAGCATATTAAATAATTATAATTGAGTCCGATGAGCATGGATATTTTACATTTTAGATCCGGAAAGAAAAGCCACTGCTACGCTCCTATGAATCACGGATTGATTCCTTCGCGCTCAGACTCGAACATATTCAGGAAAAGACGCATGCATGCTTACATTAATTGGAACGCAGTATTGCATTGCACTTGGATGTCCCTTAGACAAAAGTGCATAGACAATAAAAAGTTCAATTCTGCGTTTGCCCAACGTGATCACTTCGTAAGAGCCGCGCTACGCTTCATCCAGAGCTCATTTTCACTATCAACACCCAAACGAATTTTTGCGAAAAAATATATGTACATATTTTTTTATGAGATATTTGACACAGAAAAGCTGGAAATCTGTACTAAAATGCTTACTGTGAAGCGGAATAATCGACTTTATTTTAAAAGCTGAAGATACGAAAATCATTTCAATCTGGAAAGGGAAAAATATTCAAAGGAAAAAATCAAATTTTAAACCAAATAATGCGCGTGCCCTGTGGTGAAGTGAAGTTGCTCGCATCACAATCTTTGAGATATTATACTCAGAGGAAAGAAACTCTACTTAATGAATTATATTTTGCGGTTGCACTTCAAATTTTGTCCAGCGTCAGTCCCAAAGTGTAAGTTACGCCAGCGCCAGAGCGCGAGGAGTAAAGTCCCCCTACTGGACTACCAACTTGCTCACGGAGGTCAGTAGTCGCTCTGTGGTGTTTTGAAACCCTCTGTAATGTAATGAGAAACCAACAAAAATAGCAAAAATTACAACAAAATAAGAATTGTTAATAAAATGTAATCATGAAAAACTACACCAGGATAGAGTTAAGTTACACGACAATTGTTACAAGATCTGTTAGGTACACCTGGAAAATAGCTGAAATGTTCTGTAGAACAGAAAGTACACTACAGGCCACACCAGAATGTCACCTCAGCAGTAGGCCACACCAGAACAACACGCCACACCAGAACAAGAGCACCACACGTGAAGGTCACCACACCAGCAGACACCACACCAGAACCCCAACAGGCCACACCAGAACAAGAGTATCACACCAGTAGATCACCACACCAGAAGACACCACACCAGAACCCCAACGGGCCACACCAGAACAACAGGCCAAATCAGAACAAGAGCACCACACGAGAAGGTCACCACACCAGCAGACACCACACCAGAACCCCAACAGGCCACACCAGAACAAGAGCATCACACCAGAAGATCACCACACCAGAACCCCAACAGGCCACACCAGAACAACAGGCCACACCAGAACAAGAGCACCACACGAGAAGGTCACCACACCAGCAGACACCACACCAGAACCCCAACAGGCCACACCAGAACAAGAGCATCACACCAGAAGACACCACACCATAACCCCAACAGGCCACACCAGAACAACAGGCCACACCAGAACAACAGGCCACACCAGAACAAGAGCACCACACCAGCAGACACCACACCAGAACCCCAACACGCCACACCAGAACAACACGCCACACCAGAACAAGAGTACCACACGAGAAGATCACCACACCAGAAGACACCCCACCAGAACCCCAACAGGCCACACCAGAACAAGAGCACCACACGAGAAGGTCACCTCAGCAACAGTGGGGGCGCTGCAGTTGTTGGTGGTGGAGGAGGGGGGTCCGTGGGAGGAGTGCGGCGGCTCACAGTTGCCGCAGGTGGGCGGCATGAGCTCGTGCGCGTGGCGGTCGTCTGCGGCAGAGGTCGGAGCGCCCGGCGTGTGGCCGTTGCTGCCCCGCGTCCGCACCGTCTGCAACGTAACGGTCCTTCACCACCTCTGTTCTCCCTCCTGAGTGTGTGTCTGGCTTAGACAGTCTCTGTCACTCTCAAACGGGGTCTCCTTTATTTCTATTGCTGTGCCAGTAGCATACTTATTTCATTCATGGGGTGCTCTCTCTTTTACACATCTGTCATACTCAAACGTGGTCGTCTTTATTTTTATTTCCATACGAATAGCATACTTACTTTATTTCTTTCTTCGGGTGCTCTCTCCTGTGCGTGTATCTGTCACACACAAATGCGTTCGCTTTTATTCCCATTGCTAGGCCAACAACATAAGGGCCGCTGCACATACGAGTATCTATCACACCCAAACGTCTTTGCTGTATTCCCATTGCTATGCCAATAGTATACACATTTTATTTCATTCATGAGAACTAGACTAGAAGATATTTAGAATGCACAGTAACTCATAATGACGCGTACACAAAATCACATTATCACGCGTATCCATCACAGTTAAACTGAACACGCGCTGCACAGCTAACTTCGATGAATGTCATGCTTTAGAACATGGCCCATTTAACAATATGCCTATAGAATTACGCAGCTAAGGATACTTGATATTATACTTCGTTGAACAAAATGCCGGTTACGATAAAGACGAGGCACGGCACATGAAATTTAAACACAGGTTTGGCAGATTTGACTACGTTTCTCAAAGAGCTAGCAGTTATCAGTTTCTTAGGAAAGGAAAATTTAAAGTTTCAAGCAATAATTCAAGTATGAGAAGAGTTCATTCAGAAGATGAGCTGGCATCCTTCAATGTCACGGCTGGAGCGTGAAGGCAACCTCTCCATGGCTGCAGAAAACAGCTAAATATCATTGCAAGATCAATATGAAATTACTAACTAAACAGACCAAATCTTGGTGTCAAAGAATTATTGCTCATGTTTTGAAAAAGGAACTGAATTCATTTTTATATTAAGGTATTTTAAGCCCGAGATGAAACCATTCACGTAGGATCGTTCATGTCTTGGAGCTTGAGGGAATGCATGCAAAGTGTACTGATGCATTCAAATTGTTTTCAAAAATTTCAATAGGAATTCTAAAAATTTCCATTCGTCATTCAAATGCGTAACTCTTGGTCCCGCTGGCACAATGCAGCAGCTTGAGACCTGCCGTTCAAACGAAAAAGATACTTAAATCCTGGGAGTAATATCCGTAGATTTATTGCATCAGTGTCATTCCACTGCCTCTGAAAACTGGCTGAACAATAGTCAACTGATTCTGTAATGCGGGGAGCAATTTCTGTAGACTCGTTGAAATTACTTGTGCTCCAGGAGACATCATTGATCATTTAATTGAGAGGTCACTAGCGTCCTTGCAAATGTTATTTTATGCAATCTAATTAAGGAACCGATACGAAACGCGGCCCAGTTGACGTAAATTATTATTGATCATAAAGATTGATTATCAGTAGGCTTGTTGGCTTGACACGTGCTTTTAAGCCATGCGTAAAACAAGTCGTATTTGATCTTTATTATGATGTTAATTACATTCAAGTTATATCTCTGAATATATAAAAAACGAACTCACATGGGTACTTGACACAGAATTTCTTATTTTAAGAACTCTTTTACAGAATAATACACTTTTTCTAGTCAATCTCCTGAAGGTATACAAAAAGTAGCGTTTTTTTAAAAAATACGAGGTAGAAAAAGTAAAATATTTGTGCATTCGTAATAGGTAGAAGTAGTCATCTAGCATTTCAAAAATGGTATCCATATGAAATCCATTCATTAATGATTTATAAATGGTTTTAACAATCCCGAGCCTGCACAGGTACGACAGTGTTTGTAAACGTGTCATAAAGTGTCATAAAATAGGCCAAAGAGCACCTTACGTTTCCAGGACACTAGAACGAGGTCGAAGAAAGTAAGGAGCGAGTTGCGGACCCGAAATGCAAGACTTTATGCCCTGAGATGTCAAGAATTTGAGGAAGAGCGTCAGGCACAACCAGCTTCTGACCGTACTCGCCAGCTCGCGCGTCAGAGAAAAAGAAAGATCGCTAAAATAGTTAAGCAATTTTTTTTAATTATCAGTCAAAGCTAAATTTGTTCTTTCGTTGCAACTCTTCGTTGATGAAAACATTCAAATTGAGAAAGAAATATAATGATAGATCTCCAGAACCCAGTAACGAAATTATTGAATTAATATTGTGGCAGAAGATGCAAACGATGCAAGTGAAGGCAGATATGAGCCGCAGAGACGCACGTTGCCTGCTAGTACCCCATGGAAACGCGTCATCGTCTTTGTTTGCCTGCAATTGTGCGAACCATTCCCTGTCTTCAATGGACAATTAGTGTGCAATGAGAACTTTTGCTATCAAAAACATAATTAACTTCCAGTATATCTAAGCTCGCTAGCAAGAGTAATGCCCTTTCTTTTCACGTAAACCAAAATGAAGAGCGTCTATGTCTAGTTATAATTAACGTTGTGCGGTCATAGTAGCCCTCAGCTCTTACGACGCCGTCGTTATCTATCTAAACAAAGGATTATTATTATTATTATATAAGAAAGTTTTAGCCTCCCTTAACCACGACAAAGATGTTCCAAGAGAGGAAAGAGGAAGGCACCATTTAGTATGGAGTTGAGGGAAGCGCGGAATCTATGCACAAGGTGCACAGAAACAGTAAGCTACGAAAGAAGTTCATGAAACAAGAAAAAAGTTGAAGAAGAAAGTAGTAGGTGCTGAAAAACAGGACAGCAGTGAACCGAAAAAAGATGGTCCGTAACAAAACAAAAACCTATTTTATTACAACAAAAAGGAAGCCTACCTAACCTTTAGCTCGGGCCCTCACTTAGTCCCCCTGGGAGCGCCAATTCCCATAAATACAATAGTTGTATCCCCCTGAGGGGTCTAAACAAAGGATTTTAATTCGAAATGTAAATAATGAGTTGTGATAGAAATGGTCACGCTCTAGTGTTCTAAAAGTGCCTCGGACAGGAGAAGCATACATTAAGGAAAAAATAGTCCTAGTTCCGACCTAAAGTAAAATTAAAGACTTTTATATTTTGGAAATTGCTATATTATGATGCACGTATCAGAATAGCTAGGATGAGGGGATTGTTAAGGATGATGCTAAATAAAAATGGGTGAGACGACTGGCGAAAATGATGCATGGATAAGAATGGTGAGAAGATAACAAGAATCGTGCGTAAATGCCCAGCCACCGTTCATGCTGTAAAGAGACCTTGAGCGAAGTGAACCGTCAGCCAAGCATACAATGCATTGTAGGTCCTGATGCGTCGCGTCTCAGTGAGTCACAATTTAGAACACATCGTCAAAGACCGACTTGAGCAGGAAAGAGGTCAGTAATTACGTATAATACGAGTACAAAATTTCTTAAGGACGTTGGGGAGACACATGCACATGCGGAGCTTCAAGAAATATAGGAAGTGAACACAAGCGTTTTGTGGAACCTCAGGGACGACGGTGCAGCACTGGAGGGAGAGAGAGAACAGCGCGAGTGAGAATTTGTGTCACAAGCTTACGTACAAAACACATACGCTAGAAAACAGTGAATCTATCAATACGGTACTCACAATTTCAAAATCACAAAATATAAAAGCAAATTAACTCATCTTCATTTTTTAATTATCACGTTTGTACACAGGGAAGAAAGCCGGTAATTTTACGTCTTATCACAAAATACACGCTGAGGTCCCAGGTACTTTGGGCCCATCGCGTAGAGCTGCACTTAGCACACATTAGCTACACAACTCAACGGTGCTTATGTTGAATCGTGTTTCATCGGCTTGAATCAGAGTAAAATTTTATCATATAAAATTTTTTTGTTACACTGTAATGCTGACAAAATTTGCCGTTCAAAACTGAAAATCATCAAGATCATCAAGAAACAAGTTAGGAGAAAGTAGGAGAATGCGAATGTAGCGTCAGTATTAGTTACTTTCTTGCGTGCCTAGCAATATGGTAAGTTTAACTTCATGGCTCACTAAAGAACAAGCTTTAAATCATACGCTGTGTCCGTCCTGATTGAACTCTTAATAGAACGCACGACGCCCGACGTACAACGCGCCTCCATGGGAGTACGTCATCGTACGTGTACATACTCTTACGGTACAACGTCTTTGTCTAAACCCACATTCATAACATGGATTGAACAACAATTTTGAAAACTGAGCGGTCATTTTGTACACTTACAGTAAATGAACGTAATCTCAAACGGGTGTTCTAAGGTGCCTCATGTTCTTCATATGCGACCTGGTCAGCTCTTACAAACACAGCGAAGGATCAGAACTAGTAACACAGCAACTACTTTGTGTGTTTTTAAAGGTTGAATTTCATTTATTGTAAACATGTTCCCTCTCACATGGGCATTTTCACAAGAAATTGAAAACCAAAGATAAGGAAAACTACTGATGCATGCAGTCTATCAAATCCTCAAGCCTGTAATGAGCAAACTCTATTGTCCAACGTTTTTAAAATCTCAGTTGAACAAACATTATTTAGACATAAGAATTTTTATCTGTCTTTCACCTCGGATCCCATGAATATTTATTTACTGCTTGGTATGCACAATTTAACTCGTACATGAAGCCAATTCTTCTGACAGCGCAGGCCACTACCAGGGCGCCATTAACAACAACATAACTAGCAATTTTTTGTCTGGTTTCTAAAGTGGTGAAGTATAAGTTTCACCCCTTGATATGAGCACATTAACGTATGTATTAAGGAAATTTACAGGTTACCTAACTAATATCAAGGATCAATTTTCTAGTAGGATTTTCTCAGACAAAAATAGTTCTCTGCCAAGAATGAATATTTTCTCAAATAAAAGCTTAAATTTAGACAGGTGCACAATAGGAGCTTATCTCAGCGATGGATATCAAAATTCTACATCGATAAACCAGTAACCAACAAAAACGAGCAAGGATGAATCATTTATCTACATTCGTGGGCAGATGGCATCTTTCTCGTCTATGTAGGAACTGCACATAAATATCACGTGTCTTGCTACTGCCCTCTAACGTTCAGCAAAATGAGGCTAACTTTTGGCCCCATGTGGTAATGCTTCATTTTAAATTGCTACCACTTCCTGCAGTCAGTAAAGGAAACAAGCCTCTCGTGACGTCTGCACGCCAATCTCAGTCCCCAAAATGACGGAACGTAAACGCTACATTTTCGATCACTTCAGTGAGTGCGGGCAAGAAACTAGGGTGATACGACTGGAGCGGCCCGGCTGCGGGTAGGCGCAGAAGGAGCGGGAGACACACAGCAAGGGACGTGCAAGAAGAGAGTGCGAGCATTAGCAGCCTACCTGCGGTACAAAGGGAGCACGAGAGCTAAAGTCACCTACCAAGCCGCTCACCAAGCTCAGCCCGATCCTGTGGATGGCTTGCGGAATGCACTGTGGGCAAAAGAATTAGCTTTTAATACAGTGTAAGCCTTTTCTATCACGTATGCAACACTATCAAGTATCATGGAATTAGGGGAGAGAGGGGAGATGCAAATTTTTTCTCTGCACGGTAAGTCTTTTTTCTCACGTATGCAAGCAGCATTGACAAGTATGCATCATGAAACTAGGTAACAAAAGTGTTATCACAGGGTCACAGAAAAGTGTAATTGGTACCTAAGTAAATGAGAGGAGTCACGTTCAGTGCAGGAATAAGTACGCCTGTTAAAGAATAAATACGAATTAGCACGTCTACATCTTTTCTATATTAGTTAGACGGTGGACCGTCCTAGTGAGAATAATGCGAAATTTTTACCTCATCCCCTTCGCAGACACTAATTACAGAAACAAACGAAACGAGTTGTTTTTTATTGGCAGAGGTAAAACAACAGAGTGTCTCCTTCTGGTTAACCTTAGCCCACTTGGAAAGAACAGAGAATCTAAATTATCCATTTTAGCGAGGCTAAACTAATGAAAAGCACGATTATCCATGGAAATTAAGGGCATCATCGCTCATTTATATCAAACATTGTTTGAATGTCCAGAGAAGAAACCATTAGGCTCACACATTTCATTTGGACTACAAAGTGCCATCGAGAGACTAAAGACTTCGTGGCATACCTGAATGACGGCGTGGTCACCGGGCATGTAGACCATGTTGTGCTTCGGTCTTTTCCTGCCGACGTTGTTGACGACGACGGACTCCAAGAGGGAGACGTAAATGAAGAACATACACACGCTGTCCCAAACGTTCATGGCGCTGAGGTTGGACACGACGGGCAGGGTCGATCGGAAGCTGTTGGAGGTCGTGAAAAAGTTGAGCATGGTCGTCACGCCGATCATGACGCGCGCGGGCACCGCGTTCCACTCGAGCCAGAAGGTGATGAAGGAGCTCGTCACCAGGATGATGCCTGGTGAGAACACCGTGCTGAAGTAAAACGAGTCGTCACGGGTGAAGTTCAGGCCCACTTGCAGGCAACTGTGGTTTCCTGAAAGTAAGGAGCCCATCGTTAAAAGAAAACCTGCACTAAAATAAGAAACGTGGCACATATCTTATTTTAGACGTGTGAAGTCAAAGGTATGTACGTTCTGCATCGGAGTTCGAAGAGGAATACTAAATGTAATACTTTTTGTTTATTGCGATCGTTTGATTCTCGTAGCCAATTCTGCTGAGTTCTCAAAATTCAAGAGATAAATTTTGACTATTTTGCATCTGAGATACATTAATAGAGAGTGTCTTGAGCGCAGAGGGCGAACTGGATTAAACCCAAACATATGTAAACACCTCCCAAAGTATTAATTGATAAATGTAAGTTTAACTATCAAATGAGAAACGAAAAGTTTTGTGACAAAGGAAATTCCAGTTTTTCAATAAGATGTAAAAGTACGAAGTAAGCATAAAATATTTTAAGACCTTTGAAGTCGGGCGCAAGACAAATAAAGAATGTCACTTCTTATAATTGACGCAGTCTACGTCTCAGTTTCACAGATCACTGTATGTATTTAGAAAGGGACAAACACCTCCCCAATCATCTTGCATGCATGACCACGCCTTTGCAGGACAAAGATGTTCTCTAATATAATCCTACAAATTTAAAATGCTCTAATTGCGGAAATCATAACGGATTTCATTGAATCAATTGCACTCAAAATGTTAGCTCCACTGCATTAAATGAAACATCAAGTTAGTCGTTCTCACGAGGGAAATGAAGGAAGTGAAGGCCACTGATGGCGGAGCTCAGAACAGATTTTCAAAAGATGAGAGGAGCTTCAAACGTCACCAAGGAGGCGGAAGCGTCATCATAATAAGCATTGACATGTTACTAAACAAGTTTGTAGGTCCTCTCTAAGCTCCTCATACACTCAAGAAATGTAGTATTGGAAGATCCGTTATGATAAACTGTTTAAATTTACCTCTGTACATCTGCTGAATGATCTTTACCTTGGCACCGTCGCACCTTACAGGAAAGGACTTCGACAAATTAGGTGAAATCTTCCGCAGTCTTAACACACAAAATTGTAAGGATGGATGATGAACGGGTAATTGTTGTAAAAATAATCTTTGAAGTTCCCAATTCATCATCAGCCAAGTACTAAGTGTTAAAAATATTTGGAAAATTCAAGCTTCACAAAAAACCGGAAATAAAAGTTCTCTGAAATGAATGCATGAAAGACACTAGAATTTGAGGCTGCCATGACGTAACATTATTAAAGGGACATGGCTTATTAATGGGGAACGGTCTGATTTGAAAAATTAATAATAATTATAAAATTATAGGATTCTTAAAATTCCATGCGCAGCTAAGTATTTCAAAGTGACTAGAATTGGGGATATAACACAAGACTCTGCATGGTCCCTATCTGATGGATGGAGTGGGTCGGTTAGCTGTGTACAGTTCGGACACTGACTCCCTTGTGAGTTGCAGGATTTGGAAATCGACTTTACAATTCGAACATATTTTTATCCTTTCTCAGCAATATGAAAAAGGGAATTGCACGATAGCATTTCACTTTGTTTGATTACAATTTTTTTATAAGGTTGCGAAATAGTTGAAATGTCATTCATTTATGCCGGAACGTAAATGAACAATTTACCTTTTGGTACACATATGTCGCGGGAAACGTGTTAAACGAAAATTGCAAGAACCAGAGTGACAAAATCACGAAAGGATTTATAGCAAATAATTGAAATTCCATATTGATCATAATTTCCATTGACCAAACAATTTAAAGACAGGAGTAAATCCCCTGCACCTCAGTTCCTTCAATATTTAAATTGTGAACATCTCAATATCAGATTTAAGAATACGTTAGAAATAGATAAAAGTAATTTTTCTTCGATGATTTGCTATGAGCTAAGAAATTTCTGTCTACCGAATGAAATCCTTCTTCGACTTTGGCACTAACTTTCACAACTATTAAATTTTATGTAAAGTTAAGCTGCATAAAAACCTTAATTCCATGTGTCCATAGGATTTGTTAAAGTTGCACTTTATTTTACGACTAGTCACTGTTTTCGAAAAAGTCAAAATAGTGCAAAGTTGCCATACAATGACCGAACAACGAGGCGCTCCCCAGCGCGCAGTACGATGTTGGTGCGGGCAGTTGCAGCGCGCCACGCACGACGCACCAATTGTTTGTTGCGTGCAATTTCCACAAATAGACAAACAGCCGCTGGAGAGAAGCAAGAAGTCCCTGTTGAAGCTTCTCAACGCTTTCTGACGTGAAGTCGAGCTCCTGGTGCGCCTAACTTTTTCCATAGCATTGTATTGCTAATCATAAAAAAACTGACTCAAATTTTGCTGATTTATACCACTTCGTTACATTATGCTACTGAATCAAAATACTGCAGCAAAGACAAAACTACTTCGAATGCTGAATACAAGTAACAGGCCACGTACCTAGTTAATGTATAAGATGATCTTGGAGTGCTTCTCTTAAAGTTACATCACAAAGAAGTTCTACACCGAAGTTGCCGTGCGTGACGCGCGCGTTCAATAACGCCTGGCAAACGCGTGCTGTCGGCCTCTAATGGCCTCCCTATTGTTGACTATTGCTCTTGTACACCCGCGAGAAATTACGTTCATGCAACCTTAAAAACATCTTCTTTTACCTCGGTCCAGAGATTAGCGTAACAGAAAATATTAGGACATGAACTGCGCTAAATTGTGGTGGCAGTTGATACGAGACGCAAAGCAGGGGTGGCAGTTGTGCCACACATATGGCAGCGGTGGCAGTTGTGCCACACACATGGCAGCGGTGGCAGTAGGCGCCACACACATGGCAGCGGTGGCAGTAGGCGCCACACACATGGCAGTGGTGTGGCGCTCACGCTATCGCTAAAATACGCTACGCATGTCACCAATCACCTGCTAAATTTGCTCCTGACTTAAAAAAATAAGACGAGGACTTTTACGTAGGCTTTGTTACTTGCAGCAAACTCCCCAGGAATGTCATGAGCGGCTGTAAAAGAGATCGACTCTGCTGAACAAAGAGAGAGCACACTTTTTGTGAACTACCTTATGAGCGCTCAGGGCTGATGGGTAAAATAAATGATTCGTTTGCTAACAGGATACAAGCTCTTGCTCGAATCATCGTATATTATAAAAACGTGCACAATCGCACTTAAATTCGAATGCTTAGTACTTTCACGCAGCTTGAATTCAGTCAAATCGAAAAGTTGTTTTACGTGCGTTACCGAAATAGTTCACCAAAAACCGGCGAGTTCTGAGCACTTATCGCTAGGGTACAAAATGTTTCCCGACGAAGTCAGTTTTTGGGTTGCAAAGTAAGGCCTAATTATGACGTGATATTTGATGTGTGTCTTGTGAAGGCAGAAATTTTGCACAAGACCAAGTCCGGACTCATAATGACATTTACTACGCTATTCCCCAGCCGAGAGCATATCCTCACCTGTCGTACATACGCAGCTCATCAAGGAGGTTTTCTTGAAGCTCTGCTTCAGCATCTCAGAATTTAATTTCATTATGAAAATGAAAAACCATAATTTCTATATATTTTAATTACAACTGCCTTTACTCATCTCCCACTTTTGCTACGAAATCAATCATACAGTGCTTCTTCATTCAGCATTTCTTCAGTGAGTATTAATTTTTTACGGCTTTCATCAATTCAAAGGCTTGATCAAAGTTTATTGTATGTCCATACACTAGCTCCTTGTAAATTATAAATTTGCTTGATAGGTAAAAGGTCAAAATTATCATTACGTAGCTTGGTGTGTAGCAACAAATTGCAAGGCGAAAAATGATTCGCCACAGATCTGTGCATGAGTAAATTTTGGTTCTTTGTTACAGGCTGGCGCCCAAGTGCAGCTGGCTGCCGGGAGGGTATGCGCACAGAACCTGGCGATATTTGTGGCACGATTAACAACACGTCGCTGCCGTATCTTACAATCACGAAGTTTTCTCGTTCACAATAATTCTCGTTCAGGGCAGTCCAGCATGGCACTCAGCCTTCATGCCAGCAGACATCGCAGGAGGATCTGTTGAGCTGTACGCAACTTACCACGAGAGACATCGTCTTCTAATTCCTGTGAGCTTAGTCCTTTTCGCTCACATTTTTCTCCTATTCACAAACTCAGTGCTTTTTCAAATAAATTTCGACTCGAGTTCAATATAGAGCGAACACGTTCCAACGTCACATTCACACATGCGTGAGAAGCTCCACACAGGAGGATGCTTGACACACTTGGGAAGAAGCGGTGGTTGTCTTCAGTGACTCCGTGGTGTGAGGACGGGTGTGGCGCTCGCTCCGAAACAAAGTGCCTATTGTTAGAAAGAATGTACCTCTAACCTAAATGGGTACCCACTCTCGTCCTGAGTATTCAAATGTGATTTAAATACCCCATATATAAAAATAATCAAACTAAGAGTATAATATTCCCTCAAAAGTGTGAGAGTATTCAACCCTCGTTTACACAACGACCGAATTCCCTCCATCTTCAAGATGACTAACAAACGACGCAGTACCAGCAACAGCACCAACAACAGCACCAACAACAGCAGCAACAACAGCACCGAATTTCAACCGAAGTTTGGTCAATACCCTGATGTGTCTAGCCTAACGAAAGGCGGTAAAGAAGTGGTCTCTGTCTTAATAAAATACTTCGATTCAGTGATGACAAAATTTAATAGCGATATTGAAAAAATGCAAAATGAAATAAGCCACCTTAAAACGCTATTTGGAACAAAAGAAGCGGAACACAAAAAAATTCTCGATGAACAGAACAAGAAAATGGATAGCTTAACCTCCCGCCTCGACCAGTTGGAAAAAAATAATCAACGCCGAGACATTGAAGACAAAAAATGTACTCTCGTCATTTCTGGAAGGGAAATACCGCAATCTCACGCAAACGAAATCTGTAAGGATACAGTCTGCAAACTCCTGAAGGACAAGATTAACATTGACCTCTCCGACACTGATATGACGTCAGCTACAAGAATGGGGAAAAAACCAGTAACTGGGAACGTAGATCAAAGAAACATTGCATTTGAACTAAAAGATTACAACAAAAAACGTGAAATTCTCAACGCCTGCCGAGAAAAGAAACCAAAGTTCTTCTTCATAAATGAATACCTCATACCTTCACGAGCTAACGCCATGTACATTCTGAGGATGGCCAAAAGGAAATTCCCGGATAAAGTTGGAACCCCAAAAACACAGGATGGAAACATTTTCATATTTAACCCCGGAAACCCAGATTCAAGACGCCGCGAGATCAACACGCCAGATGACCTCGAGCAATACCTGATGCAACAACTCAATATGACATCAAAACAAGTCATGGGTGACTAGACTAGGTGATCTCCTCAATTTGATTGTCAGTTTTCGTGCTAGTTTAACCTCAATTAGATATCATATCAGCTTATCCTCAACTTGATGTTAGCTTAACCTGAATCTATACAAATGTTTAACAGATGTGTTTGTAAACATTTATGATAGGTGTATGTGAACTTTTGCAACAACGCAATCAGCAATTTTTACCTCCCAATATTACTGTGATTTTTTTCATTTTTTACCACTAAAGTTTTTTTTGTTACGCGTAAACCATATTAGCTGATTATATCATTGTCATTAGGTGATCCCCTAAATTCCCTAGACTTGGTGATCCCCTAAATTAGTCAATTTCATTTTCATCCCCTAAATATGTCAATTTCGTATTAATTTAACCTCAATTAGGTATCATGTCAGTAAACCTCAACTTGATGCTCGTTCAACCTGAATCTATACAAGTGTATAACAGATGTGCTTGTAAACATTTATGACAGCTGTGTGTGAACTTTTGAAACAACGCAATCAGCAATTTTTTACCTCCCAATGTTACTGTGAATTTTTTCTCTTCTTAACCACTTAAGTATTATTACGCGTAAACCATATTAGCTGATTATATCATTGTCGTTGTAATCTTCTTATAATCTGATAATCGCTTCTGCCCTCCACTGCCATCGTACAACCATATTAGCTGATTATATCATTGTCGTTGTAATCTTCTTATAATCTGATTATATCATTGTCGTTGTAATCTTCTTATAATCTGATTATATCATTGTCATTATAATCTATCAGCAATTTTTCACTTACCAATACTACTGTGAATTCTTCCTTATTTACCACTACAGTTATTATTACGCGTAAACCATATTAGCTGATTGTATCATTGTCATCATAATCTTTAAAACTTATTCCCTCTTGTATGTGAACTTATGAAAACGCCCTCAGCAATCTGTTTGCACCAATGTAGTGATATCGAACTCCAATATTATAACAAATAAATAATAGATGTGTGTGTAAACATCTATGACAACTGTGTGTCACATTTTGTAACATCACAATTAGTAATTTTTCACCAACCAATGTTACTGTGAATTCTTCTCTATTTACCACTACAGTTATTATTACGCGTAAACCATATTAGCTGATTGTATCATTGTCGTCATAATCTTTAGAAATTTATTACCTGTTGTATGTGAACTTGCGAAAACGCCCTTAGCAATCTGTTTGCACCAATGTTGTGATATTGAACTCCATTATCACTCGCTCATGGACTGAGTTTGTGTGTACTCACGAAATCGCGCTAGATTTTTCTTTTTTACTCCATTCTCTCTTACTTAATAAGCTACTTTTTAGACTGAAATATCCCTTTAAGCTTGACTCTGTATTTCGTCTTAAGCTCTATAGTACCTAATTCTTACTTTTACTTATTTTAAATGACTGATCACCCTGTAATATTTGAGGAAATCGATCCAGATTTCAATCATTTGAACAGAATATATCCAAACCTAAACGACTCTCAAGAGTGTAGGTATACTAATATATCAGAATTCAACGAAACTATACGAATAACTGACCGAGATTTCTCACTCCTGTGTTGGAACTGTAGGTCACTCTATCCGAAATTGGAAGAGATACAATGTACTATTACTGAACTTAAATATAACCTAGACGTGATTAGCTTCACCGAAAGCTGGCTAGATGACTCGACTAAAGACATGATTCGATTTGAAAATTATCATAGTTACCATTCGCTAAGAAAAATCCAGCGGGGCGGAGGCATCAGCACATATATATCTAACCACATAGACTCGAGAACCATAGCAAGTGCAACCATGAATCAGGATCATATAGAATCACTCTTCGTAGAACTTTTTAGAGATGGTAAACGCATTGTGCTTGGAACGGTGTATAGGCCTCCTACAGCCTGTCCTATATCCTTCCTGAATGAATTGAATCGTATTATTTCTCAGTTCAACAGGCCCTTATACAATGACATAATAATATGCGGTGACTTCAATTATGATCTACTGAAACATGAAAGCCATGAACCAATCTCTAATTTCCTAACTACCTTTCAGTCTCAATCCTTCCTTCCGATCATTACAAAGCCTACACGAATAACCTCAGAGTGTGCTACGCTGCTTGACAATATCTTTATGACAGACCCTAGTGATTTTCTTGCTGGAATAATTACTTCTGACTTATCAGATCACTTCCCAGTTTTTCTTATTAAGAAAAATGTCTATATTGCTTGCACCAAGGCACGGGCTGAAACTTACTCATATCGTAAAATAAACGAATCAAATCTTGAAGAAATGCGCACCGTTCTAGAAGAATCAATGCCTACATTGCACATCTCTCAACAAAACAATAATACTACGAGCATTGATGAAGCAGTAGTAAAGTTGACTGAAACTATAATGACCGCATACAATCAGTGTTGCCCAATTGTAACTCGTACAGTTACCCCGAAAAATAAACATAAGCCCTGGATTACCAGAGACATCGTGATAAATATAAAGAAACGTCAAGCGTACCTAGCCCTCCTTTGCGAAGGACGAATATCTAGAGAAACATATAACCGATTTAGAAACTATGTAACAAACCAGATAAGAACATCAAAAAAGAACTACTTTACGCTCAAGTTTACTCAATTCAAAACTGACGTTAAAAAGATTTGGCATCTCCTTAACTCCTGCTGTAAACCGAATAATGCCGATAAAAAGAAAATTGAATATGTTGTTCAAGATAATGTAAAATATCATGAGAAGAAAGAAATTGCTAATCTCTTTAACAACTTCTTCGTAAACGTAGGGAAAACATTAGCTGATGGTATTCCAAGTGAACCTACTGATCACCTGGAATTTATGGATCATATTCGAGAACCCAACTCCTTTTTCTTTACGCCTACAAACTCCTCCGATGTAATTACGTGCATAAACAACATGAAAAATAAATCGAGTGGATTACAAACGTTTCCGACTAAAGTACTTAAAGTTATTGCTGACATTGTAGCCCCACTGATATCAAATATTATTAACCAGTCTCTCTTACTAGGCACTTTCCCGAACTCCCTCAAAGTTGCTAGAGTAACCCCTATCTTTAAAAGTGGTGAAAAAACCTGTGTAAACAATTATCGACCTATCTCCATTCTACCAATTATTAGCAAAGTATTCGAAAAGATTGTGTATAAAAAAGTGTACTCTTATTTTGAACAAAAATCATTTCTTTACGATAAACAATACGGTTTTCGCTCTAAAAAATCAACAACACAGGCTATATTAAATCATTTACAATTTCTCTATTCTAATATAGATGAAGGAAAGCCTGTCTTCTCTGTATTTCTTGACTTCCGAAAAGCATTTGATTGTGTGGACCATAAAATACTATTATCGAAACTACACTGTTATGGCATTCGAGGGATTGCCCATGATTGGTTCAGATCATACCTAACAAATCGGAAGCAATACGTTGTCATTGACGACGCAAAATCAGACCCACAGACAATTAGCCATGGAGTTCCACAAGGATCTGTTCTCGGGCCTCTCTTGTTTCTGATTTTTATCAATGATATTGTAAAATCTACATCATTCTTCAAATTCATACTTTTTGCCGATGACAGTACGCTTTCTGCGGTCCTTCCGAACCAAAATCCTGCTATGATTGTGGAGAGTATAAATACTGAACTTCACAAGGTTTCATCGTGGCTCAAAGCTAATAAAATAAGCCTAAATATCGATAAAACAAATTATATTACTTTCTCATACAAGAAAGATGTATCTCTCCCATGCATTAAAATTGGCGAAGGTGAAATCGAAGAAACCAACTCATGTAAGTTTCTGGGCATCATAATAGATAAACATCTGACCTTCAAAGAGCACATCACTCATATTAGTTCTAAATTATCAAAATCCATCGGAATCCTAAATAAAGTTAAAAATTTTCTGCCTGAAACAGCTTTACAAATGCTCTACCGTACGCTCATTTCCCCATACTTGCAATACGGAATAGAAGCATGGCACGGAACTGATAAAAATAAAACCAACAAAATTTTTACTCTGCAGAAAAGGGCTGTCAGAGCGGTAAAGAACCTAGAATATAATGCTCACACAAATGATTCTTTCAAAAATTTACAAATACTTAAACTTTCGGATCTCTACAAAATCTCCATCTGTAATTTCATTTACAAAACATTAAGAAATGATGGCGACAATAGCCTAAGACAATTATTGACTGCGCAAACTGGTCATCACGACCATTTAACCCGAAATAGAAGTAAATTCATGCTTCCTTATTATTCAAAGGCCAGGTCGCAACACAGTATTCTCTTCGTTGGAACCAAAACTTGGAACTCTATACCTGCAGAGATCCGTGAATGTAATTCGTACAAAGTATTCAAAAAACATCTTGAGTCTCACTTCCTATCAGAATACTAGTAGTGTAAGATCACCGTGTCGAAATCTTGCCTCCTACATGTAACTAATGATAATGTCATAATGTAACTTGCCTTGTGTACCATAACCAATCTTCTCTCTGCTCTTGAATCGTTTTATCGAACATACTGTTAAATATAGCCGACTTGTAAAATATCGAGTTAATTATCTCAATGATCAGTCTAATGCGAAACTAGGTTAAGTGAACTAGGTTAAACTTTTGTACACCCTAGAATAGCGTGATGGTAGGATGCCCTAGAAGTCGCTGAACTTATTCGGGCCCACAGGTAGCTATATTCAAACTTGTCCATTGTACTAGACTTAAGAAACATTCTACCTCTGTATCTCCTGTGGTAAATAAATTGTTTAAATTGTTTAAATTGTTGCACCCCCAGGCTCCGCCACCACGTCTCGTGAATCTAGTCACTCAAGCCCGCATGTAACTTTGAGGGAACTGCGTTAGTTCGATCACTTCGGGGGCCTCACGTAACATATCTTACTTTTCGTTGTGCATAAAACAGGCTTACGCCTGCTGAAGATTTGTCGCACCGTAACTTCGGGATGTTACGGTATAGTGGGGGTGTGGTGCAGGAGATGGAGAGCCACTGGAGTGGGGGTGCAGTGCAGGAGATGGAGAGCCACTGGAGTGGGGGTGCAGTGCAGGAGATGGAGAGCCACTGGAGTGGGGGTGTGGTGCAGGAGATGGAGAGCCACTGGAGTGGGGGTGTGGTGCAGGAGATGGAGAGCCACTGGAGTGGGGGTGCAGTGCAGGAGATGGAGAGCCACTGGAGTGGGGGTGCAGTGCAGGAGATGGAGAGCCACTGGAGTGGGGGTGTGGTGCAGGAGATGGAGAGCCACTGGAGTGGGGGTGTGGTGCAGGAGATGGAGAGCCACTGGAGTGGGGGTGTGGTGCAGGAGATGGAGAGCCACTGGAGTGGGGGTGTGGTGCAGGAGATGGAGAGCCACTGGAGTGGGGGTGTGGTGCAGGAGATGGAGAGCCACTGGAGTGGGGGTGCAGTGCAGGAGATGGAGAGCCACTGGAGTGGGGGTGCAGTGCAGGAGATGGAGAGCCACTGGAGTGGGGGTGTGGTGCAGGAGATGGAGAGCCACTGGAGTGGGGGTGCAGTGCAGGAGATGGAGAGCCACTGGAGTGGGGGTGTGGTGCAGGAGATGGAGAGCCACTGGAGTGGGGGTGTGGTGCAGGAGATGGAGAGCCACTGGAGTGGGGGTGTGGTGCAGGAGATGGAGAGCCACTGGAGTGGGGGTGTGGTGCAGGAGATGGAGAGCCACTGGAGTGGGGGTGCAGTGCAGGAGATGGAGAGCCACTGGAGTGAGGGTGCAGTGCAGGAGATGGAGAGCCACTGGAGTGGGGGTGTGGTGCAGGAGATGGAGAGCCACTGGAGTGGGGGTGTGGTGCAGGAGATGGAGAGCCACTGGAGTGGGGGTGCGGTGCAGGAGATGGAGAGCCACTGGAGTGGGGGTGCGGTGCAGGAGATGGAGAGCCACTAGAGTGGGAGTGTGGTGCAGGAGATGGAGAGCCACTGGAGTGGGGGTGTGGTGGAGGAGATGGAGGGCCCCTGGGGTGGGGGTGTGGTGCAGGAGATGGAGAGCCACTGGAGCGGGGGTGCGGTGCAGGAGATGGAGAGCCACTGGAGTGGGGGTGTGGTGGAGGAGATGGAGGGCCACTGGGGTGGGGGTGTGGTGCAGGAGATGGAGAGCCACTGGAGTGGGGGTGTGGTGGAGGAGATGGAGGGCCACTGGGGTGGGGGTGTGGTGCAGGAGATGGAGAGCCACTGGAGCGGGGGTGTGGTGCAGGAGATGGAGAGCCACTAGAGTGGGAGTGTGGTGCAGGAGATGGAGAGCCACTGGAGTGGGGGTGTGGTGGAGGAGATGGAGGGCCACTGGAGTGGGGGTGTGGTGCAGGAGATGGAGAGCCACTGGAGCGGGGGTGCGGTGCAGGAGATGGAGAGCCAATGGAGTGGGGGTGCGGTGCAGGAGATGGAGAGCCACTAGAGGGGGGGTGTGGTGCAGGAGATGGAGAGCCACTAGAGTGGGGGTGTGGTGCAGGAGATGGAGAGCCACTAGAGTGGGGGTGTGGTGCAGGATATGGAGAGCCACTGGAGTGGGGGTGTGGTGCAGGAGATGGAGAGCCACTAGAGTGGGGGTGTGGTGCAGGAGATGGAGAGCCACTAGAGTGGGGGTGTGGTGCAGGAGATGGAGAGCCACTAGAGTGGGGGTGTGGTGCAGGATATGGAGAGCCAATGGAGTGGGGGTGCGGTGCAGGAGATGGAGAGCCACTATAGTGGGGGTGTGGTGCAGGAGATGTAGAGCCACTAGAGTGGGGGTGTGGTGCAGGAGATGGAGAACCACTGGAGTAAGGGTGCGGTGCAGGATATGGAGAGCCACTGGAGTGGGGGTGTGGTGCAGGAGATGGAGAACCACTGGAGTAAGGGTGCGGTGCAGGATATGGAGAGCCACTGGAGTGGGGGTGTGGTGCAGGAGATGGAGAACCACTGGAGTAAGGGTGCGGTGCAGGATATGGAGAGCCACTGGAGTGGGGGGTGCAGTGCAGGAGGGTCCCTGGAGTGGGGGTGCGGTGCAGGAAGGTCACTGGAGGAGGGGTGCGGTGCAGGAGGGTCACTGGAGGGGGGGGGGTGCGGTGCAGGAGAGCCACTGGAGTGGGGGTGCGGTGGAGGAGAGTGACTGGAGGGGGGGGTGCGTTGCAGGAGAGCCATTGGAGGGGGGGGGGGGGTGCGGTGCAGGAGAGCCACTGGAGGAGGGGTGCGGTGCAGGAGAGTCACTGGAGGAGGGGGGGTTGCGGTGCAGGAGAGCCACTGGAGTGGGGGTGCGGTGCAGGAGAGCCACTGGAGGGGGGGTGCGGTGCAGGAGAGCCACTGGAGTGGGGGTGCAGGAGGGCCACTGGAGTGTTGGCACCACACAGCCCGCCTTCAAAGCTCAGCCCGCAAGCAACAAGGAGCCACAAGACACTCAAGTTTCGAGGGCGCTTTCTTTTGTGCGGCAACACAACAGCCGGGGCCGTCATCGCCACCTCGTGAGGCCAGTCCGCTTATCGAGGGAGCCAACAACCGCTTCCTCTAAACAGTTCGGGCTTCGATTAGTTAGGATACATGTCACACTTGTGTGATGAAAGCTTTAGTCAGTAAATAAATAGAAATTACAAGTCCATAACTTGGGAATGGATCCGAACTTCTGTTAAACGAAGATACTTTAAAATCTTTCTTGTAATCGGAAGTGCCCAGTTGCGCTGCATTCTCCAGGCCGCGATTGCTGGCTTCGTTCCCAATTTGTACTCATGAATCTGCCCAACCTCATTCATCTCCGCAAATGTTTGATTTTTCCTTCCTTTTAACAATAGGATTAGCCTCGAATCACGCCTCCGCTTTTCTGTTGGTGAGTTGAAAGTCGAAACCTTGTCAATTTGGAACCTACTTTCGCCGCGCACCGTGCGAGCTGCCTGTGGAAGCCTGATGCTAAAGCAGCTTGCTTGATACAGTATTCTTTGTGTGTAGAAGTCGAAATTGTCTCAGTATCTTAAAGGTGTCGCTTTCATGAGAAGTGCTGGGGCTTATGCACAGACATTTTTTTGAAAATTTATGAAAAGTCTGTTTCAGTCTTGACATTTCCTTAAACATCGGTTGGGCAAGATTCAATTTATATTCTGCCAGAGGCAAAATATAAGTTTCGCTCATGGCTTCTACCCTCCCAGCCAATACACGGGCGAACAACAAAACATTGCCACGAAACTGGCGCAACATTGCCACGAAAATGATACCTTGAAGTAAAACTGAACAAATTATACCAAAAGAGGGTGAATGGGAAAAGTAGACGCAAAGTTCACAGACGTGGACATTCCCAAAAGTAACCCAACAAAAAGGTGCTGTAAAGTTTTCAAAATCGCCAGCACACGATAGAGGCTCGGTTGTGAGTGTCAGAAGTTGACGGCGATGCCGGGCACAAGTGGCGTAACTCGGAGGCCTTCGTAGACGTTTGATAAAAATAATATATTCAGTTAACGACAACTTCGGCCAGAGATTGACGTGTGCGCTCACAGAGCAGAGCGGGGTTCATTGGTGACTTGGTGACGGCAGTCTCTCGCTCGCAGGTTGTACTTCGAGTTGAAGTATTTCCTGCCCTGATAGCATTTTGAGCATTCTGCACGCTGCTTATCAATAACTTGGATAATTTTCTCACATTACTCAAAATTTACCTCCAGGAAACTTCAGTGAGCGCTATGCTATGAACATCAGGGCACATAGAGCTGACAAGCAAGCCTGCCTTTGCGCAGACTTGATGTCACATTTAGCGAGCGCGGTACATCATCAGGATTACGAGGTACTTGAGTCGTCGTCACGTAGATTGTGTTTGCTATACTCGACCATAATTGTTCATGTAGGACTTGCTACATCTACAAATGTTGCTCCCATGACAGCAGCCTTCTTTTGCAACAAATTCAGCTTACCCAGAAACTATCTCACTGCATAAAACTTCTTTTAAGCTCAAGGTGCTAGAACGTATTTTCATGGTGGATTTCTTCAAATGAAAATTCAGCGCACAATTTAGGGATAAATCGAAGATTACCTGTCCCCTCTGCGAACCGTTCGTCTCGGAGGACGCTAAAAGAGAGCGCAGATTCTCCGAATTCGAGGCAATGGCTGAGATAACAAAATAAAGTCCAATTTTGAAACTTTATCTTCTTCAGGCCGAAATCTTTCATTGGAAGTTTTCATCAATCTTGTCTCGTAATTGAGAGGTTCAGTTTCTTTAGCGAGCAGAGAATGCATAATTGTAGCTGCATAAGAGCTGGAGCTGCGCATCGTGGGACACTCAGCGACGAGCTTTGTCAATCGATACCTGAAAACTAAGGCGTTCTTGAATGCAATTAAATCTTCATTCAGGTGCTCTGAAGACAATAAAAATTCTGATTTGTTGCACATGCTAACTTCTCAGATTTCATACATTGTATACAGCATCGATCGCTGCTGTCACTGACACTCATATTTTGGGCAGAGCATCTCGCACATCCGAGTTTTTCGATGAATATTTCTCAAAGGATTTGGAAGATCTTGCACGTAGAAATTCTATGTTAAATTATGAGGGCAAACAAAATTACTGTTTCAAATGGAAATCATTCATGTCAGACCATCACTCGTGGACAATACGACACTCGCAAGCTAACGGAAAACATTTCCTGAACCAAAATTGAAATTTCACGCAAGATATTCATTTTTCTCTAATTTTTCTAGAATCGTACCTGACATTAATGCCGTGTTGAAGTTGCCACTCGGCGCAGCGCGCAGCTTGAGATAAAAATGAGCGCTCGCTGCGGCGCTTTGCCCCCAGAGGATCATTCCATCCCTGCTGCTCATTTCATCCCTGCTGATCATTCCATTCCTGCTGATCATTCCATTCCTGCTGATCATTCCATTCCTGCTGATCATTCCATTCCTGCTGCTCATTTCATCCCTGCTGATCATTTCATCCCTGCTGATCATTCCATTCCTGCTGCTCATTTCATCCCTGCTGATCATTTCATCCCTGCTGATCATTCCATTCCTGCTGATCATTCCATTCCTGCTGATCATTCCATTCCTGCTGATCATTCCATTCCTGCTGATCATTCCATTCCTGCTGATCATTCCATTCCTGCTGATCATTTCATCCCTGCTGATCATTCCATTCCTGCTGATCATTCCATTCCTGCTGATCATTCCATTCCTGCTGATCATTCCATTCCTGCTGATCAT